>JAWWLT010000092.1:67992689-68005725 GCA_035040995.1 Premnoplex brunnescens | reverse complement strand
TCAAAAATGCCAATAAGAGAACAAATAATATTTGTTCATGATAGTCTTCAGTGCAAATGATGACTGATTAGTGTTATGTGTGACACCAACAGAGACAGTAATCAAGGTTACTTTAGCATTGATTTTTTACAGAGGTGAAGCCTCTTTGATGTATTACTCCATCAACACCTTCAGAGCCAAACTTTGCACATGAAATTAATCCCAATTAATTAGAACATTTGTAGATAGTGCTGGGCCCTTTTATGTTACAAAATAAATATTAATTCAGTCGCATTTTTTTTCACCTTGTGCAGCTTGTATGGCTAGGAAGGGAAAAAGAACCCTATTGATCAGTGCACTGAAATATGTTAGAAAGTTTTGGCACCTGAGGTGGTCTGAGAGTCTGCTTGCCTGAAATCAGCTCAAGGCCTAAAGGAGGAATTCAGAAAACTGCTTCCAAATTTTATTGACTTTACTAGTACATTTAATCATGGAAAAAGTATCATTTCTGATATATGAAAGGGGGTAAAGTTTCAAGTTATACGTATTTTCACAAAATATACATAAAACAGTGGATTGTGACACTGCACTGCAGGGAAGATGTGCTATGAGTGCACTGATCAGAAGTATCTTTCCAATTCAGAAATGTGTTTGTTCAGGGACATCTTCTAATATTACTGATTTTTTTACTAGCTGATGTGATGACTGAATATCTATGACCTGTGTTGGGCTGTCTTCAACTGATCTCCTTTGGAGGGAAGAAGCCACATGTATCACCTCTACTCCTTTGAAATTGACCCCAAAGCCTTTTTGCTTGTGTGATACCAGTTTCTTCTGATTCCCAGAGTCTTGGGCTCTAATTCTGATTCCCAGATGTATGCGGTATGGGACTCAGAGGAAAGATGAACAAGGCAGAGAGGATTCCCATTACTTTCTAATTGAGACATTTAATACCTGATGTTGTAGTCCTTCCCTGCTGGTGCATATTGCTTCTTCATAATGAATGTATAGGGAACTTTGCCTGTGAAATTATACTGGGATCTCAGCTTAGGCTATTGAATCCACTACACTCAGGCAATATAGTCTTGAACCCACTACATTCAGTCCTACCCCTAGATACAATCTCCTATGTTGATTACTGAAATGTGAAGAGAGTTCAAGAAAACAATACAATTTTTTTTCAGCATGTGTTGAAGATGAGAACTGTGGCTACAGTCAGTCTCGTTTTTCACTGAGTCAAAAAATACAAAATAAACCCCAAACTGACAGTTAAAAACATTCCACTTTAAACATCAAGTAAGTTGTCAAAATTCTGCATAGGAAAAGTAACAATAGAGAGTCTCTAACTTGATTAGGCTCTTTGGAACCTCATCAAAGGATAAATAAATGAGTGTTTGCATTATTACAGTAATGCTTGGATGGCCATTTCCTCACCAGATTTAGTCATCACATAACATTATCACAGAAACAATAAACCCTTTCTACAGCCTATTATTCTCTGAAAGGAAGAATTTGAGACCGTTCTCTGCTCACATCTCAGTGTAAGATATCTGAGTGGCACCAGCAAGGAGAGCCAATGAAACAAACATCGGTCCCATCCTGGGGAGGAAATGCAAAGTGATGTAGAGTAACAGGCTGCAAGAGAAGGTGACTTCAATGAGCCTGTGCTTCGTTCTAACTCAAGAGAAGAAAACTAGCTGGGGAGTAAACTCCCAGAGACCTCAGTGTGCATAGGAACTGGTGGATGAGGCTTCTGCTGCTGTGTGATGACAGCTGTGGCAGGGGCTCTGTAGGAGCATGTGCTGCCGCAGGCTCATAGTCAGCACTATTAGCATTTGCCTGAAGCAGCAGTAACTCCTGCTGGAATACCTGTCCCTGTATGCGAAAGATTGTCAGGATGACAAGGGTCCTCACCTCTCCAAACTCCCATTCAATACCTCAGTGTTACTGTTATTGGGGTCCAGATAAAGATGAAGGATAGGACAGCATGGAAGCAACTCTAACAGGCACCAATCTACACCAGTCTACTTATTGTCAGTCTCCTTCCTTAATCAGTAGGGTGAGCCAACAGGTTTAGTTGAAGAGCAGAAGAAAAGACCTGGTCCTACTTGCTCTAAATTGACTACTCATTTCTGAACACCCAAGGAATCTCACATAGAGGATTTGGATTTGAATTCCTGTCCCTTTACACTAAGTAGAGAAGCAGGAATGGAAGTTGTGTAAACTCTTGGAAACTGCAGTGGGGTCACACTGATATAGAATGAAAGTGAATATAGAGGTAGAAAGATGATTGATAGTCTGAATGTCCACCCATATTGTATGGGTGACTGAATCCTGCTGGTAAAAGATTCTGAGTCTAGTTACATGTTCTTTCAAGATCCAAAACAATGAGGTCTGTAGGTAGCAAATGCATTACTGCTGATAATAACGATGATGAAAGACAGGGATATATGGTCTGAATTTCCTCAGTATCATGGCAGTAGACCTCTTGTTAATTTTGTATTGTAAACCTCTTGTTAATTTACCTCTGATTCATAGTGGTGCTAACGAGCAGAAACATTTTGTGCATATATACATCATTAGTATTTTGAGTGTATCCTTGTCTTTGGATTTGCATGTGAATATGAAATAATTCTATGCAAGTATGGGATGGGATTTAATTGTTTTCTCAAACAATGTATCCTTATCTTTCTGGAAGCAGTTCAGACCATCAAAGAGTTGTTGTTGATGAACTCACTAATTAATTTCCAATACTTAACCTTGTATTTTGCTTCATTACTGGTACTCTGTTCCCCCAAGTTTTACATTTAGTATCAGAAAGTTCATTTAGAATCCAGTCAATCTTCCAATACTAGCTCCGCACTTTAAATTTTTTATTCAGTGAAGACACAATGGGAATAATGTTTGTATCTGTCAAGGAGATGCATGAAAACTTGTGAGTTGCATTGTCTGGAGAAAAAACTCCAACCAACCTAAAGAAATACAAGACCTAGGAAGGGGAAAAAAAAAAAAAAAAAAGAAAAAAAAAAAAAGGGTGGATAGAATAAAATTAAATTACCAAGGTGACTGGCTATTATGTTAAAATAATTTATAGACTCAACAAGTTTATAAAAGCAGAAAACTGAAATCCTTAGATGAGGATTTATTTTAAAATTACTTATTAAATAATTATTTTTATTGTATTTTATTTCCTTTAATGCTTTAGTGTTTGCTTGCATTATTACCTTAGAAGGTCAGGAGATAAATACCTTCAGAAGGAAGCGGCAATTCAGTGTTTAAATGTCAGTCTTGCATTTGATGATCTGCCTAAGCATGAGGTCCAAGACACCTGGATTTCCTTCTGAGCTGAGGAGTGCTTGGTGGCTTCAGTCCTGCTCTGTCAGAGGGAATGATGTGGAGAAAATCAAAATGTGTTTCATGCTGTTCAGTCCCCTCCCCTCTAGTTTGTGCAACTTCACTCTCTGAAACCGATTCATGTAAGCAAAAGGGTCTGAAAGCACACAACGAAGCTAATTAATCAACAGAGCAGCTTATAGTTTTGGTGGATTCTCTTTCAGTGAAGATCTTTCAATGAAGATTAGATGCTTTCTGTTTTGTCTACAGGAATATGTGATCTCAGAGTTGGAACAGGATCAAAGTGAGGAAGCACCCTAGCCAGAATTATTTCAGAGATTATAATATATCCACTGGCTTTACATTTTATGAATTCTTATTTTTGCAGTGTGCATCACTACTTTGTAGTTCTTCAAGTATATGGATTATGAAGACTATTGTTGTTGGTGACATTAAGCCTTCTCTATGAACAGTACATTTGTACAAACTGGCTGTGTCTCTGCAATGTGGCCTGGGAACTCTACTGGGCTTCGGGTAAGGATGTACATCTTGACTGTGATTTGTCTGTAGGTAGGAAAAGATCTGAATTCGTACCAGTGCTTTTAGTCTCGTACCACTGCTTTCACACTCTTCTTTCTCTTCTGTACACTGATTTCACATAAGGAAAAAACCCAGGTAATCTAGCAGGGCTGAAGTCCTGGAGGGTCTGGCCATCTTCCCAAGCTGGGTAATTTGGAGAATCAATACCTGTATGCACAGCACTGGCTATGCCACAGGTTATTTTAGTTTGGTCTCCATCCAATTATAACATATTTTTCTGTCTTGAATATGTAACTGTCATCCTGTTTTGTCTCTCTTTGGGTTCTTCTATTATATTCTCTTCTAAGAGACAGAGAGAACGCTAGACCTCCCAGATCTCATTGTGTGGGGTTTGATGTAAACGTGTAAGGAATGCCACAAAATCAGTTCTAATACTCTATGATGTCTAGACAGCTGGGTAAAGAAGTGAGATGACAGGTGAGTTGGAAGGAAGAGAAAAGAGTTGAGAGTGTATGCATTATGATTCTGATCATCAGTCTGAAGAACTCATGTAGAAATTCCTACCATCTTTGGTATTGAAAGACAGTTTAGGAACAGCCTGCAGGTTTTTGCTGAAAAAAAAAAAAAAAAAAGTCATTAAGATGTGGTTGTAATATCAAGAATCCTTGTTTATTCCATTCCTATATGTGAGAAAAATGTATTGTCAATATGTTAATGACTCTCTCAGCAGTTCCTCTGGGGATTTTTCTCAATTTCCTAAAACCATTCAGTGGACATGACTTCCCTTGGGATTTTATTAACTGTTGATACATTTTTTTTATTTAAAGAAATTTTGCAGTGGAATATATTCCATATTCTCAACCACACATACTATATGTCAGTTGTTTAAATTTTGCATCTCAATATTTTCATATTATGAGAAAAGAGACATCTCATGACTGAATTCATAACATATCAACTTGTGACTTTGATTTGTTGCATATTACATGTTTACTGCCTAGCAGGGATCATGAAAGATTTCACTGTATCCCACATATCCTACATCTTCATGGATATGGTAGAGAGGAGAAGGCATGAACTCCTTTTAAGGAATAGGAACAATTTTCTGCTGGGACAGAAATGATGGCTGATATCATCAGTGGACATTCTCTTCAGCTGCTGGGTTTGAAGACAAAGTTCCTTTTGTCTTTCACAGTATGATGCCACATATGTTCTGGGAGAATAAAAACATGCAAATGAAATACTAACTTTCATTTTTTGCAGTTTTGCCTTGAGTTTCTATGTTTTAAATTGAGTCAGATAGAAAATTATTGATTCTATCTTCCAATTTTCACCATTCTAGGGCTTGCCTTAACCAAGTTGGGAGGGCTTTGACAGTTCCAACTCCTTAGCAATAGAAATCCTGTTAGAACCATAAAACTTGAGGCAAGATCAGACAGAGCTGTCCCTCAAGATCAAACTAAAGGGGTCCAATCAGATGGAAGAATTGGAGAAATAGATGGAAGAATTGGAGAAATATCCGTTTTTGTTCTTTTTTTTTTTTTTTTTTTTTTTATTTTTTTATTTAGAGTTGATCTTTATTGGCAAGAATGCAAAAGCATATTATGAACTTGGATGCTTGAAATTGCACGAAGTGAATTTCAAATATCATATTCATTTAGAATAATCTGAATTTGCAAATCATGCTGCATTAGTAACTCCCATAGTTTACAAAAGGGAATAATATGGCAGGAGGGATGTAATTATACAAAGCAAACAACCAAATGAACAAGCACACATTCAAAGTAAAAACAGATTACCATGGACTCTGCAAGATCCTCATTCAGTAAAACAAGTTTCACAAAAATAAAGAAATTTAAATGCCAACCATATGAAATAATAAAGAGAAAGAAGCCAAACTCAGCAAATTAGTTCTTTGAAATTAGATAAATCTAATTCTATTGTTCCCCACCACATGCTGAGTATAGTCAACATCTAGGACTGTTTTTTGGTGCCTAATGACCCACTGCTGTCCATGAATCATAGTTTTACTAATACAGACATAACTTAGTAATTTCTTTCCCAGTCAAAATTTTTACATCTTTGGGGGATGTTTAACTTTAAAACTGTCCAGGGATAAAAATTCAAGAGGCCTTATCCCAGTGTTTAACTGAATTTGGAACAGATTGCCTAGGAAGTTTTCATAATTGCTGTTATAGAGAAGCAACTTCTTACGTGCTATGAATATCTAAGTTAACCAGAAAAAAAAAAAAGAAAAAAGCGCTGTGTCAGGAAGATCTAGAGTTTCAATCATAGTCTCTCACTGATATATACATATATATATAATTTGTGAGTTACGGAGAAGCATATATATATCTAAATATGATATATATGCATATATATATAGGCAGACTGTTTACCTAGCTGTGCAGTACATATCATCCAGTTAGCTCTAGAGTTATGAGTCACAGGACTTATTGCAGAAAAAGAAGAGAAACCTCTTTTGTTTTAGTTAGCACGTATGCTGTTTGTCATATTGATACATGGTTTATAAGAAGAGCTTAACAATGAAATAATTTTGGTTGATACCTGAAAAATCCCCATTTAGGAGTGACTGATCTGAAATGGCCTCAGGAACTGTAGGGAGATCTCACAGCACTCACTGGTTAAGCAACAAAATGGCAGATAAAATCCAGTAGTAATTAGTGCTCATAGCACTTGGGGTCAGCTATGCACGAGATATTTGGGCACCTCATTCCCACAGCCTCTCAAGATTTTTATATCACTGAATCCTTTGAGAATCCAGGCCAAAGTAAATTGCCCAAGGTCACACAAAAAGCCTGTGGCAAAGTGAAAGATTAAACCCAGCTTTGCTGAGGCCTCCTACAGCAACTTTAAGCATAAGACCATCTCTTTTTGTCCTTCATCATGCTTAAATTTTGGACCTCTTTGCAATAATCTGTAGACACCAGTAAAATTCCATGACACATAGCACTAAAGAAAATATGTCTCTATTTATCCTCACTCCAAATAAAGTAAAATATTTCCAGAGCTTTATTTTTGCTGGCAGGGTTCTCCCAAAACCCTCTCAGCTGCACATTTCAGACTCAGTATTTAATACTCATGATGCAGTTCCATTTCCATAATTCAGCTGTTCAATCAAGGTCCTCCACCTTTTTAAATGTGTAAGTCATAAATACGGAAAAAAAATAAATAATAAAGTACTGTGTGCAATCTTTGCTGACTGAATTAAAAGTCTTAAACTTTCCATGCTATGAAGACTGTGAAGGATTTGGCAGAAATGGTGCTAACAATTAAAGCAGCCAGAGGCAGATTAAATTTGCTGATGACAGCTCATTTCTGAGATGGTTACAGCAAAAGTCTGATAAACGCTTATCTGAAATTCACAGTTTTGATGAGGCTTCTGCTTGTACCAGGAGAAAATGAAACACTTTAAATAGCATGTGATCCTAGGGAAAGGTCTGCTTGGTATTGCAGAGGGAGGCTGCTGCAGTTATGATTGTGAATTATTATAACCCTTTGTTTTCACAGCAGGAAAAATAAGTCTAAACTGTGTCTTGTAAGTGAAACCAAGGACAATTTCCATCTCCATAGAAAGTTTTCAATGTTTAAGCAAAGGGAAGGGGAAAAAAAAAAAAAAAAGGAGGGGGGATATATTTGAGCCAACAGAAATGGCTTATTTTTATATGTTTTTTGCACAAGTTTAATGGGAGTAAGCCATCTCAGAATGTATTATGAATTCCTCAGATCCAAGGGTAATAATGTATTGAATGGAACAGCCCTGGCATTACTCTGGTGTGAAGTGCATCTGCACACATGAAGTGTTACAGTATGAACTCAGTCTGAATGTCTACAGGTCTGTTGTGGTTCCTGCACCAGAGCCCTGTACCACCAGAGGCCTGTGCCACCAGCCCCATAGCTCTCTGTAAGACTTTGCACTGGAAAGTTTAGCAGAAAAATTAAAGCGCTGTGTCTGGTCCCTTGGGCTGAGCATGAATATAAGGTTTTAATCAACTCCAGTTTTTCCTCAGATGCTTTTCAGAGGTAAGAAAAAGTAAGGTGTATGTCCGGATCATGCCACAGAAAAAGCCAGAAGCAGGTAGAGAGATGTTATTCCAGGCAACAATCAAAGCCATGGAGACACTAAATGAAACAGAGCTAACTAAAAAGGAACTGATGGAGAAAACTCCTTTTGCACACATAGTGCAAATAGACAGTGGGACTCATTGTCAGTGGACCAAGGATTTAGGCACAGTCTTTAAAGTTATTGGCACTTAAATGGCTAATGTATCCTATGGAGGGTGTTTTTAAAGGACTGTAAGAATAGTATTAAATGTCTGTGACAGAAATTAGTAGGAAGGATATTAAAGAGTATTTTTTTCAAGTCAGAGCAACATCCAACTCAGAGACAATAGGTAGGGAAGATCTGTGGGGAAAAAAACCCACCAAAATGCTCAGCTTTGTCCACAAAGACATTTTCTGTACTTTTCTTTAAGTGGCCTGTTTGACTCTGTCCAGACTAAGCCAGGCAAAGTTTGTGCTTGTTAAATTAAGAAGATTTGAGAAAAAGATTGAAGATGCAAGAAAAAGAAGAGACAAGAAAAAGAAGAGGAAAGAAGGAGACAAGTAGAAGAAGAAGAAGAAGAAGAAGAAGAAGAAGAAGAAGAAGAAGAAGAAGAAGAAGAGAAAGAAGAGGAGAAAGAAGAGGAAGAGAAGGAAATGAGGCAATAATATTTTTGAAATGAAAACACACAATTGGTTAAAGCTGTAGCATACAGACACCACTTTCTTGTACTGCATTTCATATATTAGATTACCCACACAGGGATTTAACTAGACACATATCTTTTATTAAAATCGTATAAATAAAAACATGTTCTTCCACCCTCCAGCATGTTTACAGATGCATTTATTTATTTTACAATATTCTATTTAATTAAAGATCTGCTGTTACAGGAATAAAACTTTCTGAGATATTTATACTTCCAAGATAAAATTGGGCAGGTTTGCAGTGACACAATTGACACCCAAACCTACAGTCTAAACATATGATTTGTGCAGAAGTTGGCTATTGCACAGTTGTGTTATCTGCTAAACAGGGGCTGACAAACTCAGCACTCAGTAAATTTGAATATATTGGTGGCTGTATCTTGGTAGCTCCTTCCCTGTGTAAACAGAAGGATTTTTATTTTCTGGGAAGCCCTTAATTTTCAGGAAATTCAGTGGAACTTGGGTAGCAGTGCAAGAAGAAAATTCAAATGTTGGTGTGAACTTTGGCTTCTTTGTCCCTCCAGAGAAAACACAAGAAGGAAAAATTGAAGGAGTCAAACTTTGTCAGAGTTCCTGGCCCTCAGTTTTTTGGGCTTTGTTCTAGGACTGCCTTTGGCTCATGATTTAACCTGTCCATGGCAGAGAGCTTTTCCACACATCCTAGTGGCCATTCACTGCTCTGCAATTCTGATAACCATCAAGGTTTCCTCTTAGATCACTCCAGGGAGTTCACACACTTTTCAATAATACAAACTATGCCACGTTTTCTATTTTTTTAATAACTAATCAATTTTGATTTTCCTGTGGATGAAAGATGATTTTCCCCTGTAACATTGCCATCCACTTCCCCACCCCCCGCCAAACATTTTTTTTTTTGTAAATGCATCTAGGCTTCAGACTTCTGTTTGGAGCTAGTACTCTTCAGATTACTTTGAAAACAAAATTTTTCTTTTGGACATTTTTTGGATACAAAAGTATATGAAGAACACAAGGATTTGGTCTTTATTAGAGACTAATCAAATTTTCCAGACAAATGTAAATTTCTGGTTTAGTGTACCCCATATACTTTCTTCTGTACATCAGAAAACCAGAAAGAACAAATAGTATTTGCAAGTTGAGTTTGTTTTCAGAAAAGTTCAGAGAGAGATTAAATCCTCTTTTAAAATTACTTGACCTCTGAATTCCTTTTTTTTTTTTTTTAACTGTGAAAAGGAAACGATCAAAAGAGAAATCAAAATTACAAACTGAAATTTACAAAGACCAGCTTTATTACATGTCAGAATTTGAAATTATCTGTTCTTTTTGCTACTCCTGTACTGGAACACACATGACCAGAGCAGTTATGTTTTCAGAAGGAAAATATCATATTCATTTGAGGATGGACATCCGCCTCTCATTGCAGTTTCTTTGTGCATCAACATCCTTTTATTATAAGCAGAAGAGCCAAGAAAAAACACATATATGTGAGCAGATGCAAGAACTTAATATATATATTTTTTTTTTTTTAAATCAGTGGTCTTCATTGCATCAAAATGTTTTCAGTCTCTTTATTTGCTGCTGTTTATGAATGGACAGACAGTAGCTCAGAAGCCAAGTGATCAGACAAATGCATATGAATGAAATAACAGTGATCAGTGTTAGTGCTGAAATAAATATTTGCATCAGGTTCTGATGGGCAAGCGCTATAAAAATTAAATTACAGCTAAAATTTTATTTTCCACTGAGGTTTAGGGGTCGTTACCCCAGTAGATTCAGTAGTGTTAATAACATCACAAAATTTTAGAGTTAAATTTTACTCTCAGTGTGTGACACTGTGATTGGAATAGCCCTCTTGCTAATGATGATGAATTACTATGATAACAGTGGAAGTTTACTGACACCAAGGTAAAAATAAAAATAAATTAAAAATAGAAATAAAAGTGAAGCTTTCTGAAAAGGATCCTGGTCCAACTGTCATCAAACTCATTAAAAATACTGTGATTATCCATTTTGGTGGAATTTAATACACACAAAATCTTTTCTTCTGAATTTTCAATTCAAATGTAATTATTTTTTTTTTTTCATTTTGCTACAGAAAGAATCATACAGACAAGATATCTGCACTCCATGTATTTTAGCATCATTACTGTGCCTTTTAAAATAAATGTCAGTTTTATGCTTTTCAATAATTATTGGTGGATACATTGAGTTCAGCTTTGTTAACACTGCTTTCTCATACTGAAAAATACATTTGCTACAAAGAAATATTTGTCAATTTCATTCTGCTAATAAAAAATCCAAATATTTACCTTTTAGCTAAAGCATCTAGGATGCCATATTCCTGTCTACCAGTCTGTTTCTGAATTACAATTTTTAGTTCGGATCTTTATTTTCCCTCTTTTATTTTATTTTCCTCAATTTTTTTAAGGTTTTTCACATTTTAGTACTTTGTCATTTTCTGATTTCTGTATGATTTTAAAAGAATAAACATATATTTAAAAAAAAATACCAAAAAACCAACCCCAAACCAAAACAAAAACATAAATATTTTTACACTTCATTACTTTCTGGACACAGAAGAGATTTTGAACAATTGAAGGTATAGAGGCATTGAATTTTAAATGAGCTTCATGGCCATATCGTTTTTCTGAAATTGAAGAAATTGAAAAAAGCCAGAAATAGCAGATAAGGAAAAGAGACAAAAAACCCACAAGCTGCAACTTTATATATTCTGCAATAAAAAAACAAAACAAAAATCCAAAACTAATAAAACTCAAAAAAAACACCACCAACAACAAAAAGTTTAACAGGAATCAAAGGACTAAATTATGTTTTGTTGATTTTTTTTTTTTCCTTTCTGTTAAGCCTAAAGTGTAAATGAGTATTCGTTTTAAACAGGAACAATAAACTGTTGTTTAACAGCTAATGTGTGGCTCCAGTGTAACAGAGATCAAACAGGTGAGTGCATACATTTTGAAGAGTTCTTGAAGAGAAACAGTAGAGTGCTCTATGTGTTCTGTCCTCTTAGGGGAAGGCAGGTAGAGAGCTTTGTTTATGTGTTTGGTGAGGTGGGAAGGGAAAGAGATAAAGCATTTTTTAGCACCTTATATGTTACACCCCATAGTGAATAACAGAACTGCACTGAACTTTCTTTATATTACTTTACATTGTAAATTCACATCTTATTTGCTGCTCCTAACAAAATCCCTTTCAGACCTTTCTGGTGTACAAGGATATCAGATACTGACATGCTATTATATAACTTCATTGAAATGTTATTTTTCCCAGATAATTTAGTGTATGATGTTTATTTTTCTTTCCCCCCCTCCAGATCTCAGCCTCACGTAATTTATATTCTTCTCACATATTCATACCCTCATTTCTCTGGTCTTGTCTACTATAGAATACAGCTTTGCAGTTGTGCTTTCATCTGCATTAGCAATACTTTCCTGGCATAACAGAATTTGTCTGGTAGTAAACTAGTTTTCAAAACCCATTGAGTTCGTGACTTTCTTTTTCTCAATTGCATATGTTTTTTTATACTTTTCTTTTTTTTCTTTTTCCTCTGGCTGTCCAGTACATATACAAGCATGGACAGTCAATACTATATCTATAATAATAAATAATGTCCAATGCTCATAAGCTTTACAGGGCTTTGATCTGTTAGTGGGTTGTACCTCATTTGGGGGATTGACAGCAAATATTACCCTTCTCTTGATTTTCACAGCTGATACAATAGAAGACCAGAGCTCATATAATACCTGATTTCCCAAGCTCCCAATCTTATGGATAATTGTTGCCCAGAGGGGAAATTTGTTCCCAGGCTACATCAGCAAATGTAGGTTTATATCACAAAACATGAGGATTTATGCTCCAATCTATTCCATAGCACTATCAGACTCTAAAAACTTCATTTGAGGAGCAGAGTTAATGTGCAGTTAGCAGTTTTACTGTATCTCACCTATTTGTTCAGAATTTAGTGAGATCTCCTAAAAATATAAGTAGCATTGTAGGAAGCAGGCTTTCAACCTTACTGAACCTGAGCAAAGGAGGAGTTTCAACAGTATATGACCATACAATAGTGCTTCTCATATCCTCAGAAGATCAATCTGTCAGTTGCTGTTCATCTTAACAGTGTGGATCAATAGACATTAAAAATAAGTGAGGGAGGAAAAAAACCAAAAACACACAAACGCAACATGAACTTTATTTCCCTTTTTGCTGACATGAGGCCTGGGAAAAGAAGACTTAGAGTAATGCCAGTACCAAATTTGTTAAGCCACTGAGACTGGCATGGCTGCAGAGATACACCTACTCATTGAAGCTGAGTAAGAGCAGTACGGATGTGTTTGTGAGCTGGCTACAAATGCTGCTTTGCATCTTCACCAGCCTTTGAACTTGCCACAGCAGTGATTTCAGAGGCTAGTCTGGTGCA
>JAWWLT010000092.1:67940187-67973207 GCA_035040995.1 Premnoplex brunnescens | reverse complement strand
AATAACATCCAAGTTGCAGAACATAAGAACTCAGTCTATGTTTCAGGAAGTGGATGCCTAGAAGCAAAAAAAACGGTTTGTTGAAGAATAGCAAAACCCTGGAGACAGTGCCATTTTGGCAATCATGAGATTTAGGGATCTCTGGAAATGGAAGTTGCATCTGGGCTTTAATTGATCCTCGAGGATGAAAAAGTCATGACTGACTGGAGAGCTTTCACTGACTTTTTATTCCCATCAGGAAATATATATAAGCAGTCATCAAAACCTACTTGAGATTTTAGGAGTTTTTTGTTTTCTCTCTTAATCCTCTGGTAAACCAGATGCCAATACTTACAGAACCACTTCTAAAACAACGATTTCTTTAAAAAGGGGCATGTAAAAATTTCTGAGAGAGACATTCAAGTCTGAAATCTGCAATTTAGTCTATGCTCACTCAGTCCATCTTGTGACATCTCAGAAAGCTTTTTAACTCTGGGTATGAGATCAGACTGAAAATTACAGGATTCATGTGAAGATTCTGTGTTCTGATACCAACCTATGCAATCTTGACTTTGCCATTTTTACCTTTCTGCTTTTGTACCCATAGTTTATGTGTTCAGGCTAAACTCTTCTGGTCAATGGCATCCCGTTATTATACTTTTACAATCCCTAGTACAAAAGCAACTAGAAAACAGCTGGAGCCTCTACCATCATTAATATAAATAATAATAGATTTGTTTTCTTTAAACAGCTATTCACATACATCAAACAGGGTCATAACATAAAGATTTGTAATAAAATAATAATAAAAAATTGAAATACTGTTGCTAATAAAGCATCTCTTCAAGTAATCTCTTTCATAGTCCATGTGTATGTGTGCCTCCTACATAACAGAGCCAAATCAGATTTTGCATATTATATCAAAACCTATGCAATCACAGTAATAATTTATTTGTAACCATTTATTTCTAGGCCTTTTTTTTTTTTTTTAATGAACTTTCCCTGAGGACACACACTTAAAATCGAGTATTTATTTATTTTAAACAACAGAAGAAATTTTGATTGTTCCAGCTGTGGCAAAGAAATACACTTTGATAAGCTTACAGTGCCACAGGTAAAAATAATAGCACAAGTAAGTAATTAAGAAAAAAAAAAAAAGCTTTGGAATTTCAGGAAGAAATCTCTGCTGATGTTTCTGTGAGGAATTGAATGTAGTTATGGCAGAGATTTGGGGCCTCAGAAAAAGGGAGTTTGGGAATGTTTGACCTTATTTCCCCATTTCTTTATTTCTTTAGATGAACTTATTTTCTTCTGTCTTGGGCAAAATAATTGTTACTGACATGAAGTCTCAGCCTGACTGGTTTGGAAGACTAAAAATACTGAAAATATGAGAATATAATTTGCATGGCAAAAGAAGATTTTTTTGTTTTTCTTGTTTGTTTTGATATTTGCACACAAGGTGGTAAGTAAAGGAGCAGTGTCACGCATTAGGTACAAAATCAACTATTTTTTTTTCTGTATGAGGGCACATAATCAAGTTGCTCCAGAGAAAAAAGTTTAATAATAATTAATTTATCCTTTCATGTCATTGTGACTTTAAGGTACCTCTTTAACCTGCAGTAAAAAAGGATAATATATTTCACATATAGAAGTGAGATAAGAATAAAGTATTGTGGCACAGTGTGCTTTGAAGCAGCACTAAATATGGAAAGAGAATCAAAGAATATGTCGAATTGGAGGGGACCCACAAGGATCATTGAGTCTAACACCTGACCCTGCACGGGACCATCCCCAAGAATCACACCAGTCTGTTAACTGATTGTACATACACCATTGCCAAAAAAGTTATTTTCATTAGAAAAGAGAAATATTTACAACTCAAAAAACACTTTTTTTTTTTTTTTTTTTTTTTTTAATATTGTGATTACTCTGTGTATGAGGATTCATGAATTAGGATTTCATAGAATATTAATAGTTAACACTTTACTTCTGATAAATGTCTCTTCAGCTGTTTTTTTATTCTCCTTTCTAAGAATCACAGATTTAATTTTTTTTCCCCATGGTAGTCAAATAATATGAAATGAAAGACAGCAGTGGAAAACTTATTATTCATTCCAGCATGGCAAGACCTAAAAGTCCTCATGAGAAATGATGCAAATTTCTCCCTTCCTTGATTATACACTCTGGGTCACAGTAGTACAACTATTACTTTTCTGAAGTTAAATTTGGTGTTTGGATACAAAGGTTTTGGGGTTTATTGTTGTTGTTGTTAGATTGGTTGTTTGTTTTAGTGGTTTTGCTTTTATTTGTGGTATTGTTTTATTATTTTTTTTCTTTCCTCAAAAAATCTGTCAGCTTTAAGCTGAATTTCTTTTCAGTTAATAGAAGCCAAAATAATTGAGCCCCCTTTACACACACTGAGCAAATCCCTGTGTATCAGTATCAAATTTGGCAGAACATTGCTGCAGCTTTAGGAGCGTCACTGGAGGAGGATGATTCAGGCGCTGATTGGGAAATATTTGCCCTCATTCAGCAAAGCATAAGGAAAAGCGAAAAAAAAATACATTTGGGAACAAGACCTAGATGTGACAAGGCT
The DNA here is from genome assembly GCA_035040995.1 of Premnoplex brunnescens. Taxonomy (NCBI): domain Eukaryota; kingdom Metazoa; phylum Chordata; class Aves; order Passeriformes; family Furnariidae; genus Premnoplex; species Premnoplex brunnescens. The sequence continues at coordinate 67,970,632 of JAWWLT010000092.1, read as the reverse complement.
GGTATATCTAGCAAGTAAAATGCATGTAATATAACAGCTCCAACAGCAAAATGGAGGAGGTGGCAGGAGGCCTCGATGTCTGAGGCAACGAGTTTGTGTTCATGATGACAACAGTGCTAGTAAGGCTTATCTGCAGTAGTTGTGCAGGGAACAGCAACAGTCAACGTGAAATTATATGAAAATGTATGTGAGAATTTTTAGTAAATTCTTTGGGGCATTTGCCCAAATTTAGTCACAGCTCAAAATCTTTACTCCTGCCTTATTAGTTTAAAGCTGTGATGGAAACTCAAAGTGACAGAGCTGTCAACACACTGAGTTGTAATGCTACAGAACACTGTGCTTCCGGGCCAGCAAACAAAACATCATATTCCAAGTGAAAAGGCATCAAAATAGGGGGAAAAAGCAACTGTATGCTGAGTATTATCACTATATAATGCTATAAAGTAGAACAGTGCATTTACTAAGGAATGCAGGGACAGGAGTGTGCATGGAGGGAGATTCTGTTCATATTATTGCCATAATCAGGAGCCTAATTTATTTATCTCTAAATTAGGCTTGATGATGGGATTGAGTGTTGGTAGTAGCCTGCTATTAGTCTGAATGATTAAAAAGAAGAAAGAGCTTCTCTCTTTCATAAAAACATGCATTAAACAAAGTGAGAAAACCATGAAGGAAAGACCTAATGTGTACTTCTTACGCAAAAAAGTAAGCAAGGCAAGATGAAAAGGCTTTGAAATTATATTTAAGGCCTTAGCATCTCTGTTCTCCATCATAACTCCATTAAACTGAAACAACTGAAAGGATGCAAAGAAGCTTAGTCTCTTTCTTTTCTGCTCAAATTCAGACCTCTCACACCTGACAGTGCTGATCTCAGGCGTTAGTGTGTAGATTTATTGCAGAGGAGGCAGCACCTTCAGCTGCACTTTTTTTTGTGTGAAAGGTCAGGAGAAAACAGCAAAATGAATGAACAGAGCCGTGGAAAACATCACATTTCCTCCTTCCACCTTCTCCAGTCAAGTCTCCACAGCAACCTGTCTTTAGGGTTGGAAGTGTTGATGGGAAAGAAGATGGGAACCAGCAAAGAAACAATGCAGCATAAGCACAGTGCATCTGACTTCATGCCAGTGGTCCAGTGCTGGGGGCTTCAGACCTTAAACTGGTGCCCTTCCCGTGGACAGTGATAGCAAAGCTGCAAGAGCAAAGTCAGACTGGCCTGGGACCTTTAATATAAGGAACACACAATTTCATTAGAGAATGACAGTGAGTCAGGATATTCTCAGTGGCACAAATATATAAAGAGATAGCAGTATTTCTTCAGGGTCTACGTGGGTTCTACAAAATATAACCAGTGACTCTTGACATGGGAGGGCCTGTTAGCTTGTCATGCAAGACATGAGGTCTAGGAGTCAATCTTCTGGAAACAGAGATAAGACTTGAATTTTTTCTATTAATTTTGCAAAAGCCCAAATCTACTCCCATGAGAAGCCCCAAACCACTTTTGCTCCCACTCACACATGTGTAGACATAAAACCTTGATTGAGAACTGGCCATCATAAGGCTTCCTTGTTACTGTCATTAGTATGTGATTAGTTTTACTACGGTGAATAACTATTTCTATTTTTAATATTTGTGCAACAAGAACCTTTAAAAAAGACCAAGACACTGAACTGTCAAGAGCTTAAAAATACCCACAGAACACCACAGAGAAGAAGAGACCAATTAAAGATCTTTAAGTCTAAATGGAAATGTGAATCAGGGTATACTGGGATAATTAGAGGCACAGAATAAGTTGTCATACAAATCACTAAATATGCCAAATCTCTGGTGTTACAGCAGCACTAGTATGAAATATCTGTAGTTCCCTGGTGAGACACCAAAAGGAAAGGGAAAGGGGAGGATTTTGTTTACTTCCTGTATCATTTCCCTCAATGGCAAAAGTGACAAAACCCCTTTGTTGGTATCACTGCATCTGCTACAAGCATATTTAAACATAGTGGTGAAAACAAGGTGATGTCATCTTTTTCTACCCTCCTCTGACAAGAAATACATTAGCCAGAAGTGAAGATTAAGCTTTAGAGACTTGGTGATGAGCACATTCTGTGGAACCTAACTTTTTCTTCCTGTGAATAAAGAAAAAGAAGCAATCCATCATGTCAGTGAATAACACTGCAATCCTACTGAGGGTGCATTATGAAGGTTTTATCCTAGCCTTCTTTGCTCCTAACTAGGATCTAAAGTGTTGAAAATTCTACAGATGTAGCTTATGTACACAAAATACAGACAAAGTTTCTATGAAAAAAAATAAATGTTCTTCTTGCTGCATGATTTCTGGAAGAAAACATAATGAAATAATATCATCTAAATTTTCAAAAACTGAGCCAATTCTTTTGGCAATTAAAAATACTAGTTTGAGAACTTTAGTGATGAACAAGGCCCTGTAGACCACCACCAAGTCAATTGCTATGGTGTCTGGGACTGTTTGCCATAGTTTCTTTTCAGATGTCTTAGTGATGTTACATGGTACCAGACTTTTTTCTTGTAATATCCTGTTATACTTTTCCTGCCTCTGTGTTTTATGTTCTTTAGTTAACTTTCCACAGCTAACTGATTAAACATAAAGAAAACAGTCCCAGTACTGAACTGCCCTGAGAAACCAAAGTACGAAAAAGCTGAATTTCACCTCTGAGCTTTCTTTGTGTTTCTTCGTACGTGGCTCCAATTGACACTGTTATTTAAGAAACAAACTTTACTACAAACAGCACAACCTCCATTATTGCAGAGGTCAGCTTAAGCCTGGCCTACAGATCTTCATGACAGACATTCAGGTAACATCAATTAGCAGAGATAAGATATCCTCAGAGTTTCACTAGTTCACACAAACTGAGGATATAATTCTACAATTTTTTCAAACAAGATATCTGCAAATTAATTAAATGAAAGTCATGACTAAATAATGTCATGGAGCCTCCAGCATCTTTATAGGAGCACTTAATGAAACTTCAAGACTTGATTTTCACTTTTTTACTTAGAATCGGGAGCATACAACACTTCTGTTCTTTATCTGGCATGCATATGTCTATAATAATAATTAAATAAACATAATTTATCATTATAGGAATTTTCAAAACCACATAAAGTTTAGGGAATTTCAAAAGATTTTAAGGCTTCTGCTGATTCCATCCTTACACTCTTTTCATATTGTTTCCAAGGACTGACCAATATTCTAGCATGGAATTCACATCAGTAAGGCACAAACAACCAAAAATCTGTTTGAAATAGTAACCTGGGCTCCCTTCACAGAGACATTGCCAAGTTCAAAAGAAATTGCGACATTTTACATTGATCTACCATTAGGAAGGAGACCTAACCCTTCTTATTGGCTGAGCAGAAAGACTAGTCTACCAGCCTAGACTCAGGACTGGATTTTTGAGATGAGATAGCTTGATTAATAAACCCCATTCATTGAATTTAGAATGATTCCCAAAAGCATAACTGTTTTCCTTTTTTTTTTTTCCCTTCCACATTCAGTATGAGACATGTTAACACATTTCAATGCTTTAGAAGAAAATATATCTTTGACACAAAAAGATGCCAAGCCTTTGAACTTTTGTGCCACAGAAAGAGCTTAAAAACCTTGCTGATGTCCTACGATCTGGCAATAGCACAGTATTTGTTAGCGGATGTTAAGAAGTGGACTTCATCCCACATTAGAGAGGAGAAATAACTCTACGCTGTGTGCTAAACTGACCTGAGGGAAAATTCCTATTAGCAGGATATAAAACCAAGAAGTCTACTTGTATTATAAAAACAGAGTAATGCAACATGTTCCAGGGGCAGTATTTGTTCACACAGCTCACAGGGCAATGAGGTCTAATTCCTCATTGTGGCATCATTGCTGTCATTAAAAAAATAAAAAAAAAATAAAAAAATAAATGCAATAAAAACACCACAAAAGGCAGAATAATGCCTGCCTTAAGACTCATCAGATTGATAAAGAAAGGAGTGATTTCAGGAAAGGAAATTAAGCTGCTAAAGCAAAATACAGCAAGCTCTGACACAGAAAATACTCCCTAAAATCCCCATTGTAAAGGAATGTTTGGCTTAGACTGTGAGTGAATACTGACAGTCTATGGTATATAACTGGCAAGGTTTAAACAAAAAGAAACCATCTGTGGGGAGAAGGAGTTGGGGGAAAGGACAGCACTCTGGTTCCCTTGGTAGTAGACATGGATCCCTAGCAGATACAAAGCAGGAAATGACAGATGAAGGACGAACACATAGGAGTAGCATGGGATATGTGGCAGTATGTGAGAGGATTGCAGACTATGTTCAGTTATAGTGTGCTGAAAAGGATATGTACAGTAATTGTCACAGTGTACAAATGGTGCCATCCATCTCAAACACTTTCAGTATTCAGGATACCCATTTTGTGAGTCCTGGATAGTTGCTGGTGTTTCACCAGCTACCTCAGCTAGGGTAGCAGCATTACTCTAAGGAAGCACCAACTCTATATGAGCAGAACTTCAGGAGGCTTAGCAAATACCATAGCAAAAAGGGCCTTTTTTTCATATTGCCACCTAGGCTCTGAAGGTGATTACACTCACACTGTAGAACTGAGAGCTCACATTCCTCATGACAGCCCTTTTGTCATGATTTTTAAGTACTGTACGTAGTTCATCTCACTTCTTAGTAAGGTTTACTGGCACAGACTCAACATTTTACTAACATCAGTATGTGGCCTGCTAACTGGAGCAATATTGTGCTTGGACAGTACAGTGTGTGCCTGGATCAGTGGACAGGCGTGTTTCTAAATACCTAAATCACATTAATTGTATTTTGGGTACAAATATGCTGTTTTGGATCTAGCTGTAAATAGATAGCTCAAGGTTACATACGAAGCCAAAGCTGAGAATTGTCTTCCCCCTCTCCCATGTCCAGCCCTAGGCTATACTCTGATCTGTTAGTAGGTTATGCATATTCATGTTTTCATAGCCTCAGGAACCAGGACCTTGTACAAGGCCTCAGACATAGACAAAAGTCTTCTCTTGGTGGAAAGCAACACAAAGCACTAGAGCAAAAAGACAGACCATATGCTAAAGAGAGGATGAAGCCAAGGGAGGCACCGAGACATCTCTCAAGGACCTCCAGTGAGCTTGAAAGCTGTTTCTTCTGCAGATCTTCTTGCCTGCAGATATGCTGTTTGCCCTTTGAAGGATGAATTCTCCCTCCAGCACAGAAAGCCTGGTGGTATGGGGAAGATATGACTTTCTTTTCTCCTTGCAGCACCTTTGTTCCATCTGTAATCTAGTGGGGCTGTACTCCCTTCAGGCTATAAAACTGCCACATTAGGATCCTGAAAGGGCCCTGCTTCTGCTCAAAGCATCTCCCTTGAGCACATGTTGATGTAGCATGTACAAAGACTAGACTCTACATACATGTAGTCCCACAGTCTTAATGTAATTTGCAAATCAGTTATTCAAGTGAATTTCCCTCCTTTCTCCTCTTCTTCACAGAGATTTCTTCCTACCTTTGGATTTTTCATACTAATGTAATGGCACCAAGCACAACATGGTGGGTTCATTATCTGGGGCCCCTATACAAATTTCATTCATCAAAACACCAGCTAAGACATCAGGTCCTATCCTCGTAAATTACATCAGAAATCTTAATGGAGGTGTCATTCATCCCTACTATTACTATGATGATACAACAGGAGACATGTATGCTTTAAAAATTAAAGTCTATATATTCCTATCCATAGTAAAACCTCTCTGTATATACGCTTTAATATGCAAATAGGAAATTACTAATCAAACCTTTCCAAAACAAGGTGAAAGGATTTCTCCTTTTCTTTCAACACATTGCTTTGATAAAAAAACCCCAACTTTTAAAACATGTATTTTTGTTTCTGAAAACTTTCCAAGCACATGTGCACAGATATAATCAGGTCACATGCACCATTGATAGCCAAAACTGAGTTTCTCCGTCTAATTTCTTCACCAAAAAGGAAGGTGAAATCCTAAATGTCTTCTGCAGAGCCTGACCAGGTCTTCACAAAGCTTGTCAGGTCTTGGTACATAATACCTCTGCAGCCAGAGCTGCCTAATTCAGAGCCAATTTGATAAATGTTTTAAAGTAGGACTGATCCTCTGCTGGATGAAGTTATGGATGTCATGATGATGTATGATGGAAACAATATCTTCAGTGAGTTTGTATCATTCTCCTTAGAGAGTTGCCAAAACCTAGGTATAACAAAGCCAACTCATAACCTAGTATCACCTTTACTGTTCTGATACTACAAAGACATTCTGGCAGCTCTCATGCAATGCAAGGGTCAAACACAACAAATAACGAAGGAGTTTGCTTTAGAACAGAATCAATCTCCTGCTTTTCATCTTAGTCTTGCAGTTTTTCTAGCAGATTCACACAATTGTCCAGTATTGCCACATTGAGCATAATTCACTCATCATGAGGATTATAAAGTGAAACTGGGAAAAATCGACAGATAGTGATTAATGTAAGGAAACCAGTGTCTATGATACAAATGTACTTGATGGATATGCAGCTGATTATCTTTTTTGGCATAATTTTCCTTTTTTGATTGAACAGCCAGGACAGATATTTTTTATAGTCTTTTTTTTTTTTAAAATTATTTTTATTTTCACATAAAACCTAACCCAATCCATTCAAAATCTTGAATATTTTGTAAACTGAAGTATCACTAGCAACAGTTGCATACGGCAGTTCCACACAGGCAAACCTATGCAAAATAAAACAGACATACTCCTACCCTGAAATAACTGGAAGAATCCTAGTCCTAGAGAATCAGAGGAGAAGTGATTTTCACTCAAGGGAAACTGTAATTACCCAGGAACTGAAAAAAAGCTGACCTTCACAATTATTTTTGTTACAGATAACTATTGTTATCTATATAAACAAAACAGAGTAGGTTAAGAAAGTACATTAATTTCTATTATTTATTTTAGGGATCAGACAACTTGAGAACTAGAGAATTCTGTTTTCTCTGTTGATTGGTGTCGACTCCCTAAGCCCCAGTGATGCTGCTCACAGGAGAACCAAGGTCTGTACTAAGTGCCTTGGACAACACATCCCATTTATATGCTCCAAATAACAAAGAGGCAGCACTGTAATTTCCTCCCTCCAAGCATCATGATGTTATGGCTGGGGAAGGGGACTGACTGCTGGATGTGGAAAGAGTTAATACAGATTCCTGAAGGAAATAGGTACCTATGTTTCTAACACCAGAAGAGTGAAACAGTCTTTATTCTCTCTGTGACCCTGCACTGCCAGCTGCAAGCCTTTCACAGGCACAGGTTATTACATGGCACTTGAGGAATGCAATAGCTCCCCTCCATTATTCTGATGAGTTTTTTTGTATTTTCCTTTTTTTCCGAGAGCACTCTGTCTTTCCCTGGGAACAAGTCACCAGGAGGGAGCTTTTTAATCTGTCACTCAGGGACTCATATAAGCAAGTACCTGTATAACAGGGTTTGTGGGATCTGGGGAAGATTGAGTTCTTCAGTCAAGACTTGAAGGTGTGACCCCCTGATTTAGAAGACAGAGTGCTACTTCTGGAGTTTACCACTTCCACCATCCTCCCCATCTGTTTTTGTCAAGCTCAAGAATTGTGCTGCCAGTGGAAAAGGCTGCAGTTCTTAATGAAATCAGAAGTGCTGGGAATTAAATCTGTAGTTTCTGAAAGATCATCAGCACTGTTTTAACCCCTTTTTCTTTTTTCTTTCTTTTTTTTTTTTTTCTTTCAGATTCTCAGATTCAGCTTTTTCTCTGTTAAAAACTTCTGGACAATTGCTTTTTCTCTTTGTTATTCATTTGTATTATTTGTTTACAAAGATGATCATTAACATTTCAATTTTTTCTTTTTTTTAAAATTACTGTTCTTTGTTATAATGTCAGACAGAAGTGGAAAACAGACAAGCAGACAGACATATAGCTCAAGAAATAACCAGTAAACCATAGGAGACAGCTATGGAGAAAAGATACAAATACTGATTTTGTTAGAGCAAATCTGAAAAAAACAAATGGAAGTGAATGGATCAAATTTTCAGGTGATGAAGAGTGGTTTCAATTCACAGCAAATGATTCATCACTCAATTTACTTCTAGGTTTACTTCCAGCTGTGTGGTAAGATGACCCTGACTGGACACCAGTTTCCCATCAAACCCACTCTGTTACTTCCCTCTTCAGCTGGGCAGGGGAGAGAAAATATAATGAAAAGTTCATGGTTTGAGGTAAGGACAGAGAGACATTGCTCACCAGTTACTGTCATGGGTAAAATGGACTCAGTTGGGGAAATTATTTTAATTTATTTACAAGAAAATCAGAGCAGGCTAATGAGAAATAAACCCAAATGTTAAAAACGTTTCCTCCCATCACTCCCTCTTTTCCTAACTCAACGTTATTCCCAATTTTCTCTGCCTCCTCTCCCCAGGTGGTGCAGGGGAATGGGGAATGGGGCTGTGGTCAGTTTGTCATATTGTCTCTGCCACTCCTTCCTCTTCATGGCTTAGACTCTTATGCTTATGCCTTATGCTCTTCACCTGCTCCAGTGTGGAGTTCCTCCCACAGGAGACACTCCTTCATGAACTGCTCTAACATGAGTCTTTCTGACGGGCTGCAGTTTTTCATTAACTGTTCTGGCATGGATCCCTCCCACAAGGAGGCAGTCCTTCAAGAAGAGGCTGATTCAGCATGAGTCACTTCCACGGGGTCACAAGTCATGCCAACAAACCAGCACCAGTGTGGGTTCCTCTCTCCATAGAGCCATAGGTCCTGCCAGCAACCTGCTCCAGCACAGGCTCCCCATGGGATCACAGCCTTCTTTGGGCTTGCCCCTGATCCAGTGTGGGGTCCTCCAGGGACTGTAGGTGAATCTCTGCTCCCCCACGGACCTCCATGGGCTGCAGGGGCACAGCTTCCCCACCATGGGCTTCACCACGGGCTGCAGAGGAACCTCAGCTCCAGCACCTGGAGCACCTCCTGCCCCTCCTTCAACACTGACTGCAGGGCTGTTTCTGTCACATACTATCACTTCTCTCTCCTGCTGCAGTTGCTGTTATGCAGGTATTTTTCCCACACATATCTGCTATCCCGAAGGTACTGCTGTTGTCGCTGTTGGGTTCAGCCTTGACCAGCAGCAGGTTCATCCTGTAGGTGACTGGAATTGGCTTTGTCAGAGATGGGGAAAGCTTCCAGCAGCTTCTTGGAGAAACCAGCCCTGTAAACCCCTGTTACCAAAACCTTGCTATGCAAAACCAATGCAACCTGAAATAAGAACATGAAATCTATAGGCTCCAGGTGTTGTATCTGAGAATATGGAGACCCACAACCTCAACAAACATCAGCTGCCACAGCAGTACACCTTTCTATAGACCCTGAGGCATTTGGTACTATTCTCTGTTGAGGCAGTTAAAAATCCTTTACAACGATGTTTGGCCTTTTGATCATTCTCTTATTCTTTTTTTTTTTTTTTTTTTTTTTTTCCTTGCTCCTTCCCCTCCCCTTTTTTTTTTAATTTTGTAATTTTTTTCTAGTCAAGCAAATTCAGGTGGTGCCATAGCTGCACCCAACACTGAGAAGTCAGAACTGTTGTCCTGTGGACAGAGTACAGGGCAGGGAATTAAATTTGTCTTCCTGTCTTTCCTAATTCTTTTCTGTGTGGCTTCAGGCAACCATATTCCCTATCATTCATTTTCTCTGAAACGATCATGAGCATCTTTGTAATATTTATTGATATTAAGATTTACTGTGAATCAGCTGTTTGGATGTCATTATTGTGTTCATTATTGTTAATACTTATTACTATTATTGTTGTTATTATTATTATTCTACACTGGTGAGAACAGCTTAAAGCATATACCACTGTGCTGGGATCTACAAGTTGCAATGGAAAAACTAGCCTGAAAGATAACCTTGCCACTAACAAGGTAAAAATGAGAACACCAAGCAACTCAATAGCCTGCCTCACTGATAACAAGGCTTTCAAATACTCTGAGCCAGATTCTGTTCTCAGCGAGATGAGTGTAAATCTGAGGGGTCTTGCTGAGGTCCACAGGACTACAGGGAAATTACTGAAAATCAGAATTTGGCCCAGTGGTACTTAAAGCAAACGTGCTCGCTCTGAAGGGCTGGATACGTGTTGGTGCTCAGTGTGCTACACAGGGAAGGAAGAACAACAGAGACACACACATGCTAATTAAAACTGCAGATGTGACTTGGTGGCTAGATTAAATAACACCTCTGGAAAGAGGGAGAGCTGCCAGATATAAAAGCAGAAAGCACCTCAATTAAATTCCTCGAAGGGCTGTTGCTGATCTAATTTTTCCTAATTTCTAGAAGCAGAACCAATAACCCTCTCTTTCTGGGTGATGTCTGTCAGTTAAAGGCTGACCTATACTTAATTTGCAAGTGCAGTTTGACTTTTTCTCCATACAGTTTGTCCCACAGCTCAGGTGGATATTTAGAAAGATCTCTTAAGCACTCCTATTTTCTCCTATTTGGGTAAAAATAGAGCAGACGGAGCACATGTGGGGCTGAGGCTATCAAAGAGCTCATTTTCAGCCCTTTCTAGCAGAAAAGCAAGTTTGTAAAGCCTGAGTTACAAACAGGACAACAGTCAGCAATATAGATGGAAAACACGTGGGTCATGGCTATGCGTTCTAAAGTCAGATATTCACAGTGCTTCCAATCTCACAGACAGAATCAGTCCTATTTCCACTAGACCTGGGTAGTTGTCTTGCAAGGGAATTACAATGCCACAAAACATGCATGAAAATTTCCTTTTGGATTATGGGAGTCGCTGAGAACTCTAAAAATTTACATCATCACTAAGGAAGAAAAGAAACAGCACACAAAAACTCTACGAGCTGAAAACTGGAAATAAAATTAAGCTAAGACTCTCAGCCCGGGTTATCACTGCTGAAGACAATGTCTCCTGTGGCTGCTATTCCTACAACAGCTGCTGTGTGGCATTGCTCCCCTTCAGATGGAAAGGAAACAGTTCTCAACACAGTGAGTCAACAGCGCTCGCTGTAGTGCTTTTCTTCCAGACAGCCCTATTCCCTGTCCTCGTAACAAACTGTTCTAATTGTTATGTTGACTATTATGGCTAAAATTGCAACGCTCTGCTGTTCAGTTTTTATTTTTTTTTATTTATTTATTTTTTTTTTTTGGTGTCTATATTTCTGTAAAGCTACAGGGAAGGGGGAAATGTGCCTTTTAAAAATTATTATTTAAGAAAAAAAATGCCTTGAAAAATAATCTACTGGCTATGAAATCTATTATGAAACATATTTCAATTAAAAGGCTACATAATTTATATGCATAAGCTTTTCTTCTGTCAAGTTTATATTTTTGTTGTCTTGTCATAATGCCCTGAAGTAAGCACTTTTGAATTTTAAACTTTAGCATTTATCTTAGCAATCATGCTGTGAAGATAAATATCCCTTGAGGAAGATACACAATTGGATCTTGTATACCAGTAAGTTAGGCTTTGTACCGGTTATTACTGCACTAGGAAGCACGGGGGTTCAATAACAACCATTAGCATTTAGAGATGTTCTGTTTATGTTCAGTGTATTGTAAGTGCACCAGTTAATTAAAGCCACGCAATCGCTGTGATCCCGAAGCTCAGTTCTGTGATCCTTGGAAACATTTGGGTTGCATAAAATGGTCATAAATGGGTTGAAAAATTTTCATTAAAATTTCTCCTGGTGCTAAACTTACTCGAGGGGTCTTTTTCTATGGTCTCTTCTAGCACAGGATATAGGGAAGCGCTATGAATGAGAGCTCCTATGATAAAGCAATACTTCAGAGCCACAGCAGCAGCTCCTGAAATGGAGAGCAAAATTCAGCTTTTCACCAGTTTAAATGGTTCCTGCAAATCTATGCATGGTCAGTGCAAACCAAAAGAATGAACTGGAAAATCACCATATTTTTGTGAACAAGATGTTTTTTAGTGGTCTCAGTTCTTTGATCTGGTTTACCAAGTGGCCATGTGATAAATGCTTGGAGTTAGCACAACCTAGGGAACAGATTGAGAAGGAAATGTCTTGGGACAAGAGAAGGGTGAAGATAGTCACACAAGTGACTGTTCAGCTGTCACACACCTCAGTTTCAGGACAGTAATTACATTAGGTGTTTAAGTGCAGTTAGAGTATGGTCACCTTTGAGCCAATCTAAGATTACACTGCTATGAAAGCAGACAGCTGTCCTTTGTGACACAGCACCAGCACTCAGATGACCTCGTGGTCACACAGACCTTGCTGAAAACTCCAGAAAAGAAATGATTAGAAAATGTGATAGTACTGTCATTGGGAGGAGGTATTAATGTAGAGTTCAGAATAGAGTGAAATTTGTGTTCCTGCCTCCCTGATACCTGCATAGCCTTAGAACTGCTGAAACTGATGGCGAGACTGCACCTATAGACTTGCTCTGGACTGACCTTTGAAGAAGTCACATTCACTTTGCTGACCAATGGAAAATTATATAACCACTAGATCACCAAAATAAACATTAAATTAATTTTTGAATAAAAATTAGAAGCAATAAGGGCCTGTGGGCCAATGCACAGAGTCCTAGAAATAAAACTGACTTTCCAGCACATGCTTTCTGTAATTCTCTGAAAGGGAGTCTGCTGAGGATGGTCCTGCGGATGCTTTGACTTACATGTGAACAATCAGTCCCTCTAATTTGAACAGAAAACCTATGACAAATGAGAAGGTGACTACTCAACCAGCGAGCAGGTAAGCCAGGAGCTGGTCCCAGTCTCTCCCTGCTTGCTGCTCTCCCTCCCACATTGCCTGCCAGCCTGCAAGAAGTCACTGCGGTGGTTATTTATCTCTACAGTGAGGACTTGCTCTCAGGCATAGTCTTATCGATTTCAGTGTTGGCTATACTGCTTGTTTTGTAACCTGAACAACTTATACTCTTCTCTGCCAAGTAGCATGAAAGCCAAGCAGGTATCAGGACACCATAACATTTCAGAGAGTATTACAACCTTTGTCCTGTGCTGTTATTGCCTTTAGACTTCATAAGAGGTGAGGATTCAGATCTATGATTCTTATGTTTGCCAATATAAGTTCAGGAGCCTTTTTTTTTTTTTAATCTTTGTTCCTGACTTCCTACAGCAACAAAATGTTTGTGACCATAATGATACTGTCTGACTCTAATTCCCCACTTCATGCCAAACTTTTGGAGCTCTTAGCCAGTCTCAACTAAATGTGGGAGATGAAAATTTATATTTAACTTCTAATGCATTTTTACAAAAATTGAAAAAAGAATTAGTGGTTCAGTTCCAAAAACAGCCTGTTCATGAAAGAATGTTTTGCCAGGGAAGGATAGAGGACCATTGTTACCAGGTGTTATACCCCAGTAGTCACCAGGCAAATAGCCCTGGACCCTCTTCTAAGTACGGTGATCTTGCACTCATCTTGCAGAGACACAGGAGATATAGGGGCTGGCGGGAATATTATGGGACAGTATGGGGACTTTTAGAATGATGAGAAAGTTGCTAAAAAACAGGCTTCTGTAGTTTTGTTTCTAATGGATGCTAGATTTACTTCCTTTTTTATCCCTGTTGACTGCTGCCCTGATTGTGACAATCTTGTTTTTATATAATGAACCTAGAGACAGTGCCCCAGTCACCTGTTCAATGTGCTGAGAGCAACTGTCTGTCCTCAGCATTTGATACATTCTTTTCTTTTCTCCATGCAAGCTTGAGAAAACAGAAAAAGACCTTAAGACTTGCCAGAAGCGAGGTTCCTCTCCCTTAGGTGCTTGGATGTGCTGGTGGGTAGGAGTATTATGTACTAAGACTGTGTTTTGCAACAGACCAATTGCTCAAATCATATTATTCAGAGGAAATTTCCTGAAACCATACAGTAACTAAAAAATATCCTGCCAGTGTAGTATATACACACACACATATGCAGGTACAGAAGGTATGAGATTCCCTTTCTGAAGGTAAATGCTGCCCTGAACAATTTAGATTGAGAGTTCAAGCAATCTTACTCATTGTTGTGATCTTGACATTTATTTTTAATTACAAGCATTAATAAGAATCCTTAAAGAAATTTCCTAAAACTATAGTTCTTTTAGAGCTTTTCTGTGCCAGTCCAGTTTTATTTCTATGTCTCTCACTGCGATAGCCCCTAAATAGACTAGGCTGGCATTTGTGATAATTTCTTTAGTTTTACAGTATTGTCTTTAACAATACTAGGGCTGAATTTCAGGACAATGTGTGTTCTATGGCATTTCAGCACTGGAAAATCCTTCTGGGTACGATGCACAGAGCAGATTTTCCCTTTTCCCAGGATAGTGGGGTGCATACCCTTTGTGTTAATACCGTACTCTTCTCTATCAGGAAATTTATCTGTCTCTGAATGCATTCATGCAATGGAGCAGAAAATAATAACTGAAAAAAAAAAAAAAGAATTAAAATATAAATACATAAAATATAGAAAATTAGACTCTTATGTAGTGTAAATCAAATTAATTCAACTCAAGTCAAAACAGCTATGCTGATATTCATAGAAGAAGGTTCAGCTTAAAATTTCTGGCAGTACAAGTAGCCACATTTCAGCTTTACCTGCAGCTTTCACAGAACACCAGTATTTTAAGCATGCAACAAAACAGCAAACCACAGTGTAGCCATTGCTTCCTTGTAGCTGGTTGCTTATTTTAGACAGGAAGAAATCTGTTCTTTTTGAAATATAATGGAAAAGATTACTACCCACCAAATATATAACAGCTGGAGATGTCAGTTTGAGTGCAACACATATCCAAATACAACCATGTTTATAAAAAAAAAAAAATAAAAAAAAAATAACAATGCACTTTGTTCTATCCTATCCATGCCCTCTGCTTCCATGTATTTTTATAATTTTAAGGATATTTAAAAAAAATAAAATAAATCTGATGAATGCATAAAAAGAAAAGGCTTCATTTTACAATTGTAACCTAATCGGCTTCAAATCTCTGCAGGTTGTAGGGCACACCACTGAGCTGAAGTCATGCTGAAGAAACAGCTTAAAATGACTCACACTCCCCTGTTTCTGGGTAGATTAGGTATGTGGAGGGAGAGGGACAAAGGGGAGCTGTTTGGGACGTTTTGTCATTCTTTTCCCAAAACAGAAAAGAACAGCTTCAAATGCTGCAAGCATCCTGTTTGAAAAGGTGACTTCAGAGTGCAGGACTACCTGGATTTATTTTCCCAGACATGGGAAGTGGCACTAGGTGGGCTGCGTGATCTCCAGGCAGCTGTGCTCTTTCTTTGTGAAATGCTTTGAGATTTACAATTTCAAGCCACTGGTGCAAAGGAAAAAGTCTTAGCAAAATTAAGAGAGAAATAAGTTTTCTATAGGATTTTTAAAGCAATCTGAGCAATTCTATTTGCAGGGATATTATTATCCCTTCAGATTTATCATATGATGCAAAAATTCTACAGAAGGGGTAGCATCCTTTATTAAATGAAGTGGCTATTTAGAGTAATTTCTATAGAATCCAATTTAATTTCTATAAACCCCTATAGGTTTCAATCCTTTCCTATTCTGTAGGCTTTCTCCATAGGGACAGTTATTAGTGGCTGCAGGATTTGATTCACAGCAAAGTTGTTTTGTAGAAAGGAAAAATGGCTTCACTAGGAAAGATTTTAATGTAAAGCAGTGGTTGCTTTTGCAGGCAACAGTCCTAGGCTGATGCACATTCTTCAGCCAAACTGGATCTGGATATACCCAGAGGGGTGAAATAAAGCTTTATAGGGGTTCTGACACTTTGCCTAAGTGACATTTTGTGGGTTCAGTCCTGAGAAATCCATTTTATTTTTTTTTTCCTTTTGTTTTCCTTTTTTGGAGTATTTTTGAGGCAGACTCACACAGCCATGAGTTGAATGAGGAAGTCTGACTGCTCTTAGTGAGTAACTCAGGTATAAAAGCAAGTTCTTTCAAGGGGGAAATGGCTCCTTAATCTGCTATTTGGTAGAAGCTGGCAGTTTCTCAGCACCAAGTTGCATCCCATCGATCTACCTGTGATCGCGCAGCAGTTATTGCCCTCCCCATTACCTGGCTGCCTGCAAACTGTTTGAGGCTGCATTTTACGAGGCAACAATACACACGGGCTCTGCCAAAGCTGGTTCAGGACAACGTGAAGAGGAGAAGCAACTCAGCCAGCAGCGATAGTTCCTCAACCCCAGCTCAAATGACTAACTGGATAGAAAAACCAGATTCACAGCCTCTCTTAAGCACTGAATCACGCTCTTGTGTCTAAAGTACTTTGCAAACACATGTTCCCAGTTGCCTTTCCAGCACATTGTGGCCCTTTGAATCAACAGCAATGAGAAGAAGCGCAGACCCAGGGTTTCATTTTGCCAGCAGCCTGCAGCATGAAGAGCGTGCAAGTCGTACACACCTTAAGTTTTAACGGTTGCCATGGCGATGAAAGGAGGCATTACAAAATGCACAAGCTGTTGAACATGTTGCAGGAGCTGAGAGGAAGAGCTAAGAATAAACTTTAGGCTAATTCTCCGTAACAGCGCGCTCCAAACAGCTGCTGCTCGGCCAGCATTGCATCCCAGCATCACATCCCAGTTAAGCAGCTCATTAATACAAGGCAGATTGGAGCAGGAGGGTGTCACCCTGCTGAGCACTCCTAGGTCCTGGTACCCAGCACAACGGCTGCAAACGGAACGTTCTAAAGAAAGAAAGGCCTAATTTTGTTATGATGATTATACATCATCATATCCTATATGATATCCTACAGATAGGATCATGCCAGCAGCCTCTGTATGAATAACCCTTCATGATGACGGCTGCAGTAGTGAGCTGGAACAATAGGAAAGGTGTCCCTGTAGCCAAGAGAGGAGCAGGAGTTTTGAAGAGGAGGGAAGATGTACCTCACCCTTCACCATTTCTATAGCTGTGTGTAAGAATTCATAGAATCATAGAACAGAATAATAGAATAGAATCATAGAATATTCTGAGTTGGAAGGCACCAAAAAGAATCATCAAGTCCAACTCCTGGCTCTGCATACCAAAGAGGAAACATGTCAGGTGTCCTGGTCCCTAACACGGGGGCAAAGAAACCTTCAAACTGTTTTTTTTCTCCAGAGTATCCCTGCCTCCCAAAGCATCCTAACACACAGACATAGGATCTGAATGAGGCTGAGCGATCCAGTGAATTCTCCATGTACTCCCTGTAGAAAGCTGGCCTGGGAGGCAGTTTTTCATTCTCTATACCCCCTAAATGTGTGTCTCCACACTTGCTGATCTGAGGCAGAATTCTTTAGCGAAGTCTATTTTTCTGCCTGATAAAACCCCACTAGATGGCAACATCCCTCGTCCCCTCGCCTGCTGCTGCCAGAGCCAGATCCCTCTTGGAGCAAGGGACTGAGTGTGGAGGGGGGACAGATAAGATGCAGAGATCTTCGGTTTTATTTTGTGAAGAGGTTTCCTAAGTGCAAAGAAAAGCAGATCTGCAGAAAATGTATTGCCAAATTCATTCTATTTTTAAATAGAAATTTGACAATCAATAACAAGATGTGTGTTACCTCTATCTATTGATGACATACAGAGTTACTTCTGAGCACCTGTGCATATTTCAGGTCTTGTAACTCAAATAACCCCCTTCATTAAGGATACAAAGAACCACAGACCCCAGTAAGGCTTGATCAACCAATTCCTTGTCCTCTGTTCTCAAAGACTTTCCTTACAGCCTTGTCTTTCACAGAAGTATTGACTTAAACTAGTTTTGATTACAAGCTTTTTGTGTATGTATCTGTATACATATCTCTAAAGTGCTCATTACACTTTGAGTATAATTTACAAAATTAATAGCAAACCCTCCAGGTTTCTTTGTGGACAGAATTTATGCAGGGCCCACCTATCAGTCTCAAACTTATATTCATGCATACACATTCTTGGAGGTACTAGAAACACACCTAAAAATGTGCAGGGAAAATAAATGTGCTGCAGGAGCAGCAGACAGAAGAAAGCCTAGGATGGAACTTAAAGAAAGGGAAAAAAGTGGATATGCACTTCCACAGAGTGTTATAGTGATCCAACATTAAAGGGGATAGTGGGATAATATCACCCTCTGATGTGACAGCTTATCATGAAGTAGAAAAGGTCAAGTTTTGAGTCTCTCATGTAGGTCAACATATGGCAGATTTCTGATAGATATAACCCCAGCCCTGCCACAGTGTCTGGTGGTGATGCCCTGGATGATGAGGCACCTGTGATTTGCTGCTGAGAATGAAGGACTCAATCCCATGGCACCCACAGAGTGGGTCCTGCTTGACACACTGGTAACCTTTAATCTACAAGTTTTATCCACCTCCTCGGTTGTAGAGGCAGGGCAGACGCATCTCTCATGAGAAAATTTGCCTGTCAGCAACTGCTAAGTTGGTTTGCTTGTTCCTGTTCCCATTTCATTTTAAATTCCTTTTACATACTGGTTTTGATATTATAGTTATAAAACCTTCCTTCAATTTGTTTCCTGCAAAGGAGGTTCAAACCAAATTCAGCTTTTTAGAAGGGGATAAAGAAGGCAGCTTTGGGATGGAGTGTCACAGCCATCTCCACAGCAATTCAGGCTAGGAATGAAAAAATTTGCAAAAAACAAGGAGATTTAATGAGTTGGCTTTTGCCTTCAAGTAAGGTCCTACTAGAAAACATGGCATGTCCCCTCCACAACCCCCTACCCCCAGGAAAAAAAGCTATGGGAAGAGGAAGGATGAGAGTAGGTTGCTTAAACACAGATAACTAGAGTGTGACTGGCACAGAAAGATTTGTATCTAAATTGGAGCACTGTAGTGTAAGGAAGACCAACCACACGACAGATAAACCCCAGAGGAAATATCTGCAGGGCAACAAATACTGGAACTGTATTTTTGTAATGGTTAAAGCTAATGCAATAAGAAGGCCCTCGGCTTCAGTAACTCATCCGTAACCCTCTGGTGTGGCTCTCTGCAGGTCTTACAAGAAGAAAGAGACTGGTGATGTCTTACCTCGTGCTGACCACTCCCATCTTTAATCAGCAGATGAAACCTGTGCCATGGCAAATCATAGACTTGCAGGAGCACAGGGCATTTTGGCAATGGATTCAGATAATTTTCCTCAAGCTATTTAAGAACGGTCACTTAGGACATACGTACACTGGATGGCAAGGGAAATTAACACTGCCACATATTGGTTATCCACACCTACGCCTGAAACGAACATGTTTCCAATTAAAAGTGAAAGAGACAATTGTTGAAGTCACTTTGGCAGTGAGAACTCTCCAGCTGCCTCTAGATTCCTGAATAAGTGAAATGTTTGACACAGAAGCATATGTTTTTGGCAACATTGTTCAATCCATGTTTTAAAGGGAAAATTGAAATTCTACAAGGTGTGAAAGGAAAAAAAAAAAAAAAGGATCACTAGAACATTTTCTGTTTGGAGTGACAGAGACCATGTCACCCTTCTATTCCTACTCTCTGAAGACTTTCATTTTGCAAGAACTGCCTTACAAATGAACAGAGAGGGAACATGCTGGGTAGGCACATAGCAGGAGAAAGCAGAGGTGGCAGCAGCAGCCTCACATAACAGTCCTACTCTGCAAGATACTGAAAAAGGCCTTGGAAGTAGAAATGCAATCTGAATTACAAAATGAGTGAAATCTCTTACAAGATTACTGCATGTGTTTAAAAATTTGATCTTTCTATTTGTTGTTAAAGCTGAAGAGATGGGGTGTAGAGGGGAAAACATAACCTATAAGTGTAAGCTGGTGATGAGTTATGGTTTACAGGCATCCCACAGCTCTGCCAATAGCCTTATGCCTCCCAACACAGCACTCAACCTAGACTGCCTCTCACTTTAGCAAGCTAGAAACTTGGATAGGACCAACTGAGTCATCTAATACTGGTTACTGCTCCCTCTGACTGAAAAAGGACATAGAAGACTGAGGCTACTGTATGTGTGCTGATGAGTTCTAGAAACCAACACTAAACTAAGTCACTTTATAAAATTTATCTTTCCTATGCTGATGTGTAAGCATTTCTTCATATGTCAAATACAACACTATTGAACAATTTCAATTTCATGCCACAGACAAAAAAAATCCAACAAATTGTTTTTTCGATTAACAACCAATAACAAGACAGAAGAGAAAAGAAAAAATGAACTAGACTATAAAACTAGCACATATCAAGTGTTTCTGCCAAGCCCTTCTTAAAAAGAAACATTTATTTCCCTTCTTTGCATTCCGTTTCTTACCCAGTCTTTGCTCCATTATAATGTGTTTTCCTTCATATTCCATGATGGCTTAGTTTCCTTAACAGCTTTTTGTAAGAGAATTTCTCAAAAGCTTCTTGAAAGTCCTAATAGATTATGTCAGCCAGTTCTCCTTTATCCAATATTTATTTGACACTTTCAAAGAATTCTAGTAAATTAAAGAAGCTTGATTTTCCTTTACATGACACACATTTCTTTGTCTGTTACATATCATGCTTATCTAGGATTTTTTTTATAATCCTACTTTTAATTATCATTGCAGTCCATTTACTGAAGTAAGACTCACTGGTGTGTAATTCCCAGGATCATCCGTAATGTCTTTTTAAAAGACAGATAAAACATCTCCAGCGGATGATGTTAATGAGAGATTGTACATTTCTGTTAGCAGCTCAACCAATTCGTCCTTAAGTTCCCTCAGCATCTGGTCCAGGTGGCTTGTTACCCAGGTTGGAATCTAGCCAGGACAGAGGGGTTAACACCTCTACCCATGAGAAAAGTGCTTTGAAATCTTTAATGGCCAGATGCATCATGAACATCAACCTCTATGTATCTGTTGATGTTCAGCTTTTCCAAGAGCACGATGCCCCATGCTGGGAAAATATCATGGCTTTCATCTGTGGACTCAAAAGGGCAGGATTTTTTTGCAGTTTTATAGACTACAAAACTGATAGAACCATTTTAGCCGTTTGTATACAAATATGCAGCAATTAGAGTGAATGAATGAAGCCCATTCCATAATTCCACTGAGCACTATAGTATCATGTAATCAGTTTATTCTACCTGCAACATAAAATTCTACTTAGTTACACAAGAGTACATTTTATCAATTATTGATTTATGAACATCTAAGGCTTTCTTCAGTCACCATTTATGCTCTTGGTTTTATCATCTCTGCTGTGCTGAGAATAGTGTCATCCAGTGGCATAGTCTATACTACTTAAAATTCCACATACTTCAGTAGATTACCCCATTAACCATTATGTTTTCCAGGCTGTATAGATTAAAGTAATTAAACTTGTCCTCAAAGACCTAGCTCTTTGATTATGGGATCATTCCACCGCCTGCAGCACATTTGAGGTGATTTGCAGTAATATTGTCTTTGGGAATTTAGTGACCATATTACACTGACAGCAGTGAGAACTGGTGGCCTTCGCAAAAATCCAAATTTCATCTGTACCCCTTAGAAAATACCTCACAGAGGCATGCAAGGGCCTGGCAGCAGCATTATGGATAGCTGGATGGCTTTGGGAGACTGGAACTGGCCTGTGTAGTTCTCTAAATCAGGGTTTACTGTTTTGGGCTGTAACGAACTTGCAACTGTGTTCTGGTTGGAAGTGACTGAGAGAGGTTTACAGAAGACTGTATATTGGCCTATGTGAAATGAGTTGGACAGCATCAGCAGAAAGAACAGGTGCCCATATCATACCTAAACCAAAGTATCCTACACAATTCTCAGGATAATAACTTCAGCATCAAGGCCAAGGCTAAATTGGGAATGGTGACTAAACTGCTTTTCCCTGACATAGAGGTATCCCTTCAGGTCAAATGAAGGCATGTTGGTCTGAAAATCTGAGAAAAGCTGCATATTTTTTGACTGTGCTTTATCTTTTCTACAGATAAAAGGGAGA
Organism: Premnoplex brunnescens; assembly: GCA_035040995.1. Taxonomy (NCBI): domain Eukaryota; kingdom Metazoa; phylum Chordata; class Aves; order Passeriformes; family Furnariidae; genus Premnoplex; species Premnoplex brunnescens. Next base: position 67,948,701 of record JAWWLT010000092.1, on the reverse strand, counting down.
TTTAGGAATGTCAATCCTGCATCTTTCACTGGCATGAGGTTTGCTAAAAAATGTGTAAAGGAGTCAAAAAAAAAAAAAAAAAAAAAAAATTGATGCTTGCAGACAGGTTGCTGATGCATTGTGCAGAAATTTTCAAAACTGCTCACTTTAGAAATAATTCATCTTATGTGTCATATATTTTCTCATTTTCTCTGTACTTTTTCCTTCTTACAAAAGACTGTAAAACAGGATCCTCGATGCTTAGGAGTTAATCTGCTTTGGCTACCTATTCCTCACCTGCAGTCAATATTCCCCCTCTGTGACAACCATAGCTATGAATTTATTTATACAGCAGCAATGCCCAGGGGCCCCAGTAGGGATCAGTGTTTCATTTATAATATACAGCAAAATATAACAGAGTCCCATGTGACATTTTTTCTTAATAAACAAAGGATGAAAGGATATAAGTGGTTCTTCCCATTTTACAGATGGGATACTGAAACCCAAAGAGATTAAAAGGCAGATGTAGAAAAGGATTTAGACAATGTACTGACTGCCACTTATCCTGCATCCCATATACTCATTACACTGACTCTTGGCCATCTGCTTTTGGAATGATCTCTATATTTCATGGATTCTTAGGTTTTTGACTAAATTTCCCTAGAGACATGTATTTCTGCCATAATATAACCTGAATCTGAAGCTGCCCAACATCAATTTCAATCCAAAATTCCAAATGGAATTCAAAACCTAGGTTTTTCTTTGCTTGGCTCAACAATGTTCCTACTGGATTGAGCTTCCCATATAACAGGGACAGCAGACCTCATGTATTCCAGAACCTAACAGAAATGAGGAACCTGGATGACTAATTCATGATGATGCCAGGGTTTTCTTCTTTTTTTAGATTTGGTAAGTTTTTTTCTAATCATTTTGTATTAAATCTAGAATCTGTTTGTAGGCTTGTGTCCAATTTCACCATTTGAGGTGCAGAGTGTGAAGGACTGATGTTAATTATACTGCTGTCCAGATAAGACATGAGGAGTAAAAATGGAGGGTGTTTGCTACCATTCCTAAATGCAGGAGTTGAACAATTCCCAGAGTCCAAAGGCCTATTTTTATTTTATTTATATCTTTTATTTGGGCCTATTTATATTTTATTTAGTACTGCATGGTCTAAGCTTCCCTGAAACAAGACAAAGGTGAAACAAAACAAATAACTCTCAGGTAAGATCACTAGGAATTAATTCTACCAGGTTCAACCAGAAGTTCCTGGAAAAGGACAATGCAGGAGATAAGTCTTACTGATGTATCTCTTTGTTTTTCTAGCTTTGTTCATATGTATCTGGGTTTACAAACCTTGCCAGCTTCAGAAAGTTCCTGGATTTCACTCTGACCCTGTCTGCAGCTCTGGCCATCTTGTCTTGCTGTACAGCATTCACAAAGGAATGATGAGTAAAACAGTAATCCTCAACAATTCTACAGTCCGTACCAGTGAAGAATACTCCAGACTGCTCTGAGGTGTGTCTTTAATTTCTGAGTTCCTCTTCTCAGCAGTTGTCTGTCTGTCATATTCTCGAGTGTAGACAACAATCTAAGGTATTGCCTATGATAATAAAATAATCTGTGTTCAAGAATGGTCCCAGGTATCAGAACTCCTACACTAAGAAAGTGTCTCTGTTATGACCAGTTAAGGGAAAAATCAGAATTCCTAGGGCTATTCAGGACTATTTGAGTACTAGGGACACTTCCAGATAGCAGCTTAGCTGTTATCATCCCTTCTTGGAGGTTAAAATGATTTAACATTATGGATACAAATCATTTTGTGGCACTCATCCTCAGTGCCAGAAAATAGTTCCAATGCAAATAATAATATATATGGTCTTGAGTAATGAGACAGATTAGGAGTGAGACTTTTATTTTCCTCTATTTCTGGAAGTTCTTGTTTCTTGCATAGCTGTGCATTGTAATGAGAAACAAGATTTATATTGTTTTCTTGTATAAAGAATACCAGTCTCTGAGCTACAGTAAATTTGCATGCTTTCACTGAAATCCACAGGACCATGATTAAATTTGAACTACCGATTAAATCCTTTGTTCAGTTATCACCCAGGTTCTTAGTGCTTTGCAAGATCAAGCTGCATGGATCTAATCCAATTATCTTTGCCAAAAGAAGGTTGACTTTGACTATGTGTTGCAGGATAAGTAACTGTGTATCATGATTTCAGAGTCACTTTAATAAAACACACCTTGAAGTACAATTATGATGAGAACTTTCAAAGAGACATTTGATAAATGTTGCGCTCTTGAGAGGTGTCAGTGATGCTCCTGAAGGTTGAAGCGTTTCGTATCAACCCACAGCAAAGAGCAAGTAGCTGCAACACACACTTTCGCTAAGCTACACCAAATTGGCAAGCCCCACTTGTGGAACTCAGAGATTTGTTGTGATATCATTACGATTCATTGAGTGAAAATCTCTCTAGATTGAGTCAGGAGAAAAGGCTCAGAGAATGGCCCATCAGCAGTCTCAACTAATTTCCAAATGTATGCAATACATAAGTTGATTTTCTGCTTTCACTCCTTGATTTCTTTGTCCTGTCCCTTTCCTCTCCTACTTTTCCTCTCTCTTATGAGAGAGGGAGCTTTAGTCTTTTCCTCTAACAACAGCCTGGGTCAGCCTGGCAAGATAATTTATTTCACAAACCTTCTGTGATCTGGTTAACAAAAAAGGCAGCTAAAGCAACATCTCAAACACCCTAGCATGAGTTATTTGTGAGTTAATAGGAATGTGTGCTGTGATTCTTTCTCCACTTTGGAAAGCAGACGCAGCATCAGAAACAAAAGCTGAATTTGTAGGTTTACATTGTGGCCTTTTTCACTTTTTCTTTTTTCCTTTTTTTTTTTTTTTTTTTTTTTCCCCACCCCTTTCTTTTTTTCTTTTCTCCCTCTCCTGTTTCACACATTTGCCTTGCTTTCTCTGAAAGGAAGAAAATTAGCAACACTGGCCTTTCTCAGTTAAGTTCTTTAAGGATGTGTTTTGCTTTTCTGTTCCAAAGAACATTTATTACTGTCTTTAACAAAGTGTTTCAGTGTGTTAAAGCACAATATTCTCTCTCTCATGTTTTTTTCTATCACTAAAGGGGTAATAAAGGATATAGTTAAAGCCTCACTTAATAGTTTAAATTGTCATGCTTCTACATTTGTTGTTTTTTTTTTTCCCCCCTTCATTCCCAAATGACTAAGCAAATTAGCTCAGTGGTGCTAGACTAGGAGAAGCAGTGACATTAAACATTGCTCAGAAAAAAAAAATCAGAGAGTTCCACCAGAGCAGAAACCAGACTGCAAGTCTCTTCCCTGGCTGGCAGGGAAGAGTGCATAAACCAAGGTCCTACTGCCCACACACTCCACTGCGATAAGCAGATATGTCCTGCTGTACACACTCTTGGGAGTGGTGTGAGATTAAAATGCCACTATCAAAGACTGTCAAAAGTACGTTTGTCTGGTGATGGCTATGCCAGAAACTGCATTAATCTTTAAGTTAAAGAGTGTATTTCAAAAAAAAAAAAAAAAAAAAAAAAAAAAAAAAAAAAATTCCCCCAAAACCCCAAACAAAACAAGAAATCAAAACAAGCAAACAAAACCAAACCAGACAAATAAAATGGGGAAAAATAAACAGAAAAACACCCCTAACAAAACAAAGAAACAAAAGAATTGCAGGTTTTGAAATGTGTTTTTAAACTTGCCTATTCCATTTATTTTTCCCCAAAAAGCTGCTATCAGCTTCTGCCAGAACAAGACCATCAAACATTTGAGCTGAGGACAACTTCAACCCTGAAGTTCCATAGACATTAAGGGAGAGCTGGAATGCATTGCACAACATTCCTGACACACACCTGTATGGGGCAGCTGTTGTCCTATGTTGTCCTATGTTGTCCTATGTCCTTGTTGAACTGTAAGAAAAAATGTTAGGGGCTACAGGACTAGGAATGATCCAAGTGGAAGAGTGCTGAGCTGTATTTATACATACTGAATTTTACATTGTGGTTGAAGAAAACAAAGCTTGCATTTCCAGAATAGGTATCACTTATGGTCTTCTGAGGAATATTTTGCTCATGCTATTGCAAAATGCACATATATCAGTAATTCGATAGTGCCTATGTCTAACAATGGAAAGCTTTTGTGCACTTCAATTCTGTGCTTTCAATTTGATGCCAGGCAGCTGAACACATCTTCAATGATCCTTGGATTCCTTTTTAACTCTATGAGCTGGAATCCATCACTTCCCACCATTTTCAAGTGTGAGAATTTGAAAGGTTTATTCTGATCATTAATCAGCCCCTCCAATTAAGCACAATTACACCCTATAATGATAGTTATAATTATTGATTGATTAATCTTTCAACTATTAATTAAGAATCTTAATTAAAGGAGTTTTTTCATGTTATTTAAACTGAAACATGACTAATTATTTTATAATTTACCCAGTATGTGCAAAAACTGCATTAATTCTGTTGTGTTTTCTTGGTTTCACTGCTGCATTAGAGAAGTTGAATTTATATTTTCAAAAGTAGCTATGACTCCATCCTTGCACAACCAACCTGTGGACATCTTTGTCCATCTAGGTTTTCAGAAAGGGTTGAATCTGAAATGGTTCTTACAATAGCAGATACAAAGTGACCTCATGAGATTAAATAGTTGATTTGAAAACCTTGGACTGTACCTGCTGACTGCCATGGATACTCGAATTATCCTTGCTTAGCCTACAATGGTGTCTCACAATGTGTAAGCTGAGGAAATAATTTATCCTCTGACATGAACATAAGCACACCTGACATCATACTGTTAAACATGATGCAAAGTTCTAGTTTCTAAAAAAACTTACAGTATCTAGTGTTTTTATTTTGACTATCACAACTCTGAAGTATGACTGCAAAGAATGAATTTGTAAAGATGACATAGAAAGTTCTAAGATGATGAGACACTTGGGTTTATGCATAGGTGTAACTCCTCCTATTTGGAAAAAAATATGTGTCAAGGACATGGCAAACATACATAGAGAATAATTTCTAGGACTGATTATCATTGTTAAACTGAGACTTTCACTTGTATCACAGGAAACTGAACTCTTTATCTCAGTGATTCAAAACCCAATATTTGGGGGAACCTTTTAGTAAATAATTTTTAATTTTTTTTCCCTAGCACAGTCAGACTATCTGTTTTTTATGAAGCCATGGTAACGCTTAGTTCTATCAAAAGTGATGGTTAAAAGGACAAGTTTTAAAAAACTTATCAAAATTTTAGGCATCTACAATTAACTTAAACAGTTCCTATATGGTTATTGGATAGAAACAAAGAATTCTAGTCTGTGATTCACTTCATGCTTAAATAGATCCTTAAAATGTCAGGCAAATTGTCCTCTCTTGCAGCTTATTTTCCTCTGTTGACTATAAAGAGAAGCAAAGATGCCTTGTTTAGATATATAACTCTAAGATCAATCTCTTTCTGTGTGTCAAACTCTTGCACAGACTATTTAAAATTTTAACTTCAGTCTGTGGCAAAAACTTTCTATGCTGGAATATGCATTCTGAGAATATTCATTTTAACAGTTGTTATGTTGAACATATAATGGGTTTATTTGTGTGAACATAAGGGTGGAAGACTCACATTGTTTAGTCCAATAACACAACTAAACATAGTAGAACATCATGTAGAGACATATGCATTTTCTATTAGGAAATTAATTAACAGGGGATATTGATTTACAAACAAATAGATTCCATCAGAATAGATTCTTCTAACTATAAAACTTTCAGTGTAGAGAACGTTATTTTACTCTAAAGGCATCAAAATGAATTTTTTGCTGGTTATATTTTTCTTAAAAGCTTTACAGCGTAAAAAAATAGTAGTGTCATTTCAAGCTAATCCCATGACATTAAAAAACAAACAAACAAACAAACAAAACGGGAAAAGAAGCTCAAAAGAATCAGTCAACTGATGATGCAGTATGGCCGATGCAGCAGATGTACCTCAGTCTATTAGTAATGCGTTTTGTTGATAATGTACACAAGTAAGCTGCAAATTTTCTAAAGTTCATGCCATATTTTGAACAACATATCAACTATGCTGAAAATAAGGCTAAAAAAAAAAATGTGTAACTACTTCATAAATTCACTTGGATCTGACCTTCATGTGCCTGTTCCAAAACTGGCAGAGATCAATAGTGGCAGAAACCTTTGCACCAAGAGGATGCTAATCTCTAAGAACTGTCCTGTTTTTCAGGTTGTGAGAAATCCTGCTTTTGTTTGGGAGGGATTGCAGGTTTTGTTTTGTTTTGTTTTTAACCTAGCCTTACACCTGCAGATGACTACAGCAGTACCTTGTCAAGATAAGCTGTCTGACTTAAATCACCCTTTGCTCTGTATCAGCAGTGGGATGAAAACACCACTCGGAATGGAACTTAAAAGCCTGGGATTTTCACTGAAGTCATGATGATGCCTGTACAAGAGAGATATTCAGAAATGAATACAATTCATATTGTATGAAGTGCTGGAATTAACTTTGGGCAGCTTTTCACTGCAAGCTGTTCTGAATCCTCATCAGAAGTCCATTGTAGCCAACCAAAAGGGTCCTCTTTTCTCTGAATTTTAGCTGGGCTTGTACTTGCCCAAAATGTCTAGTGTGAGATTTATATTCCGAAACTGCAGTAAGCTCAGTCTGCAATAAAGTACAGACGAAATCTTGATCTATTTTCAGTATTTTTTGACCAACTTCCCTTGACTTTCATTGAGTTTAGGTGAAGTAAAAACTCAGCAGTAGCTGCACAGCCTCCTTCACATTTTGAATATTGGTGACCTGTTTCCATCAATAACTATACAGATACCAGTGTCAGATCAGAAACAATTTATGAACATAAATTTGCATAAGCTATAAATCTTCTGCTTCCAAAGAATCTGTGTAAAAATGCCCAGATTGAGGAAATATTTTACATTGTTTTTCTTGTTTATCTTCTTTGACTTTAAGCATATAAAAATATTTTGTCCATGTTAATCTGTCAACTGATAAATATTAATAGATAACTTTAAACACTCAACAAATATATAACTAAAATAGGTCCTGATTTTTATATCATTACTCGTTCTCCTATAACTTTGTTAGTCCATAGCTTAAAGTATATCTTCATTTCATATCACTGGGGACAATAAATATTGGCAATCACTAGTTTGGGTGTTTTTTTCTGTCTCATTCAAACTGTACCACAAGGTGAGTTCAGCGATGAACTGAATTTCCCTGAAGTTCACAGAGCTTTCGTTATCAGCATCTCTCCCCAGCACACAGGGCCTCGGGTTGCTCACACAGACAGCACCAAAATGCACTGCAGAGCTTTTAATGCATTCTGAATAGCTCTTGTCATTCAGGATCCTTCATTTCATGTTTCAGATTTTCCCAGGGGGCTTTGATGTTAATCCATTTCACACTTCTAACACATCTGTTCTTCTTCTGGCTTTCTTATCTCTTCTGAGCATTCAAAAAAAAAAAAAAAAAAAAAAAAATAAATTTCAGATGTCATTGTGCAGTTTCTGAAGCAAGACTTTAATGATGAAGCACATTCCAGCTAACTTCATTGTTACTTGGTTTAGCCACACAAGGAGTTATGTATGTACATTATATCCAGGGCTAACTGCTTCCCCATTATTTTGAATTTCTCTTGACTCTATGCAAATTAGGAAACACCTGCCCATCACAGTCCCTCAGAGTAAGACAGTGTGGTCTAATGACTGATTTTTGTGCATCAAGAGTTTGGTTTTATAAGAAGATGCCACCCTTCTCCAGCAATGTTAATCAAGCTATGACAAAAAGACTTTGATGTGTAGGTGCCAATGCAAAACAAAATGCTGAGTAAACACCGTGCAGAGGTCAATTCTAATTCAAACAGGGTTGTCAAAATTCAGTGTTCTGATTCTTGTAGTAAGATCTCAGACAAATTACCTTTTTTCCCATCAGAAGGCCAAAATTTAAAGTGCAAATAAGTAATACTAATAAACAACTCTGGGAATTCAGAATTCTTTTTGTTTTTCACCACACTAGAAGTGGGATCTAGTTTACATACTCATGTAGTCAAAGGTAGGTGCTCAGTCTCACTCCATAGTCAGTGGTGAAATACTGAAAGCTCTGCGTGTGATTCATCCCATCCCAGGATTTCAGTCTAGATAGACGGGATGAATCACCATCTCTGGGTGTCATTTTCATTGACAGGAAAAGTTTCTGGATGACAGCTTAAACTAAAAGTTTAACATTCAGGTAGCTAAAGCCAAGTGAAAATAATCCTAAATTGTGATTTTATCTTGGAGAATAAAGGAACTATTATAAATGTCCTTAGATTAGCTTTTTTATCCTTTTTTTCCTGTTGGAAAAATGCTGGGAAAAGTATTAAGGCTATTAATGATCGTCCTTATTTTAAATATGAAAATGCACTATTTCATGGTTAAACTTTACAGGAAATGTTCTTTTGTAAAGTCACACCTTATTTGAGGCATGTTT
>JAWWLT010000092.1:67927723-67938926 GCA_035040995.1 Premnoplex brunnescens | reverse complement strand
AGAAAGAAAGAAAGAAAGAAAGAAAGAAAGAAAGAAAGAAAGAAAGAAAGAAAGAAAAAGAAAGAAAGAAAGAAAGATCTATCCAGACCAAGTTCTAACAACATCAAGTCATTAAGTTCTTTTTGAATTCTTACCAACAGCCATATCAAAAGATAACTAAAAGTAAGGCAATTGTGACGTCTTAATGCTAAGTGGACAATTAATGTTAACAAGCAGAGTCATCCCAATAGAAGCCTGTTGACCATGGCTTTCTCATGGGATGATTGTTTCTGGCTTACTCCCTTGTTTCCTTCTGTCCCAATGTTCCTGGTTAGCACAGGCAGTGCTAGTCCCAGAATGCCTTATGCTTTTATGAAAAAAAAAGCAGGTTGTTCTCATTTGGCCATTGCAGATCATGGTTTATGAAGATGCTTGAGGCATTAATGATGATTTCAGCGTTAAAGATGATCAAAGTTTGTCATAAAGAGTGCAATCTCTGGTGAACAGAGCAGTCAAAGAATGTGTACAAACAGGGAGGTAATGGGTCTGAGTAGAAAATATGATTAATATAATGAAATGTTATTTATACAATCAATCCCTTTTTGTTCAAAAAAAAATAAAAAAATCAGCTACTGAACAGTAATTACATTAAAGGAAAGAGAAACTTTTCAATGCTGGAAAAATTTTCTGTCAGAAAAGATGATTTTCCAGATGAAACACTGTACTAACAGTGGCTTCATTGCCATTTTCACAAAAAAAAAATGTGGTTGGGAACAGTACCATTGCAAATAAAACGTGGACGAAAGGAAGCACTTTGTTTTATCAGAATTAAATGTTCTAATAAGGTTAAGTTGATCAGTTTTTGTTAGAATTATATTTTTTTTGGTATAATGTAGTTGCCTGGATAGTTAATCCTGACTTAGGAAAAAGAGGCTTTTCAAAACAAGTGAACTTCCTGGAGAAGAGAAATCTCAAATTTTAGTGATGTTTGGTTTGCTCTGTTGAAATAGGGTTACAGGTGTAGGCCTAGGGCTCCCAATGCTTAGGAAATTTTGGGTACATCTTCCAAAATATTTGAAAGACAAGGTCAGAAAATACTGAATAGATGAAAAATTGAGGTGTTGGGTGTTTTTTTTGCTTGTTTTTGTTTTTCCCTCAAATGGAGCTTTTCATCACTGTTTTTATTTCACACAAAAGTGGCTTAAAAATAAGTTAAAAGGTATTTTATATTTATGTGTGTATATATATTAAAATTGGCAGGAAAAAAAATAAAGAAGGAAATAAAAGAAAAATAAATGGCAAAATAAGGTACACCCTTATTCAGGGTTCAGGTTGTTAATTTGTCATATACAGTCAAAATCCTTCATATTTGTTTGATCAGATCTTAAAGAAATTTGGGAAATATGTTAGATGTTTTGTCCTGTCCTTCATGATGCCAACTGTAATTTTGTAACCCATATAATATTTTAATCTCTACTCATAAGTGAAATCCTAATTAGAATGAAGTTCTCATCACATATTTCAGTGGTAAACTCAGGCAATGGGGTTACTGAGAGATGGAGTCCATCAGAGAAGAAAGGGAAAGAAGGTAACAGGTAGTCAGTCAGCCATACCTCCCAGGTATGCTGCAAACAAATGGATATTTCTAACTTGAGTTTGGTGATGTAAAACTGATTTGGTATGAATGCTTCTCCACCAAAAAGTCATTTGTGCTGATTTTTCTGATAAGACATGACATTTTTTTTGACATTTTCCCCTGATGCCTTTAAGGTGCTAATTGCTTGCTACTGCTGGTAGATAACAGAGTTGCTAGTCAAGTGTCAGAAATGACTGGTTTGAAGCTACAGTGAAGATTGTGTGTGTGGAGGGACTTTTAGTGTTAAGTGTCTGAAGTGCTCATCATTTTCTTTAAAGCACCTCAAAGAACACTGAAATTCATCATAAACAAAATTTGTCACAAAGACCAAGACTGTTTTTGTCTGATATGGCTTAATTTTACACTATGTGCTACCAATGTCTTTCCATGCCTTCCATTTTCCTTCTTCCCTACGGAAATGGCTCACAGTCCCTAGTTCTGTATTTGGTTATGATGGTCCTTGAGTCTACAGACACATTGACTCTGTTTCAGACTAATCTTTGTCAGGCAGATATTGTCTTGCTTGAGCTGAGTAATTAATTTTCTAGGAAACCGATTGGTTTTCTAGTCATAATGGACAACCACTCCCTCTCTCCCTCATCATTGATTTCTGTAAGATTTTATCAATTCATGCTCCCCACAATACCCCCTGTTTCAAATTCTTCCTCCCAATGAATTTAACGACTGTTAAAATGAAAAAAAAACAAACCTCCATCTCTGACTCAGATTGACATTTTGTCCCAGAATAGGAAAAAAAAAAAAAAATATATATATATACATATATATATATATATATATAAAAGAATGACTATATATAAAAAGAATGTCTGTGTAGTTATTAAAATTATGGACACATTTAAAGTGCCCAAAACAGCTTGTTCATTTGAAGAGAAAGGAAGTCTAAAGTACCCCAGCAGCACTTTCAGTCTTTTTTGACTATATTTGAACCTGAAGTAGCCTACAATTTCTTAAAAATCTTCAAGTTTCTAAAGATGATCTTAACTCAGTTGCCCAAATTACCAAGTTATCAGTTATCCATATGATCAAGACTGGATGAGGACTTAATTTTATGAGTTTGCTAAGTGACTTTCTTGCCTGGCAAGTGATGATCTCTTGTAGGAGGTAAACTGCACAGACTTTATAGTCTAAATTGAATTTTAGTCTCTAAACAGAGAGAAAGAGCTGAAGCTCTTCTAAGCAATTTTGATTTTAGACCCCCACATGTTAACTGCATACTCACTAACCTCAGATCACAGAAGCACAGAATCTCAGAAAGTTCTGAGTTGGTGGGTATTTGTCTTTATTCTGCATGTTGGAAATCATGAGAACACATTCACACATGCACACACACTGAGAAAGAAAGCAAACTGAAAAGCTTTCCCAAAGCAAAACGGTCCTTCCACAGGAGGGAGGTTGTTATTTAGGTCAAGAATCCTGTAGGCAGGGGAAGTATGTGGCTGAAATGAATTGAAAGGCAGCCCACACCGGAATTTAAGACAGCTTTAAGGGCAGCAAAGCTGGTACAGAGCAAACAAGTGCCACTGGATGCTGGGAAGAAAGAAAGTTTCAAAAATATTGTGAAGGCAAAAGTTGTAGAGAAAAGAAGGATAGAGCACATATTTTAAAACAACATTTTATCCTTTGAAAACCTGTTTTCTTTGGTCTGTTACTAAAAAAAAATTAGGAAAGGATTATTGTCCTATTCATTTCACCCTGTTTCATGGAACATTGTTCTATAAAAATAAGTTACTGTTATTATCATGATAAATAAAGGACAGATCTGAACAGTATTATAAATTTTGGTAGTTTTAGATCTACTGCATGAATTTAAATGGATGTTTTGTTATAGTTATCTATTCCCTTGACCACTCTTTTCAAAGAATTAAGGGTACAGAATTTTAATTTTCAAATAAACTGCATTTTGCAGCATCATTTCTTTAGTATTTGGAAATGAAGCAGTGCTAATAATAATGATCATGCCAAAATATAAATACTCACTATAAATAATTGCTGCTAGATACAAGCAAAACAGAGAACTTAGATCTTTTCCTAATCAAGTTCTTTTATCCTTGTTCAGTGAGCTGTTGGATTAGGGTAAGGATGAAGAATGAAAATTCTGACTTTCCAAATGATACAAAATCACTGTGGTCTGGAAATAAATCAGGAGTCAGAGAGATACATCTGCAAAAAGGCTTAAATATTTTGAAGAACTGAAAAACACAGCCTGGAAACAATAATTCCAGCTTTCATAGCACTATTGCAATCATGGCATGTTTTATAAATTAGTGCCTTCCAACAAGACTTTCTTAAGGGGACTCTTTAGCCACACTGACACAAACTTCCAAAATTAGCTTCAAAAAACAAAATCAAAACAGGAAATAAAATCTAGACAAGTGGCTGATAACTGTTTATAGTACTCCAGAGAATAAATAAGGCTGTCCACACTAAATTGTAAATCTGTGTTTGTTTACTATGAGGTCTGTCTAGATTTGACCCTCATCTGAGATATTATTGTGAAGGAGAAACAGGAAAGTTTGGAGGGAATGTTTTGTAACAACATGTTTTATTTATTTTAGAGGAAAGGGAGGGCATAGTGGAAATAGCTGGATTTACAAAGCAAGTGCAGAGCCATCCAAACCAACACCTGCAGAGGTGAAGTTTGGGATTTGTTTCACTGCAGCTTTCAAGTATCAAAGGTTTTTAAGCAAAAAACCAACCATAAATTCCATGTTAGACAATACTCCTTACTAGGATACTTATCTTAATTCTAGATATTACTCTGTCTTTACAGGATGTCAAAACCACTTGCAATTTGTTAATCTTTATGTGTGTCTTTTTCAGTCTTATATTTGGAACAATGCACTCCTTTTCAACAAGTATTCACTGGAAGAATATCTTGTACTTGAACTCTGCACAACAGAAATCAGCTTGAATACTTTCATGTACTACTGCAGTGAAGGATGGAAGGACCTGAAGAAGAAAAATAGATTTTGAAATAATAATGTGTTTTGTGGATTGGAACATCCTTTCTGACCCAGATCCTGCTAAAATATCTGATATTTTAGGAACCTTTCCCTTTTCCTCCACAGAATTAATGCTAATTCTATGCAAAGTTAAGAATCTGATCTAAATTAACCATCTTTAAAGATGGAAATTGAACCAGTTGACCGCCAAAGGTCCTTCTCAACCCAAATTATTCTTCCTAAGGCTACTGTTCAGTATGACTTTTTACAGGTTGTCAGAAATGGAAAAAAGGAGATGTCTAGGCTTCACCACTGCTCTCTGGTGACATGCAGTCAGTTGCTGATCCAAATATACTCAATTATATAGAGTCGAAATGACATAGGAATATAAACCAGAAATGATGAAATATGTATTAATTGAGTTTATAGGCATATAAGTAATTTAATAACCTTTGAAAATTAAATAAGCAGAGTTGGAGAGAACTTTAAATACAAACAGGAGGTGTGAGAGGCATATGTTCTATTTTAACATATAGCTGGCCTGCATAACAAAATTATGCATTACCTAGAAGTGGAGGTTTGGAATTCTTGATTAATGTATGCTTGAATAATCTAGAAATAACATAATCATCTCTACTTTAGAAATCTTTACTGGGGAATGCTTCTGGAAGTTAACAGTTTTTTGGTTTTTGTTTTTGTTTTTTTTTTTTTTTTTTCTCTTTCTTTTCAGTTTGGAGACCTGTACTTTCATTATTGCAGGTTATCTTGTTCATTAAATCAGTAGAGATTATGCAGACATTATAATTACTGATCAAAATGAGGACAGAAACAAGCCAGTGAAAGTAACCTAAAACTTTCTCAACAAACAAAACATGAAAGAACCTTTCTGAACCAGTTTTAAAATGTCTGCCCTGTATTATTTTTAACAGAGGCTCAATTCTTCACATAATATAATGAATAACACACACTAAGCATTGAACAAATAGGTTTGTAATTATACTACGGGGTCTTGGTGACACTGATAAAACATTCACCATCACCCTCTCATTGGAATTAGGCTAATTATGTACATAGTTGGGTGTCCATTAATCCTATTATTATTATTATTATTTAAAAGTATTATTCATAATTTAAGTTTTCCTTTCTTTAATTTCAGCCCTGTAACAAACGAGAATGTTCCATGCTTAATTAACAGCCAAAAGCTTGAAAGTACAGTATAATGGGACATTATGGGTGCTCTATAGTGAGTTAATGACATAGCAACCAGCTAATGAGAATGAGGAATTTTTACAATGGCATTCTAAAATGAACAGCACAAAAGCACAAGTTGTGTCAAATAACATCATTCCCAGTATCCTTACTTAGTCTTCAGAAGCAAAATAGAGATAGACTTTGGAACAGCATCCTGCATTCCTCAGAGAAAGACTCATCCATGGCCTAGCAGTGGTTTTCTGTAGCATGAGGAAAGTTAGCTTAGCAAACCTTGAGCTGCTGCATTAGCAATGCCCATCTCTAGGACTCTCTCTAGGAGCCACTCTCTTAGGCCAAAATCCACCTCAAACAATGGAATAAAAGCAGGGACAGGAGAGGAGAAAAAGCTTAGGCCGAAAGAATCCCAAAGCAAAGATGTCTTTGTAAAATTGCCTTTAGTCATGGGTCATATTAGTCTGGCTTGCAAGATGGAAGTGTTCTCTATACACCATGGAAAAGGTGATTTCTAAAGAGGGAGACTTCACTGAACTCAGCGTAATGCTGATATTTAAGGGGCCTGGATTTTGTTCTAAATACTTAGGCACAAATGCACTGAGTAATATTCAAACGATGTATGTATCCCACCCCAGTATAAACCCACATAATATTATTTTGATGCAGCGACGTTTTGGTTTTATGAAAGGCAAAGAAAAATGGTTTTCCAGCAATAGTTCATTCTTTGTCTGCACAACAAGCAAGGGCCTGATATTTTCCACAGACTTTTGCAGTATTAGTGTTACTGCATTTGAACCTAAATTAAGCTTATTGAAGTAACTATATTTTTACATCAAGTGATTACAGTAGTCTACACAGAATACTCTCTACCTAATTTAGAAGAGGCTGAACTATTAATTACAACTTTCCTCTGGGAATATCTCTCTGTGCATATTTAAGAATAGCCAGGGTTGTAATCAGTCAAAGACATTTCTCTATAAAAGATGAAATTACCTGCTTTCCAGAAATGCTTCTCCTTCAACTCAAAACAAATCCCTTACAACTCCATCAGAAACCTGACTCTGAGATGACTATGTTTGTGAAAGTATATGAATTCTTCCCCCATGTTTGCATGATTTGCAAACTGTTTCAAAAGTACCTGTTCAGATTCTTCGTCATTAGACACAAGTAGGTGTGAGTGTAGATCTCAGGTGATAACCCTTCATGTGCATAATGCAAAACTCTATAGGCAGGAGCAGGAAGGAGTAGTAACCATGCTGTGTTATATTGTTTCTGGCTCTATTACTGGAAGTCTGGCCTCAAAACTAGCTCCTGAGCAAAAAGTCAGACTATGAAAGTCAGCTCTGATTCAAGATGTTTCAGAATGGTTTTCCCAGTGAAACAAAATTAAAAAATGGATTTCAAGGAGGAGAAGTAAAATATATGTATCTTTCACCCATCTACCCTAAAAATAAGTGGGGAAAATAGCCAGAAAAGTAATTAGAATACAATTGTACAAACATAGGTAGAAACAATTGTGCCTTTATTGTTCTGTGAGCAAAGGTGGAATTTAACATGCAGGTAACATCAAATAATATTTCATAGTATATCCATTGAAGAATGTATGTCTTTTCTTCATAGTGAGGATGAAGATGCTAGAACAGAAAGAGAAAAGAAAAAAAAGTTTTTGCCAGGTTGTGCTGTTTTCCTGCCTTCCTAGCGTTTGTTTCTTGGATTACATTTTTCTCTTCAAGTTCCTACACTGGTTTTGAGCTGAGTTGAATACAGGAAAGGCTAGTTTTGGTTTGCTAGAAAGGCCTGACAAGACATGTAATTGTTTACATTTGACAATTTAACCCCCAAACCAAAATAAAACAAAATACAATAATTTCTTATTCAAATGTTATTGGTCCTACACATATCCTGCATCAAGCAAAAAAGAATTATCACTTCTCTCATTCCTTTTGTACAAATCAGGAATGAAAATGAAATAACTGGGCATACCATGCCAAACACTCATAAATCAAATCTGCCCCCAAATAAGCACTATTCATAATAAAGATATGCAAATAGCATTGACAGAAGCCATACAAATCATTTCACAAGTAAATCAGGGTAAGTGGGCAGTAATAAATTCCAGTTTGACTGGAACAGCAGAAATTTAGACGAATTAGTGAAAGGTGGGAATGGTTTACAACCAGATGGAAAGACGGTAATCATTTGATCAAGTGCAACTGGACAGTGTAAATTATTCTATCTTTCTCTTCAGCATGAGACATGCATATGATATTAACTTCTTCCAGAATTATTTGCATAAATATTCTGGGTGTGCATAAAAAATGTACAGAAATGTCAACAACATCATGTAATTATTCTGAATACAAACATAAACGAACAACTATTAGAGTTACAGAAAAAGAAAAAAAAAAAAAATAAAAAAGAAAGTGTTCATTATTGTAGGGTTTCAGTGAGGCTCTCTCCATAATGCTTGTAGAAGGGACTTTTAGATGAGGTGCTAACTCATATCTCTCTTTCCTGGCTCCATTATATATAAGAGAAAAGGAAACAACAAGCGCAACCCCAAGGAACATAGCCATGGCAGTGATTCACAAAAGAGATCACTTTCTGTCTCTTTGGACAGCATTCATGCTGTGTTAATCTTTGTATCTGATATCTAGGAACTAGGGCAACAGGTATCCTAGAGAATGGAGAGACAGGCAAATTAGATAGTTTGATGAGGCAGAACCATGAGTTTAGCATCAAAAAGGCACATGTGCCCCAGGTATCTCAGCCGGGCTCTGGATTTCCAAACAGACCTAAACCACCAAGGTGTTTGGACAGAAGTCTCTCTCTGGTTAGTATGGATACAATATCTTTGTGTTATAATGACAAAAGAGAAAGAAACTAAAGCTTGAAGTCTTAGGTTCTCTATTAAGCAACTGAATCCATAGTGGCACACTTGCAATGGAAACAAAGATTTCTTCTAGTCGGTTGGAGTTCATGACATAATTCCTGAAGATGTTTATCAAAACAATAGTTGAACAGTTTTTCAAACAGGAGTATGAGTTAACTATCCCAATAAAATTTCTGAAGGAAAATACTTGGAGTATACTACCCAAACAAGAAGTCAGTTCAGAACAAATACGGTTTGAGGCTGCAAAGGTTCCTAGCTTTGTTTCTCCTGTATCCTACATGTTCTCAACTCCTTCCTAACTGGCTTGGTGATTGCTTTTTTTTTTTTTTTTTTTTTTTCCTTACAATACACAAACTTTTGTCTAATTTCTTAGGTGACTGAGATGTTAATCAAGCAGCTCAAGACAGAGAGGCTAGTGAAAATAATCAAATGTGAAACTGTCCAGAGGAAACACTCAACTTTGAAGTAAAAGAGAGGAAATTGTCGTTTTGAAGCCACTAGAGACAACTTTCTTACAAAGAAGACCCTGGGGAGTCACTACCTGATTTGCTCTTAGTCAGGCTGGCATCTCAGTGACAGAGCAATTGTAATTAGGATGAATAAAATGAGAGAAGTGCCAGCTCCCCAATTTGTAATTCTGTGAGCAATATTAAAGACACACTATTATGTTTAATTTTTTGAAGAATCCGGCATTGTGCTAACAGGTAGCCGGACTTAACCCTATGGGGATGACATATAAAATCTGAATCTCTCTCAATGCAGAGAACAAATATGACAAAGGAGAGAGAGCCCAAATGGTTATGGGATTTTATGCAATCTTTAGGAAAAGTTGAGATAGAAAATCAGATGTTGGGATTTTTTTATTCTTTTTTTTCCCCTTCTGGGATAAGTTATGCATAAAGGAAACAATGGAGCTTCACTAAGGTAACTGACATCATAGTCTGATATTTCATCTTTTCATCTGACTAATGAAAATTACAGGGTACAGATGTATCAAAGATCATTCTTATCATTGCCATTAGAATAAATAACTCCAAAAAGGAATATTTTCATCATTATTTTCTAAGTATTTATAATTAACTTTCAGGTAAAAAAACCCAAAGTACAGTTGTTCCAAAAAATGTGAAGAGTTACATATGTAAAAACTAAAATTCTTATATAAAAACTGAACTCCATTCAAAATTTCTTTTAAAAGTGAGATGCTCTAAGTCACTTCAACAGAAAAACATGCACAATGGAAAAGTTTGATGTCAATTGTCATCTCTAAACATGAATTAAAAATCTCAGCAGAAATTGCATCTTCTTTAAAACAAAGAACCACAAAACAACAAGCACCAATCAAAAAAACAAATATCACATGTTGCAAAGAATAAGTTAAGACTGCAAAGAATAAGTGAGGACTGTTACAAAATAATCAGTTGATGGCTCTACATAAAAAGAAATGTGGTTCCCTAGAGGCCAAGCTCTGGCTTCAACTCTTCTTCAGTAGCCAAGTACCTTGTGAAAGAGACAACCAGGGAGCAATAAGTATACTGCATATAATTTTGCCTTGTGTTTCTGTGAGTTGAAACAAAGCCCTGAATGTGAATATAATTAAAATCTGGGAAAGTTTCCTTTTGTAGAAATCTGAAAGTTACACTTGGGGACTCAAATATGCCAATATATAGCACATATGTATATATATATGTATATATATATATATATATACACACACATATATATGTTACTTTCCTTTAAAAATATTGCATTTTAAAATTCTAGGAAAAAGTTCCAGAAGCCTGAGGAAAAATTGTATTTAAGCCATTTTTTGGTACAGTTGGCTGACCCTTGGAAATCTGCATATACTCATAAAAATATTTGTGTGTTCAAACTTTTGTTTCAAAACAAATACAAGATTTAATTAAGGATTTGTGTGATCATTTGTGAGTCCATCAACATCACGGGAACCACAAGTCCAACACAATCAAGTCCTCCTCTGCTGCAACAGCTCAAGATGATAAATACAAGTCTGCCAGTACACTTAAACTTGGCCATGCTTAATTTGTAGTAGTGACTAAATCTAATCCTAGTGAATTTCCTGACTATACTACAGATTGAAGCTGGTTTGTAAGCAGGTGGGTCAGGAGACAACCTTACTGTAATTGGTCCCTCTGGCAGTTCTGCATCTGTAATGTAGGTGGACTGTCAGTGCCACTTTAAGATTTCTTTTTCTTGGGCTGTCAGTCCACTCTATGCCACAAGCATTAAATTCTCTTGATAATATCATTTTTCAAAGAGAAGGTACCTTCCCCTTTGACTCACTCCTGCTGCCTTCATCACCTTGTTCTGTCATGGAAGTCATGAAGTCAGAAGCTATGTATTGCTATTACTTGTAGTTCTAGGATTGCCAAATTAAATTTTGTATGCACCCGTGTAAGTCTTGGCTATCTCTTTATCTCTCTGTAGTGGGATATCTATCTATCTATCTATCTATCTATCTATCTATCTATCTATCTATCTATCTATCTATCATCTATCTATCTATCT
>JAWWLT010000092.1:67915114-67927660 GCA_035040995.1 Premnoplex brunnescens | reverse complement strand
TCTATCTATCTATCTATCTATCTATCTATCTATCTATCTATCTATCTATCTATCTATCTATCTATCTATCTATCCAGTTATTTTCCTGAACCTGGAAATTAGCAATTTCAAATTCTGGCATTAAGTTTCATATATAGCCACCAGACTCCATCATGGGGTTAAAAACAAAAACAAACAAGCAAAAAGCCCCAACCAAACCCAAAACCAACAAAACAAAACAACAAAAGGCAAAACATAAACAAACAAACAAAAACAAAGAAAAAGAAACAAAAAACAATACAAAAGAAACAAACAAAAACCCACACACTCTCACACAAAAAGGAAAAAAAAAAAAAAAAGAAAAAAGTGCATCCCTTTACATTACATCCCCACAGGGACTCACAGGAAATCAAGCAAAGAAGAAGATCTGTGCCTTATGAAGGAAAAGAAAATTACCCTTTAAATTTAGCAAAGGAGAAGATAACTGGGAGCTAAATTAGGTGATTTCTATTAACAGGGAGGATGAGGAAAAGATTCCTGGCTATCATATCTCAGCCTCAAATGAGTAATTCTGTTTGTAAGATAATCTTTTGAGACTTCTTAGTTTGAAAGCCAGGACTTGAGACACTAGTCAGGGGAAAAAAAAAAAAAAAAAAAAAAAAAAAAAAAAAAAAAAAAAAAAAAAAAAAAAAAAAAAAAAAAAATTACTTTTAATCCAGTGTCCCACCATTACGTCATTCTTCAGAAAGCAATCAAGCTGGCTAAAATCCCCTGGCAATATCTTAAGCTCTCTGTTTTTAAATCCCCCCAGTATTGCCACCCCATTTCACTCTGCTGAATCCTAGCAACAGTTTTGTTTCCAGTTTTCATCAACAACGTGGTTAGCTATAAGCTGGAACAAGGTCTCATGGATCTCCTTTAATAACCCAGTAACAACTGTAAAATGTGTAAAAGTTTGATGAAAAATAATAATAATAGAAAATAAATAAATAAATAAATAAATAAATAAATAAATAAATAAAGCATTGCAAATTACTGATAACCAAAGACGCTAGGGAGAATAAGAGGACTTGTATGAATACATCCATGGAAACTGGCTAGAGAACATTTAGACCTGTTTTAATGAGCAAAAGGACAAGCTAATGATGTCTGGAAAAGTAATGGGAACATTGAATTCAACACAATACATTGTGTTCACATAAAACCATCTTCAACAAAATGTTTTAAAAAAATCAGTAAATAAAAGTAAAATCCCGTTAATGTCACTAAAAATGTGAAAACTCAGCAAAAACTTGAGAACCTTTAATAGTATTACTTCAGTGTGAGGAATTCTGGATATCACAAGGAATGACCAGCTAAGTCATTCAATATCAGTATTTCTTCCTAAGGAGAGATATTAAAATATCCTAGGGAACATTAAGGATCTCCTAGGATCACTATCTCCTAGTGATCTAGGGAGAAGATATTAAAAGCATTTAAAGGGGAAGACAGTGATTGATTAAATGAAACAAAATAAGTAAAATGTGCTAAAGTCTAACCTGTATACTTGACAGTAGAAGATAACATATATACCATCCTGAGTCATTAATGAATTATGAAAAATACAAGACCATTTTTTTCCATTATATTTTGAATGAGTAGACAGGAGCCAGAATTTCACTCTACATGAGCCACAGGGTGCCAAATATGAGCTTCAGTCTGTAAAAGTACATATACATCTGTACATTTCTGCAACTGTCCAACACACATTTGGACTGCATCCAGAGCTTTCCACAGATGGAAAAACTAACTAATCCATGCTATGTTCTCCACTACATTTGAAATGCTAATTGAAGCTCAAAGTTGTGTCCAAAAATCACTTTGCATTCATGTTATGCCAGCCTACATTTAGGTGTAAGTTTGAGTCCATGTTTAGGGAATGATGACGGAGAAATCTCACGTTTAACTCCCCACTGCAAAACATAGACTACTTGCAATGCATATTGAGCTGTCTTGGCTACTGACACTTATCCCACTAGGGAGTGTGACAGAATCGCATGAGTTCAGGGCACCTCTTTGGTGACAAAAATATTCTGTGATGGAGGAAGAGATGGGATTTTTAATAATCTTAACCTGGGGGACCAAACAGATAAGTTACAGATGGATAAGGGAATGTGGGTCTGGGATCTCACCAAGTCTAAATATGATTCTTGGCCCAGAATGACAAAGTCCATGTAGACAGCCATAAATGCTACCCACCACCTTATTTAGAGACTCCAGCTTGTAAAAGTAATCCTTTCTGTTAGGGATTACACCTGTGTAGTAAGACACATGGATGAAAAGCTTTGCACTATTCGAATACAAATCTGCTTATTGTGTGCACAGACCAGACACAGAACTGAGTTACTAATGTGCTTAAAATTCAGGCTCCTGGTTCCAATCAGATAAAGCGGTTCTTTTTCAAAGTCTAAGAGAAAAGGCTCATTTTCAGCCCTGGCATAAGAACATGAAGGGGTGTAACAAATCTGGCTCCCAGTAGAGCTGAAAAAATCTGTGAAATATCTGATAAATATTTGTTCAAATGCTTTGGGCCCTGACCCAAAAAAGCATGCGTACAGATGAAAAGCAGATGAGTACTCCCAGCAAAACAAAAGGAATATCTCTAGAAATATTCACAGGTCAAAGTCAAGCATACACTGAAACATTTTTCTGGGTGACTCTGGTTTATGGCACATATGAACAGAGACTCTAAGCACAGAACTATTGGTACAATTTATTTCAGGCAGAGAGGAAGCGTTGCCATTATTGTTCTTACTGATACTTTGCAGCCCATATAGTTGATGCACTTTGACTTTTATAATGTTTTTCCTTGATCCTAGCATGGCTCGTTCCCTTACCATGTATCACAAAGCAGTTTATGCTGGCATAACCACATCTACAATAGCACTTATGTTGGTATTGTAGATGTAGTTATGCCAGCATAAACTGCTGCTTTGTACATCAGAGTCTGATAAGAAATAAATAACAACAAAATCCTTATTGTTCTATATGGAACATCCACATGAAACATGGAGTCTTTCATGTCTTTCTGCTTCTAAAAAAGAATAAGAAAACAACTAGAAATATGCAGGCAAGACAGAACACATAAAACTTCTTCCATACATGAAGACATTAAACAGACCAAAGGTCAGACAAAAAGAATCCTGAAAAGATTGAGACAGGTCTTTAAATTGTGAAGAATAGTAACAAATGAGTATTTATTTTCTCTCATGACACAAAAATTTTAGGTAGTCAAAGACAGTTATCAGATGTGAAGTTCTAAAAGCAAACAAAGTAAAGAACTTTTACATAAAACAGAATTAATTTTGTAACTTGTAGCCACATTTACTTGCAGATGCTAAATGCATCGAGCAGTTTCAAGAGATGGTTAGACAAAATAATGAAAGGGAAGTCCTTTCTAAGGGAAATACAAAGATGTAAACAGTCTAGTTGTTAAGGCTCTGAGGTGACTGAAGATGGGCAGTATTGGGAAAGTATTAACCTGTACGTGTTCTGCTACTGGACTCTTCTAGGTCATTGCCTATAGGATATCAGGCTTGATGGCAGAAGGGTTTGGATCACAGGGTAAATATTGAAATGTAATTTGTCATGGCAGGCAAACATGGATGGAGTTCATCAGTCTCACACAGTGTCCTCTTTTTGCAGCAAGGTCTACAGCACCTTCATTTACTGCTGTTTTCCACCTGGCGTGTGAGTCCACAAGCCCAGGGCAAATAGGTCAGGCTAACTACAGTCCTGATTATTTTTGTGTAGCACATTCAGAGCTGGAGGGGGAGAGAGGTTCTGGTGCTAAATGAAGTCTGAGCATGACTAAATGAAAGAGTCCTGAAAGGAATTCTGTTTGAGGACCACGTCTACATGTTTCTTGCTTTATGGTCACCTACATCTTGGTGAAAGGTTGCAAAACCACAAAGTTTTGCTTTATTGTCAAAAATCAGTTCAGTGAATATCTAATTGACAAATTGCCAAGACAGCACTTCTACTTAAGTTTATATTAAGATGCCATTTTAATTTCAAGTGTCTCAGTTTTCTTTAGGTGTCAAATTAGGAGCTACCTTAGAAATCTTAGCCTACTACACTCCTCAACCTGGTAGAACTTGCCCATATGAATGACTTAAGTTTATATTTTAAAAGTCATCTAGGTTCCAAGTCACATCCAAAATGCTTATGCTCACATTCCTGGCCTTTTATGTCTTTTGGTTAATGTCACAGAGGAAAACATTACCCAGAAAACCTGTGTGGAACTGACTTCTACAGTCAAACAGCCCTCTTTTGCAAACATCTGAGAGACTTCCAGTCTCCTTAGTTGTGATTAATGAGTCTGTTCATGTGTGTAAAGTTATTAACAGAAATATTCATAGAACCAGATACTAAACCAATGAAGAATGAATTAACAGGTTAAAATGGGTGTACAGAGCTGATCAGGTTATGCTCCAGCTTAACTTCTTTGTAGTGACCTAAATTATTTCTTTACAGCCTGAAAAAATTCAACCAAAAAAACCCTGAGAAAACCTTACAGCTAAGAATCCTATCTGGAAGATTTTTGGCTTTTTATTTTCCTTGACATGGGATCACCTTGGCTAAGAGGCAAACTCCCACCCAGCTGCTCACTCCCCACTACTCACCAGAAGGGCAAGGGCAGAAAGGAGTAAAAACAGCAACAAGAAATGTTAGCGGTTGACATAAGGACAGGCAGATCACTTACCAATTACTGTCACGGCCAAAGCAGACAGGAAAATGAACATAATTTATTGCCAATTAAAATAGATTTGGGTGTTGAGGAAAAAAAAAACCAACCAACCAAACCTTAAAGGAGTACAATTTCTTTTGCTACCTCAGAGTCTTTCAACTTCTCCACCCACCCCAGGTTGCCCAAGGGTTACAGTCAGTGCCTAGCAGGGAAGACCATCTGCTCTGGTGTGGGGTCCTCCATGTGTATATCAGAGTGACAATCTTCATAGGATGCCAGAGGGTCTCTGCTGCTCCTTCCCACCTCATTCCCCTGTATTTGCAGGATGTTTCTTCCTTTTGGTATGTTCACTGAAATTGTGAGGAAATTCCATGGAAATACAAAGCTGAATGTCACAAAGGAGAAGGGCGTTAGGAAACATTCACTCAGGAGCCTTGGTTGTAGCCGGCTTCATTCATGCTACTGTGGGCAACAAGGAAATGCATTGCTGCTGTAAAACAAGTCACAACTGAAGAATACCATCCCCCCCCCATACAAATGGACTTTTTCTTCGGGGTATTTAAGATGGAGGAAAGCCATCACTACATAATGACCAAGGGACTGACAATGTGACCTAGCAGATAGTTTGAGATCAAACATCACACCTAGGACCTAGCTGAAGTACCAAGCATTCTTCAGAAGAAGGTATCTCCTTGGGAATACATCTTGTGAAGGAATCAGCAAACTCAGAGAGAATGTGCCACTAGAGAGACCACTGCTCTGACCTCTATGAAGGAATCAAGAATTTCTGTGTTGCTAAATGTCAGTTGAAGTCTTAAATATGTGGGATTGTGGTGAATCTCTTGATGCAGGTGTCATTGGTGATGATGTCTCCTGTTTCACAGCTGTGTGATGGGAAGCACAGAACATAGCACACATTTCTTAAAGGATATGTGAAAAGTTAGAACAAATTTTCCTCTGCTCTTCAACAAGAACAGAAGAGGATGTTTTGCACTTCAGCAGAAAACCTAAAGGTTAAATATGAAGAAAAGTTTTAACCAGCCTCAGAGAAACAGTACAGGCAATGGAATAAAACACCAGAAGAGCTTCTGTAAGCAAGGAAATGATATTCAAGGCAGGATGTGATACCCAATTATTAGGGATGGCAAACTCTATGAAATCAATCCTGCCACAATGCATGGGGATTCAGTAGCTGACCAGAGGCCTCTGTTCCAGCCTTAATTGATGTGTATAAGAGAATACTGCATTAGCAGTTAAAGGAGACACCAAGAGTGCAAGCACAGAGCCATGATATTAAAGGGCAGAGACAACACTCTATTTACAATGAAATAAACATCGTTTGCACATGTGTTACCCATTTAAGTGAGAACACCAGAAATGAAAGTAGGCACTGTCAGGCTACATTTAGAAGAGACGTATTTGATTGAACATTTCAACATACTTTGATTGAGACCCCTGCTACTTTCCTTTTGAAAATTGTAGAGTAAAATGTGCTGGTGAATTGTAAAGGTTTCATCCCCCTTGATGTATTTTTATTGAACACGACTTGCAGTCTTCAAATTTTAATATTCTGTCCCTGGACTGCTGTCACTCACCATATCACACTTCTCAATTCACAGGGGTTAGGGTTTGGTGGAAAACGGCCCAGATATAATCATTGGGACACTTTGTTTGTCATAGGGATATATTGTCAAAATATAAATTTAGATTTTATAATTCCCATGGGAAATAAAATGCTGACATTTAAAAGCAACAACATAAACAAAAAATAAAAGGATTTTTCCCCCCCCCCTTACTAACTGCCATCAAAAAATCAAAGCATTTTCTGATTATATTCCATTTATTTCCCAAGTGCTTGCATCTCCTTCTGAGGAACTTTTTCATCAGGGTTTCAGAATAATGTCATGCCTTTCTTTCCCCCCTAAGCCTTCCAATGTGTAAACTTACAGATGGCAGCATCCTTCTCAGATGTCATTTTCACTGGTACAAACTTCTGTGCCTCTGGAGGAGGCCAGCTTATGGTTCTGTTATGCCACTAATGAGTCTCCTATCTCTTCAGCAGTAAACAGTCTTTTTGCTAGTCAATATTTGTGCTGCATTGTGCACACAACACCCTGTGAATCTTGCCCCCTCTAGTGAGAACATTTTATGGATTTAAATAGTTTTTTGTTGTCTTCCGGAGATTCAAGATTACTGGCTTCTTTTTTTGTATATCCACAATGTCCTGTGCACTTAGGTCATAAATTTTCCATGAAAAATGGATGCTTGTGGCAGTGAGCAATCTAAGTATCTGTATTATTTATTCAGTCTCTCTGGAGCAAAAACTAAATATATTGACTTTTGACTGGTTAGTTGCACTTGGTCTGTGTGATTCTACCTAGAATAAAACACAGAGCTAGATCATTGGGAAAGCATGAGCTTTGAGGAAAAACTCAGGAAAAACTCAAATTCAATATCACTTAGTACACCCACTGGG
Source organism: Premnoplex brunnescens (assembly GCA_035040995.1). Classification (NCBI taxonomy): domain Eukaryota; kingdom Metazoa; phylum Chordata; class Aves; order Passeriformes; family Furnariidae; genus Premnoplex; species Premnoplex brunnescens. Next base: position 67,920,476 of record JAWWLT010000092.1, on the reverse strand, counting down.
CTTCAATGTAAAAAATGAATGAAATTGTTTAAAGAAAGCTTTAATTGACCATCTTAGTATTCTGTGAATGTGGGAGCATAGTACAGCCACAATAAAGTGCAAAAGACTTTTAATATATATTTTCTGCTAAATAAGATAGCCATGCAAAAATAAAGGGAACTCTATCTTGGCAATGTTCTAAGGAAATAAGCAAATCAATTTCCCCAAACATATAACCTAGAATTTAAGTTCCAATTGATAGCCAGGAGAGTCCATGAGATAAACAAAATCACCATAAGTAAAAGCTATGTGCCTCTCTCTATGACCATTCCTGAGGTGGAGTTTTCAGAACAGGTCTGTTGAACTGCACTGAGGTATCTGGTCACAAAAGGAGCTATTCTAGATCTATTATGATGCACCTCAAATGAGAACTCAATTTTGTTGAGTCAAAACCCCTAAAATAAACCATGAGCCCAGAATATCTCAGACTAAAAGATGTGAAACTGTATTTCATTCACAGTTGAAATGGAAGGAACACATTTGACACTTTAACACAGAATGCATCCAGAGTCCCAGAAAAATGGTGTTTCCCCAGTTTCCTTTTCCTACTTGCATTCTCCATCCTATTTATCTTGATAGGCAGTAAGTGCTGTAAGGACCCTCAGCCTAGTAAGAAATCCTGTAGGACTGGAGGCTGTTTAATCAACCTCTCACTTGCATCTGCCATTCTGTCTGCATTATGTGGGAGAAAACTTTCAAACAGGACTCAACAAACTCACATTCAATTAATATTATTCATATGATTAATACTTGCTGTTGTGGGACTTATCAGGAGATAATTGACCTTGTCAGTGTTATGCACCCTCTGCATTACTGTTAGATTCTTCCACTTCCCCCAAGCTTAATTATAACTTGATAAACCAAAAAGAAGCGTGTTTTCCCCTTGCCTGCCTTAACCATAGAATGTCAAAGAAAAGGGATTGTGGCAGGGGAGTTGAGGAGGATGAGAAGAGTAGGGAATAAATCTCCTAAAACATGTAATCTGCTCAATTAATAAAGTGAATCTAATGGAGTTGCTCCCTGGGGCCTGACAAATGCACCTGTCGCCGTCACCAGACAACTAATATAAAGTATATGTCCAGACATTTCCCCCTTCCACCACTCTCTGTATATGCATTTTAAGAAAAGAAATCTCAAACTCAGGCTAATGGGTAGTGGGCTGACCTGTTTTTTTCATGTAAAACACCGACTTTCTTCAACACTCATGCTGCTCAGCTGGCAACAGTTAGCACAGGAAGCACAGGGCTTTTAAAAATGTATTAAATGGAAGCAGGAATATATATATATATATACACTTAGAGAACAGACGTTCTATCCCCCATCTGCAGCCTTTTTAAGCACTATTTCATACATCAGCCTTCAGCTGTCATTCCAGCAGTTTTAAGACTCACATGATCAGAACATTGATAAGGAAGCAATGAGGTACTCCTGTGTGTGCAAACTGTGGCTGTGCCCTGGCGATTAGAGAGGAGAAGAAAACGTTCAGTCCTCCTGCTGTCATTGACGTATTCATCCCTAGATGCAGTGGCTAACTTCAATCTCCCTGAAGGTCCCTTTAAACAGTCGACACAGGGATTGAGTGGTACATACAGGATGAAGAGAGCCTTCTGCCCTTTGGATTTCACCTTGTGTGACCTCCAGCACAGCCATTTAACCTTTTAGGTGGCTATACTTGCCAGACTGTAAAAGAGGTGGAGTAGTCCTATAAAGAAAGAACTGACTTACCTCTGTCTTTGTATGACTGTCTATCTCCGTGAACATGAGTCAGAGCTCTAAGGACATTTTGAAGAAGATATATTAGCATCTAGCAACTTATTTAATAAACAAGGTATCCATGGAGATGAAAAATGTTTACTGTAAACCTGAAGTTTTGTCTTCTTAGGCCCTAAAAAATAGTTTAGTCCCTGAAATTGTTACCATGATTGGGGATTTTCCTCATACAATTGGCCAGGAATGTTTCATTGTTGGTGTGATATTTGACTGACTGTGTCAGTGCTCATTACTGGCTGTATATTCAATGAAGCCAAGTGTTCTTTTCCTTTCTTATTTTTCCTTTTACATTTGCAGGGCAATAGGAGGTGAAGAGCTGAAGAACAAAGAGAACTTCATCCACGTTTTTTTTTTTTTTCTTCTCTCTGGGGACATCTTGTTATGCTGTCTTTTAAATCAGCTGAAAGATTTTGCCTCCAGACTGACTGAAAGAGGAAGTGCCTCCTTTGTCTCTGTATTGGGTGAGTTTCACTTGCTGAGGCCTACAAAATGTTCTATTTGGTCTTTGTCTTTGTGTCACATGGCAGCTTCATAAGGGTTATTCTGGGTAGTTTTATGGGGCTTATCCTATTTATTTTTTTTTTTCCGAAAGTATCTTAAATGGAATACTTTAGAGATTTATCACATTAGTCAGACAGCAGGGCCTGTTTTAAAACAAAATTTCAAGGCAAATTTTGTAAGTGAGCTCAGTTCACTTTAAAGTCATTGGAGGTTTTGAATATCTTGTTTTTTTATGATCAGGAGGGTTAATCAGTAGGAGAAAGTCTGGAGAAGTGGTTCTCCAAACATTAGAATTGTCTGAAAATAAGTCTGTTTCATAATGAAATTCTCTTATACAAAAGAATTAGAAATCATAAAACATTACAGAACATTTTAGTTCTCCCAAATGTCTAATACAGAAACAATGATTTCTGTAGAATTATTTCAGAAAGATGAAAACTGGAATATAAGGCCATCATTCTAGTCAACCATCCTCTACTGATTTTGAAACAACTTTCAGGCTTAAACTGGACATTATTTCATAGACTATTGAATTAAATTCTGCAAAGTATATATATATATATATTTGTTTTGTTTTAAATTTGCTATTAAAATTAAGCAACTGTATAACATGCCTATTTAATACAAATAAACTGTGAAGTCCTTGTGCTTCTATTTCTTTCAGGTAGCAAGACACATCTACTTATATTAACATGAAAAAACAGGTTAGACACAGTGAAAAACACTTTTTCTACCTGAACCAATGAAAAAAGACTAAGTCCAAGGTGTAATGAGCTTAACTTCAAGTAAAGGAAAATCCAAAGTAAGGCTTTTGCTACTATTCTGCTGCAAGTATGTCACTACTTACTTCTACTCCCGTTCTTCCCATGAGAATCACATCAGTTTCTGTGTTTCCATAGTCTAAATTCAGACTTGTGTCCTTCACTTGTTAATTGGCGATGAGCCAGTCTGAGCACAGAGACTGAGAAGACTGGATAAACAAAGATCACAAATGATCTCATCTTGTTGAGCTTCATGGTGGTGTGAGGGTCTGCTCCTGTCACCCTCTTGAATCATAGCATCAGTGGGGGCTGTGATGGTTGGATCGAGCTGACTGTGGACTTTCAGGGATGAATGGCACCAAAATGGTAGCCAAAAGCTCTCTGGAACAGTGACCCAGACACATCTTGCTGTTATGCAAATGTAAGTCTATCATCTAGATCCGTAAATAGTGGACATCTCATGACCCACTGAGCCCTCCTGCACTGCAGTGGGCTCTACCCTTAAACAAGGATGCCTATCAAGGTTACTCCCAGAAACTGAGAAATTCTTGTTGCAACATATCCTTGGTAAGCAATTAATAGCATGCTAAACTTTGAAATAGGAGCTAAGGGGTATAAGGATTGGCTATGCACATACAAATCCTTAGAAGTAAACTTTTGACGAAGTCTGGGACTCAGACTGCATGCAGGTGCACCCAGATTCTCTTCTGAAGAGATTCATGGCTCTATGGAAGAGTTTCCCTCACAGTTATGTGTGATCTTGTTCTCTATAAAATAAATAAGTGTACCTTGCAATCAAATCTTGTTAAACCACTGTAACATTTATTATTGATTGAATTTTGTTAACTCACTGTTTTATTTCAATAAAATATGTTTCATCTTCTCTGTTAAGAATGAAGTGCATCACTCCCTTGACAACAGCTGGTTATGCAATCTCACAGTACCACAAAACACATCCTTGTCCGCAACTGGCTTAAATACCCTTAGTATGTTCTGAGTTGATCAAGGAAGAATGGAGTAACATTCAAAACAGGAGTCCTTTGACTACATTCCCTGCCTAAGCCATTCTGAACATCACTACACAGGATCTTGGTCTTAAGCCGAGACTCTGTTGAAGATCCTGTCATAAACCAGGTCTGTCTGATCTGAACACCAAAGGAACCTGCATGGTTTTGGAGGTGGAACTTGATACTGTAGCACTGTGTTGCTGTAAAGCAATGACTGTTTCAGGCTCTACCACAGACCCTATGAAAGCCCATATGTATAACAAGTTTTGATCAAATAGACCAAATCTGGATTTAAGTTACAAAATTTATACTCACTTGCTTTACTGCAAATAGGCAGAAAGCTAAAGGAACTATCAATGCAAAATTTAACATTTATTCGGGGTTCAACGCAAACATTTCATATGCCTTTGCCTCCACCTTCCTCTCAAGTGACAATAATTGTTAAAAATCAAATTTATGCCTTAAAGCATGACACAGCTTGAGATATAAAAGCTAGAGTACTGCAGTAGAGTAAACCCCTCTATGATTTGTGAAGATGAGGTATCTAATGTTTAAAGTGCTGGCATATATTGCAAGGCTCTTTGTTTTTTCCCGTTCTTTGATCCTAGATTTCCTTTCTGCCCAATACTGGCCAAGTCACTTGAATTTGTTGGTTGAATTAAAAATAGAAAGAGGTATACTACCACACTTCACAGTGACAGAGGGGACAATATTTAGAAGGATTCATTAAAAATTATCTAGCACTATTCATTATGGAATCCATACTCCTGCATGACAGCACGGATTTCAAGAAGCAGTCTGAAGACTTTGGAAAAAAATACAAAAAATTCCTCAGTTTAAAAGCATAGAGGGGAAAAAAACCACTTTTCTACACTTTAGGAGGAACTTTAAGAAGCCTGTTTGCTTTTCAAAAGTGTCCCTGTGAATAGAAGATAGATGGTCTTCAAACCAGCATTTCCCTCACCATTTTAGGCATGAAAGCCACTAGTCTGATGGAGCTGCAAGGGGGCGAGATAGGAATGGCAGGACACAGGCAGCACACAAAGGAGAAATAAGAAATCCTTTAAACAGGGATTGAAATAGTCTGGCAGCTAGAAAAGGGGGGAGTGTCAGGAAGGTAAAAGGGCAGGCTCCATAGGGGTAAGCAGAAATAATGGAGTGTAGAGTAACAGGATGTGAAGGGGTTATAATGATCATGGTAGCCAAGTGTGTAATTTGCAGTGAATAATTGATCCAATGTCTTTTTTTTCTTTTTTTTTTTTTTTTTTTTTTTTTTGTTTTTTT
>JAWWLT010000092.1:67882507-67902523 GCA_035040995.1 Premnoplex brunnescens | reverse complement strand
GTAATTTTTATATAAATTCCACAAACTACATGGTAAAAAAAAAAAAAAAAAGAAGAAGAAAAAAGTCTACATCCTTAAATATGTATTCACCTAATAAAGAAAGAAAAATGAAAAGAGAAAATACTGGAGATTTTTTTTTTAATCCAACACCGTTTTTTGGGGCGTAGCTATGTTTTATAGGAGATTTATCAAGTGATTACCAAAATTTGATGGTAGGAGCATCCATTACTCCATGGAGTTACAGTGTCATTCATTTCAGAAGATTTACAAATATAATGTGGAAGACACAATGGGTAAAGTTGTTTCAAGAGTTTGTATTTTTTTAATCCGAGAAGGTGAACTGCACCATAACCATTCCTCCTCTTTGGCAGTGGCTGGCACTATGTGGGTATATTCACATGTGGGTGTATGGATACTGGATGCATGATTCCTATGTGTGCCTGTCCTTCATCAGACTAGCTTTTCACCTATACTACAGTAACTAAAACTCCTAAGAGGAGAATCTTGATGGCTTTAAATCGTATCTTCTTCTCAAACCTTCCTTTGTTTGAATTTTAAACAAAAAGAAGGAGTTAACTAATTCACAAGTGAGGGAAACTGCAGCAAACCTCTCTCTTTCATGCTGTAGCAGAAGCAAAGACAGTATCATGCTTACCCAACTTGTCAAATTTTCACCTCCAAAACCTCTACACTGTCTCATCATGAGAACAGAAAAACAGTGATTTTCCTTGGATTTCAGTGAGGAGCTTTCTAGAATGATTCAAAGGAGGGAAATTATAAGGAAAATACAAATAAAAAAATATAATTTTCAACTACCTGAAATTTAAAAAAAAAAATAAAATACTAAAGCAACATTTATGAATTCAATATGGGAATTAAGTAAATCAAATGAAAGCTGAATCAGAGCTGGGGCTAGAATTAATGTTTATTTGGACAGCTAAGCAAAGATCATCCATTTGCTGATTTCCATCAATCAGAAATCTTATTGTGCATGATCTTTTTTTTTTTTTTCCCCTATTTTCACATTCAGGTATTTTATAGTATTCATTTCTGTGGCCTGTTAACACTTGCAAGACGGAGTTCTCTCCACTTCACATACAGCATGCAGTTGTTTCCCTGTTCCTGGGACCTAATATTAGGTTTCTCACTCTGGCTTACTATTTGAAACTAAACTCAGCTGTATCTCAATTTAACTGTGCATAAAGTAGTTGTAAATGTGTTTATTTCTCATGGGGCTTGGAGAAGTTATTTCTTATATTTTCTCTCTCATTCACTTTTATTGTTCTTTCACTCTTACTTTATGTTTCCCTATCTGTCTTATAACCAGCCGTTAGAGTGAAATCCATCCTCAGCTGAAGTCAACAGTAAACATCCCCTACTTGTTATTTTATATATATAATTATAATGTCTTTGGAAAAGACACTGTTTTTAGCAAGACACTGATCTATGCCACACTTAACCTGAAAGTGAGAAGGTCCTCATCCAGTCAGTTTGGCTTCTGTGGCTAGAAACACTTCTGGAGGAGGGCTTGTCCTCTCAAAAGAAAGATGTCCAAGTAATGTGGAATGAATTTCCCTTAGGAGGTACTTATTTTTCTCCATTTTCTATGGAAAGAATCTAGGCAACTTGCTTAGATGAGATGCCTATTTTTCAGAGTGATAAACTTAGATGAAAAGAATAGGAAGAATTCATCTCACTTAGGTTAAGACATCCAAGTTAGACATTTCAGTATGAACTAGTCATTCTAAACTCCTTTCATGAGTAAAGGAGAGATATAAGCACTTTTGCTTATTCCTCGGGGCTGTTCATTTCATCTTCAAATGGCTTGTTAAAATAGGTGAGATGACATCAGCCTTCCAAAACTGAGAGACATGAATCTGACCTATGGACTCAAAAGTACTTGTCACAAAAGCTTTGATTTTAGCCATATTCTATACCATCAAGATAATGAAAATGATAAATAATCACCCTAATATTTGGTGGAATTTTGTGGAGAAGCAGAAGAAATAATAACCTTGAATTATTCTCATTACTTGATTCATATGACAGCCTTTGATTTTCCTCTGCTCCTTCACTTTATTTCCACTTTTAGAGACTGCTTGTTTAGAGATCTTCAGTTCTTTTTTCATCTGACTCATGTTCATCCACAGTCCAAGCCTTGAAATGACTGTGGATATGGTGGAGATGGAAAACTTAGTTGCATACCTGACTTTTTGTGTCTGTTCCCTAATACCTAAACAGACAGGCTGTGGTAATGTTGCACAAATATCTGGGTAGGCAGGGAGGTGGGTGTCCACGCAGAAAACTGAGGTGCTTTGTTTGTGTTGGTAGAACAAACTATGGAACTTGTGCTGATGTCTGTTATTATATGTTTCAGTAGGAAAGGGTAAAATGCTGAACTTAGAAAAAGCTTTCTTTTTTTGACTCAAAGAGAGGAGATTTCATGCTCTTTTCATATCCTTTCAGCAATTAAGGCATTTTGGTCTCAAACACTTGTCTAACAAGGATGTCTTCCCAGATTTTATTGAGCTACACTTATAGAGCTGAAGACAGTATCTGTATGAATTCCAAAAAATTCTGTGGTGATTTATGAAAATTAGGAACAAACTCTTAACCTTACCTTGGATTCACTGATTTAAATGCAGAAATGATGGACTGTTCACCATAACACATTGTTCCTTCAGAAGACTTTTATTTTCCACCCAGTGGAGTTCATTTAATATATTTTCAGTCAGTCAGTCAGTCAGTCAGTCAGTCAGTCCGTCAGTCAGTCAGTCAGTCAGTCAGTCAGTCATTTATACTATTATTTGCAAGCATGAAGTTTTATTAAGAACATTTATCTGACATCTATCAACGATCTCAAACCTGGACTGAATTGGCAATGGTTTCTTGCCTTAATCTTCTGTAATCTAGTTATTTATTGTCTTCATCTAGAGAGATGATTTTGCCAAGCCCTGGAATAGCCAAGAAAACTGTTCTGTTCTGCAAAGAAAGTGTATTCTTGATTGGTTTTTGTCTTGATAACTAGTACTGGAAGTGTCTTTGGCTTACCATCCCACACAGAGGTTTGTCACAGTGGTTGAAAATAACTTGAGACTAGATTTAGCACTGATGAGCACTTTATATAAAAAGACACCAAAGAAAATTTTTGAGTTGAGCATGGAAGAATTTATTGCCATCTAATAATATTATACACATACACTGTGCATTGTACCTATACTGGAGTTCCTTAAAGGAGGTGCAGCCGAATATGTACAATATTGTTTTATCTTAAAGATATTGTTTTATCTTAGAGTTAAAAAAAAAAAAAAAAAAAAATAAAAAAAAAAGAGACTCAGTGAACAGCAGAGTAAAATTCCATGGCGAAGTTCAGCATGTAAATTCAGTGATTGCATATCCAGAACAGGTTGTAGATGAACACAAGAAATTGGATGGAGTGAACTATCTGCTGCTTTTGCCCACCTTTTTTAAAGGAGCTCCAAAGCAGCTAAAAGCAATGCATGCTGTATACTTGGGAACTGTAAGTGTCAGATCATGGATAACTTACCTCCTATTCTCCAGACACATTTCATTTTTTTGTGTTATTTTGGTATGTTGGAATACCCAGACATTACTTCAGCACTACTACTTCTACTTCTGAAAAATTCAAACTGTCATTCCCAGTGAGATGGAATTATGATTCTTCATACTGTGCAACCTCTTTCATAAAGTCATTGTTATGGCACTGCAATGTTCACTTACTTTAGTGGCTATTCAGATTGATTCTGAAGGGGAGGTTATGAACTTATCCTGGGTTGTCTGTTAGTAGTCTGTATAATATTGTCAAAGTCTGATAGAGTAAAAGAGTTGGTGTGAAATTTTAATTTCTTAGTTTGTCTGCTTCTGATTTTTTGGTTGCAGGGATTTGTATTGCTCGTTTTATGCCTTCAAGGAAGCGTTAGGAAAAAAAAAAAAACAAACCAAAACCACAAAAAACCAAAACCAATCTGCTCTTTAGGAGGAGGGGAAAAAAAGAAAAAGATTAAAAATCTATTTTCTTTGTTCTTCAGCTATTCTACCAGGATTTTCTTCTGAACAACTTTTACTGAAATGCTGTAATGAATGTATAATTCTCAGCTCCATCTTTTGGGGAAAAAAATAAATCTCTTCTGTCACCAAATGAAGATTATCAGGGAGTGGACTTATTGTTTCCCCACTTTAATGGCCTTGGCATTAGGATATATGGAATTTCTTTTTTTTTTCCATTTTTTTTTTTTTTTTTTTTTTTTTTTTTTTCTGATTGAGTGTGTGCCCTCTAGATCAGTGAATTGATTCAGCTGTGGAGTGTGTGTGTAGTCTATTTAGCAAATTCATTTCATGTTTAATATTCTATATGTTTTATCATCTATGACTCATCATGGAGAAAGCCAGCAGTCAAAGCTAAGATTTTCTATTATTTCTGCTGATGTAGCAATCTGCAGGTAAAACTGATTTTTCACATGAGATGCAGGTCAAAAGAAATTCTTCTGGTTATATTGAAACAACAACCTTCTTATACTAGCATAATAGAAGGGAAAATGGGGGTACTCCTTTAAAAAAAAACAAGGAAAATACAGTCTCCAAACAAACAAAAGCTACCAAAACCCCCACAAACTCATATTTTTTACTCTTATGCTTACTTTTTATTTCATTATATTTTCATTCATGAGCTAACCTGCTTTAATACCACTTTGAAAAACCCTTGTTGAAAATATAGCTCACTAGACTGAGAGCTCACACAGACAGTCACCCTGAGGTCACTTGTTGAAATCCAGCACAGATCAATAGCAATGAAGCCTTTTTGGCAGACAAAAAAAACCCTTCGGTGGACTTCAGTCCATGCCAGAACATGCAGGTTCCTCTGGAGAAGTGTCGTGTAGTCTGAACTTGCCCTTCACTGAAGTAAATTGTTGAAGCAGAGGATGATAAAGAAACATTATATTTTGTGAATAAATCAAATAATTCACACTCTGAACAGTCAGTGAGGCAATTTTTATCATCACTGACCTTAATTAAAATAGTACCTTACATTCAGTGACAAATTGTTTGTACACCCTTGTTTATATATGTCCATTTTCTTATGGACAGCCAGCTTATAAGTGTTGCTTTTTTATATATATGAGAGGTTAATAAAATAACACTGTGCCAGAAGGGAGAGAAACATCTAAAGCTGAAGTTGAGTAAATTTTACATTTTTCATAATTTTCCACTTATTTCCCTCCAGTTGCTCAAATTTTCCTGTTTTTAATCTGATCTTCAAGTTTACATTGAAAGCTAAAGAACATAAAAGCCAAGAACATATTACCCAGAACAAACAAATTTCTGTTTGAGATTTGATGAACTTTAAACAAACAGGAAATATTATTCTGGAGTAAAAAGTAGCAACAAAAACAACATGAAAAAAAAAAAAACACAATGAAAAGAAAACCCAAAATTATAATAGGAGAAAAGAATCATAGGGAACTGTGAAAATTCCCTTGAGTGTGTGGATAAAACCCTGACCAATAAAACAACTCTTTAAATGTGAACCTCTCTGACTATGAAATATTTACAGATAATTCTTTAGGTTAGGTTTCCCAAAAACAAAACAAAACAAAAAAAAACCCAAACCCAAACCAAAACCAACCAAACAAAACAAAACACAAAAACTACAAAAAAAAAGAAAACAAACAAAACCCAAATAAACAGAAACAATACTAGAGAGCTGAAATTCCAGATATCTTACCTGTGATAGTTCTTAGGAATACAATTATTTTTCTACCTTTACTTTGGGCAGATGCAGATCTCTGGTGTCCTGGCTACACCAGTGATAACAAATTAAATACTTATGGGGACATTTCTGGATACCAGAAGTCAACCGGCTGTAAAACTAAATTATAACAGTGGTCCTCAACACCATTTTGATTTATTTGAGTTGAGATAGCCCAATTTTCAGATATGTTTTGTTTAGCATAAGCCAGGGACCAATTTGCACACATCTACCTTCTTTTGAAGGTGCAAAGCATTTAATAATATGGACATAGCCTTCTCTGTGCCAGTTGGCCTCAGTATCAGAAAACAGTGCTGGGCACATTTAAGCTGACAATTTCTGTGTTTATTTTCAGCTCCATCTGCTTGTAGATCCATAAACATTTATTTCTCCTATTTCTAACAAAGAATCATGGATTACTTCAGACTATAGAGATTGCGGGATATCATCTTGTGTCTCACTCAGAGAAGGGTCAGGTTAAACTATTCAGGACCCATTTGGAATATAATTAAAAAAAACAGAGATCCCACAAGACCTTCAGGAACATTTTCCAGTGTTTGACCACCCTCATAATAAACACATTTTGCCCATACTTAATCAGAATTTCCACTGCATTATGGCTATGAACTTACTAGCAGTGAAACTCATGCAAAGTGCCAGTCCCATTTGTGTGCTGCATAGACAGACAACCCCTACAGACATAGCCTGCCCTGTTGCAAGAGGAGGACTCCAGGCAGTGTCCTGATGAGCACCTTCTGCCCTGGTTCCCCCAGAGGGAATCAGCTCAGAGCACGTTAGTAGTGCACTCATCTTCCCGCAGCAAAAATCCAAGCATTGGCACAAAGGACACTCGTACCACTGGCTTGCTAAATCCTTCTTCCTCTTTTTGACGACTGGGGCCATATTTTCTTTCTTTCAGACATCTCTCTTGACTGCCAAGACCTTTCAAAGACAATCACAAGGAGCACAACTGTGGTGTCTGCCAGCTCTCTCAGAATTTGTGGATACACCTCCTCAAGACCCATGGACTTGTGGATGTCAAGTTTCACTAAATGATCTCTAACCCAGTCTTTTTCAGTCCGATTTCCTTTCTCCAGACCTTTTCCATGATATTCTGGGTGAGGGATTTGTAAGGGCTGGCCTGGATGACAAAGATTAAAAAAAAAAAAAAAAAAAAGACATTCAATATCTCAGCCTCTGTTCCAAAGGTCCTTATTCCACTCAGTAGCACTTTTTTTTAGAATTCCTTCTGTTACTGATATATTTGAAAAAAGCAAATGCACCTAACATTTTCCTTGGTATTCATAGGAGAGCATGGGGCATTTCCAGGGGATTGTTCAGTACTCAGGAAGGCAGCAGCAAGCTGATGACCAACCTTGGCACTGCTTAACTTTCTTTGCTGATAACTGATTCTCATGACTTCTGGTGTTAGCAAAACTCTGGGACTGTAGTAATTTTAGCATCTTTGGTAATCTTTTACCCTGAGCAACTATTTTGCTTACGCTTTGAGTCAGTCTTACCCTTCTTTCCTTAACAAATATGTTTACTTTTCTTAAGTCCCTTTGAAAGTAAGATATTTGCTGATGTTTCTGAATGTATGTGTACTGAAAACCACTGAATAATGTAATGAGATAAAAGAAAGCAAATAGGGCATTTGTAAGTCTTTGCCAATACAGTGCAAAGAAAATAGAGCGTAGAGAGCATAATCTGCTAAACATGACAGGGAAAAAAGCAAGCAATTAGAGTGAAGAGTTATATATTCTGTAATGTGTGTGCACCCACATGGAGACAAAGTATGTGTGTAAGTATGTGCACATACAGCAATAAACATATATACAAATGCAAACACATACACGAGTGCACACACGATGAATTTCTAATTAAGATGAGAACAACATTCAAGCATAGACTCAAAAGTTATCTGAAGGCTTGCAGAGATTCCCTCTGGAGTTTCTGAGAGCTGGGTTTAGTAGCCAGTAATTTCCAATTTCTTAGATAATGTGTAGGACCATTGTGCTGATTAGCCCTTATATCATGCTCTCCCTCGAAAAGCAAAGTCTTTAATTTCTTTAATGGTTAAAAAAAGTCTCTGCTTTTCTCTTTTTCACCTTCAGAAGCTCTTGGTTAATTGCAGTCTGGACTCAGCATTTATTTTTGGGTGCTGAGGATAAGAAAGAGTAGTCGTGTTGAAGGAAAAAGCAAGGGTGTCCCATATTTTGGGAATTGGTTTCTCTAGTGGAGATATGATACATCATTTTAATTCCTGCATTTTTAAAGTGATGCCTGTGGTTTTTAATCTTGAGTCTCCCTTTGACATTAATGGGAGTCATGTTGCTGAAATGAGCACGTGATGCTTTGATAATTGAAAGAGACCATGTGTGATAGAATCATAGGCACTGAAGAGGTAAAATACCTGTTTCACTAGGGTATCTTGCCAGTTTTCCTTCTAACTCAGGAAATTAAGAGATTTATAGCTTATTTATGAATATATTGTTCAGTTCATCTATACATGAGTCAGCTGCTTTCAGTGGAAGATAGCTGCACAGGATAAACAGACTTTATTAAGTGGAAGTGTTCTTTTCCTTAATCTCATTCCATCACTTGCTTTTATTTTTGCGACCTGTGCCTAATTGCTCTCACAACACATATTTTACACCATTTTGGATATTTTCAGAAGGTTACTCTGTTTTTCCCCAGGCCCTATTTGGTTGATTTGGTTATTTTAATCTACTGACTACATAAGTCAATCCTTACAGTCCCCACAGGGATTTTGTCTGTTTCTTTTTCCCTGAATGCTCTCAACTCTTGGGGCCTTTTATAGACAACAAGAAAAACTTTTAGTTCTTCTATGGCAGAATCCATTAAAATACCAGGTGGAGTAAAAGAGTACAAAGGGACCTTAGAGATGATATAAAGACCCTAGGGGGGTACAGAGGTATTTATTTCCTGGTTTTAATAAGTCCATGAAATCTATGGGAGTGTACACATCCTTCTAAAACATCTCACTTTTTTATCTCCAATAAACAGTTAAAAAAGTGACATCAAGTATTTTTGGAGATAATAAAGTCCTTGTCCCCTTGAGAGTCCATTAATGTGTATAGCGTATGAAAGAACGAGCTGAGAATCAAGATCTTGTAGTTTAAATATTGCCTATATTGTCCATTGGATCATCAGTTTACTCAGTTCTCAACCCTGTCTAATGTAAGGGCATGACAATTTCTCATCAGTAACACAAAATATCATTATATATATTTACTCTCCCTATTCATTCTTGAAAAAAGTCTTTTACATATTTAAGTGGGAAGAAGGAAGACAAATGAAGATGATATAGTCTTTTACAATTTGTACCAGGCAAAACAAAAGGAATTTACTGCAGCAACATTTCTACAGTTCACAGCATAGAAAAGACAACAGGGACTTCAGAAAATAATAATTAAAAAAAAAATAATGAAAGTTTGAACATGCATTTTAAAAACACAGCTAAAACATCTCAGGAAATTAATTGGGTAAAATAGTCATTAAAGCATAGCTGAGGTTGCCATCACAGATCATTTAAATATCAAAAGCAAAATTTTCAGTCTTTTAATGTTCATTTTCTCATGCACCCTGTGAGGAGTACTTTCTGGTTGCTGATTTGTCATATTTGCATCAAAAGGCCATGGAAGTATCTAAAACATCATGGCAGTGGAAGCTGAAATGGAGATATTTTTCTTGAAAAAGAGTGAGAATTTTCATGTGCTTCTTCCAATTAATTTTTAAACAGGCCAACAGTCCTGAGAGCCTGGTGGGAACATACATTCTTGCTTTACAGTTAAGGGCATTCAAGTGTTAAGAGGATAGGCTATTGTGAGGAAAAAAAGCAGGAATGGGTATAATTAAGTTGTCTAAGACTAATCTCAGAATACTGATTCAGAATAACAGTGTTTCTCTTAAGTACCAGCAGTCTACCAGGAGGCCACATTACAATCCTGAATATTCCCTGTATTTCACCATGGAAATATGCTTTTAGCATTTTTCTTTACTTGTAGTAACTCCAAAAGCTGTGTGGGCATACGTACGTCTGTTAATTTCTGTGTGTTAACCACAGGTGTCTTCTTTAACAGCAAAATGAAGTCTCTGATATTGGAA
This sequence comes from Premnoplex brunnescens, assembly GCA_035040995.1. NCBI lineage: Eukaryota > Metazoa > Chordata > Aves > Passeriformes > Furnariidae > Premnoplex > Premnoplex brunnescens. The sequence goes on along the minus strand of JAWWLT010000092.1, from coordinate 67,892,628 downwards.
TCATCCAGCTTTCAGAAAGAGCACTGAGCAAGATGTACTTGCCAAAAAAAAAGCAGGAGGTCTGGCTTCATGTCCCTTTTTGTTTCAAACAATTCAAAACTTCCCCTCCTGTTTCCCTTGTAAGTTTCCTATTAGTAAACTATACGGTATGGTGACTGGAGAGACAAAGAGGGTGATAGAACATCTTTCAAGCTGAGGATGAGTTGCTCTTTAGATAAGAAAAAAAGTTAAGAATCCAGCATGAGGGGAATGTGTTTTCCAATGACAAATGTTTGATCATAGAGTTAGGAGAGGGGGCTATGTACCAGGAAATGTTCCCTCTTGATGTGTGAATATAAACAGCCAGAAAAAATGTACTCATGTGTGCTAGAAGTGCAGGGTGTTTCCATTGTCTAACACACGACTCCTTTAGCCTTAGAAGAATTTATGGTACAAGCACCACTCCCAGCACAATGCCTTAATTATTAACCTTCACCCATAAGCTCTGTCTTTGCTGCTCTTCCATGCCATAGTTCCTATTTCCTCTCTGAATGAGACAGAGAACTTCATAGGAAATATTGTCAGTAGTGTAAGACAGGAATTACAGTAGTTTTTTAATAATGAATCTTCACTACAAAAGTTGAATGCTACTCTTTTGTCCTCTTTGAATTAGAGAGATATACTCAGTTTAGTCCTAGTTCCTGCCTGGGCAGAAGTGATTAAATTCTCATAGTAAGTGTTTCCAAATATCTATTTCTAATAATCTAATCAGCAAACAAGTGCTTGGGCATCCCACAGGTTACTCACATCACTTCCTTCCATTGCGTTATTCAACTATTATAAAACACCCAGTCTCTTGTTCCCTTTGACTTAGGTGGTGTTTGGAACCACCTCTTCACAGTCAGACAAGCATATAAAATATTTGTTATGATTGGTATATCCGCAGTGAAAACAGTGGAACAGCTTGTGTAAGTTTTCGCCTATAATTGGGTACACTGAGACAGGAACACAGAAGCAGAGCTGTGTTTAGACCTCAGCCAGTGTGATTCCCAGTTCTCCACGACATAAACACTATCGAGAACAGAAAAAGGTTCTGGTACCACAATGACAGAACATGTAATCCACAGACTATGTAATACTTTTCTTTTATAGCTGTGTCAAGGCAATTTTCTTTTGGTGATGTTTTGAAGCTTGCACGTTAAATATGAGGCTCTGAACACATCTAGTACTGAAGCTTTAGCTCAGTAAAAATAATAGCGGGAAAACATCAAGCCCATTCTCTTGAGTTTTCATGGTCTATTTCTTTGCTTGCAGCAAAGTTGGATAAAAGTATTTACCTCTTAAATGTTTACCTAATGCAGTATGAAGTGCTGACCTTAAATGGTCTTTACAGCTCATAGACCATAAAAATAAAATTATGAATGAGCAATTTTCATTTCTACAAAACCAGTGACTGAAGAAAACTGTGTTTTTCCTACCCTTATCCTAAGAATACAAGTAATATCATCTTGTACAATTCCTATCACTTGCAGACATCAATTGCCACTTTTTGACTAATCTTTAAAACCACAGGCATCAACACTGGTAGGAAGGAGGAAAGAGACTGGAGTTACTAGGCAATGTCTTCTTGTATTCACTGTTGGAGTCAGTGAGCAAGACCTATATTCTTCTGATAACGAACACAGAACTTGGCTCAGCCAGTTAGACCAAGCCATTTAAACAATGACCAAAGGAGACTATAAAGAACCCTGAAATTAACAGTTCAGATCAAACTGTTAAGTGCAAAGCAGTGCGATAACTCAGTTCTCAGCATAATCTCAGCTCTTTGCTTAACATTGGTCATGCTGAATACATCTCAAGAGAATTCATGTGCAGGCTCAAAATTAGTACCTTGTTGCTTCTATGAGTGCAGTTTTTCCTCCTCTTCCTTGTCTTCACAAGAATTTAACTTATTTACAGAGCTAATCTGCCATAAACAGCATTTCAAATCTAACAGTTTCAAACCTAGTTGCCTTTTCCCCTCACCTCCCATGTTAAGCTCTACAATAAAATACTGTCCACCCCACAATTCACAGAACCACACTGGGACAGACACTGAAGCCCTTGGGCAACCTATGCCAGGGAAGGAACAGCCTAAGGGATTGCAACCATGTGCCTCTTTCTTTCAAGAAATGCATGTTTTGTAATATATGTGACTTTACAACTTTCCTTTTTCTCCTTTTTTGTTTTTTTTCAAAAAAAAATCATGTGTTTCTAATGAACAACAAACCATACATATGTGGTTTTTTATTTTATTTTTTTAGTTTTCACACATATACATTACACATATATATTATATATATGTATTTGTTGAGAAAAAAAAAAAAAAAAAAGAAAAAAAAAACCGAAATATATTCTCAATGATGGCTGTTTTGCTTAGAGTTTGTGGTGGGAATACATTACCAAAAGAAAAAATGCAGTGCACTTGAAAAGCATTTTTTTTTTTTTTCTTTCACGGCTAGTCCTTTGATCTCCTCTTCTCATGTTTCTGTTTTGTTTTGGTTTGTTTTTTTCTTCCCCTTTCAACCTGAAGCATAAGTGATGAATACTGATGTGAAAGAGTTTGGTCTCATTCGAAAATCCAGAACAATGGCACACAAGCCTGTCCAAGTTGTTCATACTTTGTAGGTCAGGAAATATAAGATATTAAATTACTTTTTCAACAAATAGTTATGTTTTCCAAGCACTGAATTTAGGTTAAACACCTTCTGTAAGGCTCCCAGTTTTAATACAAGTCACTGCGAGACTTGTTGCAAGCAGCTTTTTCTGATATTATTGAAATCTAGTTATATTTTTTGACAAAAATATTAACAAATACACCTAAAATGGTTTGAGACCTTTCTCACATTAATAGCTCAGTTGCACTGGTACTAATTCAGTTTAGTTTCTCCTGAGATAGTCAACTTTGTCTGTCGGCCTGCAGAAATATACAATGAAACAATTGAGGCATCTGTTCATTTTTAGAGTCAACACTTCTCAAAATGAGAATATTGAACAGTCTTGAAGAAAAACCTTGTTTATGAATATGCACTAAATTTTGGATGTCTGTTTAAACCATATTCTGATTAAATTTCCATGTCTTTGCTGAAGCAGATCTAAGGTTTGCTAAAGGTATTTACAGAGCATTGAAGATACAGAGCCTAAAATAACAGGATATGGCTGCAGCACATTGCTCTATTGTATGTTTTCTAAACTGGGAGATTGCTTGCCTGTAAAAAAAGCTGCTGATTACGAAGAAAACAACACAACAAATGCTTCAGGACATTAAAAATCAGGTAAAAAAAAAAAAAAAAAAAAAAAAAAAAAGATATACTGAGCTCCTCACTTCCAGAAAATTGGGTAAACTATTCACCGTGACTAATTTATTCAAAAGTTGTCCCTTCATGGGCTCATGAATTTATATTCAAACAGATTTGGATTTCTACAGATTTGTTACTCAATGTCACAATTACAGAAATAGTTGTACTTTTAATCCTTTTTTTTTTTTTTTTTTTGACTTTCTCTTTGAGTCGTGTACTGTGCATATGGCTTTGAGAGGAGATAAATTACAAGAAGCTGTTGCTAAGGGTAGTGACTAGGGGTCTCCATCAGATTATTCTTTCATAGTCGTCCTTCTGCATACAAATACTCTGCAGCAAATATAAAATGTAGGTAACGTTATCAGACTGTATACTAAATTGCATTATAGTAATCTGTTCAGGAAGCCACATTTTGAGATCAGAATCACCAACTTCTCACTTTAAGTTTAGATTTTGGCTGTAAGAAGTTGCTCATCTTCCATAATTTACTGATTTATCTGAATTAATCAAGGCCCATGTAACTCTCTTGCTTAAGAACTAGCACTCATAGAATGCTCTAAAGCATTGTGAGGTGAGTAGTATATAACTTTAAAGTAGGAATAATGCCTAATATAGAAATCTTTGAAGCATTTCACACTGTGAATACACAGGTGTCTTATTAATCTCATGACTCAAAGACAGGGCAGATTGATGGGAGACCCTCAGTAGCTAAGGTAGACAGACACAAACCAATTCCAGCTCAGAGGATGGGTGAACTGATTTAGGAAAGGTTCAACAACACATAAAATACAAGCTGTTTCTCAAAGAAATTCAACACCTCAGGTTGCACATGACCACCAGGCCGGAAGTTACTCAAATCTATTGCACTCTAAGCACAGTAAAAACTTCATTCAGTTTGTCCCACTGTCCATACAGGCTAGAAAAAACCTCCCAGATCCTACTTTCTTACAGCTAGCTATTGAGGTTTGAATCTCACAGAACATCTCCAATTCTTCCTTTAACACTTGCTTGGCTTTGCATTCCCCATTCTGCCAGTTATTTTCAGTTTCTCAGTAAACTAATGATATTCTAGAAAAGCACCTGGAGCAACTTAGGCTAGAGCAGATAAAGGACATTCCTGTAAAAGACCTCTGTGTGTTATGGAGACTATACCAAGGCGTGTATCAGAAATTCATTTTCCACTTTCCCAAATGATTTCCTGACAGTCTAGCTATTAAATTAATTCAATGCATACATATAAACAAACAAAACATCAAAATAATCAGGTCATAGCATAATATTTATAAATTATTGGAAGAAACTTTAAATCCATCACACTCAGAGTTACTGGATGAGTAGTTTATGTAAATACTCTGCAGCCCATGGAGAGCTTATACATTATTACCAGCCATTATTATGCAAATATTCTCTTTCTTAGTAATTTAATATCAACACTAATTGTCCACTTAGACAGTTCATTATTGGTTTTGCTTCTTGGATGACAAACATGGGAGGAAATCAAGTATTCTGTGAGATCACAATCAGATTTCTATTAACATTGACTACATAATTGCTGGGATATCCCTTACAATCAAAACCTCTAGCTAAATGTAAAGCAAAGAATATGATTAAAAAAGGGTCACAAGGGTATGTAGATGAGTCAGTCATGACTGACATCAAGTTTTCTTTGTCTTACATCATTTCCAAACCAGGAGTATTTGCCTCAAGGGCACAGTTACTTCATAGCTAGGACAAGCTACATGTAAATGATTCTGATATTCTATGCAGATATCCATAGAATATGGTTACATCTTTATACAGTTATATCCTTTATCTCTTTCTTAGATGAGACTTGTACACTTTGTGAACAGATCAAAGCATTTGTCTATACTATACAAAAAAGTGTATAGTGTGTACCTGAATGAATACTTACAAGGTATCCTTCTGTTTCTGTCGCTCACATCTGGTTCATTTTCAGCCCATTCTGGTAGTGAAAGAGGGACATGAGCATATGATGAGTGGCTGGCAGGCCTGTAAAACGTTCTGCTTGCTACAAACAAAAAAATCGTCTTTTTGACAACATCCGCACAGGAAGCATTATGACTCCTTGCTCTAGATCACTGATGGTGGCAACAGGAGGAGAGAAAAAAAAGAAGAAATAAAGCAAGCAGGATTTAATTATTCCTCATCTCCTAGAAATTCAGTATGAAGACTGAGGAAGACACCACTGCTGGGGTAGCTGAGGGAAAACTTAATCGTTGCTATTAGTGCTGTCTGTTCTGAGTGGGTGAGAATCTTTCAAGGGTTTTTATGTACTAACTGCTACTTTTCACTGGCCTAAACAAATGTTTCAAAATAGGAAGATGTTCTTTGTCTAAAGAGTTGATAAGACTCTCTTTTATCAAGAGAGGTATATTGACTACTCTTTTGTTTTTTTAAGAGATATATTAAGAATTGGAAAAGCATTACTTATTAATAAGTTATTTAATGTATCTTGTGTATTATTTTATGACAATTTTCTGTGAGTGGTCTTTTAATAAAAAATACCTTTCTCTCAAACACATAACTCATGATTTTACTTCTCAGACATCAGCCATCTTGTGTAGTTATATGATAACAACACCCATAAACCACACAGGATAAGTAATGTATAGAAACAGGTTCTTATTAAAGAAAAAAATAAAATAAAAATGAATAAAAAAGAGAAAGCAAAATGAAAGGAAGACAATTATATATAAGTGTCAATTTAGGGTGTGGTGTTGCAACTCATCAATAAAGTTTCTTTCGTGATGAAATTCTCTCTCATAGTCATCCATCTCTTGCACATTATGCCACCAAGCTGGATGAGAACATTTGAGACCTGTGGTAAAGTAAACGACCATGGTTCTGTGCAGGGTAAAGTTATCTCCTGAAAATGCATTCGCGCTTAGCCCAGATTTCCCATTGTGCCATCTCTTTGGACTGAACCCTTATTTGCACTGCTGCAAAACAAAGAATCAGTTCCGTTCTTTGTTGTTGTTGTTGTTGTTGTTGTTATTGTTGTTGTTGTTGTTTTTTGTTGTTGGTTTTAGGTTTGGTTTGGTTTGAGTTTTTTGGTTTGGTTTGGTTTGGTTTTCTGTTGTTTGTTTGTCTTGGTGTGTTTTTTTTGTTGTGTTGTTGTTGTTGTTGTTGTTGTTGTTGTTGTTGTTGTTGTTGTTGTTGTTTTGTTTCAGGAAGGAGATTGCTTATGAACCCAGTTTGAACCACATATGTGCAAAGGGCAGCTTAACTTCTGTAATGAGATAATAAGTGGGTTATTCTCACTCATTCACAGGTTATCTTGTATGTCACTCCAATTGTTATGCCTTTCAAAATTTTACTCACTTTCATTGTTTTGTCAGAATCTACTATGAGACCTCAGGAAAAAGAAAACCTGACCTATGTTCATCAAAACTGTTGAACAGAGAGCCAATATGGCTATTCATGTTATTTAAAATTACTAGTAAGAGTATTATGGTATCTAAAAAAGAAGGCTCTAGGAGTGTGAGCCTTCCCTATGTGCTTTGTGCTTAACTGCACTAATTAAAAGTGAAAATTAACCATTCTTTTTGAGTTTGAAGTCTTTAATTAAGGATTTTTTTTTTTTTTAAATATTATTGTTTTTGGCTGGGAGACTTAAAAGAGTGCCTGAATTTCCTGGTGTGGTTTATAAATACACTAGTGCAAACACAAACAGCTGCAGCCAAGATGTTCATGTAAGGCATGTTGGTGTGAATAAACACAAAGAACCAGTAAAAGCCAACAATTTAAGAATATCTTTCTGCCTGTCTCATTCCAGCTTACAGAAAATCCCAAATTAATTTATAGTCTTCTGAGTCTTCTGCTAAAAAACATAGGGTGGGAAATAGTGCTCAGCAAATACAGGAGGCAGAACTTTAGCTAAAATAAAAAGCCTGGTTAACAGAGTCATCATCAAGCTCAGGGCATGATCCCTGAATGAAAACCAATCAGAATTCAAAGGGATCAGACACTTAAACCAATTTCTGATTTCTATAACTCAAAACTGTACACGCAGTTTGGAGAGGAAGATAGGACATAGGAATCATGATGGAAGTGAAACAAAGAGACTGAAAAGTTGACTATATGGCAATGGTGCTCTTCAACTTGAAATGCACCAAGCGCTGGTAATTCATCTTACTGGCAATTGTGCAGTTTGGAAAATTAGTTCAATTAAAGCAGCCGCTTCTCATGCTGAGAGCTGGGAACTTGAGAATGGAGCAAGGGTTGGACCTAGAAGAATTCAGAGGAGAGTCATAAGAATTGTAATAAGCTTACATTTTTATGCTGGAATGAGAGTTTGAGAATCGGTAGGTATTTCATGACTGGAGCTAGACCAGATGTATTGCAACTGGGGGTTGAAAAAATCATTTGAATTCATCACTGAAGGAGCCAGAGAAAATGCACAGTGGGTCACCAGTTAGATCACCCTTGAGTGAGAATGAGGTGACCTATTAGGTCCTTAGTATAATGTGCTTAGGAGAAGTGCATCCACCTCCTAACAGTACTCTAGGAGTTAATACTGCTGAGACATATATGTATCCATTTGATAGAAAAGAATCCCTTTGCACCAAAGAGTTTTTGATTTGTTTCCATTTGTAATTGTAAGTTTGAACTTATATTTTTTTAATTAGGTAAATTGTCTTTTTAATTTATTTTTTTCAGAATTCAATAATGTTTGAATATATTTTATCTGAAATAATGAACTCATACTGTGATAATAATCATGATAAAAAAAAAAGAAAAAAAAAACAACACAAAAACAACGTTTGAGAGATTCCTGTTATCTGGCAACAACTTCCATCCAGTGGATGTAAACTTAATTGCAATATATTTCCTTAATGATCTGGCCTAACTGGGACTCAAAGATTCAGACTTGTTTTGAATGTTGCCCTCTTTTATCAAAGCATTTGTAGCCTACTTTATTTGAAGCACCTTTAAATGATTAGCTTTATGTATAAATAAGGATTTTTCTGAATATTAATCAAGAATTGCAGAAAAGAATTGGCAGGAAATCGTGAAAATTAACAATAGGAATGACCTGTTGGGTTATCAGGCTTTTTTTTTTTTTTTTTTTCCTTTCACTTCCAGTCACAAAAGAGTGTAGATGGTTTCCTTGCACTATGTTTTGTGGTGCTTTGTCCATTCTTTATAATTTGAGCATTTCATGTCGAAAGAATGGCTGCAGCATGGGCAGCATACTGTAACCAAGTTTACGTCTCACTTTCACTGCTGTAAATTAAAAATCTCATCACCACTGAAATCAATGCAATTGTTCCTTGTTTCTATTGATGTGAAAATTAGGGTGCAAATTCCAGGCAAAATCACCAGTGGTCTGAATCATCCTTTTGTGGTGTCTATTTTCTTTGATGATAAAAGAGACTCCAATAACTTATTTCCTAATGTAGATCTACTGTTCTTATGTTAATTCACAATGCTTCATCTAATCATTCATAAACATGCACTCATTAATGTTTCACTCACTCATGCACACACACACTTGTAATGAACACAGTTCATCCAATCTGTATCAAGAACAACATGAGAGTAATAGTTGCAAGTAGTAGGTTTTAAGTTCTTAAGGAATGAATAAAAGGTGATGAAGGTGACATGGTGACAGCAGCTACTTCTGCTGATGCTCAGGATGTTCTGCAATTGCAAGAACCCTTAGAAGAGGAAATGACAGGGAGTGACACAAAATGGGGCACTGCAAGTACTCAGTTCTCTCACATTAGACAGACTAGTGTGATTCAAAATACTTTTGTCTTTTCATTATCTATTTCTGTTTTAGGAGTGTACATCTCCGTTCTCTTTTTCTTTTTCTTTTTTTTTTTTTTTTTTAATTTTTATTTATTTATTTATTTTTTTAACCAAGAAGGATGTTAAAAAGGTAATTGAACCTAAAATATAATTGCAATGATATTTAAAACCATTACACTAGCTTCTGCTGCATCCACACTAGCTGCCAACCATGAATAAAACACTGACACATTGAGGCAACTTTAAAACCAAATGTATATCACCCAAACTCAAACTGTCATGCACCTTTTATTGTAGTTTATTTTTTCCCCTGTTATTGCTCATTACCAAGACATGTGTTCATGTAAGCAAAATCTTTCTTTTCCTTCATCAGCCTGTACCTCTCTCCAATTCATGAGTTATGCCAGAGACTGACTTCAGTAACATCACTATGCTTTTTTTTATGAGAGTTACAAGAGGCCTGAAACAATCAAGACCAATCCCTTAGTAGATCAAGAAGAATGGACCTTGTATAAATATCTTACATATTAAAAAAGCAAGTGAGAGGCAAAACATAGCAAGGGAGACAAAGATATCTTTTCACAGGGAGAATTCAAAGACTGGTAGATACAGAGATCCAGATGCTGAAAAAAACAGGCTGAGCCAAATACCTAAAGAAGCAGGCAGTGTCAGAGCTCATGATAACCCTGATATCCAAGTTTTCTAAAAAGGAGCTAGCAAATATGACACGGTATCTCTAAGTTGCCCATGGTCTTCTGGAGTTACAGTTGAACATTAACAGATACTTCTGGGTGTCTAAAATGTCAGTGAGTGCCTGTGTGTAGGCACATATATTGCTCCTTTTTTAGAATTTTTGAAGCTGTCTATTTCTGAAGCTTATTAAACCCTGTCTTATGTCCCAAGTAATGCAAAATAAGAGTACTAACTGGCTTACCATTTGAAGCTGATGCCGTAGGGTTTTCATGAATTTGTAGATTTTTATACTTCTAGGTAGTTTCTCATATATAAAGTAGCTAGCAACCTCTAACC
>JAWWLT010000092.1:67871644-67882407 GCA_035040995.1 Premnoplex brunnescens | reverse complement strand
TGAGATCTGCAATTCAGTCAGTTCCAAATCCACCTCACTGTCCATTCATCTAACCCACACTTCTTGAGTTTGCCTATGAGGATGTTGTGAGAGACAGCACTGAAAGCCTTACGGAAGTAAAGGCAGACAATGCCCGCTGCTCTCCCTTCATCCAGCCAGGATGTTTCATTGTAGAAGGCAATCAGGTTGGTCAGACATAACTTACCTTTAGTGATTCCATGCTGACTACTCCTGATCACCTTCTTGTCCTCCATGAGGATACAGATGCCTCCAGAATGAGGTTCCACCCCCTTTCCAGGGACTGAGGTGGGGGTCAATGGCCAGCAGTTCCCTGAGTCCTCCTTCTCACCCTTTTTGAAGACTGGGGTGACATTTGCTTTCTTCAAGTCCTCAAGCACCTATTCTGAGATTCATGACCTCTTAAAGATGATCATGATAGATATTCCTGTGATGCCCAACAGCTTTCTCAGCACTTGTGGATCCATCCCATCAAACCTGTGTTGTCAGGCTTGTTTAGGGTTTTCTGACCCAGTGCTCCCTGACCAAGGGGAGGTCTCCCTTCCAACATTCTTTTAGTCTGATCTCCTGTGTCAGAGATCCTTGAGAGCTGTTCTTATCACTGAAGACTGATGCAAAGAAAGCATTCAATAACTCTACCTTCTTTGTGTCCTCTGTCACCAGGGACCCCTCTCCATTTACTAATGAGCTCACACTATCCTTTGTTTCCCTTTTGTTATTTAAGTATTTGCAAAAGCCCTTTTGGTTATCCTTGATGTCCTTGGTGAGATTTATTTTTTTATGGGCCTTGAGATGTTTAATTCTCTCTAACATCTCTCTTGAGATGTTTAGTTCCACAGATAGCCTATGTACCCACAAATTTTGCTATACTGAGCCAGGAAACCATTCTGCCAACCAGGTGACTGAATGTCACTACATGTGACATACTTACATGAAACTTCAGAGTTCAGAAAGTGTTTGGATGACACTTTCAGGTGCAAGATGTGATTCTTGAGACTGTCCTGTTCAGGACAAGGAACTGGACTTTGATGATCCTAGTGTGCACCTTCTAACTCAGGGTGTTTTATGATTTGATGAAAGCCAGAATGAAAAGTGACATCCACAGGTGTCAAAATCATTCTCACAGTAAAGAACTTTGGGCATTTCAACATGTTTATTTTCAACAATGTCAAATGAGAAAGAGGGGAAAAATTGTCAGACCATGTTTTGCATACTTTTTATATTATTCAAAAAACCCTAAACCAAACAAAAAATAATCTTCAAATAAAAAAAAAAAAAAAAAAAAAAAAAAAAAGATCCAAGTAACCCAATGAAAACCACCCACAAATACTCAAAAATATTAGCAGAATGCTTTTCCTAGGAGCCTGTAGAAGTTATTGAGACTCTGGATTCAGTCTTCACATTTTCATCCCTCTGCAAACTCCAGTAAGATGAAGGATGAATCGATGAATCTCCCAAATTATGTATTCTATTTCAGAAGTAGATAAAAGACTGATACAGATCACTCATCTGTGATGTGGTTGGGACCAACTTCCCTAAGGAACTTCTATTTTCATTTTTTTACTTTAAAAAAAAAAAAAATATTATTATTTTGTATCTTAATTCTGCATGACATTTTGAAAAGGAATCACTTCAGTTTGATAGATGACTTTGTGGGCCAAGTGTCTTACTTCAGATCTGAACCTAAACAATTGCTTTGCCTAGAGGAAAAAAAAAAAAGTAAGCAGTTAGTGTTATTCTTTGCTCTCAACTGTCAGTGCAAATATTCCTCACTTTACATGCAACCAGAAGACAGTCGATGATCCTTGTGTCAGTGTCAGGTCTCTTTCATAAATCAGACAGCAGGAGCCAGTCCAAAAGTCAAATTCGGAGTGCTCTCCTGGGGTCTTAATGAGTTACCTTTGAATTGGAGCAAACCCTCATGGGTCCCAGGCTGTTTGAACCCCATAACTGGGTCTCCACATAAGTAGCTATCAAGCCAATGGGCCTTCTGGGTTTTTACTTAATATGCTTAGAGGTTTTTCTATTAGAATAAATGCCAGTTCTTTTTGTTACTAGATTCCCCAGGCTTTCAGAATACAGTTTTAAGCACTCTAAATGCCACCAGTACTCATTATCCCACCTCCCACTCCCTAGTGGAATTCTTAAGTGACAAGAAGCTGGAAAAATACAGATGGCATAATTATATATTTTGCAGTTGATTAATCACCACAAAACATTAATCACTTTTGGTATAACAATACATAATCAAATTCTTTATAGTAGAAATTAAGTTTCTTTCTGATAGGGAATGGATTCCTTTAGGATATTGACATGGCTTTTCAGCATCTGTTTTGCACCAATTCCACATCTGCATTTGATTTAATCAGCTTTAGGGTTCTGCAAAAAAATGGCTTTAAGGTTTGTTTCATGTTTCTAAGTGCACATGTTAATAATAGTAGAAGTGCAAATAGAGATATATCTGCTGTGACAAACTATTCTTTGTATGCTATGCTTACTCATTTTCTGCCTCCAACAAATCCTTTCTTTTTTTGAGTTAGATTGTTGAATGGAACAGAAAGTTTCTTTTGAAATAATTTAGATTGATAATATATTGACAGAAGAAAGACAGTCTAGATAGCACACTGGAGAATGAATTCCAGATAGCTTGTTATAACTGTTAACAACAAAGGCATGAGAAACTGTTGTTGGCCCCATGCTCCAGGCATGACACTGTAGCTGGTCACATCAGGTGTATTTACCACCCCACTGTGCTGTCTTTGACTCCTCAGTCTCAATGGACCATCACATGCAGCTCTCCTGACATGGAATAATCTTTGGTGTCACTTCAAATTTATGATTTTACAGCACTTAGGATGTTGTCCTAGGATATGCTAAAACCAGTTTCAGCTCTGTCTGCAGGTGTGGGTGATGGAGGCCACAGCTTTCACTTCCAAAAGTGTGCTTTACCAACCATGTTATGGAACAGCCAGGGGCCAGTACATGTTCCATCACTGTTGCAAAATCTGGGTCACTGTGCAGTAAAGCAACATAAAATGTGCAAACCAGAGGCAGAATAATCAAGCAGAATCTCAATTTAATTGCCCACTACTAAGGGATATACTCCCCTAGACAAAACATGTAAATATAACTGAAAAGAGACTAAAATTCAGAAACATATCTCTGTAAGATTAACTCACTCTTTCACATTCGTGTTTTAGTCCACCATGACATATATGCTTTCAGGTAGATTAAATAATCTAGCTGGAGGACAGAGGCTAGAAAAACTTTTCTCTTCAGGCAAGGGGTAATGAAGCTTACTTGGGATGTGGAAGCTTAAACTCAGCTGAAACAGCCCAGTGGAGCCTTTTGAGGCTGTTTCCCCCCATTTCTGCAAGAAGTATTCTGACTCCCAAGATACACTTGAAAGGAGATTTTGTCCTCTCTCAAATAATCTGCTTTGAGAAGACTGTTGGCTTCAAATGGAGAGTGTTATTCTCTCTTCAGCTTCAATTTATGTGTCTTTTTTACCTTCCACATTACACATTTAAGTTTCCTCCTATCTCATCTGTTAATCCCATAGAGATACATATGTTATCTACACCATTACTAGCACTTAGTTCCTCTGAATCACATTTGTAAAACACATTCTTTCTCTTTTAATTGTATGGGAGATACCTGTACCACTGTGTAAAACCCAAGGTTGGAAAACTGTACTAAGATGAATGCCCCGGATTGAATATGAAACCACTGAGTTTCATTGGAGCTTTTCCAATTGAGATAAAAATCATCTCTGAAAAAAAAAGAAAAAAGTCACCAAGATTGGGGTTTTTTTGTATTTAGTGATAATTTGTATTGAATAGTACATAAATCCATGAATTATACCACTTACTTAAATAACATCATTGTGGAAGTACATTGCTAAGGAAAACAGTGCAAAGGAAAATCAATAAGTAGCTACAACTCACATGCAGTGCATTCAACCCTTGATTTTAATACCTAAACACTGGATTCAGAGTATGAATGCATTGTAAAATTATTCATATTTATCATGTTTGTCTGAGGAACAGCAAGAGAGCAAAAAAGCATATTTGTAGTATGTGTAATACCATTTGCTACATGAACATTATTTGTAAATTAACCATACAACCTACAAGGAGTCATTAAAAGCTGAATAAATAAAACAAAACAAAACAAAAAAAAAATCCACCCCACTTTAAACTAAAGCAACTGTGTTTTGAAACAAAGTACTGAAGCATGTTTTCTGAATGCATAATTTGTCTGCTGGTGCTCGAAATTGGGATGTTACTGGCTTCTATGAAACACTTTTAGAGCTACGAAGAGTGATGTTATAGAAATAAAGTGACTGATGTTCTGCCAATACAAACCTCAAAAGGAGGTTGAAAAACACAGCAAGTGTTGCTTCTGAAGCTGGAGATAGGGAAGCATTATGTTTTATTTTCCCCTCTAATATAAGCCCCAAAGCATTGTTTCACTAAAACAGGTTGCTACCTGAACAGAGTCCAACTCAGTCTTTTAGCACAAATGCAGGGATGAAAAACTCATTCAGCGTGTCACTGTAAAATTTCTGTGTTTATTGCTGGAATGAGCAGAGCACAGGGTCTTCTTCATTTTTACAGGTTTTTTCCTCTGTTTTATTGCAGTGATGTAGACCCAACTGTGCACTGGTTATTCATACTGGGAAACCACTAGTTGCTCAACATCCCCACTGATAGCAAGAGGACTGTTTTAACTGGAAACATTAGCAGGTATGGGAAAGCATGTTTGAATCCTTAAGGACACAAGGGCATTGCCATGATCAGTGGTGGATAGGAAAATTGCTTACTTGCTTGGGAAAAGCTTTTGTTTTGACTGTCCATGCAAAATCCCGTTGTCACTCCTGCATACTTTTGAGCCTTTGAATACAAGAATTTTATTTCCTAATCATGTTTTCCAATGAGTAAGGAGAATTTCAGGATCATTATTTAACCCTGGACTTATCCTGTTGTCCTAATGAAGCCATTACTGAGCAGAAGCTGAAGATCTGGCTTGGGCTTGTATAAACAAGGAATCATGATGATTCTGATACAGTGGGTTTTTTTTTTTAGAAATAACCATAAAATCTTACAGTACCTTAAAAAAAAAAAAAAAGGTATTCTGGAACATGTGCGTATTTTCTCAAAGTCTTTTAAATCAACCAATGTAGTTTAGTGCAAGTCCTTTAGTGTGTAATGTTGATCCTTGTTAAGGTGAATTTTTCTTTCTAGTGCACTTCATGCAAAGTACATTTGACATTAACACTGTTGAATAATCTTTTCACCCTCAGTTTGAATATTTTAAGCAGGATTTAAAATATCTTAGAGAGAAGAATCCTGGACTGTCAGTAAGTGGAAAAGCAGTGAAGCAATAGGTATTTCTCATCTCTGTTTTTACATTTTTAGTTAAACATTTTTAGGGAAAAAGACAGGATCTGGTCCTTCAACATACTTGACATAAATATTAGAAACATGCTTTTCTGATCTCTGTGCTCAGTACATACTGCAGTGGTTCTGTATATTCTTCAGTACATATTTATGTCTACTACTAACAGTAGCCTTAGTAGTCTCAGACTATACTTTTTTGCCATGAATTTGTAAGAAAGCAATGTATGTAATTTGATGAATGTATGTCTGAGAAAAAAGCAAGATGCTGCAAGACCAAAGCTACTGCTTACTCTTAGGAATTGCAAGAATATTGTTATAGAGCAGCAAAAGGGTATGTATTTCAGCTGCGCTTGGGTTCATATAGTGGATGCAACCAAACTATTAGAACTTCAGTGCAGGTAACAATGAATCCTTGGTCTTCATTTAATTATGCTGAGCTACATCTGAACTACACACCACTACAGATAAAATTACTGTGGGTACCAAAATGATACAGGCTGAGGTTAGGTCATGTAAAGTACCTTGTTCTGAGGTCAGATCTGTGATAAAAAAATACAACTTGTGTCTATTCTTTGAAAGAAGTAAGTAACAACAAGCAACAAAAACTGAGTAACAAGAGGAAAAGAATTTTCATTCAGTCAGAAATTGAATAGCTGATGGTTCTGTTAACACCTTCATCAAACAGGTAATTAGTTCACAAAAAATCTCGATATTGCAACAAATAGAGGTTACATCACTTATAAAATCAGGGGAGAATATTTCAAAGCTGAAAAACTCCAATCATATTTCTTTATTATGCCAGATTTATAAATAATATGAACACCTTATCCTAAAGTACATGACACCAGTTTTTGAAGACCATCTTACTCTGGAAGAAAATTAATTGCACTTAAGGATGTCATATAGTGGTCAACATTCTGAAAGATAATCAGAGGATCTTGGAAAGGCAAATGTAGATCTACTAATAGCATATGATGTTTTAACACAAAAAAGGTATCTTGCTAGAAATATGCCACAATGAAAGATTGTACCCTATTATGGCTGATTCAATACTTACTTGATGCTTTTGTAATTTAGAACTGTGTAAGGCATAGATCTTATTATGGAGAAATATAATAACTTACTCAAGAAGTGTATAATTGCACCTACACATTTTAATCTTATTTGAATGAGCAACCTATTCAAATACTTCATCAGCCTTCCAAAAGACAGTAGAAGGTATTTTTTTTTATCACTATAATGTGAAAAATTATAGTCCATATTAAAAAAGCTTTTTTGTCAATATAAACCACATGACCACATACCTCAGACACAGTGATCTAACATAATATTTATTCAACTCCGCTTGAGTTGAATAGAAGCTGATCAGTAAATCTAGCCAATTATCATCTGATAAAAGGAGTTTTCCTCTGAAGTTGCCTATCTCTTTCTCCATTGACTGTAGAAGTGTCATGGCTGACTAATGTAAACTGAACAACTAATTTGTAAAAGATTGTTGGTAAGTGAGAAGATTTGTGTTACAGGAGAGAATTCACAAGGAATTTTGGATGTAGGGGACAGGCTGAGGATACTAAACACTCATTAAGCACCTTTTCAATGGTCATTGGGTAATCAATATCATAGGAAAGCCTTTTGCCTCAATAGGACTGCTTAAAGCTGTACAGACTTTACAGCTAGAAAAGGGGCTTTTATATCTCAACATTTAATAAGTGATATGTTTGTTTTCCTGAACACATATCTGCAGATCTGAGAAATAACTGGCTATGCTAGACACATCAGAATCCTCTCTAAAAAGATATAAGTAGGACAAAAGGGAATATATTTAAATGCAAATATGGGAGAAGAGACCTGAGATTCTGTATTGGGTTTTCATGATCAGGTTTTGGTAGTGGAGAGGCCACAAGGGTGGCTTGTGTGAGAAGCTGCTAGAAGCTCTTCTCTCATGTCCATCAGAGTCAATTCAAGCCAGGTCCAGGACAGACCCACTGCTGGCCAAGGTCAAGCCAATCAGGAATGGTGGCAACATCTCCGTGATAACATATTTAAGAAGGAAAAAAAATGTTATTGTGCAGAGGTGTTTGTAGTTAGAGAGGAGTGAAAATAGGTGAGAAGAACAGCCCTGTAGGCTCCAATCTCAATGGAGAAGAAGGGGCAGGAGGCGCTCCAGGTGCCAGATCAGAGATCCACCTGCAGCCCATGCTGGAGCAAGAGGATGCCCAAAGAAGGTTGTGACCTTGGGAGGCCCACGATGGAGCAGGGTCCTCTCAGGGACCTGCTGACCCATGGGGAGAGGAGCCCACGGAGAAGCAGAATTTCCTGGTAGGAGCTGTGACCCTGTTGGGCACTCATGTTGGAACAGCCTGTGCCTGAAGGACCAATCCCCATGGATAAGTGATCCACACTGGAGCAACTCATGGAGAACTGTCTCCCATGGGAGGGACTCCCTCTTGGAACAGGGGAAGGACTGTTCTCCCTGAGCAGCAGCTGGAACAATGTTTGACGAACCAACCATGACCTTAATTCCCTGTCCCCTTGTGCTTCTGAGGGACAAGAGGTAGAGCCTGAGAAGGCAGGGGATGGGGGAAGGTGTTTTAAAAATTTATTTTACATTGCCTTACCCTGCTCTGATTTTGTTGGTAATAAATTCAATTAATATTCCTAAGTTCAGTCTGTTTTCCCTGTGATGGCAATCACTGAGTGATCTCTCCCTGTCCTTAACTCAAGAACCTTTCCCTATATTTTCCCTCCCTTGTCCAGTTGCAGAGGGGAGTGACAGAGTGGTTTTGGTGCGGACCTGGCATTCAGCCAGCGTCAACCCACTACAGATGCTTACCTATTTGTATACTGCTGCAATATCTGTATAGTGCTCTGGGGCAGTCCAAATTTATGGAACAAGTCATGACATGCACCTGATTTGGGGAAAATACACAATGGTAATAGAAGGATGTCAGTAAGAAGCCTGCAGTGTATTTATATCCTCAGGAGTCCACTCCAGTGTGATCTCTGATATAATAATAGACTAATACAGAATCCTGTGCTAATACTCTTACCTCACATCTCTCTCAGTTGTGTCACAAACTAAACTTCCTTAGACATTCATAAGAGTTGTACCCAAGCAAGGACCAAGCAAAGGCAGACTCAGCAACTCAGGAATAAGTAATTTTAGGAAAGTACATTGATTAGCTATCTCTATTCTTGTTTAAATATATTCCTGCTACATTGTTGACTGAGAGGATTTGCATATGAAAGCAGAATGTGCTCCAGTGTTGAGGAAAGGGTGAGATGCTCACTGTGTATTTATGGAAAATAAACTGTTAAAGAGTGACAACCAGCTCTGAAACTTCAGGGGTAGAAAAAGAAGAGAGAGAGGTAGAAAGAAAGAGAGATAGAAATCTAGCAGCTTTTGACAGGTATGCATAAATCTTTCTGAAGGGTAGAGTCACCTGACGAAAGAGACTGTAAGAGACCATTAAACCATAAGAGTTTTGCAAGATTGCTGAGGAAAATGTGGAAGTTTGCAAGTTGTAGACTGGCACGTCCAAATGCAGATTGAAGATCATCAGGAAAACTCTTTGTCTCTGAGGTATTTGGCTTAAAGGACCCATGTTAAAAATGTTGCTTCATGAGGTCAGCTATTGGTAAAAGTCATGCTTTCTGGATTTGCAGAGCAGATGCTCTTCATGACAAACTGTTGTTGCAAACCTTAGCAAATCAAGGGTTATTAAGCAGTAATATTTAAATATCCTACCTTATAATAATCTGGACAATTCTTACTGTCATGATCCAGTCTCAGGTTTCTAGGCCAGTCTTTTCACAAGTGTAGGACCCCTGGACTGAGTGATGAATGAGACTGGCTATAGTTCATCTGTGTTTGAAGAAGATAAACAGCTTGGTGCTAGCTAACTCCCTTTCCACAAAGGGAACAACAGAGTAATGTATTGAAAGGAGAAAAGGGGTTTATTTTCCTTCATCCTTCTATCAATCAGTGCAATTCTCAACTTTCAGCCCAGTATTTGCCCCTACCTGGCTCTTGGTGGAAGGTGAGGAATTGTTTTCTCCTGGTTTAAGGGTATTTTTGCTTGTTTCTTATCATGAAATGGGGCAAAGAAGAATGAGGGAGGGCTGGGACTGGGCAAGGTGGATGTTAATTTCCCATCTTAGTGGCTTTCTCACTTTTTCACTTTCCTGTGTGCTTGTGGGGACAGCCACAGAGGCAGTCCTGAATTCCCTTACCTAATATGCAAAGCTGGTCTGAGGAGACATATACATTGTTTGTTCCTACATTCCTTACATTTCACCTTTCTTCACAATGTTCACCCCCTGTGAAAATCCAAAAGAAATACACTCCCACACTCCACCATGGTTTGCATTTCATGACCGATAATCAGACACAGTGATTTTCACTGTCTTGAAAGACAAGACAAAGTCAGTGCAGAATGAACAGTTAAGAAGCTACTCAGCTGTAGGATTTGGCTTACCTTTCTGATATTTTCTTTCTTTCTTAAGAAATTAGGCCTATGGGTAAACCAAAAATCAGATAACTCCCATTTTCTCTTGTGTTGTTGTGATATCAGACAAGATCATACCAGAAAATCAATAAAGAACTTCAGAAGATGCAATGCTTGCTGCATTATTTCCTCTTTTATTTGCAGTATCTTTAGATAATCCTTACTATGACTAACAGAAAAGTGGTGATTTCATGTCATATTCATACAAACTTTGTCACTTGGTCTGCTCTGATCTGTTTAGGGCAATACGAACCAGTTATGTTAACTTGATAAAAAAATAAAGCCATGTTGTCCTTCTATATGAGAGGCGTTTATATACACTGTTGCAGAACTGAATCACCGAACATTTCTACAATTCTAGTTTTTCTTTGTCTCAACCATCACAGCTGCTGACACTACAGGAGATAGTCCCTTTCTCTCAACAAAACCCTAGAGCAGAAAAATAAAAAACAGGAAAAAAGCCCAATAGAAAATTTCTTCCCAAAGTACAAAGCTCAGTTCAATGCTTTCTTAGAGCTTTAAATGACAAAATACTTACTTGTAGTTCTCTTTTAAAATAAGAACAGCCCACATCTAAGAAAGAGCTAAGTTCAAAAAGGGACATAATGGATGTTCCACCTCAGGTAATATTAGATGTCTATATATTTTATGTTTACTCCTCAGCTAGTATTAAAGTTGTCTTTATCCTCCATTAAAAAAAACAAACAAACCAAAACCCAAAACTAAAACAAACAACGAAAACAAAAAACAAAACAAAAACAAAAACCCCACAAAATAAAAATTAAAAAAACAAAAACAAAAACAAAACAAAACAAAACAAAACAAACAAACCCAC
>JAWWLT010000092.1:67846871-67856963 GCA_035040995.1 Premnoplex brunnescens | reverse complement strand
AAATATCTCTTAGCTGTGAAACAGAAAGCCTGAGAAAAGAGTTAACAAGGAGTGTGGAGGTTTTTTGAAGAGTCTGGAAGAGCTGGATGGCCATCCTCCATCACTGCTCTGTAAGATGCTATCACTGCCACTGGAATTTCCACTCCATGCACCCCTTAAACACATTGGTGATTTTAGGTCACCTTTATTAGTCAGCTTTAACTAATACCAAAAATTACATTGTGCTTCTAACTCAGGACCCTGATGCATTTATCATTTTTAGAGAAACAGCAGAACCTGCTGTTTCAGTGGGTGGAATCTGGGTTTGTGTCTCCCTCCTCACCCTTTTTAATTCCCAGGCACAGGTAGCACTGCTCAGCAGATGTCTCAGACATGTCACCTGTGAAAGGTGTCACAACTGTCACCTTTATGGGACCTGTTGCCTTCATGTTTTCAGTTCACAAGGACACTCCATCATGCTCACAGTGGCTTCCTATGCTCACAGTGAGGAAAGGGTGTTGTGTCCTGCATTCTGAGACCTAATCACATTGAGGAAGAAGGGATGAAAATGCAATGCAGTCATCATCAGGGACACTTTTCAAACCCCAGAAGACCACAGATCTCTTTTCTTTCTCTTTCTTTAACTCCTTTCTCATTTACATTTAGAAAAATGGCATATAATAATTAGGTTTCCTACTCTGCCAAAACTTTAAATAGGATCCTTTAAAAATAGCCTTTAAAACTTCAGGTCTTTTTTTTTTTTTTTTTTTCCCTGGGCAATGAACAATAGAACCAGTCTGCTTTTTTAACACTTTTTTTAACAATAGTCATTCAGAAATGCAGGCTGAATGCTGACAGGTTTTGACTAGCACAGAAAGTTTTGGAGCCTATTGTGGCATTTTCTGTCTCTTTTACTTTATCCCCCTCCACCTCTCCCTTTTGCCTCTTCCTTTCACTCACCATTGACAATGTATGCATTCATAATTGAAGAAATTCTTTTCTTAATGACTTACAGTTGTATGAGTTGTCGCTCTTGTTGGTGGTGCGGCTGCTGTTTCTGCAAACTAAACACATTTGACTGCTAATTTCCCATTGAAAGACACTGGAAGATTCCTGAAATTAATGGTGTAAGACAAGTTTACAAACCGGTAGGCTCTGATGTGAGAATTAGTGTGTCTCCTCTGCAGAGGCTAAGTTGGCATAGCAGTGAGCAGCCTGAATACTCATAAAGTTGCTCAGAAAGAAAGAAAGAAAAAAAAAAAAATAACAATTGCTCATATTTCACAGACTTGGAAAAAGCAAGAAAGAGACAAAAAAATATCAGTATAAGTAGAAAGGGAGAAGGCAAAAGGAAGCTTCTTGAGACTAAGAGGCAATTGCAGGACTTTTCATGTAGAAAACTCTTTTACTTTGAGAAATCAACAGCTTTCTTGAGGACCTGCTGTTGACATCTTGTTCCAGTATAGTATGTGTTGAGTTATGTTTGTGGGAAATTGCAGGATTTTTTAAGCCAGTAAGTCACAACACACAACTTTAGTTACTTATGAAGCAAAAATACTACAAGAATAAATGCATAAAACTGTGGAAGTTGAATCTTTCCTTCCATTCATGTAAATGAGGATTAATTCAGTGGAATATTCTGCCAGAGTAAAACAAGGTGATGTGAGAACAATTAACCCCACTTTTTTCAAGAAAGAAAGAATAGTCCTGATAGACCATTTGCTCATACATTTCTCATATGCAGGCAGCTGTACCAGTTGTCATCTAAAAAAGTTCTGAAATAGTGACTGTCTTTAACATAGTGTGTCACATGAAGTCATTAAAGTCCTTGACCATATACAGATTCTTCTAATTTTCTTTAGGAATCTCTGTTAATGTTTCCTCAACATATGAAAAACCGGCTTCTTTGCTTTAGTATTTATTTTACTATCAAGAACCTTGATTAAATTATTCAGAACACAATCTATTCCAATTTATTTTATACACCTGAATCAACACATATTATCTGAGAGGATTATTTTGTATTTTTGTTTTGAAATGATGCCATTTTTAGCCACAGATAACATCTCTTGGTCTAGACTTTGTTATCTCATTAATAGTAGGGCTAAATGGATTTTAAAAATTATGCATTTGTTTCACTGAGATAAAGCTAGTTAAAATAAAAATAATTTATGTTTAACTTGTCGATTGTTTTTTATATGAATCACATTAAACATACCTTTGCCCACATAATGGAAATAACAGTGTGTTCTTACTGTTGTGAATGATTTCCAGACAATGAAAATATCAGGAAATAATTATGTCAATTAATATGTGTTACCCAAAACCTTTTATATGGTGGCAGTAAATGTAATTACAATTTCACTCTCTTGCCCTCCTTCTAAACAACCTGCCCATGACAAGTATTTTCCACAAGTTATAGGCTACACTGACATCCCACAGAGATGACCAAAATTTTATATTCTACATTTCTGTTTTGGATCTACGTGAAACCAACAAATGAAAACAAATCAGAACAAAACCTACAAAGATTTGCTTAACTGTGCCTCCAGATTTATCCATTTCAAAACCAAAATATATGAAGCAGTTTTTCAGAGCAACTTTTAAGTAAGTGATCTTGGGACTGAATAATTCTGCATCCTGTTAAAAATTCCAAGTAAGCATAAGCAGGAATAGAGTCTTAATGGCTATGTTGTAATGACATC
Organism: Premnoplex brunnescens; assembly: GCA_035040995.1. Classification (NCBI taxonomy): domain Eukaryota; kingdom Metazoa; phylum Chordata; class Aves; order Passeriformes; family Furnariidae; genus Premnoplex; species Premnoplex brunnescens. Next base: position 67,854,279 of record JAWWLT010000092.1, on the reverse strand, counting down.
TGGAAGCAAGGGATGAACTCAGGCTGTTTGGGAAAGTACCATGAGAGCTCTTATAACAATGAATGATCAGTACAGTTCTATGAGGACTTATCTTAAAGGGACTTTCAGTAGTAACTTCTACTGTTTTTCAGAAATGTTTTCCTGTGTAGATATAAGTACTGTCACTCATCCTCCATATGAAGATCAATCATCATAAAGGCTAATATATAAAAATACTTGAGGTGAGTGTGTGTTTTCTTCTGTCTCTCTAGTGAGCTGAGTTGTGGATGAAAGATTAAAAAAAAAAAAAAAGAAAAAAAAAGAGTTCAACGGAGAAATACATGTCCTGTACAGCAAGAACTAATTTAATAAGAAGCCTCTCCCTGCTAGTGGGCGATTAAACTAAATTGCCAGTCTAAACTTTTCTATGCTGCATTTCAAATGTCAACACATTACATTGCTATTCCTCTTAATTTCTCACAAAGAAAATGCAAAATGAATTCATTATGCTGTAGTAAGTGGAAAAAATGATGAGTTTCTCCAGAAGAGTAGGCAATGGGGAGAGATTGGGCAAGGCGATTATATTGAGATATTTGAATAGCTGGCCATTAGCAAGAGGATCCCCATTACTTTGCTGATAATTATATCCTCTTCACTATGACTTCCCAGTGGAATAATGCAATGTTCCCAGTGCAAGAGATAATGAAAAATACCATTCAGGTGGTACATATATGCCAAGAATAGTGTGTTGTATTTCTTCCCTTCCCCCATCATGTAGATTGCAATAGCGCACACCTACACGATATGTTAATGCGTGTTTGGTTGTTCAGGGCTGTGTGCAGGGCAAATAAATGTATCTTGAAAATGGAGCTGGCAGTGGAATATCATTCTCCCAGTGTAATTATCTCCCGTGTTTAGTGGGCCCGGTGTATTGCTGAGTACATTTTTGTTGGCTATTATGTAAATGACTTTCAAAGCCCACCACACTGTAATAATGAGGACTTTGGAAGGGATCTTATAGAGATGAAGTTTTTTTCTATTATAAAGAGAACTGTATGTTTCTCCTAATTAATCCATCATTTTACAGACACCTTTCTGTTCTGCAATCAAGGCAAATGAAACAAACAAACAAAAAAAGAAAGAAAGAGGGAGGGAAAATACAGCACAAGAACACCCACTCATTTACAGTAACTATTTTTTTTCCAAGTGATACATAAAATCTCTCATGTGTTATTGCTGGCTTATCACTTCTTGGCATTTTTATTGCCGTTCTATTTTCAGTTTGAGGGAATCTTGTTGCATACTGTATATCTGTCTCAGATTCATTAATTTTCGCAGAAAACTCAATTTGCATCAAAATACTTTTCTGTTTGGATGTTGCTTTACATATCTTGGGGCCTCATGGCTTGCATGAGAACTTTGCCTTCAAATTATTTACAAGAGGGGAGGAAAGCAATGCCACTGAAATTGTGCAAGTTTGAATACTGCAAAAGGCAGCAGAATTTTGCTCATGGTTTTCCCTAAGAAAGTCTTTTATTGGACAACCCATGTTATTGTTTTGGTTTGATTTGGTATTTATATGTTCTAGTATTTAATAAGAACCATAAATGGATGTAGATTAAATTCAGTAATGAACTGTGATAACTAATTTTTCACTGTATGTGTTTCCATAAAAAAAAACCAATTTAAATATTTAAAAGTCATACAAGAATATTTTTGGTTTTTTTACAGTATTGTTATACATATTGAAATATTCACTGGGATAGTATTAACAAATCTTTTGAAGGAAGCTGCTAAAGTTTGTGGGTTTGGATTCTTATTGTACTCTTATTATATTATTGTATTTTTATTCCAGCAGAAATCTAATGGCTTTAGTGAAGGGAGAGTAAATACTTGTTTTGTTTTCCTTTGGTTTGGTTTGGAGCTTTGTGGAGAGGTGGCAGGTTGAGATAGCAGAGAGAAACTGGATCACTCTCTGTGGTGCTAACATGATAAATCACAGAATCATAGAATGGCCTGCCATGGAACTGACCTTAAAGATCAGGTAGTTTCAACACTCCTGCTGTGAAGTTCAGTTCCTTTTGGACGGGACCTTAAACACTGTATCAGAGGAAGGAAAATTAGTCTCTACCATGTTCAGATTTAGATTTTTTTCCCACAAAGGATGTGAAAATGAGACAGGAGCTTCTGAACATCCAGTTGTATGTGGACATTAATGTCGTGTTATATTTGCACACATAATGTATGTGAACTTCTGCAGGCTCAGTAGGCACTGTCAAATGTATTCGATATTAAGAATATATGAAAATGTATTTGGAATAGAAGCTGCAAGGATGTGGGAGCTTGTCACATACACAACAATTCTGGATAATGTAGGCACCAAATGCAAGATGTTTAGATGTTAGATACAAATAAATAATTGTATGAGTTAGCTGCAATGAGTTGGTCCTTCTTCCTATGGTTTGATGCATTAACTTCCCCTCCTCTTGTACTCTCTCTTTCTCCCCTTCACAGTTTGTTTTTTTCTTTTTTTCTATGCTTTTGTTGTTATTGTTATTGTTTTGGGGTTGTCAGGTTTTTGTTTGTTTGTTTATGTAATCTTTTTAATCAAGTGGATTTGTAGTTCTTGTGTGCAAAAAAAAAAAAAAAAAAAGAAATTTTGTGAACATTAAAAACTATTCATTGTCCTTTGCTAATAGCTATTTCTTAAGGAACACTATTTGTATAAGCAGCATGTGTAGACACTTTGTGTGAATTGAGAATTTTTATTCCTAAGTTAAAAGGATTGTCTTCACTTTGCCTCCACTTTTCTTCCTGTAGTAATTTGACATATGAGACCAAAAATGACCAGAAAGTTTTTAAGTTTTTGTGTTTTGGTAAGATTGTGATCCTTAATTCTCCCTTCTACAAGGACAGACACTTCTGAATAAAGATTCTTGAGCACCAGGCCAAACCAATATGTTTTCTTGTGTTTCCCATATTTATATAGCACATGTAAGTGTTATACAAAAAAATCTTTCACCTACTTGATAACCTTGGTAGTAACTAAACAGGTGTAAAGTCTTATGACTTTTTGCCAAGACTGGTCTTTTTTCTGTCTGTAACACAGATTACAACTAATGTGCATGCTTATCTTCCAGAAAGTACCAGGTTTTGGTGAGAACACACTGAAAGAAAATCCGCTCCTATTCTTTATGCTAAAATCAGATGGAATAGATAGGTAGAAAGATAAAATGGTACTTCATAAGGGGCTTTATTCTTTTTATTTTATTAATATTTGCTTAAATTAATGCTTAATGTTTCATTTCATTAGTGCTATGACTAATGTTATTTCAATTAGTTTGGAGTGGGTTTTTTTGTGTTTCATGTGATGCATCTTCAAAAGCTTGGACAGAATCATGAAAATGGAATAAATCTGTTGATGTCAATCTAATTGTACAATCTACTCAGTGGTCTTGAAAATCAATCAATACAAAACATGTTTTACATATTTCAGTATGAATTTCCTCCTGTCACTCAGCAGTGGTTACTCACCATAAAAATTTATATTTTCAACCAAAAGAAACCAACCAACCAAAAAAAAATTTGAAGACTGGAATCTTATTCTGCAATCTGTGCTCAAGAAAAATCATTTTCGCTTGCCTTACAAATGACCTAGAGAGGCCTCCTAGTGAAAAGTGATGGTTTTCATTCTCCATCTTCAGTCAAATTTTAGCATCCTTCCTGAGGGAGCCAGCTGTCACTTGGTTAAGGGTTTGGAAAGCTAGGCACTAGCACACTTTTATTTCATCAAGACAATTCAGATAATGTGGGTACGTCCAAATAGCTGTTAGAGAGAGCCTTAGCTTCCACTTGTTCATTAGGCTAGGATTCATCTGACTAAATGTAGACATCAATGAGATAGCCACATATTTTTTATCTTGCCACCCCAGCCACTGAGGGAAACAAGGTCATGATTCATCTTGTCCTTAAGAAAATGCTCAGAATATATTAGATGAATTACTATTCCTCTTCCTAGACAATAATGGAGCCTACCTGAATTGTTCAGAGGTAGATATACAGTGCAGATAACTAAAAATAAAGATGATTAATCACAACAAAAATATTTGGGTCTTTTTCTATCGATTCTGAGTAATTTTTATTTGTTTTCTCAAGACTATTTTAAACTAGCTGATTAGACACTTTTAAAGATTGCCCTAGTCTGACTTTTTAGTTAAAGAAAACATGGGCAACTCTGAAGGGTCATTCATCTGAACTTTTCTGAGACATCTGAGCTTCTCTGTTGCTTATTTATGTTTAATTTTGTATCTTGGAGTAAAGTTCTGCCCACTGAGGTTTTTGTCTAAAAGACATATTTAAATTCAACATCTGTCCCCATCCTTGCTGTGTCACAGCCACCACTGTAATGCATAAACCTCGTTTAATGTCTTTTGAAAATTGAGACCTTCAAAGATTTTTTCAGGGAACTATTTAGACATATCCTTAAAATTCTGATGATGTTGCCTTACCCTTATACAAGACATGCCCATACCTTGTGATTTAGGTAATATATGAGAAGCTTTGGAGGTCATACCCCTGATCTTCACTTTCTTGAAAGCAAAGAAAGAACTAGTGAAAGATCTGTCAAACTGTCTATCCCAGAAAAAAAAAAGCAAGAAAACAGAACAAAACAAACCAGAAAAATATCTCCCCACATGCACAGAGTGATCATTATCACAGTTAAAAATCTATGAAAGTAATTTTGAAAAGTAGGTCCAGGAAATTCACTTGTCTCTGTTTTTTTTTTTTTTTTTTTTTTTCCCCAGAGACAAGTGAAAGGGGAAAGTCTATGAAACAATAGTCAATAGGGATCCCATCAAACTTGTAAATGAGGAGAGGGTCTATTACTGCTTCTATTACTGTGGATCTTACTGCCATGTCAGTCATAAATTTTACATTACTTCTCTCTCTTTCTATTTTCTATCTGCCTTTTCTCATTTTATAGACACATTCTTTGTACAACTCTCTCCAGCCAGGATGTCTGTGACACTCCAGGAACACATTTTTATGACTGATATGTACAGTAAATATGCTCACTTCAGAAAATGTGCTGTAAAAGGTCTAACCCAGCTGTCTCCATGTTCTCCCTGATGTCCCATCATCGTGAAAAATAGATACCTTAAAAGCAGAACAGCAACAAATTTCTCAGTGATGGTCTTGTGCTTCATTTTAGCATTTACAGCAGCCTTGGGATCTAACTAGAGAACCCAAGTGGTGGAAGGTCAGGATATGTGCTAGCACTAAACTGGGCAGGCAAGATCATAAGCACCCTGCTGAATTTGGTCTATGCACTTTGCTAGAGTGTATTAATTAACATAAACATCAAATAGTCTAAGAAAATATCTCTAAATCTGTTCATTCTAGCATCATCTGCTTTAAAATACAATAATAATTCTTGGGATTATTTTAAGGACTCTGTGTAATTTAATAACAGATTATTTTATTTCTGAATTATCCATTGTGCTAAGCTACTATGCATTTCCAAAGCATGAAGAATTTTACCATTTATCCCAAAAACGAGTGGGTCTTTTATTTCACAGAATCACAGAATCATCACAGAATCATTTAGGTTGGAAAAGACCTCTGAGGTCACTGAGTTCACCACTTTGCCAACTGGACTATAAAACTAAGTGCTACATCTAGTTGTTTCTTGACACTTCCAAGACTGGTGACTCCATCACCTCTCTGGGCAGCCCATTCCAAGCTTTACAACTCTTTCTATGAAAAAATTCCTCCTGATGCCCAGTCTGAACCTTCCTTGGTACAGCTGGAGGGTAAGTCTTCTTGTCCTATCACTGGCTGCCTGAGAGAAAAGACCAACCCACAGCTTGCTACAACAATTGTTACAGCAAAGTAGAATCAGTAAGACTGGAAGATACCAGGTCTTCTAGTCCAACCACCCTGCTCCAGCAGGGTCCCCCAAAGCACAAGATTGCGTCCAGAGAGCTTTTTAATATCTCCAGGGAACAAGGCTCAGAAACCTTTCTGGGCAGCCTATTCCAGTGCTTAGTCACTCCCACAGGAAGTGGGAGTCTTCTTCATATTCAACTGGAACTTCCTGTGCTCCAGTTTTTGTCTATTGCCTTATGTCCTGTGGCTTGGCACCACCGAGAAGAGCCTGACTCCATCTTCTTGACACCTTCAAATACTCATAGACATTGATAATATAAACAAGCAAAATTTAAAACCAAACCAAACCAACCAAACAAGCAAAAAACAAACCAAAAAGCCAAAAACAAAATCACAAAACAAAAACCCACAAAGAAAACCCCAGTTGTAGCCAAAATAGGTCCTACCCACTTCCAGTGATGAGAATTGTTATTAATTCTGATTCCTAAGTTCCTCCAAGTTCCTCCTTGTCATTAACAGATATTCTTGGCTTTGCCTGTGGGTTGTTTTTTTGTTGTTGCCGTTGTTGTGGTTGGTTAGTTGGTTCTGGTGTTGTTTTGTTGTTGTTTTTTATTTGTTTGGGGTTTTTTCCCTTATCTGTTGAAAGAGAAACCTCTGAGTTCATTAAAAAATGTTGGTCTAGTAGTGCATGACACAGCTGGGGAATGAAGAAGACAATCCAAATTGTCCAGCAATCTAATTACAGATTTTCATTCTGGAGGCTTAGATATCCTTGGATATGGGATATTCAAGAAAAGGGCTGACATTTCATACATGACATGGTATCCTTCTTAGACACTAGAATACAGTTTATGTGAGGCTGCAGCAGCCTGTGTTACTAAGATTCGTAATACTGACTGGGAGATAGGATCTACCCAGAAGATTTTGTCAAAATCCTTATTGCACTCGTGATTTTCTTTCATTTTAGAACTTCTGCCAAAGAATTTTGGTTTCCACAAGCAAATGTACTCCTGTGAGTAAATGGAGCACACCTCAAGTCAAGACTGAGGTAAGCATTGTCAACCAGCTTGACTGGTTCTGAGTTTCTAAATGAACTTTTCAAACATACCTTTGCAAAACACATTAGGAAAACACTCCAAATCTGTTTCTTGGCTCTTTGAAGACGTTTGGTGAAGACAGATGGATGAAAAATGATGTGGTTTTTGCATGCCTTTGCAGTTTCTTTGCTATTGCAATTCATTTATTATGTCATGGAGTGACAAACTTGATTTCACATCACCAAGGAGCACTATTAGATATAAGGAGGCTTCCTCAGAATCAGGCACTCTAAATTTTCAAGTTTTTTCTATGAATCATTTCTGGACAAAACAAGATGAAAATCAAGAAGGTTCAATCAAGGTTAGAATCATTCACTCATAAGACCTCATATGTTCCTCATAAGACCACATGACATGAATAACTACCTGTATTCAGGTAGAATTCTATGTGGGTATTTTTGGTCTGTGTTTGGCCCAGCCACCTGTGAGAAGCTGGGTTTTCT
>JAWWLT010000092.1:67834957-67845131 GCA_035040995.1 Premnoplex brunnescens | reverse complement strand
CCCTGTAGAGACCCAAATGCCAATCGACTCTTCTCACAGCACCACCTACAGTGGTGGTCTAGCTGCAGGCTAGTGTGGGGAGAGATTAAGCTTTTTCATCTGTAGTGTTACAGTTCCTGGGAGGTTACTGCACTGCTGTTTCGGTAAAGAGATTTATAGAAGCACTTGATGAATTTTAGTCGTTTTGTTATCAGTCTGTAACCATAGAAATGTGTATGTGGAGACCACTGCCATCTTAAGCACTGCTGCAATTTCTACAAATCATCTTACTCGTCTGCCTTGTATCTTGTTTTATATCAAACTTTTCATTAAGAAGGAATAAAACAACCTATAAACAGAAACAGTACCCTAGTGCATCTATATTCTGGTCAGGCAGCACAGAACATCATGAGAAGGAAGTAGGCGAACAATTCAGGTGCTTCATAGGAGAAGGGAACCACCTGGTAGAGTAAGGCTGACATAGCTGAGGGTACCTAGTCCTTTGCATCCTCCTTCAGAGACATAGAAACTTCAGGAAGAAGGTAGCATGATCTAATAGTGAATATTTTATTGCCCTCCAGACACTATTAATTTCTATAATTTCTAAGTTACAATCTGGCCGAAAATCTCTCCTAGCCAATTCAACATTGCTAAGAACTAATATTCTAGGATGAATGTCTTCACGGGACTGTAAATGAATCACAAGTCTACCACCTACTATCAGTGTAAGAATTCATATGTAGATACAACTCTAAGGTCTTGTCCTGCGACTCTTGGCATGTGAGATCAAAATGGCAATCAGTGGTTTCTATTTGATTAAACAGGAAGACAGAACTGAGTGTTCAGTAGCTGCCTCTGAGGATAGTAGTGCTGATCTTCAGGGTCACAGAATCACTGAAACCCAGAATGGGTGAAGTTGGAAGGGACCACAGTGGGTCATCTGATCCAACTGCACTACTCAAGCAGAGTCATCCTAGAACGCATTGCACAGGATTACACCCAAAATGTTCCTGAATAACCCCCATTGTGGGAGACTCCACAATCTCTCTGGGCAATCTGTTCAGTGCTCAGTCACAGCACAGTAAAAAATTTCTTTCTCATGTTCATGTGGAACTTCCTGTTCATCAGTTTCTGCCCATTGTCTCTTGTCCCACTGCTGGGTACCCCTGAGCAGAGCAAGGTCTGTCCTTTGGCACCCTCTCCTCAGAAACCAATAAACCTTGATGAGGTCCCCTCTCAGCTGCCTCTTCCTGGGTCTCAACAAGCCCCGCTCCCTCAGCCTTTCCTCCTAAGAGAGATTCTCCAGTCCCTTAATCATTTGTGTCACTCTCCCTGGATCCACTCCAGGAGCTCTTGTACTGAGGAACCCAGAAATGGTGTCTCTGTGGTCTCGTGTGTTAAATTAATTTTTCCTAGAAATTACTTTAAATTTTCGTGTGTTTGAAATAATCATTTCCCTTCTTTGTATCTTTCCTTCCATACTCTTTAAGCTGCTTGGTTTTGGGTTATTCTTTTTGATTTTCTGAAATTTTTGAGTTTATATATTGCTTATATAGCTTAACAGTAGGTGCATTTATGATCGTATCCCAAATACATCTTGAAACTTGAAATTTGTGCTAGTGGTGTTGATACAGTTGCATTTAATTGCAAAACGCCTTCATATGTCAAATTAAAAGCCTTTCTACTATATTTTCTCATCTCTTTGTTATTACTTTATGTTATCTTTTCTGCTCTGAAAAAAAAGGCCTCACTGCTGCTCTGAACAGTGAAAAACAGAGCTGTCGATAATGACATTGTTTCCCATGTAATTGTAACTCCACTGACTTCACAGTGCTGCTCTTGATTTTCCTGAGTGGAAAAGGAGAATGGGATATTATTCAAGGCACAGCCACATTACATTTAAGCCAAGTGATACTGCCACTGGTAGGTTTGTATGTATCATCTTTCTACAACAGTGTCACAGTTCTCCTCTCATAACATGTAGTAAGTAGATATCTGTTAAAATAGGCACACTGACAATCAGCTGCACCTGTTAATAAAACATAAAGATCCCCCTATTCAGAGACTGAGCCCCGTATTTCAAAAGTCTCTGCAATATAATGTAATATGATTCACAACTGAAGAAACTCTTCATACAGGATTACATCCATTTGCAATCTGACATTATTCAGACAGGATTGCTATATTATGCAGAGCATAATTACGAAATGCTATGCTTGTAATACTGTGCTTTTGTATGTATGCAGATTATTAAAAATGGTTAATCTTAAAATCATGACACATATAGTGCAGTCAACAGGGAAGAGTGTCTCAGCTTTTGTGCGTTAGTATAACAACATTACGGTTGGTAGAGTTGAGGTCCTGGCCTTATTTCTGGTCCATTATTGTGCTGTTGTATACAAAAGATGAAACCTGTTTCTCCATTACATCCTGCAACACTTGAGTAATTCTTCAGAAATCAAAGACAAATCTTGCTTTCACACTGTTTTTTCCTGACTCAGCATTTGAAAACCATTAAGGTGACAATACCATTTTTAAAACCACAGAAAGTCTCCAACAACAGATACAGTATCTGAAATATCAGTCAGAACCCAAAGGATTCAAAGCTCTCAGCAAGTCAGAACTGCCCCTCCAAATTCATACCACATTCTTGTGAAACAGGACCAAGCAGAAGTTTCCCTTTACTCCTGAATGAAACATAGACAGACATCTAAAGTGAAGGTCTTTGTAGTTTCATAATCATAGAATTATTAAGTTTGAAAAAAACCTCTAAGATCATTGAGTCTAACCGTTAACCTGTCCAACCAACGTGTTCACTACTAAACTATGTTTCCAAGTTCCATGTCCACAATTTTTGAGCAATTCCAGGGACAGTGATTCTTCTACCACTGCCCTGGGCAGCCTGTTCCAAAGCCTGACTACCCTTTCAGTGAAGTTGTTTGTTTGGTTGATTGGTTGGTTGGTTTGTTGTTTTTTTTCCTAATATCTAATTTAAACCTCCACTGGTGCAACGTGGGCCTCTTTCCTTTTTCCTGTCACTTGGCACCTGGGAGAGAGGCTGATGCCCACCTGGCTACAACCTCCTTTCAGAAAGTTGTAGAAAGTGACAAGGTTCCCTCTGATCCTCCTTCTCTCCAGATTATACACCCCCAGTTCCCTCAGTCACTCCTTATCAGACCTGTGCTCCAGACCCTTCCACAGTTCTGTTCCCTTCTCTGGACACATTCTAGAACCTTGATGTCCTTCTTGTTATGGGGGGCCCAAAACTGAACCCAGGATTTGAGGAGTAGCCTCACTAGTGCCCAGCCAAGGGGGATGGCCTCTGGCCTGGTTCTGCTGGCCACACTATTGCTGGGATGCCACTGGCCTTCTTGGCCATCTGGGCACAGGCTGTTCAGCTGTTGTTGACCAAAGCAGTGATACAGACCTACTGAAGAACTAGAATAGGGCATATATCCTTTTCATATGCCCAAGTTTCTTGACTCTGAGATGACTATCTGGTGCAATGATAGTTCTCACTGGAACCAGAAAAGGTAGGAATCGTCTTGCATTAACCATGGAGACAGTGATCCTCTTCTCTAAAACCATGCACCACCATGGTCTGAGCTGAACAGTAATTTAACCAGCCTGACTATAATCATTGATACAGAAGGATCCTAATGATGGAATCTACACAAATGGAATAAATCCATGCTATGAATAAAAAGAAATATTGTCCCAGCTGATGCGAGGGAAGAAAGAAGTGGATCGGTAGTTCTTATGACTATTCACTACATTTTTGAAGGTCAGTTTTATCTGGTGATGGGATTGGGGCAAGTGAGTGGGAATGAAGTTTTAAGAATGAATTTTACTTAGTTAGGGGAAGCATTCTCTACCCATCTCTGGAATATAAGTTTAATATTGTAGGTGATTATAACTTCCTCATATCTCTCATGTGCTGAGATTAATACGAAAACCTGATATTCACTTAACACTTGCATTTGTTCAAGTGTGAGAATGTTCTTTTTAAATTTAAAATTATTTTGAAGAAGAATTTTATAAAAAAATCTATAAAAATTCTGAGATAGGAAAGACAGGGCAGGTTTCATTCCTCTCACATGCAGCATCAAAAATCCAAAACTAAATGAATTGTGCTGTTTATAAATGCTGAAAGAAGAATCTTATCCTTATATGCTCGATCTCTAACCAGAAGTGGTTCATTTCAATAAAGGCAAATGATAACCCTCTTCTATACCACACACAAATACAGAAAGTGCTGTACAAACTCAGCAAATAGATGTGAAGATTGCTCAGGGCTTATGCCTTTGCCCAGCACTGAAAGCACCCACAACCTCAAATAAAACTGCAGCTTGCAACCCATTTGAAATGTTATTCAGTTAAGCTCTATTTATTACTATCAAAAATAGCACACACAGGGACAGCCAAAACAGTCCCGTTTCACAAAGCACAACCGGGATCAGCTGACTGGAACTCACACTTATGTTCATCGAAGGGCTATATTCTCCTTTTGTGCTCCTTGTTCCTATTTAGAGTTAATGGTAAATGTCTTTTCCTTATCAACTGTCAAATTGTCAGAACACACTTTGTATATTCGAGGCTGGAGGATTCAGGGGGTGTTGGAGGAAGGGGGAGGACCATCTGCTTTGTTGACAGAAGTTTACTCCCAATATTTTATACTGAGTAATTATTCAAGGTCCCTTGTATTTTGTGTCTCCCAGAGAGGAGGTATTAAAAATGCCCACTATTAAATGCTTTTCACATAGAAAGCAGGATTTTATGACCCTGTAACTGCAGGATCAGTGGTTTTACACTCTTTAGCCTCTTCAATAATGTGAGCCTGGTTCCCCCATGCAGGCCATGCTGTGGTTAGTGTTGATTCAGTAAACAACATTTTGTTTCATCTCCACGGATATTAGGTCTATAGAGGACAGATTGCATTTGCTGATAGCGCCTCATGGTCTTAAAGCACACTTGACTAGTTCTAGCTATCATTTATTGTTTGTTGTATTTTAAACAAAGGCAGAAATTTTTTAAAGAGAGCAAAAGTAGAAGAAAGAAGAACAAGGAAGAGAAGTGAATTGAGGCATAGAGAACTTCTCAATGGTATTAAATAGGGGAAAAAACCTGCCCCAAACATTGCTTGAGTGACTACATAAGGAAAATATTTAATTAAAAAAAAGAAACTCAAACACACTCATGTATCCTGTTGACTAACTAATACTTTTAATTTTTATTGTCTTTGTTGGAAAGTGTAATATTTTTTGATTTCCCAGTAGCCACTTTTTACATTTAGAGGCTAAGTTCATTACTTATGCAACATCTGAACACATTGTTCTCTCTCCTTTGGCCTAAGACATGGTTCCTGACATCACATCCTTTGGTTGACTAGCCATGTTAAGAAGTTTACATAAGAGATACAGGTGAGAAGAAAAATTGCCTTAAATTACACAGAGGCCTGTGAGAGCCAAGGACTAGCCTCAGTCAGAAGGTACTGACTGCTCTGGTCTCTGTTCCTGTTGTTTCTGATTATTCCATGCAGGAGAGATCTTCATGGGAAAAAGCTTATGGCAACTTCTGATCTTAACCTTGTTGCATACCTAAGTGTAATGACAGCACTCAGGGAGATGGAATATTGGTCCCTTCCCACTGCTGGCAAGGAAAGCAGGCAGTGGCAGAGGAGAAAAAGATATGAACTTGTTCCTAGTCCCCCAGGGGCACTCCCAAAGTATGCCAACTGCATTCCCAGTACTTCATTAGGTAATATCAGCTCTTGAAGGGCACACTGAGGTTATGTCTTTGAGATATCATCAGCATTTCCAATTAACCTCATTCCCTACAAATCATATTGAAAGATCAACTTATGGTATGGCATAAGCTTATTTCTGAATAAACAGTTTGGCAGGCTATGACAAAGATAGATTTCCCATCCTCCTGCTATCTATTTGCTTGCAGAAGAATTACTTAGGAAGGAATGTCAGTACTTAGTACCAAGATTCAGACTTCAATCTTCTATGAGTTAAAGATTTAAATCTTAACGTGGAGTTACTGATTTAACTTCTTTTTCATTCTTGAGATGTGTGCCATGCACATTTGTCCTCTCTTAGACCTGTCTGCCCCAGAGTGGGATTCATGTGGAATTCTTCAGAAACCGCAACACATCACCATTGCTTGAAGTTTGGTAGGGTAATCTCAGAAACTATTCACTTACATCACATTCCTGTCCCTTCCTAACCAGATTTAGGTATTTTTTGTTGTTAGGGATGGGGGGATGGGGTGGTGGTGGTGTTTGTTTGATTTCTTTTTTTTTCTCTTCATTCATAACATTATGTCCTTACCTCTCTGTTCTTTTGATCTGTTTTGCAACAACCACCATGTCAAATCCTCATCCTTGTCTCAAAACCAGAAAAATCTGACTCCTTAAAATGCCCCATCTGATTGTTTCAAGGTGCACCTATCAGGACAGAAGATAATCGAATCATAGAGTGTTGAGAGTGGGGAAGGATCTTACAGGTCATCTATTTCCAACCGCCCCTGCCATGGGCAGGGACACCTCCTACTAGACTAGGTGCTCAAGGCCTTATGCAACCTCACCCTGAACACCTGACAGTGTTCAAGCATCCAAAGCCTCTCTCAGGAATCTGTTCCAGTGTCCCACCACCTTCACAGTAAAGAATTTCTTTCTAATGTCGCACCTCAATTTTCACTCTTTCCATTTGTACCCATTATTTCTTGTTCTGTCGCTGCAGTTCCTGATGATGAGTCCCTCTCTGGTTCCCTGGAGGCCCCATTCAGAAACAGGAAAGTTGCTCTTAGATCTCCACACAAACCTCTCTTCCCCAGGCTGAACAGCCCAAATTTTCTCAGTCTGTCTTCACAGGGGACGTGTTCTAGTCCTATTATCAACTTTCCATGTCCTTCTTACGCTGGGGGCACCATAACTGTACTCTGTACTCCCTGTGGGCTCTCACAAGAGGAGAGTAGAGGGGGGGTATCACCTTCTTTCACCTGCTGGCCACACTCCTTTGGATGCAGCCCGAGATCCTGTTGTTTTTTTTGGGCTGTGAGTGCGCACTGCCAGCTCATGGGGAGTTTTTCATCAACCATCACTCCCAAGTCCTTCTCCCAGGGCTTCTCTCAATCACTTCTCCACCTAAGCCATAGATGTGTCTGGGCTTGCCACAGTACAGGTGCAGGACCTTATCTTTCACTATGTTGAACTCCATGATGTTTGCATGGTTCCACCTCTCAAGCCTATCTAGCTCCCTCAGGATGACCCATCCCTTCCCTCCAGTGTGTCCACTGCACCACATGGCTTGGTGTCATCAGCAGATTTGCTGAGAGTGCCTTGACACCACTGCCCATGTCACCCACAAAGATGTTGAACAGTATCAGGCCCTGTCCTGACTCCCCATGGACACCACTCATCACTGGTCTCACATGGACAATGAGCTGTTGCCCACAACTCTTTGAGTGGTTGGTAGACTTATACAATCTAAGTTAATTATTATCCAGTGTTCCTGTTCAGAGAAAGATGTGTACCTCTTTGAAAATAGATGGCTGTCCATTCAAACAAGTTCAGTGATACGTACATTCATAAAAGCCACTAGAATTCACACACGCTGCTTGCACACATTATCTGTATTGCCATAAGAAAAAAAAAAAAAAACTTAAATATAACAAATGAGATATCTTTCATATCCAAGTTACCCAAGCTCAGTTTTAGCCCTGAATAATCTTTACTGGAAGTAATTTCTCTCAGTACACCTGTCTTTCTGTCTATTTACATAAATATATACATAAAACCAGTCACAATCACAAGCTTCCCATGATGGTAGTCTGATATATTTTTTCCTCACATTCTCACACACTCCCCTCCCCTCTCCACCCCTACCAAGTAACTCCTGCTGGGGAGATGCACCAGCCAACTCCCTTGATGTGTCCTGCCCCAGAGATGGCAGCCAGATGGCCTGACATCTGCAGCAAGAAGAGCTGGCAGGTCGCCCTGAAATCTCCCACTCAAGGGAGATGTTATGTACTGAAGCCCTTATCCCTAGAAAGACTTCTTTGAATAAAATATATAATACATGATAAAATGCAATAAATCCTAAAGAAAGAGAAAGCAAATTGTATTTTGAGACAGCTTACCACAGCCTCGGAGGCAACTTTTCCCCATGGGCAATATTTGCTGTGGAAGCCCACCAAGTCTGTCATCATTCAGTACTTAAACACAATATGCGCCATAACACACACTATGAATTGAAATTTTTATTAACATCCATTAGAGGAGGCCATGGTATATAAAAATGGTTGAACTGAAGTGGATCAGTGCAAAGAGGAACAGTTACAACTTATGCATGTTGTGTCACTTCTCATGATCATGAGTTAAGTACATGGCAATACTTTCAGAATACATACTTTGGGACCTTTATGACAATTCAAATACCTTTCAAAAAGAGGCTGATTTGCACTCCATTACTACAAGGTTATGAGAGACAGAGTTGACAGAATCCTGAGAGAGGAAAAAACAGTGAAAAATAATGTTAATGACGTAAGACACCTTAAAATAGCACTTTTTTCCTAAATCTGCAAGGCATATTGGAGCTTCAAAAACCACTTTATGCAGGATTCAAAGTGTAGTAACATCCTGGCCCTCACAGGACCATCTCTGTTTCTATGTTCATTGAGTCTCAGGGTGCTAATTCTTACACAGAGCATGAGCTTTTCAAGCATTTTCTTGCTGGACACTTAAAGAACAATAAAGGAGAAAAAAAAAAAGAAAAAAAAAAGTACCTGACAAATTACCTTTTTTTAAAGTAATCCAAGTTTGAAGAAGGATTAGAGGATTTGAACAATAAAATAACTTGAAAAAAAGAGAAATTGAGAAAGTATATATGAAACAGCAATGTGCACATTTTAGTATTAGTGTGAATTTGCTGTCTATCTCAGTCCCTTTAGGAGGGACTACATGTATGTATAAACATACAAAGCTCAAATCTGAGCCCTGAAGGACCTCTTTATTTTAGATGCAAATCAAAATGTTATCTGTGCACTCATTTTCAGTCTAGAGTTCACCAAAGGTGAAAACCAAGTTCAAGGTTAATTTTGTTGCAAGAGAGCAAGACACCTTTTGTTAAATTCAGAGACAAAAAGCAAGCAATATCTGGTGAAAAAAACACAACAACCAAAAACACACTACCAACATAAATCACTCAAACCAATCCACAGGTCAAATATGTTACATGCATATTTGTCACCTTTATGTTGTCCAAAGCAATATCCACAAACTCGTTAGTGCTTTCCCTTATAGACAGCTAGACAATATACGCTAGCTATTTTAGACTGCTACTGGTAACATCTCTTGCCCAGAAGGCAGTGACAGACAGAGAGAGAGCAAAGAAATAACTTTCACAGTTTCTGTGTTTTCCCAGCTATCAATCAAATTCCCTCTGACATTGCTTCATTTATGGATTATTGCAAAAACACTGAAACAATGTGCAATGATAATGTTGTAAAGCTACAGAAATGAAATTGGTAGGAGTAACCCATTTCTCACTGTGTTCCCAAGCACCTCTCCACTCTGAATCCCCAGCATTGTTTAAGCTTCAGTTCTATATAAGAAAGCTAATCAAATGACACTCAGGAAAATTGACTTGGGTTTTCAATCTAGTTTCAGATCTCTATTGTACTTATTTCAAATAGCATTTGTTATTCTCTACATATCCTTAGGAACATGCCCTGTCAAGAAATGCCATACAACTTCAAACCATGTTTTTTCCCACCTCTATAACTTTTTATGTATTCCCTTTTTACATTTTATTACAGCATAACATCTAAAAATGAAATAAAGATTATAGGCAACGCTTCAGGACTTGTAGTTCTATGTCTTGCCCTGAATATCAAATATTGTTGATAGGAACTTGCTGCTATACCACTATAAATTTCCTAAATCTCCCCACTGACCATCACTGTAATTATTTCTGTTTGGAAATGAAAGATTTGATCGTCAGAGTGATTTTTCTTCTCTTTATATTTCTTGCTCCCTTTCTTGCCTATCTTTCTCCCATTCACCTGGGCTATGTGTTTTCTCTTGATGGGGGATTTGAAGATTAAATCTGTATTTATTTACCATAGTTATCTCTAAAAGTAAAAGAAAACAACAGATTTCAGGGGAAAAAAAATGAAAAAGAAAACAGAG
>JAWWLT010000092.1:67807664-67820694 GCA_035040995.1 Premnoplex brunnescens | reverse complement strand
CCCCCCCCCCCCCCCCCAATAGTAGAAATACAGCAGTGATAGATTCTGTAACAACATTAAACTCAGAAATGACAAAACAGAATCATAGAGTGGTTTGCATTGAAAGGAACTTTAAAGATCAACTCATTCCATCTTTCCTGCCATGGGACTGGACTTCTGTTGGACTATGATCCTCAAAGTCCCATCAAGCCTGGCCTTGAACACATCCAGGGATAGGATATCAACAACTTCTCTGGGAAACCTATGCCAGGACCTCACCACCATCACAGCTAATATTTTCTGACCTATTGGCTTTTTTCCCTAGTACCCTAGAATGTTCAGAATGCAGAAGTAGCTTCTTGAAATGGTGTAGTACACCAGTGTAGTTCACTACACTGAGACTGTCAGGCCTTATTAATTAATTAACACACGTGATTCTTGGTGTGTAAATCCAGGAGCTGGACTCGATGACCACTGAGGGTTCCTTTCAACTCAGGATATTCTGTGATTCTATGCTTCTATGAATAAAAATTGTGAAACTCTCTTAATCCCACAGAAGGGCCTCTAAGCGCTCCATCAGAACCTGAAGTGGGAGTTGAGGTTGGGGATGATCAGGACACTGCAACAAAGACCACAACATTTTAATGTGATTGTGTATTTATTTTATTGGCAGAGCTGATCATTCTTAGTCCACGTTCTGCTTCTCTGACTTGCCCACCCATCCTCCCCCCGCTCCCTCACCTAGATTCCTATCTCTCTTTTTATTTTTTTTTCTCCTCCCCCAGTCTCCCTCATGTCAGAGACCTGTGCAATATCATTTTCCGCATAATGAAATCTAGAGTGACATTAATGTAAGCGTAATTTTATAGTGGGGAATGGGCCTAGCTGATTGTTTCTACCTGCTGTGTTTTGATGATAGACATTGGGATGTCACCATCTGTGTAATGAAATTTCACCTCCATAATGGTTCAGATTATCAAACATTCTTCCAAGCTGTCTCACAAAAATTTATTTATTTATTTACTCAATAAGGATGATGAAGTTGCTCGTCTCTGGGAAGCAGAAGAAGGGTGAGAAGGGGAAGGGGCAGGTGGGGAGAGAAGGGGGGCTCTGAAAAACATCCACGACCAGAAAAAGTAATACTAATAAAAAATATTATCACATCAGGGAAAAAAATGAGCTTGTGCCATATTTGTGTTCAGTACTGTTTCCACATTCTGTTATTCCCCCATTTCCCCTAACAAGAAAGAAGAAGATGCCAAAGCCGTATTCCAAACAGAATACTGGCATGTTAAAGCAGCAAGTGCAGATTCTGGAAATTTTACAGCAATGGCATGTCTTTGCTTCATTCATACTCAACTTGCCCTGGTATTGATATGAGCTGTGTAACATGAGAGACTCAAATCTGCCTTTAAATGGACACTTTCTTCCTTCTGAATGTCTGATGTTGTGATCAGGAAGCTGAATGACTCTCATTAAGAAGAATCAGAGACACACAGTCAATATTTCAGACAACAGTAAAAAGCATTTTTTAGTGTTTGAGGATCAGGAGCTGGTCCTGAAGATCCTGGTACTTCTGCCCTGTCACTTTTAAATTTCTCTTTCAGTGGCTTTTGATTGTAGATCCTCCCTTTTCCTCTCTTTTGTAATGAGAAGAATGAGAATTCTGGACAGCAGAACCAGCAGTACTGTGCTTTATTATGGAAAACTGCTTCTATTGAGCAATTACAAACCTCTCTTTCATTCGCCCCTCTCCTCTTTTCCCTTTCTCCTTCCTTCTAGTGTCCTCTCACCTAGGTTTCCAGGGACAACAAATAGGAAGCCAGACCTTCAGGGTCACAGCTACAGTAGATGATGATTCCCTTTTTTCCAGTTGAAGCTATAGTCTATATTTACCTAAAACTTCCATGTGTCTCACAGTCCCAGCAGATCAGATGCTTTTAGCGGCACTTTGTACCTTCAGTTTGAATGTCAAACTCCAGAAATCCCACAAAACATACAGAGTGTAGCTGCCTAGCACACACTTCTGAGAAACTCCAGAAATACTATAAATATGAATTGCTGCATTTTGACTTGAGAAATCGAAAATGTTTAGGGAACACTGGATGGATCACCTGTGCAAGCATTTCACAGAACATAATACACTTACTACATGCTCTTATGCACACAGTATTTTTGCCTGGAAAACCATGGGTGTTCCTGGTCTAACAGACCATTACAAAATGTACTAACCAAATTGACTGTTTTTTGGGGTTTTTTTTCTAATAACTCACAGGAAATTAGCTGACATATGTGCTTGTGGGAGTAAAGAAACCCAAACCTCTATGTCTGACCCCAGTGGTGTGAGAGCTCACCAATTTTCATAGATGAGGTTGGAACAAATAAAACTCAAACAAAAAACAAATCAAACAAAAACAAGCAAGGAAGCAAACAAACAAACACACACACACACACACACACACACACACACACACCCACACACACACACACACAAAATAAAAAAAAAATAATCAGCATTTGTCCCATCTTCAGATGGGATAGAAAATTCCTTCTCCATGTTTTCTTATTCTCTATCCTTTCTATATGTCCACCAGAAGATGCTCTGGTGATGTTTCCTGCTTTGTGTTTATC
Source organism: Premnoplex brunnescens (assembly GCA_035040995.1). NCBI lineage: Eukaryota > Metazoa > Chordata > Aves > Passeriformes > Furnariidae > Premnoplex > Premnoplex brunnescens. Next base: position 67,818,084 of record JAWWLT010000092.1, on the reverse strand, counting down.
TGGTCCTTCAACTTCTGGCAGCCCAATAACCACACAGATTTGACCTCATCTCCTTTTCTCCTTGTTACATTTTCTCTCACTTCCTCCAGTATAGGACTTTGATTTTAAAAAGAGAAGTGAGAGATTCTTAAGGCTCCTACCTTGAATAGGTTTACATAATTTTGTTTTCTTAAAAAAAAAAAAAAAAACCAACAAAAACCTAAGCAAAACAAAAACACATACACAAAAAAACCCCAAACAAAACCCCCCCAAAAAAACAAGCAAAAAACTCCTCAAAAACAATAATAATAAAAAACCCCAACAACAACAACAAAAAACCCGCCACTTGGTTCACCTAGCTGTTAAACATTTTATTCCAGCTTTACACAAGCCTAAAGTAATGGAAAAAAATGCTTGCAGATTTTTTTTCTCCTGCCAAGTCTCAGCTTAGGAAGAATAATTACTGAATTAAAAAAAAAAAAAAAAAAAGTTTACTAAATTGAATAATTCTTCCCCAGATATTTTTTTCATTCTCATGATTATTTTTTAACTAGTCTAGATAATGACATTATTAGCTAATTAGTGATAAATGTCAGTAATTTTGTTTTACTGAGACCATTTGAAGTCATGTATATTTACGCAAAATGCAGATTGACTGAAACCTAAGGAGTTATGAAGTTCACTTATGCTTCAGAAGCCCTGCACTGAGCCAATGCAGCACATAGACTCAAATTCCACAGGCTGCAATGGGACCTTGGATGGGTGGACTCCCAAAAGAGAAGTGAATTTCCCCCTGTTAAGGACTCTAATTTTATAGTCCTTGGCATATGGAGGACAACTCCATTTCCTTTAGTAGTGGATAATTTTGAGCAAGGAATATGAGAACTGAGTAAGGCACTGCCAGTCCTAGATGCTACAAATGGAAAAAGAAGTGGGCCCATGGCTCCTCTTTTTCTTTGCTACTGGAGCAGGCCAAGTATGGCAAAAATGCACACTTAAAGTAAGGGCAGATGCCACAAACTAGTTCCTCTCATGAGAGGTGCACTCTATGTGTGAATGTCCCCAAAGAACCCTACACAACAGCAACCCAAACAACAACTACCTGCTCGTCTGATCATATTCCTCTAGGAATTTTGACATCTTCTGCTTTATAAGAGAACATAGTGATAGGGCAAGAGGGAAAGGCTATGAACAGAATAAGGACAGGTTTAGTTTGAATATTACGAAGAAATCCTTTACTGTGCAGATGGTGAGGCCCTAGAACAATTTGCCCAGGGAAGTTGTGGCTGCCCCATCCTTGTAAGTGTTCAAGACCATGTTGGATGGGTTTGGAGCAACCTGTTCTAGTGGACGTGTCCAGGCCTATGGCAGAGGAGTTGGAACAAGATGATCTTTAAGATCCCTTCCAACCCAAAACATTCTAGGATTCTATGAACCTACTTTCAGCCCCCAAAATACTCTCACGTTTTCCAGCCCAAATCAAGCCCTCAGTGAGGGATTGCTCTGATTACTTTGTTGTTTTTTTTTTGGTTGGTTGGTTGGTTGGGGTTTTGTTTGTTTGTTTGTTTGTTTGTTTTTGTTTGTTTGTTTGGTTGGTTTTTTTGAGAAAAAATAATTGTTGAATCTCTTGGTTCTTCTCATGGAAATAAGATAGAAGATATACACATCTGTAGGTGCAAATGCCTTTGTCTTAAGAAGTACCCAGCAAAGCAAATGATTTTTTTTCCTTTAATAAGTATTATAGCTTCATGTCATATGGGTCTATGAAATTAAAACACTAGTGGAAAAACACTGTGTCCTCCATCACCAGTGTAGAGCAGAAAAGAGCACTGAAAGCAGCAGGGACTTTTAGATTAGAGCCTGTGAGAGTCAGGAGTGTGTAGTCTGCTCTTTCTCAATGGCTCCATCCATGCCGACACAGTTCTGGACAGATTTCAGCAATTCCTTCTGTGTTGCATGCTCAGAGCACAGAATCACAGAACCATTTAAGTGGGAAAAGACCTTTGATATACTGAGTTCAACCTTTGACTGGCCACCTCCTTGTCAACAAGAACATTACACTAAGTGCCACATCCAGTCATTTCTTGAACACTTCCAGAGATGGTGGCACCGTCACTGCCCTGGGCAGTCCATTCCAATGTTTGACAGCCCTTTCTATGAAGAATTTACTCCTGATACCCAGCCTCAACCTCCCCTGGTGCAGCTTGAGACTATGTCCTCTTGTCTTATTGCTGGTTGCCTGGGAGAAGAGATTGACCCCCACCTGGCTACAACCTCCTGTCAGGAAGTTTTAGAGTGCAATAAGGACTCCCCTGAGCCTCTTTTTCTCCAGGCTAAACAGCCCCAGCTCTCCCAGCACTTCCCCAGAGGACTTGTGCTCCAGACCCTTCCCCAGCTCTGTTGCCCTTCTCTGGACATGCTCCAGCATCTCAATGTCTTGTTTGTGAAGGTCCCAGAACTGAACACAGCACTCGGGGTGCATCACCAGTACTGCACAGAGAGGGAGATGTATTCCTTCAGCAAGTACCATCAGGAGACATCCATAATTCAGAATACTCAAATAACCATTTATAACAGTTTTCTACTCTCCGTCTTCTCAAGTTCTTGTTTGTGTTATTACTACTGCATTAGCAGGAAATCTGGGCATATGCCAGCTTGAAAGACTGAGAAGAGACCTATCATGGATGGCTCGAGAGAGACATATGCAGCTTGAGAGCAACTGTCTCCCACCTTCAGCCCAAAGGGAGAAAACAGGGAATATATTAACGATCAGCAACCTTTAACTAAAGGGCTCTGCATTTCTAATCAGAGTAGCCTGTAACAAATTGAGGAGTGTGTCTCTCTGTGTATGATGCTTGTATTTTTTTGGTGTTTAACTAGACTTTTATAAAATAAAATATTTATAGGAAATAAATGAAAGGATATTTCCTGGGCAGCAATTTTTTAAAGGTGTCAGTAACTGTTGTAAATGCTTAGTACTTCCTTCAAGAAATAAATTGAACCATATTACCCATGTATATCATGGTTTGAGTCATCACCCTCTAAACCACAGATTTGCCAGGAGCTGAGAGACTAAACCAGGGGAATAACCATTGCATATTTGCCTGGTTGCCTTTTTTTTTTTTATTATTATTTTATTTTTATTTTATTTTATTTTTTATTTTTTATTTTTATTTTCCTTAAAGATTTGTCTTTGACCACTGTCATCAACAGAATATCAGGCTAGGGAGACCTTTGATCTGACCCTGAAAGGCAGGTCCTATCATTCTGAATTATTATTAGCAGCACTGATTTACAGTGTTCTTTCTTTTATAATTTTATTAGAAGTGTTGTTCCCAGGCACTATGCAAATATAGAGACACAGTTCTACTGAATTTATCCTCTCTGTAGAAGTGTCAAGTAAACCAACAGCACAAGTTAACATTCTCAACCCTTTGGTCATTTAATTGGTGTAGAAACAACAGAGGTCTGGGCACTACCATGCAAACTGTATTTTTATTTGCTACCTGAGGTTCATGGGGGGAAGTGGAGTTGTAACAGGAACAAGAGTAACATTGCTGACGTTTTTGTACAAGGCTCAGGTTCACCCTGTCTAACTTTAGGTGCTTACCTGAGTCACACAATTTAGAACACTATTAATTTGACATTCATAAATAAGCTGGTGGAGACAAGTCAGGAATTAACACATTTCTCAGGCAAGGTGAGATGCACTTCTTTATTTTTTGAGAGATTATAGGGCAATTTAGGATGATTGCATTCCTAATTTGGATGCTTCAGTTATTACTCAGTGGGACGAATGAGGGAGTTCTTAACAGAGCAAAGGTTACTATATGAATGTGCAGAATGGAAGCAGTGAACTTAGAGATATGATATTGGAGCAAAACTAAAATATCATAAGAATAAATCATGCTTTTTTTTCTCTCTTTGAAGGAACAAAGATAACCTAGCCTAAAACAAAACCCCAAATAAACAAGTTTTACTAGAAAGAGAGATTTTTTCAGTTTATACAGTGGATTGTTGATTGCTTTTTTACACCACTGTTATAAAATTGTATATTTTTTATGGTTTAAAACTGGTTTTTAAGGTATAGCAGTGCTAATAATGAAATAAAATATAGAACACTTGTTGGGTTTTGCTTTCATGACAAATAGGCACTGACAAATCCATGCCACATTACCATCCTTGATTGCTCTGATGGAACTCATTTTCATCTCCTGTTCCTCTAATTACATGAAAATTGCATAATTTTTATGCATGACACATTTTCTGCAGCTTTAGAAAAAGGTTCTGAAGGGGGAAAAAAAACATTTATCAGTTTCTATCCCCCACTCAGAAAGGCTATATGTCATCTAACCAGCGATCAATCCAGTTTTAACTGCCAGTTTTCTGTGCTATTGTTATAATCAGAAAAGGAAGTATATATATAAAAATATGGGGTTTAAGTGTGTTTTTCCCCCTTATCACTTAATAATCGAGATTTAGAGTTGTCTTGTCACCAGTCTGTTATTCTCTTTCCAGACTTACCTTCCCTAATTTTGGATTTCAAAACATGGGTGAATGATTCAACATCAGAGTAAGTAGAAAGACTAACTTTGAACAATAGTGCCTCTTAAGCTTTCCCCTCCATTCCTCACGTTTTGTTGAAGATTTATTTTAATAGGCAGATGAGTGAAGTGAAAATCACCGTCACTGCTGCAGAAACATTAAAAAGTAAATGGACAGTACTAATAGATTACAAATACGAGGATAAATTAGATGTCAAATACCTGGGGTTTAGTTATTTGTTTGCTTTCATGATGGAAAATGGAGGGGAAATAAAAGTTGATGTCATCAGTCTGTATTTAATTGGAATGAGTTTGCACCAGGTGGGTGCATTTTCTTCTTTCTGGGATCTCAAGTTATCCGGGAACTTTTCTCCTGATAACAAAATTAATGGTGAAATGTTCTCAGTGTGGAAAGACCTCCATTGAGACAGACAACACAATAGTTTCAGACACTCTCTTGAGTTTTGCTGAAAACCCTCACAGAACTTCAGCAGTGATCAGTCCCTGAGCTTTGAAGACCAATGTGTTTCAGGGTGTTGCTGTTGTTTTGGGGGTTAATTTCTAAGTTATTCAGTATTCATGCTAATTCTTGTAAGTCAAAAATTTGTAGCAGCAGGGAAACTTTACACAACTGTATCAAAAAAAATGTTCAAGCCCCTTTCAGAATCAGAGGGTAACCTGGACCTTAGATATCCAGAATACCTTACCTTCAGTCATAGGTTAAATATAAGAATCTTATTAGAATAGATGGAATAAATCCATACTGGATTCTGTAAAGTATTGAAACTCCAGTTTTCTTCCCCTGCTGTTGAATCAGTTCTTAGGTCAACTGCAGAAACAAAATCTCTACAGACAGAGCAAAGTAAATCTGTGTGACCTGCAGTGCTGCCAATGCTGGCAGAGAGTGAAAGTGACTGCCCTGCCCTTCCACCTACTGTTGTACACAGAAAAGACTTTTGTGCTAGAAATGCATCTCTCAGGAAACTCACCGTCCTTATTCAAGCTTCACGTTCAAGAAAGTGCAAGCCTTTTAAACTTCAGGAATGAAACTCGGTTCTGGAGATTTTTTATGAGTTAAAACAAAAAGGTGATCTTGATGATAAGAGCAAAGAGAAGAGCTTCCTGCAGCATTCACAGCAAAATGGCAAGGCAGAAACTGAAGCTGGCAAGACATCCTGAAGAAAGAGTACCATTCTATGAGCTCATTCTGGTCTGATCCACATGCAGTTTATTTCCAACATAAAACATTCACAAATAAATAAAGTACCGATCTGTCCCTCTTAAATATCCAATCCACATTACTGCAAGACTTCTTCCCCCTCTCCCTCAGATTTGTTTATTATACCCACTGGTTACATCATCTATTAAATTAACCCCCAATCTAGTTTTTAAAAACCTGTGTAACCTTGAGTAAAGTTATCACAGATGATAAAGGCATCACAGACAACTAATCCAACTTCACTTCAGTCCCTGCAATGCTTTTATCTTTGTAATTTGTTCTGGTGCTGGGGATGAATAAAAAAGGAGCTTTGCTAATCACCTGAGAAAAGTTATGCACATTTTGTGTGTGCAAAACTGAGGACTAAATTTTGCATACTCTTCAGAAAAGGGACTGTCTCCAGCCAGGGATGAAATTTTCAGTGAACTTGATAGAATTATTGTACTCATTTTACTCAAGTCAACATTTAATTCTGTGTTTTGTGGCATGCATAATACTTAGTTCACTGGGGCCCCTACACACTGGTAAAATATGGTCAATTAATAATAATGAATTTGTTTATTTTCTTTTTCTGAAGCTATGAAATGGAACCTTTAAATAATTAACATCTACTCTGTGTTTTTTTTTTTTTTTTCTTTTATTTTTTTTTTCAGAAAAGTCTGTATTTTCTATGTGTTTTTAATAACGACAGCAAGAGAATTATCTATAAATTAATATAATCCAGAATGATAGTAGCAATGAAGTTTATTAAGCTTTACAAAGAAAAAAGAAATAATACATTTATCTGTATTTTCATGTTATTAAATACCTAGGTATTGATACCTGGAATTTCTGAGTTTATAATGAGAATTGTTTAGATACTGATGTAAATTTTCTTTGAGAAATATTTCAATAAAGAAGACCATATTAAAGTTAGGTTTGCAGTTACACTAGGACATATGGTTGACCACTAGATATTGACAAAAACATTCTGTGACACCAGAGTTTCATGAGTGAGATATAAATGCATGTATGTTGAAAATTTATGCCCCAAAAATGCCTAATGAAAAAGTTTCTCTTTACTAATCTCTGGAAACAATAAATTAGTGTGTATCTCATTGTCAACAATAGTAGCTTTGAGGATTAAGATTATGGCAGTGAAATGTTATATTTTCAGAGAAATATAAGCAATGTTGTTTCTTCTTGCAGCAGTAATATTTGTTTGTTGTCTGGTGAGATCCATTGCATTTCTGTGCTTTAGGATCCCTACCAATAGGTTCAAAATTCCTGGTGAGAAGACATGCAAATTATCCTCCATGCAAAGAGTAACAAATCCAATTATTTCTGAAGTGGCATCTAAAGCAATTTTGTTCTTAAAATTTTGCAGAAAGTTAAATAATATATAATTGCAGGCATTAAAAGTGAGGGAACAAGGTTTTTAATGCTTTGCAAATGCCAGATCTACCTGACCTGATGATGTCAATCTTATATTGTGAACAACTCTAATCCTGAACCATTCTTTGTGCTACACTGGAGGGGCTTTTGTAGTTCTTGTGGAGGGAAGGGTGAGTAGTTTCTTCCATGTCAGAGAAAATGTAAAGCCTGATGAGCTGAATCAGGTGCATATCATTTGGCTGAGTTGAAAGAAAATATACAATTGTGCAATTAAAGAGATTTAGCGAGAAATTCATGGGGGGTATAATTAGGAATGATAGGATGAAATCAAGGAAACAAAAATGTGTTAAAATATTACAGCATGCACCTTACTGTGAGATCTATTAGATTATGGAAATATTTATTGTGGGAATGGATAAACCTCTGGGTCTACCAAGCAATGAATAATGAGGTCTATGCTGAGCCTGAACACTGGGCGTAAGCAATATGACCTGAGAGCTCTTTTCTGATTCCCCATCTGTAGAATCTTTCTGGCAAGCAGTGAGGTCCTGCAAGGGCCAGATATATACAACAGAAGAAAAAAAGTAAAAGCTTAACTATGTTTTTCCTTTTAAATGAAATGTTGAGGTATAGCCAATGAATAAGAAAAGTAAAATAGACTACTGAAACATAGCTTGACATAGAAATATACTTCAGAGCAGGTATTTAGTGAGTATCCAAATACTGGATGACTAAGAATCACCCAAATTAATCAGAAAACCCAACATCTGCACATCCCCTTAATATAAAGGAGTAAAGATTGTTTCATCACCTCTGTCTAATTCTGCACCATTGGTTTTTCATTCTATTTTCTGTAATGATTGATTAATTAATTATCAAATACTTATCAAAGAATCAATATATGACATCCAAAATGACTAAAAATTCCAGTGAAAAAATGAAATTATATATGTTCTACTGAGGAAATTAAACAGCAAGGTAGCTCATAAGGTATCATTGAAGATGATGGTAATTTGAATTTCCAAAATCACCATCATCATCATCATCATCATCATCATCATCATCATCATCATCATCATCAAATAATAAAAACATTAATAGTATATCTCAGCTTTATTATTTATTTATTTCAGAGTACTTCTGAGACAGGGCCTGTATATATTGTGATTAAAGAGGAGTGATATATGGGACAGCATAATCCAGAGTTTGGGTTTCCTCTTTTCATAGTACAGCCCTACCCAGTTAGAACTTTTCTGTTTGATTGTTTGTATACACTTTGTATAGAAAATCAATGAACATCGTCTACAGAAAAATAATCCAACAAGCCATTGCAAGAGCAGGAGAATGCATGTCATGGCTTACACTGAAGGCAACAACAGACAAAGGCATACCAAGCCTTGCAAGATGATCCTTTTAGTGAAATTAAAGGCTAAAGAAAACCATTCTAAATCTGGGGCCAGAAGTCAAATATGCACATTAAAAATTAAACTTCTGACTTGGGAGATTGAAAAACTGTTTCTCCCTTACTGTCTGAGATGCTTGATCTTTTCTGTCATTCTGTTTTATTTACAATGACTAAGGTGGAAGGCAGACCTAAGTGTAGGTAAGCGAACTATACTTTTCATGCTGGAAATGCAGTTTCTCATGGTCAAGGTGTATTATTATTATCATAATAATTATTATTTTCATTATTACCTTCCTCTGTGAGTTTTCCTGAATTTTTTATGTGACACCAAAACAAGATACTTCCATAACTTAAATATTTTATCTATTTCCAGTCACCCAGCTATTCCCAGCATCCTCAGAGATAATGCCACAAGCATGTAATTGCTGACTATTTATGAAAAATCTTTCTTATGGTTGGGGCTACATTTATTAAAAATGTCTTTTAGAAAAACAGAGATGTCATGTAGAAATGCAGCTCTGAGTATTATTTTGTTTGGAAAATCAGTGAAAAAAGTGGAACAGTGCAATAGTCCATGCCTACATTCACAGTACTCAAGATATCAACAGACTTTTAGTTATTTTCCAAAAGTTTTTTCTTGGTTTGCCTCACCTAAAATACTTTGCTCTTACTGCAGTACATACAGGGTCATCAAATTAAAATGACTTATTACGCACCTTTGTTTATTGTAACAATCCACCATGTTTTGTTTCAGGGCAAATTTAGACTGAAGTAAAAACATAACAGTATGGAAAAAAAAGGATTGCTCAATTTGCAGGTATATGAAAGAATGAGAATTGATATCTGAGCCCTAACTGAGCTCACAAGGCCTGAAGTGAAGTCACTTGCCCTGAAGGCCCACATGGCTGAAAGACTATTTAAGGTATTATTTATTTTTTGTTATATGTTTTATGCTTACAGCATTGGCAGTAAATAAACACACTGAAGAAGAAAACACTACTTAACGAGGAGTAGATGAGATTGAATGTGACTGTTCCAGACCTGTACAAGAGGCACTGGCCCATTAAATGAATGTGTAGAGCTACTTCTTAATGTGTTAGCCAAGTAATCAATTTTTGAAAATACCAAATAATTTAAAAATAGCCCTGTCTGACCTGAACCAGTGCTGGCATCAGACCAGGCATTTCTCAGGTACCTACTTTTTCCTTTAATCAATCAGTTCTGACATTTTTCCTTTTCTCTTTTATTCCTTTTTTTCCTTCTCTCTTTTTTATCAACCTTCTCTTGTAAGATTATGTGGCCAGCCAACCTCAAGAGACAAAATTCTTAAGCTTCTTTTAATATTCCATTAGCTTTGTAACCCATTAACATGTTGGAGTGGTTGTAAAGAGAGAATCAATACAGCAGATACAGCACCACTCTGGAAACTAGGACCCTGGGGGTCTGCTCGTGGTGTTGGAATCGTTTTGCTCTACAACCTCGAGGCAGCCACTTAACCTCTTGATGCCTCAGTTTATTCAGCTGTAAGCAAATGTAACAACATTTGCATACTGCACAAAGGTCTTGAGAAATGTAATTTGTAAACCTTAGGCAATGCACATCCATTCATGCCTACTCAGACTTGTAATTCTCTTTCAGGAGTCAAGTAAAAATCTGAGGTCACTTCAGAAAATATTGCTTTTAATATTTGATATCTGCTTTGAAATCATTAAATAAAACAGGTTTTTCAGATCCTGTGAAGATAGACTGAGATATTGTTCTTATGTTATAAAGGGGTCAAAACTGAATTTAAAAAAAAAAAAAAAAACAAAACAACAAAAACCCACAAAACTAAAATTGCCCTATTTCCTCCAACAAGCACTCTGATACCAGATGAGAACTAGAGCAAATTCCACTTCA
>JAWWLT010000092.1:67783433-67801501 GCA_035040995.1 Premnoplex brunnescens | reverse complement strand
TGACTGGCTCTATCCAGCTTTATCATTGCCTAGAATGAATTCCCCATCTTTGTGTTTTCGGTGTTGTCCCAGATTAGCTGAATTGTTTGAAACTCATGAATTTTTGTACATTGTCTAAAACAAGAGCATTACTGGGGTAAAAAATCCCAAAAAGAAACCCTCAGAGCTGTTAGGAAATTATTACGATAATTGAAAAAGTTACGGAGTTCTCTTATGACTGCAATATGGCAAGGAACTGGTTAGTTGACACACTACTGATTTGAAGTAAAATTGCTTAATAGTGATAGCTCTTAGTCTGGTATCTCTGAATCTTGAATTAAATTATCCTACTTCTCTGGTCTCAGGCCATTGTGATATATGACACAGAAAAGATAAAAGAAGCTACTTCAAATAAGGATTTACCTAATCAGATATAAGTTATAAACAACTTTATCTGAACTGCTCACTTACAAAACATCCCTGTGTAATCAATGGAGAGAATTAACTACAGCTCAGACAAAACTTCACTATTCTGAAGTAGATCTCTAAAACAGATGATATGTGAGACTTCAGAGTAATTCATTCTGAAGGTGTTTAGATCAGGAAGATGAGCTGTAGATTTCTACACTGTAGACATGCAACACAAGGAAAGATGATTCCTTATCTGACTCTTCTTAGATAATTTTCCAATAAACTTGGTCCTCTTTCATATGAGTACTCCCACAAAGAAAAAGAAGAGAATATAGATGAACTATGATAATGTCTTTTACAGAAGTAAGCATATCTTGAAGCTCATTAGATGTGTGTGAGACACGGACAGAATCAAGAATCATTGAAAAACTTGGAGATAAAGGAGGGTGAACAAACAGGATAGGATCAGTTAATATAGTGACTAACTATATCTATAGCTATATTACATCAAATATATAAAAAAAAAAAAATGTTTTGGTTATTCAACCAGGATTTCTAATATCTGAATCCTTCCACCAAGGTGTGTATTTGTGTGACTTTTTTAATTGCAGATTTGATCTAAGACCTCAAGCTAAGATAAATAAGAAAAAAAAAAAAATATATGAAAGACTAAAGTAAATTTTAAGTTAAAAAAGCCACATTTAAAAAAGAAAATAGACACACACAAAAAATTTCACCCAAAAAACACTATTTGCAACAACACAATAAATTGCTTAGTGAGACTTGGGTAAAGTCTATTTCCTATGGAACTTTAAGAGCTGTCTTTACTGCAAAGATCTTTGCTCTGTCTAAGCTTGTTCAAACTTCTGTAAATATGTTGTTCACAATGAATATTGCATTTGCTAAAGGCTAAATACAAGTATAGTCACAGTAATTTTAATACTCTTATTATATCTTATCATTGTCATTAGCAGAGAGGTATTTGCTACTGCTCATAAAGCCTGATCCAGGGACAATGGATAGAAGTTTGAAGAAAATTCCTCTCAACAAACTCCCTGGTTTTACACACCGTGTCTGAGAAATTTCCCTAATTAATGAAAAGTATTAAGCATTTTAGTGCTTTGTTTATCTGGTTCATCTCAGGCATTTTCTTGAAGATTAGAGGATATGACTTATTATCTAAATTTACCTATTTCTTTTCAGTAAGTATAAGGAAAATCTAAACAGTTCTCAGTGAAATAAATAATTCATATAAGTGGTCAGATGAATTTCACTCCTTAACAAAAAAACAGATATAGTGAAGCACCTAAACATGTTAAAAGTCCACCATTCCAATAGTTGTCAGCGGGAATACATGTTTTAAGTACACATATATAATTCATATCAAGTGAAGTTGATCTAGACATTTTCCAGTATAACCAAATGAGTAGCAGGTGTAAACATATTTTTATAGCTCTCTTATTTCTTTCCTTTTTAAAAAATCAATTTATTTTTAATAAAATAATAAAGAAAATGGCTTCCATTACAAGAGCAAGGAAATGAGTTCAATAACTTAACCTTTCCCTTCTCCCTACACAATCTTAAACTCATAAAAATGGCTGGGCAATGCAGTTAAAGACCTTGCAGACTATTCAGAATATAAATAATCACATCTAGTACAAATAAACAAGCAGGTACATTGTTTAACGATTAATGCCCAACTCATGAATAAGAACACACAACAGAGACAGAAATATTTAATTTTGTATTACAGAACATCATTAGGAACTATTTGATAAAATACAAATGTGGTAGAGTCTCCTTAAAATTCATAACTTTCATGTATGATCAATTCTCTCATCGACACATTTTATTCTTGCACAACGAACTTGATAATGATGGAATTGATGACATGTTGAGCATTTAAAAAACATGGTTTGTCTATTGTATCCCTCAACAAGTGTAACTGAATGGTGAAGTTGCTTTTGTCTTCTATTTTACTGTTTTCATGTAGAAGATTCACATTTGTGGGTACTGGGAATTTGTTGTTTAAAGCTATTGCTTCTTCAGACAGCTCTTACTGAACATAAGAAAAGATGGTGGCTGATATACTCTGGGCTAAATTGCCTTTCCAAACAGGTTGGTTGGTTGGTACCTCTTCACTTTTTCCTTTACCTCTTTTGTTATTTACAGCAAGAAAGACATTCTCTGACTATGAGAAACATCTTTCCTTCTGTTTCCAGTTAAGGATTCTCAACTTCTCTATTTAGTGCATTGAAATTAGGTCCTGGCAAGGTATAAACACTTAAGCAGCACAGACCAATAAAAAAAGTTAACTTTCCAGCAATGTATAACCCTGGTGTTAGTTTAAACCAGAGGTTTCTGTGTCTTGGACCACAAGAAACATGTGGAGAAGTGCACATGACTAGATATATCTGATGGTCAACCCTCATCTTGCTCTATGATTTTTGTTAATGAGCTTTGTAAAAAAAGTGACATGCTATGTATATTCCCCACAGCATGGGAAGGAACTACAAATACAAATAGAAGTTGGAAAGCTGTAAGGAGTATATTGTGTGCTCTTGAAAATCTGATCAGTTGAAACTGGGTAAAATAGAACTGTATCATAACATTTTATAATATCAGTGAAAAGGTCTAGTATAGGGAGGAGTGTGGAAGTGCCAAATACCAAAATTTAGACTGCTACATCTGCAGCCGAGGAACAGAGGTCTTGCTTTGCAAAGGTAAATCAGAATATAGTCTTTCCTACCATAAAATGCTGAATGATATGAATGAGAAAATTACTCCATACTGTAGAGGTTGGTTATCTGATAGTGATGACATTAAAGAACTTCATATGGGAAATCATAAGGATTTTCTGAAACCTTTAGAGAAGCAGAAGTGTGAAGTTCCAAAGTCAATAGCATTAAGATGGAATTGAATGAATTATAACAGAGGAAAATACGTCCTTGCCAGAATAATAAGCAACTAGCAAGATATTCCAGATGACTTAACTGGATCCCTCTTTACATTCTTCTTTACCAGAATGGAGAAATTAAACTTTGATCCTTTACAAAGGAGTTGTAAGAGCATTCATTATGTGCAATTGCAGAATGTGTTAACTGAAATATTAATAATTTTTTTTTTTTTGGTTGGTTTCTTTTTGTTTCTTTGTGGGTTTGTTGTTGTTGTTGTTTTTATGTTTATTTTTTGTTTTGTTTTGTTACTATTTTGTGGACAAAGAGCTCAGTCTGAGCCAGAAATGTGTGCTTGCAGCTCTGAAGGCCAAAACTGTCTAGACCTGTTGGAACAAGTCCAGAGGGAGGCACTAAGTTGGACTTAGGGCTGTAGCAACTGCCTTCTGAAGGCAGGCTGAGAGAGTTGTGGCTCTTCAGCCTAGAGAAAAGAAGGCTCTGGGGAGATCTTAGAGCCCCTTCCAGTGCCTAAAGAGGCTAGAGAAGAGCTGCAGAGGGACTTTTCATAAGGGCATGGAGTGATAGCAATTGTGGAATAGCCGTAAACTGAAGGAGGATGGGTTTAGATTAGACATGACGAATAAATTCTTTACTGTGAGGCGGTGAGGCCCTGGCACAGGTTGTCCTGATAATTTGTGGACTCGCCACCCTGGAAGCATTCAAAACCTGGCTGGACGGAGCTTGGAGCAACCTGGTCTAGTGGAAGATATTTCTACCACTGGAAGTGGGGTTGGAACTAGTTAATATTTAAGGTCCCTTTCAACCCAAACTATTCTATGATTCTATGGTTTCTCAAAAGTGTTTAGTAACTCTGACAAAAAAATCCCATCAGGCACTATTCTGAGCATTATGTGTCGTTTCCATGAATAGTTAGGCATAGTCTAGATAGCCTTTCCCTGAAATAATTCTTGCAAAATCCCAGCGTAGAAAGGAAAATCTTCTTGATCTCTGCTAGACCAGTAAACAAGACTCAAGGTTTGGAATAATTATCTTCATCCATACAGATACATTTCTTGAAGATGATTTTATCAAATTAATTAACACAGTTTACTGCTAGCAAAAAAATAAAACAAAAACAAACCACAATACAACTAGGAAAAAAAACCAACAAAACAAAACAAAACAAAAAACCCAACCCAACCCAAACCAAAAAAAACCCAGCAAATATTTCCCCAAACTCTCAAACTCTTTGCTACTCTTCAGTATGCAGTTTCAGCCTCTTTTGTTTCCTTTTTATTTACTTTGATTTATAAGAGTTTTTATTACACAGATATTTAAAGAAATTAATGTTTAATGTTGTTTATACAATAACTCATGGGTCTGATTCAAATTCTATTGAAATAAAAAGTGAATCTTTTCATTATTTCAGCCTGTATTGGATTAACCTTGAAATTTGCGTGTGTGCATATAATTTATTATTTGTTATTCTTTGTGTGTGCATGTGTTCATTATTTGTCATTCTTTGTATATTATTTAATTCAAATCAGAAATTATAGCCATAATATGTGACTTCTCTAATCTATTGCAGACACCATGACTAATCAACAGAAAATGGTATGTGATTGTACTCTTCAGTTTTTGGATCCTTCCTGAAGATAATGTTATTCTTAAGCAGAAAGATAACTTTTTCTAAGAAATGTGGGTTTTTTTCTTCCCTAATACATTCTTACCATATTTTAGCTTGGCTTAGGGTTTAGTAAAAGTAGTAGAAGACATTTGTTGACACTACAACCAGTGAATATTGATGAACTGAAAATTCAAGGATCATTTCAGTTATTCATTTTTACAAATAAAAGAATGGAAAAGTAAATTTTCTCTTTTATTCAATTATTTCATTGAAAATGTTTATATATGGAGGTAAGAATATATTTATTCATCCAGAAATTCTGAAAGATTCCTTTTGAACCCTGAGAACTGAAATATTGGCATTTTCCACAACTAGAAAACATAACTGAAGTGATATAATGCCTTAGCACAGTCTCATTTGGTTTAAAGGAATCTTGTGTCAGAAACATATGAGCACAACCCTAAAAGCTTACATTCCTCTTTGAGACAATGTTGGCACGCGATGGAAGAGCAGTCACAGCCAATGGCATAAGTTAGTGATGTGCAGGAAAATTAGCATGACCCTTAGTTACGTAAACAACATCTCTAATAATGATAAGATTAATTTTCATTTCTTTTTCATACAGTAATTTTTATCAGAATTAACCTAAGAAAAATTAAAACCAGGCATTCTATCTGTCCTTCTGCATCTGTTTTATGTGTAAGAAAAATGGAGAAATACGTTACTTAAAAAAAAAAAATAAATCTTGCATGGTTTCACAAGTCTATTGAAAATTGCTTTTTATCCAAAAAATAGATTGAATGGTTTCAAAAATCTGTTGAAAATTTCTTTTTATTGCATTGTATTTCTATGTTTAAATTGCATTTCTATAGAGATTAAGTCCAGATTTTCTTTAGTATTTTTTATTAAAAAAAAACAAACAACCCCCCCTCAAAAAAAAAAAAATAAACAAAAACAAAAAAAACCACAGCCACTGTACTGCTTTCAGTACTGTCATTTTGCCTATGAGAAAACATCCTTTTGTTAAGCAGAACAAAATGACAATTTCCTTCTAAGAAAGAAAATTAGCTTTTCTTTATTTCATTTCCTTGTGAAAGAAAAATTGAAGTATTAAACATTATCTGAGAACTTTAATTCCTAAATAAAAGTTATTATACTGCATTCTCTATTGTAGTGCATATCTATTTCTCCTAAGATGTCAGTGGTGATAGTTGGATACATTTCTCCTTTGGTGCCAATGCACACAAGAAAGTCACTTTTTACAGACAGTGTCAGAAGGTGGATCTTTAAAGTGTAATTTCAGGTCACAAGATTATCCCAGAAAAACATTATTATGGAAAGTTTACAGACCTAAATGTACACACTGCTGATGCTGAATGCTTTATGTCTTTTCAACATCTTTATAAATACTTTTATTGTGACCAACAATTCATTGAGATATCAAAGGTAGAATTGTTATGTCCCCTTAACTTCCACTGATGTTGGAAAAGATTTGCCAAAAAGAGATCTTGAGTGAAAATGTCAAGATCCAGGACAATTCACAAACATATCCAGTAGTAATCATGCAATGTTCCATGAAAAATATTGAGATTCTCATTGACTTAGATGCAGAAGGGTCAGATTTATTTTACTGCAGGAGGCATAGCAAATAATTTATATTCTTTTCAAAATATCATAATTTTTTCAACACTTTAATATTTTTTCTTTGTTTAAATACCTACAGCTGGCAAATTTGTGACTTACAACCTACTTTGTTTGAAATCTACAAATCCAGTTCAGTACTATCAAATAAAACAGTCAGAAACAAAAGAGGAAGAAAAAGGAGAGTGGGATCTCTGCAAGAAATATTTTATCCATATTATAGAGGGACTGTTAATTATGTCAAAAGAAAAATAATGTTTCTACTTTATATTGGCAAATAGACCTGCAGATGAATCTGCTCCCTCTGACAATGGATGGTCCATAATTTGGGGATGCATGCTTGAGTGCTCTTCATCGAACTCCTGTGAAGAACACGGATCAAGATTATCCTAAGAATTTATACCACAGCAGAAAAACTGAGTAAGATTAACAATGTGGCAGCTCCAGGCTGTTTAGAAAAAAAGAAAAAAAAAAAAAAAACACAACTGTTCTGTGGAGACATTACAGATGTGCTTGGCATGGATCTAGTAAGTGCAAAGTGGATAAGGGAATAAATACATTGAATGTGTCAAGCTCAGGGAGAAAATTCTGGACTGCTACCCGTACTAGCAAAACTGCCAAGGCAGATTTTCTGGTCTTTCTGAACAGATCTGTCTGCTCTAAAGCCTAGACGAACATCAGAAAACCCAGTATTTTTTTCAGCACCTGCTTCTTTTTTTCTCTAGCAAAGGTTATCTAAGTACCAAACAAGATATTGTCTGGTATGTATGATATTCTTGCATTTTTTTGGCATGATATTCAGCATTTTTTTCTTCTTCTCTGCTTTTAATTCCATCTAATCTACACAATGAGGGAGTGTAACTTGACACACAGCACCAGTAGAGATGCGAGCGTGCTTTTAAATACATGAGAAAGAGCTGTTCTTTCCAGAAATTGAATTCAAGTGAGTAACTTCAATTTATAATGTAATTACTATTTTGTCATTTACTGATCGCACACATACATAATTGTGTATCTGTACGTTCATGTGTGCATGTATATGAATATTTTCACACACCCAGTCTAAGGTGAGGGGTTTCAGCGCTCAGCAGCAGGCCCTGAGCTCCAAACAAAACTGGAGTACTCACTTGCTGCTCAAGCTGTAAGACAGAAATAACAAGATAATTATCCTGTGATTTCACAGTGCTTACCTTGCACTCACTGCTTATGTAGCCTGTGTCTGACAGTTAAAAGGTAGTTACTCAAAAAATATATGTAGCAAACAATGTTCTTAAAATAGAGCCAGACCCTTTCCTGCGGCTTTTTTTTCTTTTTTTTTTTTTTAATTTTGTAATTTAACATGTCATTCCCTTTATCAGCTCTTTGTTCTGCTGACTTATGAGAGAAGCAGAAATTGGTGCAACAAATTTGCGCTTTTAACAGGTTTATTATTGTGTTATTCCTTTATGGGGTCTTCTACGTAATTGGACAAAACAATGTTATAAATTCCCACCGGAAATACTTATTCCTCTGTAGCCTGATGTCCGATGTCTAGAGGACATGAGCAGTGCATCTCCCTCATCTGCTATTAGCACACCCACATGTTCCTTTTGGTGTATTAGAGGGCAAAGCAAACAGGGGACAAGGACTAAACGATCCAAATGGATAGAGGAAAAGAGAGAGAAAGGGAGGGAGAGGATTTGAAAATAAGCCAACAAGCACTTACAGCAAAACTAACTACCAGCAAAACATTTCCTTCACAACAAAGGTTGAATCAAAACCCTATTCCCCCAGCATATGAATTAGAAGAACAATTGTGTGATTATGATTAAAAAAAAGAGCATTACATTTTATGTTCAGCTATAATTGGTATTTATGACAATTTATGTAAACAGTAATGAAGCCTATGTGATTTTTGTGGGGAAATTGCATTATGACACCAATGATCGTTACTGTTAATTTTCCTGAAGATGATGGCAATCAGCAGGCATAGTTTCATTGTAAATAGGTTAATTTAAAATTCAAACGCTGCTGGTATTTCAAAATGAGTTCACATTTGATTTCCAAAAGCTTTGGCCCTGGCTGTCAGGATGTGACGGAAAAAATGCTTCATAACAGAAAGAAAGAAAGAGCAAATGAAAATGAGAGACTAAATAAGCTTTCTTCCAGAAATGTGTTTTCCCCTGCTAATTCAACCATGTTCCTAGGTGTGATGTGATCTGCTGTGTTTCTACCAGGCATTTATGCAAGTTC
Organism: Premnoplex brunnescens; assembly: GCA_035040995.1. Taxonomy (NCBI): domain Eukaryota; kingdom Metazoa; phylum Chordata; class Aves; order Passeriformes; family Furnariidae; genus Premnoplex; species Premnoplex brunnescens. The sequence continues at coordinate 67,792,717 of JAWWLT010000092.1, read as the reverse complement.
ATAGTGAAAAGGAGCCTCACAAAGTCTACAAATCATGGGGTAATCTAATAGTTTATCCAGTTAGGTTACGATGGTTTTGCAAATGGTCAGTAAAAAGGAATCCTCATCACTGAAAGGCAGAGGTGTCTCATTTCTTCACACAGTACACCAAGACTCACCTATCAGCATGTCCTACATCTCGGCAATGTATTTCAACAGCTAAAAATACCCCACTTCTAAACACATTACTATTCCTACCACTTGCAAATAGAAGGGTCTCATATACATAAGTATAATCAAACTCCAAGCTCTGCTATGTGAGGAAATGCAATATCATCTCCTGTTCCACAGAAAGGAAATTGAAGTGCTAAACCCTGAATTTTTAGTTGCCAACACAACAAAGAAAAGGCAAGTGCATACTTTATGAATCCCAGTCAGACGGAAAACGGGGTTCCGGTTACACTTAGAACCCCTGAGATTAATGATTCCACAACGCTCTCTCTTCACATGAATTACCACCAGATCCTTCTGCATGCACATTTTTATAAATTATTCCAAAAAAGCATTTTCTGTGTTTTCAAGCCCTTTTACCAAAGCTTTGTGAATGCATTTTATTATCCTAGATTGATTTGAATATGAATATCTAAATGATAGATTTCTCCATAAGTAGGCAGAGAGTGAGTAAGCTTGGAGTCCAGCTAAGATAAAGACAGAAATGCAACCTGCTACATGTCTTCAGCACAAAGTCACTCTCAAGGACAACATTAACAACTTGTTCACAATCGAAATGACATATTTAGATGACATATTTGCAGTTTGCAATGTACATAGGGAGCTTTTTTTTTTCCTCCCATTCTCTCTTCATTGCATGATAAGATGTTTGATAGGAATCCCTATTGTAACCTTTCAGAATTCATTTATTTATAAGGACTAAAATAATTAAATGCCAAATGAATTAAGAATGGTATTTCTTACAATATCAAGTGAGGACAATTTAAATAGTCCATAGGCACAAGCTCTCAGAGATGAATGATCTGTTCATTTATTATTGTAAATAGGATGAATTTGTTAGCTATTATTTATTGCGTCTTGCAAATTTTTAAGAGTGAAATTTAGTTATGTACCCAGAGAAATATCATAAAGTTATATTTTGAGAATTACAATGGCTTATTTTGCCTGTTTTCATGAATATGAAGAACTTGGTCCTCTTGGTTCTCCTTAAAAGAAATTAGGCACTTTTTAAAAAAACTTTATTGCAAAACCCACTCACATATTTTTACAGAGATAGTCCGTGACAAAACTCAGGTAAGAACTTAATACGTGTTTGTTCTGAAAAACATGGGATAAAACAGAATTACTGTAACAAACTATGTATCCCTCTGAAACTTAAAACAGAGGTCTGATTCTCTCATTTTGTTTAGAAATCCCATCATTCCTTAAAAATGATGCTGTGTTTTTTTTATTTTTTTTTAAATCATTGAATGTCTTGTGATCAGCTTTGTTAGTCACCAGTATACAATTGTAGAACCCTCAGAATATGAGTTTTAATTTGATTCTGTGATCTGAAAATCACAGCAGGTGTGAAACACTAGGATGAAATAGCAATGGGTGTGGAGTAATTTTTAACAAATTTTAAAATGTAGCAATTTTAGAAAACATGATTACAGGATAACAATAGTTGTATTGATTACGGTAGCATTTATGGTCCTAAATCAGAAACAGAGTCCAATAATAGAATGTCACAGAAAAAAACATGTAGGGTTTTTTTTCCCAAGACACCTCATTATTTATACAAATAAACTAAACAAAATATAAAAAAGGAAACAATAAGTAAAAAATGTAATGGAAACAAATCAGCTTCTTAAAAGCTTTCTGATTGCATTAGATACTGACATTACTTGTATTATTTGTCATAAACAGTACCTGTGACAAACACCATCACAAAACATGTCTCAAGAAGGGAAGTCTTATTTATTATAGAATTAGTCTGTCAAATCTAGAAACAAATGGAGGCAATAAAGCAGGATATTAATGTTTATCAAAATCATATCCTGTCAAGTTGCTTAACTAAAATTTGGATATAAGCTTCCTCATCTAATTGACATCCAGAGAAGTTGCATCCAGCACCCAATTATCTAAGAAAGAAAGATAAGTTCCTGTTATGGTCAATGGAAACCATATCCTGGTCCTTCTTAGTTACTTACCTTCTTAGTTACTAAGACATTATCTTAGAACTGGATGGACTCTATTAATGTCTAAGTAAGTCTGCAGTACTACTTGAAATTGCAAGTCTATCTTCCATGAAGCATTAAGTCCATTTTTGGTGCTCTAATAGTGTTAGCCTTGTAATATTGTATTGGAATTGCTCATAGCAGGCCACACACTTTGCCTTGAGTTTGCAAGACATGAAATCTGGGGTTGGCAAGACCTCCACTGTTTGATCGTTTCTTGGCCTGCCTGCAGATCTGTTGTACTTGGTTTAGATGTAAGTGTATTTTTCTTTAAATGACCAAGTGTCTGTGGTGGATTTGCTTTGCTTTTTTTTATCCCTGTATGGCACAACCACAGTAATACATAGATAGAAATAATAGTGGTTTTCCTATGTAGAATGAGGGATTTATGACTGACATAATGACATAGTGTAGAGAAATATGGACTTGGTAACATAGCAGAGGACTTGAGAAGTGAGGATGTGGGTTGAACTGCAGAGAAGTACAAACATAGGTTGACAAAAGTTAGGGTACATGCTGGCACTGGAGACCACATAGATGTTAACAACTCATTTGTATCAGTTAATGACAAACACCTGAAGATGTGAAAAACTACTTTAAGGGGCAACAAAGAAAACAAATAAATAATATGTAATTTTCACAAAAGGGAGAAATGTATAGTGCCTCTGGGTGTAACACGAAGGTACAGACTACTTAAAAAAGAGTGAGCTCTAAAAACATGTTTAGAAATATGCAAAAATTACTCCATATAGATCCTAGAGGGAGTAAGAAGAACCTACAAGCATCAGAATGACATCTTTCTGAGCTAAGGACTCAGGATGTTGAAGACTACCCTGCTGCCATCACCACCACCCTCAGCAGACGAAACACTGAGGAAGAGGGTAAGTGTAACGAGACCAAAAGGGATGGAAAGCCAGTAGTTTTTTGGTTTTTTTTTTATTAAAACCTAATATGTCATAAAATTGAGGACTTGTAGATCTGATAAAGGAGAGAAGCTGATATTTTGAGTTATAGTAAGATTCTACTATGATCAATATTGTCTATATTGCAGTGAAACTTATCCTAGAGTTGTGAGCAAAATTCTGACTCTGCTCATTTTATTGGCCCTTGATTTTCACATGCTTGTTTTTGTTTCAAACAACTTAAACACAAATTTTTGTAAGTTGCTGGAAAAGAAAATGAGAATTTACCCCATAATGTAATTGGTATTGAATGTTGTGCCTGAATAATGGTCTCCAACAGATAGCAAATACAAGTATTCAAGCAAAGCAGACATGTTTATTTTCAAAGCTGGAGACCATTTTTCAATCACAACATTCAATTTCTTTTTCATTAATTCCATTACAGCATCATGGTTCATTGCCAATGAAAGAGCAGATAAATAAAATAGATGAGAGTGACCCACAGACTCATAAAATCAGATGCTGGTGGTACTAGTTAAAAGATCAAAAAATCACTACCCTTGGATGGGTGGAAAACTTTGGTGATTAAGTAAATTTTATATGGTCATGCATAAAATTTTTGTAAATTCAAAACACAATCACCACCATCTGGATATCAGACTTTCACGAAGAGTAATAGTTCTTATTTTGTTCAACAAGTTACTCTTGTTTACTACTGACAATTTGGTCAAACCTAAATAGACTAAAACCCACCTGAATCACTTAACTGGTAATGGACTTTTTGGAGAGGTTTTCTTCCCTACTGACTATTTGTAAACGTAAACACATGTACAGATAATAAGCTCAAAATATATCTATTAAGAATCTCATCAGCAACTTCATGAAAGAGGTAATAGCATATATGGAAAGAAGTGAAAGAGACAATAGTTTATATCTTAACAATATCAGTATTGACTCCAAATTTCAGAGATGTGTGGATTTATCAGTGTAGAATCTGCAGTGAAATGAACCCGTGCTCTGATCAGTCCTCATTTTATTTTTCTCTGTCACTGCTAAAACATGGCAAAGGGAAAAAGAAGACTGAGCCTCAATCCTTTTGAAGGTGTACTCTGCACTGACATGAAAACTAAGCTAACACTAAGACTCCACCTGTGAAGACATCCCCTCCACCCACATACCAGCACTGTGCAGTTCACCCTCAGCACCTACTATCTGCCCAGCACGATCACAGGTGAACAAGGACATACTGCTAACAAAGAAAGGGGAGCTGTTATTTATTATTCATCAATCTCCAGGGTGGCTTTGCCACTCACAGTTAGTGCACTTGCCACAGACACTATTTACCATTTGACAGTTCAATTCAGGTACATCTAACGGAAGCAGTGCTTGTTGCCAGCACTCATGTGTACCAGAACAGTCAGTATCTCTCAAGCATGACATGCACATTATAGAGCAAATGCAAATGAACAGCTTCTGTTGCAAAGAACTTACAATCTAATATGAAGGAGAGAGTGAGTGAAAGAAACAGCAAGGTGGGGCGTAAAGAGTGGTAAGAGAAGAGAAATATTGCTAAGACACAGCACTTGCAAATCACTTCTCACACACTGTGGAAGTCTAGATAGACTTCAGATCATTACACATATATATCATACAGTAATGGGATACAATAGTATCCTATAAGGATAATGTTACATCTGTAAAATTTTGTAAATTCTGAAGTACTAATTTTGGCCTAGAAAGGGCCAAAATTATATATATATATATATATAAATACACTCTCTAATAATAAGTCAGATTATTCTCCTTCCTCATTGACCCAGGCAAACATTTAGGGATATGATTCAAATGAATTTGAGTGCTGCAGTAACTTGAAAGAGAGGGAACTTGATCCACAAACAAGATGAGACCAAATGTACTGCATCCAAAGCAGCTGAGGGGGTTGATGTCCTCACAAGAACTTCTGTATTATATGTGAAGTACTGTAGTGATCAGGTGAAGTTGTCAATGAATGAAGAATGGTAAATAGAGAATCCATCTTCAAAAAAGGCCAAAAGTATGACCTAGATATTTAAAAATTAGTTGGCCTTACTCTGATCACAGGAAAAATCATAGAGCCAGTCTGTTCTAATTAACTCTAACTTTTTCACTGTTAAAGTTTTGTTGGGTTATGTAGGGTTTTATGTTGTTATTGGTGGTGGTGGTATTTATTTTTTTTTTGATGGGGGGAGGGTGTGGATTTTTTTTATTATTATTTGTTTGGTTGTTTTGGGTATTTTTCAAGGAATAAAAACCTGAAGCAGAGATTTAAGAAGATCCACAGAAAATTCTTAGTTAATGTGAAGTCCCATCAAGTAATATTCAATATGCAGTGCATAATGTAATATATAGAATATATAATCCTTGTATATTTAGAAAAAGAGTGGGAAAAGGACAGTTTACAATAGTTATTTTATTCTGGATCCTTCAATATGTTACAAATATTTTAATGGAAATAAATAGAGGTATCAGTTGCAATTCCTCATAAATTAGTAGCTATCTCTCTCAAATATTTTTACTCAGACTATATGTTTGTTCTTTGCCTTTGTATAACTTTCCATCACAGCATCATGTAGATTTAATGAAGAAGTTCAGTATTGGCTGGGCCTTCTGAATCCCAGACATCTCCATTCAGTGCCACTTACTATAACTTGGCTTTATGGGTGTTCAGTTAGTTTTCAGTACATGAAGCTGAGTTCATATCTGAGCCAATTTGAACTAATTTTTTGAGACACTGTATCAAATGATTTACTAAAATCCAAATATATTATGCCAAATGCATTCCCTTCAGCCACTAATTTTGTAATTCTGTCATAAACAAGCAATCAAGTTCATCTGACAAGATTCGTTCTCCTAAAGCCCTGCTGCTTATTTATAATAACCATCCACAAATACATGAAAGATGCATGCACCAAAAAGGGAATGAGGCTGGATCCTGCCAGATACGGAAAGCTGAAGCTCAACGAAAATAAAATGTGTGGTGAAGCAATCCACTGGGTAGATGAGCAGTACTCTGAAACCGACACTACATATATTGGTAGTCTTACTTGATACTAAAAAACTTTGGATTTTAGTCAACATAATGTACTTTGAACTACTTATCTCTTTTTTGTTTGCTTATTTACATTTTGCCCCTGCTGCCTGTAAAGACTGTATGTGTCTTACAAAAAGCTGTGGAAGGATAAGATAAACTTCCATAGATGAGGTTTTGTTCAGGAAGAGGATGCAAGAGGATGCAAGGAAATCAACATTAAAAAGAAAAGAAAAAAAAAAAAAAAAAAAAAAAAAAAATAAAAACAAAAAACACAGGACCAAACTAAAACAGCAGCAGTATGAAACATATTAAAGCCTCATTTTTTTTTTAATATGTTTCACAGTCTAAAATGAAAACAGTGACAATGAAATGGGTTATGTAAAATACTTTTCAGAATGGAAAAGAGTTTTTTTTAGCACAGTGTCTGTAGTGGTAATACAGAAGTTGCACTTCAGATCTATTTCAAAACTGGCAATATTTTCTATTACAACTCCTACATATTACAGTGCTCCCTATCATGGTGGTCTCTTGATATGATTCTATATAGATATAAAGTGACATGTATGTGCTACACACATAAATATTATATTAGTTTTCCTGGCTTTGGGAGTGGTATCAACTAACAACAGAGTAAATCTGGAACATATTAGTGTACTGCTTCTAAAAGTATGAAGAAATGGAAAAAATCCTCTTATTAGTTGTTCATAGTCTATAAATTATCTGAGTTTGGACAACAAACCGTTTTTGTGCTTAAAGTGTAATGAATGCTATCCTGTCTGCAGAACAACTCCATCTCTAATATTAGGCACGTTTTTTATTACTCGAAGATAATTTTTTTTATTTTTTTATTTACTCATAAAATAAATATCCTGCATCCCCTGTCTGTGAAGTTACCGAATTATGAACAATGTACTTCCATTTCTTGATGCAATAACTACACCCTGGTCTGTTGCTGATAGTTTCAAATTGTCCACCTCAATTTTTTCAACAAAATGCCTGTGAGAGTTCTCTTCATTTATTTCTTCAAATCATCAGAACTTCCAGCAAATTTACATATCTAGTTGCGATACACAGTAGAAAGAGTTTAGAGGTCAGGAAAGCAAAGCAAGTTGTGATTGACAACTAATCAAAGGTATGGATTTGAAGCTAATAAAAATACAAAAGACTTAAATTAATCTGAGAACCAATCACAGTTTTTGGAAGTGAAATATTGACTTCCTTCAAGCTTTTGAAAAAGTGCTCTTCAAGCTGTTCATAACATTTCAACTATTTCTGCTCATCTCACTAGGACTGAAAATATTCATAGGAATCATAAGACAATTCACTTGCACAAAGTCCCTCTTAGCCAAGCCAAGACAAACCAGTCAGTGCAGTAACTGGAACTAGTATCTGTTTCCCTCTAAAATATCTATTATTACTTGATCTATGTATCAGTTTGTGCAATAGTTTGCTTAGTAATTTTGAGCTATCATGTTTCTTTTGTACATATTCTCTTTCTCTACACTGTAAACATAACTTCTGGCTAACTATTCGACTATACCTTTTATGATGTGCAAGTTAAGCATCACACCATCCATTAGAATTCCTTAATTTGCCAGAAAGACCTATAGTGAATACCTTACACTTCTCTACAGGTATGATGATCACTGATTTTATAGCTTTTCAGGTGTCTGAACCTTTGTTAATGTAAAAAAATATCCAGTTCTGAAATTAAACACAACTGCCTTTTCTGTGGCCTTAAAAAACACAAACTGCTTCCGAATTCACAGAGTAATATTGCTCCTTTCAATTGTCAGAACACTTTAAACACATTTCATGCTTCATGTCACCCATTACTACATAGCAACCATCCCTGTGCTGATAAATAGTAGTTTTAACAGTTCACAGAAACATTAAACCACATGGGAATAACGGTGGGATTCACATCACCTGAATTTATCCATCTAAAAATTAAGTGATTAATGTAAGGTAATCACATAAACCAATTTTGTTGCAAATAGAAAAGGGTAAGCACCCTAAGAAGGCCATTAATTCCATCCTAAAGCAGTGTTTAAAATGGTAGGATGACTTTTCCAGGTAGATGTTTTTGTCTTGCCATTAATTTATATGGTGGTATGATGACTACTGTACACTAGAAGTTTACTTGAATTGCCTAAATATGGGTAAATAAGTCTAAATCAACATGTCACTAAAGAGCGAGGAAAAATTAAATATAAACAAATCACTTAAATTTGGTCACCATTCTTGTGCTCTTCATCATCATTATTATTATTATTATTCACACATTCACTTTATGCAGTTGGATTGCATATTTTTTATTTTTTTTTCCTGTTTTGTTAGAGCTTTGATTTTTAGCTGAGGAGTGATTATTTACTGAGGAGAGTGCCACTCAAACAACATTCCTCTAACATGATTTCTAAGTGTGCATGAAAATATTTGCTTTCTTTCTAGTGTAATATAAAAAAAAAAAAAAAAAAAAAAAAAAAAAAATCAGTCAAACACATGAAGGGCAGAACTAAGAAGCAGAGGACTCTACTGTGCTGTGGGAAGGAGTAGCTCTGCTTTTAGGAGCTACAGTGGGCAAACAAGCCAATGCAAATCCTCCCAACTGTGTCTATAATGTGAAAAAGCTAATGCAATCCCTGGCTGTCTAAACAGATGAATAGGAATAGGGACTGGTTTAACACTTATATATGACAAAGATAAAACAGATTTAGAATTTCTTCTATTTTTTTAATACTCTTAATGCTCATCTTTCAAAAACAATGATGGAAAGTCAGAGAAGATGCAGAAAAGAACTACAAAAATTATTTAGGAGCCATGGAAGATGCCTTATAGTGAGACACTTAAACAGCTTTACCTATTTACCTTATCAAGAAGAAGATTGAGAGGTGATTTGATTAGAGTGTCTAAGTACCTTCACAGGGAGAAAACACTAACTACTAAAAAGCTCTTTAATCTAGCAGAGCAAGGCATAACAAGAGATGATGTCTGAAGCTGTAGCCAGACAAATTAGAAATAAAGCACAATATTTTTTAACAGCGTGGGTGATTAACCACTGGAACAAACTGCTAAGGGAAAAAGTGGATTCTTTTTTGTCTT
>JAWWLT010000092.1:67749829-67761725 GCA_035040995.1 Premnoplex brunnescens | reverse complement strand
TAAAATCTGACAATAGAAAAAGCTTACTTAATGAATGCTTCTAGCAACAAAAGTGCAAAACATGGGGAAAAAAAATTAATACAGCTGAAGAAGTTAATTCAAATGCCAAGAAACAATTAGCAATTGACTGGAAATGATGCATACATCTTAAAAAAATACATAGGTGGGATTTTTAATTTATTTTTTCCTTCAATTTTATTTTAACTCTAGGTTTTGGCCCCAAATATCCAAAGAGCTCTGCTCATTAACAAAGTGTTGGTTTCTGGAAACTTTAAAAGAATGGTGCTATATAATGAATGAGAGAAAAAATTTAAAACTGCTTTTACTTGCTTAACAGGCTTTGTAAATCAAAGAAAATGAGGAAGGAGTCTGGTGTCTAAACAAAAATATAACTAAGCCAAAGTCCTTCTCATGTTCTTTGTCCAGATGGATCTTCCCAAGATGTTTATCATGTTTATGTCCACATGCATGCACACGTGTACACATGCACACCAATATTTGCTGAATTCATCAATTTAGCTACATAGGTTTTTATAATTTCCCCACTATTTCCTTATTAATTTAATTGGCTTGTAGTTATCTGAGCTTCCCGTGGGGAAAAAAATAGCTTAAAAACCCTCAACCTTTTGTATTTTAAGATACAATTTTTTATTATTTTGAATATTGCAACTTTTATTTGATGAAAGTTACTATTAACATATTTTCATAATCTTCTCAGCCTAGCAACAGCAGGAGTAAAAGGTGTGAGGGGCATGCAATATTCATGAAATTAAGGAGAGTCGAGATGAAAGGGAGTTCCATTAGGGAGACCAAGTGTGACAATATGACACATATTTGCATATTTTACACTTTAAATCTTTTCAGCACATCCAAGTTGATATATGGATGTAAACATGCATTGCCAGTTTTTAGCATATTATAAGCCCTCAAGACTTTGCATGCATTTTAATATGTTTCATTATTGCTGCAGATTTTAATTTCGAACTGCACAGCTTTGATGGAAGAAAGCTGGAAGTCAAAGCATCTGGCCTCTGCTTCAGGCAAGCGCAGCCTTTTCCTTGAACACTTTTTGTATAAGCAAGTCTATTTATTTGTGCATGTGTGGGAGTTGTCTGCGTGTGTGTTTGTGTGCATGCAAGGGGTGACAAATGTGGAATACACTTTCTGTGGTACACATGCTACTGGAAAAGGGAAGGGAAGGGAAACCATCTACATTCTGTGGACAATAGCTGTGTTAACCTATATATTTTTTTCCACAATTGTGATTTCCCTGTTCTTCATCCATACAGAAAATACTGTAAGGTTCATGATTATGGTAGTATGGCATTATGGCACTTTTTTTTCTTTTTTTTCCTTTTAGCAGTTTTTCACCATCTCCATCATATATGTCATTTAATTCTGTAAGAAATACAGCATGACTCAATGGTGTAAGGAATATCATGGTTCATAATAATAATGTGATATTTAGCCCTTATCTTGTGGTCTTGATATCACAACAGCTTGCAAATGCCAATGCATCCTTTCAGGTTTTTCAGGTAGGTGCATTAAAACCATCTGTGCTCAAGGAATAAATATATTTTAAATGCCCATAGAATAGTCACTCAGGAGAAACCAACACTTACTACAAATAACTGCATAGGTGTATATGAGTTACTACAATTTCTTTCATTCTTAAAAGAAAGAAGTGTCTTCAGGGATGGTGTTTTGTGGAAAAACTGTGAATTAAAGTATTTTTCTTTCTGACATTGTTGAATTTAACTTAATGTAAGTTATCAACAGAGACCTACCTTAGATGAACATAAGCAGGTCACAGCTTTACTTGCTTGATGCCCAGAACCACTCAAATTATGTACAATATAAGTAACTTGCTCAGATACTACATCACAAGGCCCTTAAAAATTAACATTCCTTGCTGGCACTGGCATCCTAAAAAACACTTCCAGGATGGAGCATGTACAACTTCTCTGGCTCCCCAGTTTCAATGTTCCACCATCCTCACAATAAAGGATTTTTTCCTAATGTCTAAATAAACCCTTTCCTCTGTCAGTTTGAAACCATTCTCCCTTTTTGTATCACTCTTTGCCTTTGCAAACAGTCCCTGTCCAGCTTTCTTGCTGGTCCCCTTTAGGTACTGGAAGGGGCTTTAAGATTTCCCTGAAGTCTTCTTTTCTTCAGACTGAACAAGCCCAGATGTCTCAGCCTGTCCCCTAGCAGAGGTGCTCCAACCCTCCAGGCATCTTTGTGGCCTCCTCTGGATTTGCTCCAACGGGTCCATGTTCTTCTTATGTTGAGAACCTGAAAGCTGGACTCATTGCTCCAGAGGCTGTCTCAACAGAGCAGAAGAGAGAGGGAGAATCCCCTCCCTCAACCTGCTACCCAGCCTGCTTTTGAGGCAGCCCAGGGCACAACTGGCTTTCTGTGCTGTGAGTGCACATGGCCAGGTCATGCTGAGCTCATCCACCAGCACTCCCAGGACCTTCTCTGTAGGGCTGCTCTCAATCCGTTCTCCATCTACCCTGTATTTGTGCCCTTCTTAAGTAACTAAGCTGAGGTTTTGTTCCAGCAGTACAGATTCCAGAAACTTCCTCTGTGTTTTCATCTGCTTACAAGCTTTCTGAGGGTTAGAATCTCTAACAAATCTGATAACAAATAGTAGAATGATCCTTTTCAGACTTAAAGATCTATAAAACTGTGCTGCTGTCAGGGATGAGCACATCCCTGAAGAAGGAAGATAGACAGGATGGAGCTAGGAAGTCAGTGCATGTAGTGTGCTCTAAGAGATGAAATGATACTAATGAAGGGGATGCAAGCCCTAGTCAGTTTGCTGCAATAAATCAGCCCCTATTTCATTTGTTTCATAACAGAGCAATGTTGGAAACATCATCCTTATTATAAGGTTATAGATATGGCTCTGTTATTTTGCATAATACTTTACTATGAATTGCATTGAAAAGTCTCTTGAAGAAATGCCAGTGGAATCAATTCTGCAGCATTATTTCTATTTTCTATATTGTGGTATCACACAGTATTCCTAGGTATATGTAGAAATAGTATAAAAGAAAATAAGACCTTAACATAACTACTTCAATGCAAAAGCAGCATACAACTATTCTAGCTGGGCTTGGCTGGTGGGGTTCAAGAGCACAAAGGCCTTAGGTGAGGTTTCTGTCCTAAGGAAGACAGTTTAGCCCTTCAAAATAGAAGATCAGTGCCTGTCAAACACAGATATCCTTGATGTTACCCTAAAATGAATATCTGCATAGTCAGAGTAAGTGGTGCAGAATCACTCTTTACATGAAGCAGAAGAGAAGAGACTGAGGAAGAGTAGGAATGACAACAGGGACAGAGTTTGACCCAAACTTGTTATTATGTAGGCACCCTCACAGAGCTGTTATACAGGTTAACAGATTAAGGCTTGCAAAAGTCCTTGAACAAAAAGGCTGTGGAAGTGGAAATGATTGTTATTGCTTGAATCAATATGTTGTGACAAAACAGGACAACACAGATGTCATCCCTTCTGAGTTCATATTCTCCAAAATTTGCTCTTTCTGGCACTTATGAACATCTATGCATTTATAGAGAAGAAGTCACACACATTTATATTGGCAAACACAGCTTTGGATTCATGAATTATTACCGCAGCTCTTCTTTAGAGTGGTGGATTTTGACCTAGCACTTCTGAAGTTGCATGATAAGAATATTATTTATAATACTCTTTCTTAGGGCCTGCAGAATATTTGATCTATTGGTGGCATTGGTCAGAAGTGTTTTCAAAGACATTTTAGTTTTGATTCATTGATTTCATTTTCCAGAAAGTGTTACCACTGACGCAGTCAGTGATAAGGCAGTGAATGACAATCTAACTTGCAGGCTGAGTTTAGCCCATATATATGGCGAGCTTTATTCACAGATATTTCTCAGGGTAGTGGCATCTTCTATACAGTTTACTTATACAGTATCTTATTGCTAGCTTGCCCTTCATTTGCACTTCCCTAAGCATCTTTCAGGATCACCATTAAAGAAGCAACACAGGCAAGAAGAAATTCTCACCTGAACCAGTACTGCAACTCTTACGTTTTGTATTCTTGACATGAGTTTTTTTAAATAGTCAACATTCATGTGTGGGTCGTTTCAGGTAAGGGGCCAAACTTTTATGATTCCACTTGTAACATCCACCATGTGTTGGTGCGATCTTGTTGTGATGGTTGAATGGTCTGAGCTGCAAAAACACAAACATAAAATAAGAAAAAGCAAGTTGGCTTTCAGCTTTAATACATGTGAAGCCCAACAGACCAGAGATAAGAGCTGTCACAAACACTTTGATATTGACATTTCTCACCATAAATCCATAGAAGACACATACTTCTGCCAGTACTAAGTACACCATTGGGTGTTAAGAAACACTTTTTGTTGCTGCTTATTCTCAAATGGGACAAAGATGGGAAGAGGCAAAGCACTTATATCAGTGCAAAAGCTATTTCCAAGCCTTTTTTATCTCAGCTCTATCTGTTAAAATGTGAAAAATGCCCTTGTTTATATTTGTAGCCCTCAAAAAATTCTATATATTTGTGTTAGACCTTCTATCAGAGAGATCTTTGCAAAAGCTTAGGAATAATTGCTTAATGGCGGTTTTAAAGTCAAGGTCAGAATGCATTTGCTTTGGTAAAAAGAGTAAATGATAAACCTAACTGTTCCTCAAGCAAAATGGTGCAATTCAGAATAATAATTGATACTGCTACTGCATAATTTAAATTTTACGCATTGCTTTCAGATATAAATCTCCAACTGAGTTTGGAAATTTGGATAAATCTCAGTTTTTCCATTTTTTAAAAAACAACTTTTATACATAGTCTTGCATACCCATTACAATCCTAATAATAGTGTAACATCAATACAAGTAACAGATATGTGGCTAGTGTACGCAGCTATAGATAAAATGGAAAGTATCCAAAGTGTATCGGATGTGGAGTTTGGTCCAAAGGTGAATGGATGCCTTTGGTTAAACAGGAGCATGATTTATGTGGTGCATTTTGTCACAGCATTGGCTAAAACTTGCACGAGATCCTAAGCAAAATGCAGACATTGTAGATGGTGAAGAAAGAGCCAGTTGAAAACCAGTGCAAAACTGAGAGTATTTATTTAAAAACAAAGAACAAGCTCTTGTTTGCATGGAAACCAAAGAATATTTTTTCTCTTTATATTTTCCAAGATAATCCTATTGATGTTTAACAACTGCAAGGGCCGTGGGTGGTCCCTGGATTAGTTACTGCTCTTTTTACTCTGAGACCCATCCAATTCATCTGTAAGCAAGCGTGAACACAGACAGCTCTAAGCAAATTCTTCTCTCTACACACATGTGCACATGCTATTGTGCAGAGATACGCACATGGAGAAAAAAAAAAGAAATGCAATTGTATGGGAGCTTCATTCTGAGCAATGTGCAGGCTGTAATAATTATTGTTGACCCAGATTTGCTCCATCCATGTACATCCAAACATACAAATAGGAAAAAACAAAACCAAAACCAAACAAACAAGCAAAAAAAAAAAAAAAAAAGCGTATGCACTTTTAGATATAGAAATATATAGAAAGAATTCATGCGTATGTAATATATATATATTATGTACATAAGGAGGAAAAATATAAGTAAAAGATATGGAAATAACAGTATAACCTTATCTCACAGATTTCTTAGCTAATTTTCATATCCTTGGAAGACAAATGCATTTCTCTCTGGGAACAAGTATTAAAATGCATTGATAGTTCAAGAAGATACCTGATGACAATTTGGAACACAGATAAATTATAATTTCTTCTCTCATTAACAAACTATAAACTGTCAGCATTTATGGACACTGAATTTGTTATTAAACTTTGCCAAGATAGATGCTCCTAATAAGAAGACGTTTTTCTTACCACTATTATCTACAGACAAACTGATTTAGGGTTTTCTTTTCGGTGCTTATGCTTTTCTCTAAGAATTAAATTTGCACTAGGAAAAAAAGAAAAAAAAACCCAAACAAATAACCCTATTTCCAAAGCTTTAGAATATTAATTTGATTCATGAGTGGTAATTGCATGATTAATAGAAACCAGTAATTAATAAAGCTTCTATTACTGTTTTGAAGCCTTAAGACAGAATTAAAACACATAGGTTTTGTTTGTTTTGTGGTTTTTTTTTTGTTTTTTTTTTGTTTTTTTTTTTTGTTTTGTTTTGTTTTGTTTGTTGTCGCTGTTTGTTTTGGTGTAGTTTTTTGTTGTTTTTGTTCTTTTTTTTTAATTTATAAAAAAAGTCAGACAAAGGAAAAGGAACTCAATGTGGTTAATACTTTACAGTCAAACTAAGTAGAATTAATATAACTTTTGGAGAAAAGAGAGCTTCAAGACATTTACCCTGCTCCTTCACTTTGGAAAACTGCTTACATATTTATTTATATGAGTGATTAACTCAAACAATTATGATGTCCAGCCTTAGTCTTGCAGATGCACATACAGTCATTTGTTGAAAGTAAAGCAAGAACAATACTGGTGAAGGAGTAACGTGCTCAGAGCTAATGCTCCTCTTTGCTTTCTTAGGGATTCATTAGTCAGTGAATAATTTCACAAATTAGTGAAAGGGTCCACTTTTTATCTTGGCAGTCAAAAAATATATTAGACCAAAGAGAATGGCATTTCTACTTGTCTGGCTCTTCTCCATTATAATAAGCAAAAGTCCCAGCTTTGTGTGAAATGACATACTAAAAAGGAGTGTGTTAGCTTAGCACAACAAACCAAAGGATAATGAAGAAATATATCTATATATGTGTGTATATACATGCTCACTGCAGGTGGATTGACGTAGATGACTTTTAAAGGTCCCTTCCAACTCAAATTATTCTGCAATTCTATGATATATATTACTATATCACACATTTGGAGAAGCAACTATGTAATTAGGTAGTGTTGCAACTCTGCAGTTGTTGACATAACATCCAAACTGGTCTGAAATGCAGATCTTTATAGACTCATTTGTAAAACATGATCCTCCTGCCACCAGCTGTTCATCAACAGCATTGTATTGGATGTCCGGGATCTGAGCAGATAGATGTGGGAAAGATCTTGTTTGTTTAACATTGACACATGTCATGATTAGAAGAGAGAGCTGGATGAATGCCATGCCATTGGGTGGAGCAACTACTTTGGAGAAATTCACCACATTTCTTTTATCTCTGGTCTGTCTGCTTGGGGTCCTGAATTGCTGAGGTGAAAGCACAAGTCAGAACCAGAGTTTTGAAAAACAGATTATTTTGACTACAGGGAAATTTGTCATCTTTTTCTTCCTCTCCCATCCTTCATTGTCAATGAGAATTGTAAACTAATAACATTTAATCTCATTTTCTGACAGTGTAAGGGTGTGGCACAGCATGCTTAATCAATATTGTGTTTTATGCAAAATGCAAAGTCTCATGCATTGAGATTATTGGATCAGGACAACATAATCCAATAAACCATGTCGTTTTGTTATGGCACAACCTGGCTAATGCTTAAGCAGTAAAATGGGCTATTTTGGCTAAGATTTTGGAAAGCTAGGAAAAACAATGAGATAATATCTAGAAGATTTCAGAATTACTATCTTCTCTGTTTTAATGTCATATTTAAATCAAGTTGCCACTTCCCTCTGAAATCTCAAGGCTCAATTATTTTCCTTTTATAAAAGGCACTGGGAGAGAAAATGAACAAGGTACAAATGAGCCTGTGCGTATAAATATATACAAGTTCATGTGTGTGGGGGACTGAGGGAAAGAGAGAGCGATAGAAGGAATGAAGAGAGATATAATGAAAAATTTGGATTACAACAATGTTTCCCAATAATAACTCCAGCCCTAAAAACAAATTGCATTTTTTTTGCAACACTGAAAAGCTTATTATTAGTTCTGACACTTTAAAATATGCCCGCATGGCTGTGCCACATTCAAGCTGCCAGCTTTGAAACAGCTTCAAAGCCAAAGGAGGGGTATAAAATTTAAAGAGAGCAGTCTACTTTCTGAGCACTGGCTCAGTAAAACATGTGGACAAAATCCTGGAAATGAAAATGTGCTAGAGCTTATATACATATACTCTATCCCTCACCATCCCTTTCCTCTTATAGGTATTCTTTGCTGTAAATATTATGTGGAATTTTTTGCCCCTGTGGTCCTGGTAAAACCCACTTGGCTGGGATGGAAAAACAGATATTGAATACTGTTTGCACGTAGGACAAACCGACAATGCATGAGATTTGGGGACTAAGAATTTTGACTATTTCTCCCTCCTTTTTTCTCTGGGGTATATTCTTAATTGCCACACTCTCAACAGATCTAGAACCAAAACAAAGAGGGAAAATTCCATATAAAATCATTAAATTAATATATTTTCAATTGTGAGAGGGTGCAATATTTATTTATCTCATCACCTATCAACATGGCATGAGGTAGGTAAATTTGATTGTTTTTCTTTCACAAATGGAAAAGCAAGAAGATTAAGACAAAATCATGTTACGTCTTGCAAAGGGACTCGGTAAAGTTTGCTAGGCACCATGAACATCATTTATAGTGTTGAGCTTGATTTTGTTAATTTTCTGAGGGATGAGAAACCTTTCCTACAGCTAGATTAGATGATAAAACACAGTCTTAACACACAAGTCACTGAATTTTTGTTGGCAATGTCCCAGACAGTGCTGCAATTATAAGGAAAATGCCCTGCATTTCTCCCTAAGATGATGAACTTAATTTTTAATTGACAATGTATAGCTAGGAACTGATATCTGGATGGTCTGTTCATATATTTTGTCTTTTTTACTGCAAATATTTTGTCCCAGTTGATGAATGCTAATTAGGAGATTAAAATGACCAGTCACACAATATATACTCATTTAAAAAACTCATTGAGCAAGTATTCTGAATGTAGGGATGTATTAAAGAGAAAAATTTGTTACATATTCTTAGAAAATTGTATAGATATAGTCAATCACTAAATATTTGTAATTAAAAAAGGAAATATTTTTTTGCTAATGAGGTTATTAACTGGGAATAGTTATCTTTGTTTAATAACTTCAAATTTGGATTTTCAAAGTAGATATTAGTGATGTGTACTGATTCATAAAAAGAAAAAAATAGATTTTTTAAATTATATGGTAAATTTTAAAAATGGCTGCACACTCTTTTTATATGCAGTCCAATCAATATAATTCAAAAATCACAAGGTTCTTTTAATATAAAGCGTTTGTTTCACCTTGCATATGAATAAAGTGAAGAGGGGATGATTTTACACCCCTGTAATTTATAAGATTGAAAGGAGTAAGTATCTGCTGTGCACATACCACACCAGTGCTTAACACTGAAAGTGAAAAATACTTGTTTCTTTGATATTTTTCTTTTCCTGCCTTCCCACCCCCCACCAGGAGTAATCAGTAGTGTTAAATTAGGAGACTAAATAGAACAGATCAGATTTTGCTTCTTAATTTCTATTTTGGGGAAACTCTTACTTTATTCCTGCATAAAGATTATTAGGACAGGTTTAGTGTTGGTATTCATCTAATCTAATTCTAGATATATAAAAATTTCATACCTAAGTCATAGTCAATTATTTAAAACGCTGCCTGTAATCAGTCAAGAGAAAGGCATGACTAACAGCAATACATCTATTGTAGGCCTCTCTCTTATGATGGGATGAATGATATCCAGATGTTGTCCATTTTCCTGTATTAAGAAAAATATGATGTCCATCTCCAATCCAGACTCGGAAGGTTAGGTTGAAGCAGATGATTCACATCATTAAATACTTTCTGAAAGGAGCTGAGAACTTTTAATTGTAAATGCAGTTTTTTGTGAAATTATTCAACAAGTTCATTTAATCTGCATTCACTTAGAAGCTTGTATTATTTTTTTTCCCCCCAGCATAGAGCCCTCTTAGACAATGGATCTTAAGTTGTCCAGTGGGAGAAATAAGAGTTTGTTTCATTCCAAAATGTTCCTTTTAGCACCCCAAGTACTTCCTCAACTCACAGTCATGCACAGAGTGAAATGCTGAATTTGGATCCTCTTCTGATCATGTTTTTCCTAACAACCCTCTTTTCTTATATATCTACATCTCCATGAGAACCAATCTCTTCTTTAGGCTCATTTCCATTCTATTTGCATCTGCTTGTTCAAGATTACAGGTTGACATACAGAGTGACTTTTGAGGATGTCACCATGGCTAGGCTTTGCGAATGAAGATTTGCAAGGGCTCTACCCATGCTTGCTACAGGCGTGCTGATGGCTAAAAAGGCCAATGTGAGATAGGCAAGTCCCATTGCTAAAGGCACAGTGGAAAGTCTCCATGGGCATTTTAGGATGTGATGGTTTTCTGTTTAGCAAGTTCTGTAACGAATGAAATTCCTGATCATGGGTTGTGCAAAGCAAGCACATAAAGCTGGAAAATATGCCACTATATGTTGCAGCTACAGTGTCACCTTTTTTTGTTTAGTCCATTCTTGCAGCAGTCGGATGCTTCTCAACAGCTAATGTTACATGATTTCAAGCAGGTACTCCAATTCCAGGGGGAGTGGTAAGGGCTGCAAATAGAAACAAAAATAGAAATTATTCTTGATACTTTACAATCTTTTCACATGCAGGAAAATAAGAAAAATCAATTGAAAACTGCCTCAAAAACATGAGAAACAGGAGAGGAAAACTTGCTCTATGCAATGATTTATCATTTATATCTGCATTTATATCTTTTGCTAAGAGTTCACTAAATACTTCAAATAATTGAGTTACTCTTATCTTTGAGTCACATCTGTCCGATTAGTGCTTCTGACTAGAGGTAAATTACCTGATAAAGAGGAGGTGGGATGGCTTGCTGAAAGGATGAATATGGGACTGCTGAGAAGGCCAAAATGGAAATCTTAAGTGTCCTAATTAATCTGCTAAAATATACAGTTTTTCATTAAATATTGTTGTATGTTTCTGCCTCTTTTGGTAGTGAGAGACAAGAACCCCCAAAAGAGTAAAATTTGGGTTTTTGTGGGTTTTTTTGTTTGGTTTTTTTTTTTGATTGATTTTTTATTTTTTTATTTTTTATTTTAAATCATAGCAATACTATGGAGGTGAATTAGGCCACAAGACCAATAACATGCAGACACATAGTAGAAAGTATCCCTGCCTATGCAGCAGGGTTGAAACTGGATAATCTTTAAAGTCCTTTCCAATTCTAACCATTCTATGGTGATTCTATGATTTAGAATGGATCTTGCCCTTCTGAATACCCTTTTCCCCTTGTATAGCAACAAGACTGTCCTGTCAAACTGGATTGCAAAGCACCCACAAAATCAAATTTGGAAGATCTTCCACACTCACTTGTTATGCTTTCATCTGTTTGCTTATCTGTGTAAAGGAAACACACTGTACTTACCCAGGTCCAGTGCTGCAGAAATTCAGGCCAGAAACATGCAGCAGAAGAGTGATTAACCACTGGGGCAACTTAGGATTTCAGCAGATTCACTAATGTTAGAAATGTTTAAATCAAAATATTCTAAGAGATATATTCTAGTTCAAACAGAATTAATTCAGGGAAGTCCTATGACTTCTGTTATGAGAGAGGTCAGATGAAATGTTCACAATGGTCCCTTCTGGCTTCATAATCTATGAAACCACGAAGCTATATGAACCTCTTTCAAGAAATAAAGATGATGGTAACTGTCTATAAATACTTGATAACATGAAATTGCTGGAGGAACTATTTAAGGTGGTTAATGATGGTATTATAGGGAATAATGTCCTCAAACTGAAAAGACCAAGGTAGAATATTTAAAAAAGACAGTATTTTCTAGAAGTGAGGTCAATTGCACAGTGGAGTAATTTGCAAAATCGAGTTCTGTAAAAAGAGCTGTACAAAG
>JAWWLT010000092.1:67733893-67749708 GCA_035040995.1 Premnoplex brunnescens | reverse complement strand
TATTTTTTATTTTTTTTTTAAGAATTGATTAGGAAATGGCTTACTGGCTAATGCTTTCTCATCTGATCAGGAAACTTCATGCATTATTTTTTCTACCTGACATACAACAGCAGATCCTAGGAGGGAAATGTCTAGTCTGTAAAAAAAACAAAACCAAAAAAAAACCTAGCTTTCCTCTTGTGACTTTGTTAGTTTGTTCCTCAAAGGTGAAAATATTTCCCTTTGAAACAGAACACTTCACAACAGCCCATCATACATCCTTCCACCTTAGTGCAAACTGCCTCCAAAAGCCAAAGCTGTGAATGTAGAAGGGGCTGACATTATTTGCAACTGTGGTCATGTTTCCTGCGGTTCCCCTCAGCTTTTTTTGCATACTGAGGTGGTTTGTCAGAGCTTTGCACACATTCCATGTCTAACGGAGCCTCATTACTGCCCTGTGCAGAGACAAGCGAGGTGGAGAAGGATGACAAGGTTTGCATTAATTGCACAGCTATCTGTTGTTCCAGGGGCCATTCAAGCATATAATAATTTAAGTAGAGTTTCAGTGAGTTGGAAGTTGTTGCTTTTTGGAATGTTTTGGCAAGCTGATTTCTTATTATAGCACAGTTGGTATTTCTTTTTAAAGTCTTGACAGAAAGCTGTAGGTGGTCACATAGCTTTTGTCCTGATAGCAATACATTTTCAACATTCCATTAGTCAGGCAAGAAGTTGACTGGTGCAACTGGATTTTATTATATTGAAGCTCTTGATAGAGGTCATCTCAGACAGTGTGGTTCAGATGTGAATCTACCTACGAATTCCCATTAAACATGGGAATAGCTAGTGCTTGCTTTGGCCTATTAATTAAGGATGCTGGTAGTTGGAAGGTTCATCTCAGTATTCTCATTCAGATTTTTCTAATCATGGAGTATCTCATGATCTTGACCAACAAGATTTACCATGTCCTCAAACTAATCTTCAGTAAATTTGGTGGCATTAGGCTGAAATCTGCATTGTCTTTATTGTTACTGATTATCTATAAAGGAAACTTTTCCCAGATTACCCAAAGATTCGAATTTGTGTGTGTGTTTGATACTATTATAAAACATCTTTGATTTTAAATCAAGTCTGCTGTTTGTGCAGCTTTAGAAATCATAGAAATTGACAGAATAAAGCAGAGAAATTTAGCCAAGGAAATGCAATGCATGGGGAATTTTATGTTAAGTTTAGATTAAATTATGTTGGAAGAAAACCTGGGAAGATAATGCTTTTTAAAAGTTTTGAAGTGGTGGAGACTGGCTTCTTATACAACATCACTAGAAAGGAAATTCTCTTTCTCATTGCTTTGGCACTTGTCAGATGGAGTCACAATTCTACATAGTTTTTCTGTCTATTTCAATCTGGAAGTGAATCTGTGTTTGAACTTTAGTTGAACTTGCTATCAGTAAGGATTTTAGCAATTGTTTTTGTTGGTTGGGCTACCCAGAGAAACTCAAATATATGAAAATACTAACATGGAACAATTGCTTTATCAGGAGTGGAAGACGTTTGGCTTTAAATACTTTAAAAAAAATTAGTTCACTTCAAAATCTGTGTAAAGGCACGCACTTTTTGAGATCTTGAGCCCAAGGACTAAGCTATAGTTTGTCAGTCTCTTTTAGCACCAAGTTGGTAAAGATGATATCTATTTTGGATGTCCTGAAGTTTCCTTATATTAGTCATTCTCCTCTTCTAGTGGACCCTACCGCTATGCCTCAAGTTAGAGTAACCTTTAGGTCACTCAGATTTTTGGAGGTGACCAGCCCACACAGGGCTACAATACAATCACTATTAGCCTATGTGGAAAGCTAACATTTGAGATTAGGGCACATCTGCTTTTAAAACTGGATTTTGCATGTTTTAGTCCAGTTTAGTCTTTGCCATTTTCAATACAAAGTCAAACATATGAAGAAAGACATCACTGCCATGTTTGAATCACTCACAGTATGAGATGGATCTTTCAACAAATGGTTTTTGATGGCAGTTAAAATGCACAAAATTATACTCCTAAGATTTGAAACCAGTTGATTATAATTTACATCTTATTAGTAAGGGAAAAAAAAGTATCCATTACCAAATGTAAAATTAAATGATCATTAAGATAATTACCTAGTTTGTTGTGCTCATGGAGTGTATTCTTTCAATTGTGTCTGCAAATTAGCAAAGACCTTACTTTGTGCAGAAATCAATAAATTATTTTGTTGTTGTTTTCATCATTGTTGTGATAATACATGAACATATTAAAGTTATTTGGGTGTAAAAGATTGTAGTCAGAGGTTTTGCCAGAAAAAACATAGCACCTGAGCTCAGATGGATCAAAGATCAAAATTGCTGTTTTAGCAAACATTCACGGCCAAAATTTGCTAGATATTTTCATTAGGTTTGGATCTGGCAGGTCTTATCCTGAGTTTTTTTTTAAAAAAACAGAATATATACACCTTGTTCGTGGATCATAAGTGTACTGACAAAGTGAACATTTGTGGATGTTAGTCTAAATGTTATATTATCTAATGTACAAATATAGTGGTATGTAGTGATCTTTCCTGAATATGAGAAGTGCTTTGGCTCCAAAAATTCAACTGTTTTGTCAAGCGAGTAGCTAAAATCCAAAAAGGGGCTTTCATTTTCATGTGCTGTATCACAGTGCCTAACTTTAAGGTGTCCTGATGGTAGAATTCATAAAGCTGTTTGTGGTTTGACAAAATTGAGATTTATCTTACATTTGTTTAGCTAAATATTACCTACATTTTTATCCGAGGTTTCTTTAGTTAAAAAAAAAAAAAAAAAAAGGACAAAAAGAAGTAAAAGCAAAGGACCTAGTATACGAACTCTCATATATTTTTAATGACTGCATTATGATGAGAGGAATCACCCTTAAAATGGACTATTTTCCTCCTGGGATTACAGAGGATTATTAGAAAGGTAAGCTTTGATGAAGACATCTGCATAGTAGACATCTGCATCTGAGGAAAGAAAGTACATTCTTAGAGTCCATACATAATGCATAGAAACACTCACATCAGTTCCTGTGATGCTCCCCTGGCAGGATAAAAACTATATAGAAAAGCAATGAAAAGAGTCAGAACACCTTGAGTTTGCTTTTAGAGAAGGATAGGAATTAACTTTACCTACCTGATTACAAGAGGGAAGATAAGCTTACTAATTGCTGAGACAGGGTAGTTAAAGTGTCTTTCCTTTATTTCTATTATTAAGCATTAATAACTATTTGAATTTTTCCCTGTTTTCAGGTAAATTCCTCTTTTAGACTGAGTGGCTTCCTCTCCCTGAATAGCTACTGTGTGAAAACACTAAGAACTGTATCCTAATGATTTCATTAAACCCCTCAGCCCCCTCTGGGGTCCTCCAGGGTTATTTTCTTTGTACACAATGACTGCCATTACTCTCTCTCCTCATTCTTAAGGGGTGAATAAGGTAAAGAGAAGAAGCCAAACAAACAAACAAATAAATAAATAATACTGTGACACACATACCCCAAAGCTGGATCATACAAGCTACAATAACTCATAAACAGGGGAGGAAAGGGATAAAAAACGAGCAACAAAACACAATTCCCCAAACAGTTGGCACATAAAACAGCCCAGAGGCAATCTCTCTTGTAGCACACCAGACAAACACATAGGTATTTATGTGCAAAACAATTCAGTTTACTTTCCCTAATCCTCCTGATTCCTCCCTCCCCTGACAAAAAACCTGTGGTGTTTATCACAGGAAAGCTGATACTTTGCCTTGTCACTCACATAGCCCTTGGATATGTATGGCCTTAAAAGAGCCCAGGTATGCTTCCTTTTGATATTTTGTTGGGATGGGGCAATAAGGGAACTAAGGAGTTAGGCAAGGACAAAATGTCAGAACAAAGTGAGAGTTGAATTCACTGACCTAGACACAGTTCTATTGTCTCATACTAATATAAATAAAATAAGTTAAAGGGTCACATTCTACAAATAATTACTCATCTTCATCTGTTATAAAGAAAATAATTAGATAGATTATTTAGCTGGACAGATTAGCTAAGGTATATACAACCTTTAGTGCTGTATACAAAACTGATAAATGCAACCCATTGTTGTTTGAGCTGATCTGAGGGGCAAAACCCAGTGTACTGGGTTGCATGGCAACGTTTGTGTAGTAAGAGGTTACAGCTGTGACTTGTTAGAGAAGCTAATGGAGGTTTCCCAATACCTGATGCAGCCAATTCCAGCTGGCTCAAAGACAGACCCATCACTGGCCAAGTCCAAACCCATCAGCATCAACTGGCAACACCTCTGGGATAACAGATATAAGAAAGAGGGAAAACAACATCTGGAGAGAAGAGTAAGATTACACAAGTGCAACAGCCCTGCAGACAGCCATGTCAGTGCAGAAGGTGGGGAAGGTGGTGCTCCAGGCACTGGAGCTGAGGTTCCCCTGCAGCTTATGGGGCAGCCCATTGTGGGGCAGCTATGCCCCTACAGCCCATGGAGGACCATGGGGGAGCAGAGATCCATCTGCAGCTCCTGGAGGAGCCCACAATGAAGCAGGAAGATGCCCAAAGGAAGCTGTGACCCCTGTGGGAAGTCCCTGGAGCAGGGACCTGGAAGGCCCTGTGACCCCGTGAGAGGAGCCCACATGGAGCAGGGCAAGAGTGGGAGTAGTCATCCCTCTGCAGATGAAGGAGTAGCAGAGACAACATGATGAACTGACCACAACCCATATTTCCTTTCCTCCTTTGCTGCTGTGAAGGGAGGGAGGTAAAGGAAATCAGAAGTGAAAGGTGGGAACAGGGAAGGTCAGAAGGGAATACAAAATGTTTATTCTGGCCATTCTAGATCAATATAACAAAGCTGCAACAGTGCCTAGGAAGTGATTTTCAAAAGGAAAAAGAAAGACTAGTCTGAAAACCAGTCCTGTAAAGGTTACATAACCCTCAAGGATATTGCATTTTATGGAAAATTGAGTCTTGCCTACTTACTGACTGAAATAGATTTTCTCTGAAGACTACTGTAATAGGAAATAGTGAAATCTAGGAAAATTCACACTGGTATTAAGATTTTGAAACGCGAACATCTTATGTCATTTGTTAGGCATTAATAAACACATATGAAAGCCTCTGAAACACAGAATCAATGATGCTGGAAGGAAACTCTTGAGATTATATAGTCCAGCTTGTCTACTCAGATAAGATCATCTAGAACAGGTTTCTCTAAAGGACAGGAATTTTCCTTTGAAGGCAAATCTTGATATCAGGAAACAGCCTGAGAACACTAAACAACTCCTGACGTCACACTTTAAAGAGTTCTTCAGCAAATTTCTGCTTTAATTCAGTAGGAATGATGCTGCCCAGAAGAGCTGACAGTGATCATTTTAACCACATAATGATAAAAGACAGCACAGAATTATTAGGCTCCCAGTTGTAGAACAGAAATTTGAAAAGGAGGCAGGGACCATCAGACCAAACACTGAAAATAAAAAGTTTAAAATCCAGCTTTTTGTAGCCATCTTTCCACCATGACTCTCCATTCAGCTACTAATTTTCCCTGCTGCAGTTGTGGGAAAGGAAACAGCAATTATTGGAACACTGTTGTAAAATTACTGAGACCATGTTCTTTATTACATGATTAGAATTATTCGTCCAGCTTCACAATTAATTACTCCACATGGTTAGATGAAATTATTTAATAATACTGCAGTGCATCAAGGACTAACAGGGTTTTAGCTGTGCTAGACATGATACACCAATATGCAATATGAAAGTCCTTGCATCAGAGAGTAAATAGCCTAAATAGCCAAGAAAGGTAGAGGACTGATGGGTAGCTAAAGGCATGGGAAGATGAGATTACATGCCCAAGGCCATGTAGCAGATCAGAAGTACAACTGGGAATAGAAATCAGGTTTCAGGACTCCATACTGAATTCCATCAACAAGGCCATGTTTATGTCAAACAGGCTCTAGAATGGAAATCTCAGTGAGCTCAAATTCTCACGAACTCTTGTAAGTCTGTTTAATGCACACTTTCCTCATTAAAAGTAAAAGATTACTAAGTTGAACAAAAGTGGAATTACTTTACAGATTATCTGTTGGAAAAAGAAACACTGCCATCAAAACTTTGAAAGAAAGATGAAAATAAATCATTAGAAGTGAAGCACTTGAAGATATATGTTTGCAGCAAGATGACAAATATGACTAAGTTCAGAATATTTTTCCCTTAGAAGAGGAAATTTTACTCAAAAGTAACCATGTTTGGTTTTGTTTTGTGTGTATGCGTGTGTCTGTGTGTGTTTGTTTTTGGCTTTTAAAGAATATTTTTCACAATATATGGTCTTGGACTTTTGCAGAATCACTTTTTTAGTAGACATATTACGTAATTACAAATGTAATTTGTCTTTGACTTAAATCTTAACAAAATAAGTAGCTAGGTGAGTACTGAGGTGTTGGTGAAGATATCAAAGAACCTTTTCAGCCAGCTAATGCAAGTCACACAGCTTTATTTAACTCTGCATTTTTACTAGTTCTGCCTTGAATGCTCTGAAGCTGTGCAGATAAAATAAAGATAAGCTTAAAAAAACCCCAACCAACCCACTAAACTAACCCCAAATAAACAAAAAATTCAACAAAATAACCCCATCACATGCAATATCTGTGAAACACCTGCTAATATGCAAGGTGCATAAAACTGAGAAAAGTACTTGCTATGTTCCTACACGTGCATAACACACTAGATTCTATGAATGTGGGAGATTTCTTGATGAAGGAATCCAAAAGTTAAAGAAAAGTATTTGGAAGTTATCTGCAATGTCTCTACTTGGGGTTATTTCCATTGGAATATGCTTCACCCAAGGCCACTGAAAAATTATAACTCTTACAGTAACTGATACGTGAATGTCTTGGTCTAGGTTAGAACAGGTAATTCACCCTGCTTTTACATCTGGTAAGTTAATGAACTGAAGACATTTTTGCTTTTTTACTCATGCCTACGAGGAAGAACTGGGAAAAGAATAACAGAGGATATTTTTTGAATCCATTATGTTTGAATAATCCAATTTCTTGTTTACTATTGTTTACACTAATTTAAAAAGTATTTCAAAATGTATGATGATCTTAATATCGCTTCTAAATATGTAGTCTGATAGTGATGGCCCATTTTTGCAAAGTGCTATCTTTTTTACATAATATACTGGGTAATCTGTACTGAAACATAATTATGAGACTTTATAATATTACAAAATAAAATCTCTATTAAAAATGTCAATGGAGGAAATACCATCTGGAGATTAAAATTAAGTTGATGAAGAGGTAAATTCAATAGAATTGTAGTAAATAGTATGCGTGTGACTGTAAACAAGTTACCAAATATTTCAGCATCCTAGTTCATAGTCTATAAGCAGTTAATACTTCATTGTTTAGCCTTACCTATCCTTTCTTCTTCCCTGGACAGGATAGGAAATTCTTATTGCAACCTGTAAAAATATAGCCAGCAAGAGTAAAATATTTACATGTAAAGGAAATATACCTGAAGCTCAGTAGATACAGATATCTGTATACAAAACATGCTTCCTTGAGACAGCTAAACTTCCAGCTACAATGTATCTGTGGTGGGTTAATTATCTCTTACTGTTTGGAAATAATATAAACTTACAGTGTAAGTTCAGCGTTTAAAAGTTAAGCCTAATCAATTCTTGGAAAGAAATGTTATGGGTATCCAGCATGAGAACTATGCTGCCTGCTTGTCAATAAACATACCATGAATTTTTATACCTGAGGTAGTTTTCTTGTCTCCTTTACAGCATGAAAGAACTGTTACCTGTGGAGAAATATTTCCTGAGTATCATGTTTGACAGATGCACAAACACATTAAATGAATTGTTCTCTGGTGATATCACAATGGTGACTACAGAGACATCTATATGTGATATTTTAAAGAGCAAGTGTGGAAATAGATGAAGCACTCTCTAAGAGCTTACTCTTTTGCCTTAACTGAAAAGAGAAACTTAATGTCATTCAACTTAATGTGTTGAAATGTGGCATACAATTTATATCCACTCAGGACACCTTAGTAGTTCACCTAGCCTTCTGTTCTCTCTCTGATAGCATGAGCATCTTGGTGTCAGGAAAGAATGAGTCTCCACTTTAGACCCCCAAGATGATGGATGCTGGTACTCTGCAGTCCAGAATGTGGCAAGAGAACTGTTAAGCTTTCACTCCTGTCAACATTTCTAAATTATATTCTGTCTTTGTTCTAATTTGCTAACCATGATTATCGTCTGTTCAATGGATAGTTACTGTTAGTCCTCTTCTGTGAAGTTTCATTTTTTCTGTTTGTTGTGTATGTGAGGGTAAACAGTGTGTGAGAGTAACTGGTACATTAAGTTACTTTGTTCAAGACTACTCAATATAAAAGAAATAAGGACTAACAAGGAAAATGATAAACTCATGGACTCACTAAGATATCAAAAAGGTGATAATGGTGATGATAATGAAGACCTGAGCCCTTCAGCCCCTGGGCCACTAATGAAGCTACTCAGGCATAGCCTTGGGAGAGGGTCAAGCTGAAAGGCAAGACTCCCAAGAATATTAGGAGATATCGTAAAGGGATTATGAAACTGTGGAAAACTTGTCATGGGATGATATGTGTAAGTGTTAAAGATCAGAAAAGGGAAAGCTGAGGAGGGATGGCAGAAGAAAAACTGCAGAAAAATGGAGAAGAGGGCAGACAAAAGAGGCAACTACATGCCAGCAAGGAGCCAGGCTGTGTGCTTGTCTGATGGAACCCTGCACATGATCACAGCAGTCTGCCTTACCTTCTTATTAAATACTTTTCTTGACTATTTACTCTGGTGTAGATTTTTTGCCTTTTTTTTTGTTTGTTTGTTTTGTTTTTGTTTGTTTGTTTGTTTTTTAAGTTTTTATTGTTTGTTTGTTTCATAATATACATATAAATGATGCAAGATCTAAGTGCCAGAGACAGACAAGGGGTCTGGGACTCACAGGGTCCATAGGTCTAAGTATCAAGCTAAGGACACCAGTGCTTGAGAGTGGTTTGGTTAACTCTGATAGGGACCCCTGGTCACAGGGTTCATAGCTCTGTATGTGAATAACTGCTTATGTGTAGTATGTATGGGTGTCAAAGCATATGTGTATCTGTGAGAGGCCTAAAGCCAGCAGCTAGAACACATGGGTTTATTTACTTTTTTCCCATTTAATCATGCCTGCACTTGTGTGTGTGTGTATAACTCCCTAGTTAAATTCCAGGTGAACAATCTAGTGGGTAGGAGGATATCTGTATGTGCAAAGATTCACAGTCTGAGCCAGTGAGGAATCAGGTGTCTGGGGTATGGTCATGAATATTAAGTACAATGAGAGCTTCTGCTGACATTCAAGGTATCCCTGACTATGGGGATGCTTGTGAGATGCTTGGGTGGTTGCATGCATGTGTTCATTAACTGACTTCAGGCTGGACTAGCCAATGACTAGGAGAAAACCTGCACACTGGATGGAACTATACATGAAACAGACCTCAAGGCCATGCTGATATTGGAAGAACTGTGAGCACGAGTATTGACGAAACTAGAGACTGAAGGTGTGTGGGAACCTCAACCCAGATGCTGTGTCTGAGGGATACACGCTCAGCCTTGCTGCTGATCAAAGCCACAAAGGGAAACATCTGCAGCTCCATCTACTGTGTGGGGAGGGACATATTTCCACGTTCTGAATGTCCAGTGGATGCGGATGCAACACCCAGGAGTCATTTGAAATGTAGGTTTTTTTCACATCCTTAAGCATGGATGCAATATAAAATTTTCTGCAAAACTTCACTACATTTCAGAGACCAAAGACTTGAGACTAACCATCATAATATTAAATTTTCAGATGTTTCTTTTTTTATCATGTAATTCCATATTAATCTGTATGTCTTCATATGTGTTTTACACATATGCTCCCTTCACCCCTTCCAAGTTCATTGATAAAGCAAGAAGACTCCAATAAATATATATTAAAATAAAATTTTAAAATTACTTTTTTTTTTCTCTCTCTCTGCAACCTAAGAAGCAGACATTTACAGCAAAATATCGAAATGCCAAGAAGGCAGGAAATACCCATTTCCTCATAACTCCCCTTTATTCTTCCTTTCACCCTTATTTTGGGGCAGGCTCCAGCTGTAGCCTTGAAAATTAATCTGAATCCTCACAGTTTCAGATGTTTTCATTTCATAGACAAGTTTCTATATTGGGAGGAAACGATTGTGGTTTTGTCAGATTTCCGGACATGGTCTCTGATCTGATAGCAATTTTGGCAAAGCAAATGGTCGTGAACTGAGTGCTAAAACGTCTCTATCAAGACAAAGTTAGATCTAAATAGTCTCAAAAGCTTCTCAGGGGCAATCAGGAGGACTTTGATACAAAATGAGAAACTAAAGGCTGATTGAACATGGACTAGAGGTGTTCCAGTCCTCTGGTTTGAACTCGTGGTATCTAAATCCTGTCTTGGTGTCAATTTAGGAGACTAAGTCACCCTGAGACTAACCTTTGAGTCTAAGGCTTCATCTAATTCTTGCTTACATCCCTTATCCAGGTTTTTCAGTGCTAGTTATCGCCCTTGATAGAAGGCTCAGGAAAGAGAGTTAGCACTGACTCATGGGATTTGTGAAATCCTTTTGGTTTGTGTGAAGTAGCATTGGCTCGATACAGTATCTAAGCCTGAAAAAGCATAAACAGCATGGAAAACACCACAGACTTACTATATCTGCCTATTGTGCTTTAACCTCAGCCAGCAACTCAGTCCCACACAGCTCCTTGCTCGCTTCCCCCGTGTTGGGATGAGGGAGAGAATCAGAAGAGTAAAAGTGAAAAAACTCGTGTGTTGAGTCAAAGGCAGTTTAACAGGCAAGCAAAAAGCTAAGTTAAAAACTAAGCAAAAAAACAAAAATCACCACACACACACACAAAAAAAAAGTCACAACAAAACAAATTAATAAATAAACAAAAAAGCCCCAAAACCCAAAAAACACAAACAAAAAACAAACAGGTAAAGCAAAAGCCATGCACACAGCTAAGAAAAACAAGTAATCCATTCACCATTTCCAGTGGGCAGACAGGTGCTCAGCCATCCCCAGGAGAGTAGGGCTTCATGCTGTCTAATAATGACTTGGGAATACAAAAAACATCACTCTAAACCTCCCCTTTTTATTCCTTCTTCCCTCAACTTTATATGCTCAGCATGATGCTGTATACTATGGAATAACCCTGTGGTCAGCTGGGTCAGCTGTCCCAGCTTTGTCCCTTCCCATCAACTTCTGCACCCCCAGACCCCTCTCTGGTGGAGTAGGTTGAGGAGCAGAAGAGGCCCTTGTTCTGTGCAAGGACTGCCCAACAATAACAACATCCCTGTATTATCACCACTGTTACCAGCAAAAATCCAAAACATAGCCCCATAGCAAACATTATGAAGAAAATTAACTCTATTCCAGCCAAAGCCAGCACACTGCCACACGTCTGGAAAACAAAAGTAGTTCTGAAATGGTCTAAAGAGCAAAAATTTCCCAAGGAATTTTGCTGCCTTTTCTCTATATGAGCTGGTTAATTCATACAACGCACACACAACTCTTTATGGCTGCATAAGTAGTGTCTTTCACAAAGCAGTGACTTCTGTTCATGTGATCCTTTCACTTTAATGGTAAAATCAGTGGTTTTGTTCAAGATTTTGTAACTGATCTATTTTACCAAGGGGATAGCGCACATACACAACCAAGCCTTGACACTTCCTTTGCAATGTATCTCTGGGTTCCACCTTTTTATCCTCTACTGAAGAGTAGCTTACAGAGAAGTAGAAGTCAGTCCAGATTTTACAAATCAATATTTCACTTAGAAATACAGTCATGGATCAGAAACATAGTTGTATCCCAGCAAAGGAAATCGGGTCTTTATCCTTCCCTCAGTATTCAGAAAAAAAAAAAAAAAAAAAAAAAAAAAAAAAAAAAAAAAAAACCAACAACAAAAAAAACAACCAACCAACCAACCAAAAAAAACCCCAAAACTATGAGTCAAACTTCTGAGCCAGATTTTGGAGACACAAGCTACTTTGCACCCAGTAAGCCAATTCCATTTGGTCATAGAGTAAACTTTTGCTTAAAATATCTTCTGACATGAGATTCTCATATTTCAGTTCTCAGCAAGTATACATGCCTTCAGAGAGGAAGCTGAGCAGAAGGTTTAATTGGGCCTTTACAAGTTTGAAAAAGAAGGGAGCACTAAGGAAATTAATGGAATTATATGCATTGCCTAAAAGCATCCCTTTTCAGTTTGTGTCCCCTCAATTTCACCTATTCATAGATCGGAACTGTTAGATCTTCACTGACATTTCTGTGGTTAAATTTTAAATAAAATACCTTATTATTACCAGGTTTGCTTTTCCAATACAGTCAAGTCACATTCCCGTTTTCAGTACTATGAGGCTTTCAAGAACCTTTTCCTAATTTTGAAATGCACTTTGCAGCTGCTCCCTCTTTTCTGTGGATTGTACAGAGGATATGTTTTGCAATATCCTGCAGCAAATTAAATTTCAAATTAAGACTGAGACTAGAAAAGTGCGGGGCTCTCTTTCTGTTTTGTTCTTCTATCCCTTGTTTCCCAATTCTGGGTTTTAGTTAAGCATTAAGCTTTGGTAGCTGTTGATGAAAAAACAGGCATAGACAGTCAAATTTGGACATATTTGGAGTTTACAACCTTGGTGTTCTGAGTTGTGCCCTCTTAAGTAGCCATTCCCCTTTGACTGTATAACCAAACAGGAAAAAAACTCTAGGTATCATGGCTACCTCCTCTTTAAAAGCCACAGAACAAGGAGTTACAGTGTTATCTTTATGAAAAAGGCAAAAGAAACTTTGGATTTTTCATCTGAACTGCATTCACACTGATGAACACTGAGTTCACTAACTCAGTTTGAGGAGAAAAAGTAATGCTCGAGTTGAAGTCATAAGCCAATTCATGCTATGAGACTTGTTAGCAAGTTTCCATCTCACAGACTTCCAGAGATATGAAAGATGATATATGCTTGTAAGGAACCCTGATTATTTTCAAGACTTCACTCTGAGTATCTGGTTTCTGTACAAGTATAAATTCCAAATTTGTATATCAGTTGCAAATACAGAACTGCATTATACAAAATATTCCCAAACTCAGCAAAAATAAAGCATGATTTCACTGGTAAATTAGAATAAAAGTATAACCAGAATTTACATTCGCTCACTGAGGTTAACCCCTCAGAAAGTTTCATTACTTATATCTTTCTTTCCTTAAATTCATGTGTTGTTATGCCTCTGTTTCTATTGTATCTGGGTCTTTATGTAGGGTTAGTTTTGAATGAGGAAGAACCCAACAGTCCTTCAAGAAATGAAGAAATCTGCCACCTAATCAGCTGATGTGGGGTTCTTTTTTGAGAGTCACAACATAAACCCACTTGAAAGTGTTCAGAAATACACAGCTATTTTAAATCATCATAATGTTTCTATGATAGAAATCTCTGATTAATTCTGAAATTGTTCTAAATGATGAAACAAACCCTCATATTTCTTTAAAAAAATGGCTTTGTTTCAAACAGGTCACTAGAATTCTGTTAGTATGTACCTACTTTGGATATTATGGAAAAGATAAGACATATTTTCCTAATTTTCTGCAGAGGTTATTTGGAGGTGAGACATCAAATTAGGGAGAGCTGCATCTTGAGGTATCAAAGCATTTATTCTTACTTGTCTCTGTTTATCTCCAGAAAGCATTGTTATACATGGTAAATGTATAACAGCAATATCCAAGTGAAACTTATTCTTTTTTTTAGTAATATACAGAAAATTTTTATTATCATCAAGCACTTTTCTTGAGAAGGTTTAAAAAGTCTGTGGAGAAAGGACCTTTATATATATATGTATGTGTGTGTGTGTGTGTGTGTGTGTCTGTGTGTGTGTGTGTCTGTGTGTGTGCAGGGTTCCAGCAATTAATAACACCTTCACAAACTGCTTAGAGAAAATAAAAATAATACAGAAAAGCATAGGAAATCCATAGAGTCCAAGCCCAAACATCACTGGAGTCAGTGAAAGTATTTCTATACATCTCATAATTTTAATTGAATTATTAAAATATATTAAGTCTAACATCAATTTTAGTTAACATTATATATGTAGAACTACACACTTCCAGAACACTTGGTTTAGTTCTGTCTCCAATGAATGGAGAAAGCTAAATGCTAAATTAGATGTCTAAGATGTATGGAGTGAGTCATCTTTTGGGAGAGCTCATCTTTCTGTTTTGACTTTAAATGGGGCACAAATAATAAGTTTTAACTAGACAGCTGGCATGTGAATGGCTAAAGCTCAGGCAAGGACAACAGTAACTGATAAATAAAATATACAGGCAACATAAGCAAGGACTTTACTGCAGAGTATCTGAAAGTACATGCAAACTA
This sequence comes from Premnoplex brunnescens, assembly GCA_035040995.1. NCBI lineage: Eukaryota > Metazoa > Chordata > Aves > Passeriformes > Furnariidae > Premnoplex > Premnoplex brunnescens. The sequence goes on along the minus strand of JAWWLT010000092.1, from coordinate 67,735,245 downwards.
GGGACTCCCATTCCAGCTCTACTTGCACTCATTTAGAAGTGTCTTCAGAAAGTGGACAATGAGATTAATTTGAACCATTGAAGGGAATGGGATCTACCTTGCCAGAACTGGATCTGGTTTTGCCCGCTGTGTGTATGTGACCATTCAAAATTATATTTAAAAAAAAAAATAAAAAATCTAAAATCTGTTAAGAGATCAATATGAGAGAAGCAGCACAATAGTCATGCCAAACCCTGAAGCAGCAATACATTTCTCTTTCACTACCCAAGACAAGACTTGCAGAAACACAAGAGATGGCATAAAAATTAAAACACTTGTGAATGAACTAACATGCCTTGAGTCACTTCAGAGGACAGCTAGCACAGCTTTGAAATACTCATCTCCAACTCTTCAGTTTCTCTTTTGTCTTGTATCTTTCTACTCCTACACCCACACTTCATAATTATGGATAAATATAGAGAGTTTAAAGAAAGTCGTCATTGAAGGTTAATCCCCAACAGTTAAATTCAAGAGTTTCCTTTGATTAAAAAAAAATAACAAAAGACCCTTAGAGGTAAAACACATAAAATTTTGATTAGTTTACAGAGTCTGTTTGATGACAAAAAGGTAAATGTGTTTTTCTTTAAACTTCTCTTTATTTGTTATCTGTTCTTTTGAATACCTTCAGCTTAGAAATAGCTTATGAAGGATAAAGAGAACAGTGATACCTAGCACACTCTAAATGTATGGGGCAGAATGTACACTTTCTAATAGCTGCAGTGAATGCTGACCGCATCAAAATCAAACAAGGTGCAATTTCAATCAGATTTCACAACAGTGAAATTCATGCAAAAAATATAGACCTCTGAACAAACCACAGAGTTAGAGACACCTAAATCTTACCAAACTGAATTATACCACATTTTTTATGAAAAAAAACAAACAAGAAGAATCAGTGATTTCAATCACCATAATTCTATTATTTGATGATTTCTGAAGCTTTATTATCTGAAGCAGTTTTTTTTTTGATCCATAATACTTACAAACATGAATGGCATCCTTAGTGGAACCAAGAACAGTATGTTTGTTAAGAGATGACACACTGTTTATATCTGTAATAGAAACTTGTTGGAAAAAAATATAATATTGAGTTACACAGGATGTTTCTAGAGAAAATATTGGGAAGACATAAATGTGGGTGTTAGGAATAAATGTGGAACTCAGAAAGTTAAACAGGAGAAGAAAAAGGGGTAGGAAAACATTTAATACCATTAAGCAAAATTATACCCAGAGGGCCTCTATGTAACTTTCGTTGACCTCACCAAAGCTTTTGACACTGTGAGCAGAAAAGGCTTGTGGCAGATCTTGGAACG
>JAWWLT010000092.1:67715111-67728749 GCA_035040995.1 Premnoplex brunnescens | reverse complement strand
GAAATTGAAGAAAATTGATGCACTAACAGTTTTAATATGACATTTGAAAAGTGACTTTTTGATTTTCAATTAACCTTGCACAAAGAGGAAATATTGAAATTCACCCCTTTGTTCTTGGCTGTGTACGTTAGCCAGGCTAGTGTTGGTAGGAGTGAACAGGAGAGGCTGGGTTTGGGAGGGGGAAACTGGCAACTCATTCAAGCACTCCACTGCTATTTGCACAAAACGAGACATGACTACCCTGCAATAATTACTCTCTGAAGGGGGAAACAGGTAGGAGAGAGAGTGCTCTTGTCATTTGTTTGACTTAATTGTATGCTTTTATGAGCCGTCTGGCTGGAAGGATTAAAGTTACTTTTAATAACACTTCCTTTCAAAAGAACTTGATTTGAGATTTCCCAGCAGGGCTGCCTACCAAGCAGCAGGACCCTTTTCTTCTTTCCAGACCCCTGTTCCTTCAGCATTCCCATATCCTGCCCCCTCTTCTTCTCCCAGTGAACACCAGTGTTGTTCTATTTGTCTAAGAGAAGCCAGGTTGGATAACATGGTATGAAGTCAAAATTATATATTCACCTAAACAAAAAAGTAAATAAATAAAGCTAAAAAAAAAAAATAAAAAAATAAAAAAAAAAATGCATAAGAACAACATTTCCTAAGACGCTGGGCATAGGAAAAGTGAGACATCATCATATAGTCTGATTTTCCTTCAGTTAGAGAAGATGTTCATTACATACCTACAGATCAGGCTACAGAATGGGCCAAGAGTACAAACCATTTTTAATTTTGGAAAACTGAAAATTATGGTTAGTCAAAGTGAAGCAAATTTCTTGGGAATATATGAGTCTGGAGAATGATTTCTCAATATCATGGGAAAGAATTTCTTAGAATTAAGTTTTCAAAGCTACTTGTTAATGCACTTCAATTTAGTTTATTTGTTATGTCATCAAACAATAAAGAAAAAGGAAATGTATACATGAAGAAAAGGAAAACAAGATTGGCCTTGGATTGTGGGAATTAAATTGTCTCTTTTCCTGCATATGAGACAGTATCCTCTGTCTGTGAATAGTATGAGTTAATGTGTTAATATTAACAGTCTATATCCAGCAAACTGTGGACTGATAGATGAGGATAGACCAGTTAAATATCCATTCCTTCCCTGAGTGTGCACTTTTAAACTATTCTTTAAGGGCTTTTGTAGGAGGCACTACACACTTGTACAGTAAAACTCACACACTCTACGTCAGTGATTTTCTATTAGGATTATTTAATTTGTATTTTTAAAAACTACAACTTAAATTTTCATTTTGCTTGTTTTCCTTGTAGCTTAGGAGAAACAATTAAAATCAGTTCCACAGAGAATATAATTTCTTTCTGACCTAAAGAAAATACCATAAGACAGTTAAAATTAATAACTTTTTTTTTAATAATTTCACTGTATATTTTCATAAGCATTTACAAACTCTGTCCATCATTTATACGCTTTTTCTTCATTATATTAAATATATGAGCAACTCCTCTATAATACCACCAGAATCAACCTTGTTTGATTTTTCAGCTGTCTGGGAAAGAAACATGATTTTTGCTAATGTTTTAAGGTACCTAATGTCAAACTCCTAGCTTGCAAACTTTTTACACCTGACACATTAATGCATTGCAGGTCAATTGCTCTTCTCATTCTGTGAAAAGGAAGAGGATGCCCTTTTGGACTTAAGTCTAAATCATAATATACTTAATTCACTGTCACATCCAAAGTCCAAACTGTTTTTGTGTCTGGAGCAACAACTAACAAAAAATTTATCTGACATTCTTGAAGCCTGAATCCTAGTCCTTCATCCCAGTGGCCATTAGTAAGAACAGCCTTTGGATATACTTGAATATAATCAACACTATCCAATATGTAAGTGATTGTGACATCAACATCATATGTCAAAAATATCTGTGCCTCATCATGATCCCTGACTGAAAGTTGTTTCTTTTGTATCTAAAGTCAGCTCTGTTCCTCTGCTCACTGCAAAAACTCCACTTGACAATAAAGAAGTTTCTCTTTTGATCAACTACACGATGATTAATTAAAGAGAAAATAGAAATTTAGCTTAGATTATTCAGGTCTGAATTAAATCAGTTGACATTGCTTTATTTCCAAAGAATCTATTCGTCTATTTACTTAGTGAAAAGCTTAAAATGGTATTAGCGTTAAAGAGAGGAGTATCAGATTATCCACATGATTTTGTATTCTTTTCTGTCTTGAAAATCTTCAAAAGATGGGAAGTGTGTTTCCTTTTCAGGTCTAATAACATGCGTATTTTACTTAGAAAAAGGTCTTTTTTTTTTTTTTTTTTTTAAGTTATGTTTCCACTATTCTTTGTATATAAAATTTGAACTGATGTCCTGTATAGAACAAACATAACAATTTCTAGTAATTAGTTTTTAATTTTAGCACAAAACTCTTTTTTTTTCTTTTTTTTTAGTTATGGAGGGTGTTCAGTATCCCTGAATCCTTCCGGAAGGAGTTACTGCTAGCACAGCTTCAGGCAACTGCATAGGGTGGACGGAAGAATCCTTTAGTTTATCTTGGGAGGAGACAGAGTTACTTCAGGAGGTCACATCAAAGAACACCTAAGGATTTAATCTCAGAGAACAAGCTGAACCCTGTGCCAAGACTTTGCTGCAAATTGTGAAGGTGAGATATATGGAAAACCTGCACACCAGCATATTTGTACACATTCGTATATTTTCCAAGGAGCCTTTATTAAGCAAATACAATTATTTGCATCCCTAAGTGCCCTGAATGCATTAACAGTATAGTTCAAACCCTAAATGAAAAGTGCTCTCACATGATTTTCTGCTGTGGGAAATTAATAAGTATTAAACAGAGAGATAGTGGGTTGATGCTTCCCCTACCTAGGTAATAGCTACTATTGGTTTTGTTGTTGTTTGTTTGTTTGTTTGTTTTTCTTTTAATTGAGACAATAGCCACTAATATCTTGACTTTTGAAAATATTATCTGAATTATTATCCCAATCTTCTCTGTATGTGGAATTTTGAGAAGCAATGTAGAAAAACTGAGTGGATTTAAACCATCAGACTTAGAAAATATTTATTTGTTTTCCAAGTGGAAATACCTGAGAAATAACAACTCACCCCTAATCTCACAGAAAACAGAATACCTTGTGTGAGTGATCTTTTATTGGCTACAAATTATAAAACAGTTGTAAGATGACTAACAATTAATTGTTCTTTAAACCCAGTAAAAAGCGGCAAACTGCAAAGTCTATCTAAAAAAAAATTAAGAAGTGAAAGAGAAGTGAGGTATGATTGAGTCATGCACAAGCTTTGGCCCTCTAACTCTCAGGTTTTGCAGACACTGAAGATCACAACACATTTCCCTTTTAGGATAATGTCGTGTGATATAATTGTTAAAAATACTAACATTCCATACTGCCTTCACTAAAACACAGATTGAGCTCCTGTTAGATGTTCTTGCGAGTGCATTTTGAGTGATCATGAACTGAACCAGTCTTCACAGCTTTTGTAAATGTTTCTACACTTAAAAAAACCAAACCAAACGAAACCAAACCAAACAAAAAACAAAACAAAACAAAACAAAACACCACCAAACCCAAAACAAAACAAAAAGGAAAAAAAGAAAAAGGAAAAGCAAAACAACCAAAAATGAACCCAACCCCCCCTTCAGTATCTTTGAAAAACCTCATTATTTTTTTAAAACCAGACAGATGCTCTAAAAAGGCAGCAAATACATAAACTGTGTCTTTCTTCTATAACTGCAGTTAAATAGGATGAAAGTTCTTTGTCTTGCTCTCTCTCTCTAACCTCATGCTGCAGGTCACTACAGTAATGATCTCTCACAGCTGGTTCCCTCATTAAGCTCCTTAGTGATTATATCTTACTAGCTCTCTCATGTAAAACCCAGAAGTTAGACACATGATGAAATAACCCCTCGATTCATATGCACATACACATAGAGTTCAAGTATGACACAAGTAACTTTATTGGAGGTTTCAAAATAATATCAGAAATAAATCCTGCTGACAATTTTACCAAATGGTATTCACAAACAAATTTCGGAATCAAGCAGAAATCCACCTTCCCTCTTTGTGGTGCAAAACTGAAAGAGAAGAGCTTATGCACTGAAGTTAGTAAACTAGACAGAAGATACTGCTACTTCTGATCCCATTCATCACAATAGTTAGGAGTTGCAAAAGATTAGGTTAATTAGTGTTAGAAGTGTTTTCCCCCTTGTTAGTGAATCTATCAGAATATTGTTGATTATTTCCACTGGAAGGGGGGGTGGGGAGGGGGTGGAATCAATCTCCCTGGTTAGAGTTTGCCAAATTAATGTTTCGGCCACTATGGGCTTCCTAAGTCTGGTGCAGCTGAAGCAGTTGTTCTCAGTTCAAGAGCTGATTGCATTGACAAAACCAATTTCTTTACTGTTGTTTAGTCATGACTAATCCTGAACCCTGAGTGTTTGTTCAATATGTTTTCTTCTGTTCTCTAGAATAATGACATCTTGTCTTTCATTTCTATTTCCTCTTTTGTTAGAATAATTTTATATCCCTCAATTGTATTTTCTAGAGGCATTAGCTTTCTTTCTTAAGAAACTAGAAAAAAAACCTTAATTTTGAAAAAAAGTTTTCTTATATCACATTTCTGTGGAATCAAACAGCTATATAAACCAGCATGTTGTTGGAAATCTTGTTTGCTTGTACTCATTTTCCCTCTCTCTCATGCCTTTTTTTTTTTTTTTTTTTTTTAATTAAACCTCTTTTTAATGCTTTAGATGTCCAAATCTCTTTCTTCTCTGAACTCCAGCTCTTGGTGAAATTATATGTCTGTTTTCAAGTGAATTCCTTTCTTCTTCAATGTCTTGTTGAACATGGCCGGGTCTATATTCCTTCAAATATCCAAATAACTTAGTTGATTCAATTTGATTATGACAAATCTCATGTAAAACTATATTAAAATAGTGTAACATTAATGAATTTGTGATTCAGATGTACAACTAAAGTAATTAAGCCTCACATATTTGTTCTGTAATATAGTATGTTCACAGCATTTCCAGTCTGTGCTTCAAACTCTTGTACCTCCTAGTCTTAGTCTCAGGCCAGTGGTGTTTTTTATTCTGAAATGTTTGAGTTGTATCAGTTGAGTCAGTTCCACGTTATGTATGTAAAAAAATAAAAGTGCAGTGATGTTTCCATATGTTCCATTTGGGATTAGTGTGCTTGGTTAACTCCAAATGGCTGAAACTGGAAATATCAAACTTAGCAAACCTATATCATTCATTAAGAGAGGTTAGACAGCAAAGCCTCAAAAGAAACAAGATTTAAAGTTATGAATATTTAAATATGACATACTTTCAAATGCATACAGACCATTTTTCATTCTATTTTTCATGGTACCCTCAGGCTAGCACCATTTAGTATACTGGGTGCACATCAAGTCCCTTTAGATTTGAATTGCCTTATCTGCTCAAAGCTGTACAGTGATAAGCAACCCAACTTTTCAAGATCTATTGGGCAAAATAGTTTCTCTTACATTTTGTGGGCACAAATTTGGTCCTCCTAGAAATAAGAGGAAAACTCATCTTCAGTACCATTGTAATTTAAGCTTTTAAGAAATGCATGAAAGAATAATTTTATGAATAAAAGGAGGTGAACAATAGTTATAGTTTGCAATGTTGGAAACTCTAACAATTAATCTTTCTGAAAAAATATTTGTTGTTGATTACACAAATTTAAAATCACATTTTGACTGTTCTATTACAGTACTTAGAGTACTGTAATAGAGCTGTACTTAAAGTAACATACAGAAACACATTTCTGCCTGCAATTGTAATTTTGAATGACTGATGTTCTCCATAAACACATGAAGGCACCATTCTCCTTCCCCTCCATGTTTAGAAAGTCAAGAAACTTTCAGGGAAATTAAGGAGATGTATTGAGAAACTCATTGATGCTATTTGTACTCTTGGAAATTAGGCACTTAAACCAAAGCTGTCTACTTCATTTTAGTTTTACAGTCAGCAAGATGAAATAGCCAGTTTAAAAGAATGTTCCCTCTCACACAATCATATACTCTAATATTAGATAGACATATCCTTTAGAAGATGCTTATTTTATTTGTGGACAATTTTTTTTATTATTTTTTTTTTAATTTTTAGACATATTTATTTATATATGTACACACATAAGCAATTTTTTTTTTTTTTTTAATAAGATATGTTGATGTACAAAGGAAACTCAGTAACTGGTTGACAATTAAAAGATTACGTATCTGATATCTAAAGTTAGGTCACGTGAGTACTCCTTTCAAAATCTGGTGGCTACCCCACAATATGAAGATGAAGTATGTTTCGAGCTGTATTCTGCATCAGACAGCCATGTTTGGTATCACTGCTGAATGAACATAAACACTAAAGAGATCAGATGTTTGGAATCCATTCCCATAAAGAAACCCATGGCTGAAGTCCATGTCTTCATGGTTGTCTCCATAATGATCTTCAGCTAAGTCATCAGTCTGTCAGAATCTGATACCTTTTCCACATCCAATACTACTGTTTGGGTCTTAGTTTAAACATGTTTTTAGGTCTTTTGAAGCATTTTTGCAGAGCTATCTATGTCTCACTGAATTGCAGTCCTGCAGGACTGATGATTTCTCTTCATTCTTTGTTACTCACCCTTTCACCCCATATGACTTCTCCATATTTTCAGAAGCAGTGAAGTCAGACTCATCTGAACCTTAATTTGTCTCTAATATGCACAATTTTCAGCCTTTATATCAGACCTCATTATGAGCAGAATCATCATAAATCATATTTTTTTTTTTTTTTTTTTTTTTAAATGTTGTACTGAGGTAAGTATAGGATCTTTTTGGTTCCTTGGTTTGCTCTTTTTTTGCTGTTGTTGTTGTTTCTTTTTTTATTTTTGCTGGGTTTTATTTGTTTGTTTGTATTTGTTTGTTCTGTTTTCTGTGTTTTGGGGTTTTTTTACCCATTGCTGTGGGATTGAAATGATTACCATCAGAAAGCACACAAAAGAAGTCATAGAAATTACTCCAGTAGCCATGGAGTTAGTCCAGTGCAGTGTGTGCCCCTCAGTCAGGCTTTCTGCAGAATTTTAAGTCATTTTCTTAAATGACTCTTCCACAGGAGCTGAGCAGTTCCATGACAACACCATTGGTTTCAGCCACAGGCAAAGTTGACAGTTTCCTAAGGCAGCTGATTGCCGATGGGAATAATGCAGTTATGGTATTATTCTCTTTTGTTGGCATAATGAAAAGGCAGATCTGCTGTTATTGCCCCTGAGGGAGGGGTTGTGGGGGAAGTTTTCTTTTTAAGAGGAGGAGGTATTTTCAGTCAACAGCAGAAATTGCCTGCTTCTCATCAGTCAATCACCCTTTTCCATCCTAACAGAAGCAGCTGTCCTACCTTTATGGGTCTGATTCCTTCTTTTCTTTTTCACCCCTTTCCTTCATTTATTTTTCTCTTTTTTTTTTTTTTACCTCCCCTTCCCATCATCCCAACTCTACTTACTGACTAGAGAGCTAAACTCATTTTTTCCCTGCAAGAGATGGGTGGTGCTGCCAAGAGCTCTGGTCTTTGCTCTTGTTCCCATTCAGGCTCTTGTGCTGTAACTCCAGGAAATAATTAAGTTTATACCATCTAAGCTGGACTTCTGATTTTTCTTTTTCTCCTTACCAAATTTCAACTGCTTAAAATAGAAATGTTTAATAAAGGAATGAATTTTGATGCTACCAACTGTTAAGCAACTTAAGTTGTAGCTGTACTAACCTTAGCGTAAATGAACCTTAGTCTTGGAGTCCATGGTCAAATGCCGTTATAGAATAATTTAGACTAGTAGAATATTTCAGTAATGAAATAGAAATTAATTCTGGGCACATTTAAAGGTCTCACTTGTCACTTACTCCTTAGAGTCAGGTTCCAGACAGATGTGTAAGTTCCTGAACAGGCTTAGAATAAATTGTTCAACTTCATATCACTAGCTGGGATTGTCAGCTGATGATTCCCAAGCCTATAGTATCTTGCCAGTGTGACAGAATGTGATAGTTTCCTGAAGCTTGTACAGATAACTAGCATATAAATATCCAGACAAAAGATAGTCTTTGCTGAGAGTAGCTTATTACCTTCTGGGTCAATGGTTCTTCTTTTTCTGCAGTATTCTTATTACAAGACTATTTTTAAATTACTAATAACACAAAAAGGGATCAGAGGTCACAATAATGACCACTGTAGTATCTTCAATTTTATGGCCCAAATGATTGAACAGGGGATTGAATATTAGAAACCATATATTTTATTTGAAGACTAACCTATGGCCAAGTAGAAACCCTAGATGAGTTATTTTATTGCACCATGTCTCAGCTATCAATAAACCGGGTATAATGATACTTAACATCTTTAAATACTAGAGCATGGAAAAAAACTTAAAAGGAGTTTATAAATGTGACATACTATTACTGGTAAAACGATTTAAAATATTAATCATGTTATTGCTTTCCACTGTATTTTTAAATTCTATAGCCTCACTATTCATTTTATTTCTGGGTAGTGATATTTCAAATCTTTAGTGAGCTTTGAGAGTGGTCATTTCATTTGCTATTGGATCCCAGACACTTAAACAGTTCACTATTCTTGGAATACATGTATGGTGCCTTACAATTAGTGCAGTACTCCTTGATAGGTACAGCCACCAGGATTGACATTATTAGGCTCAATAGTTCATTGACAGGGGAAGCCAAAAGTGGGGTAGGTGACTTACTCTTCCCATTCTCTTCCTCTTCCTAGTTGGTGTTGTACTCGCTCTATTCCTTAACCAAACGGAAAGAGGGATCTCATTGGTATCCGACATATTCCCTTAACATTTAGCAACAAGACTTGGTCTGGTTCCACCAGGCATCTTTTCAGCTTATTGTACATTCTTAGTTCTTACTAGTTGATTATAATACCCGAATCTTTGCACTTCATGTATATCTTGCAGATCTCTGTTTGTCCCTTGGCGATTACATATTATTTAAAATTTATGCCTAATTTTGTTAAAAAATATGCTATTTCCTGAGCTATAGTGATATTATATAACAACATCACAGAGTTATAAGATTCTTAGATGCAGTCTGTAGTTACATTATTTCAGTATGTTTGAATTTTCTTTTAAGGCAAATATTAGTTTTTTCTTCTTAGTATCTTCCTAGTTTGTGGTTCCAGCAGGACCTTCTTTGTATAAATCTTTAAAGCAAAATAATCAAAGAAACCCCAAAACCTTAAGCCATAGAACAGCCAACATGGTTTTCCATATTTACTCATTCTAGAATAAGGGTGTAAGTTTATTTTTTTCAATAAAATTAGGAGAAAATCTGGGGCAAAAGTAATGTAAGTGGTGGACAAGAAAAGTGTTCCTACAGGAACTCACTCAATGCCATGCATTTTGATGTTAGATACTTTAGTCTGCAGGTCTTCTTTAACTCCTAGAAATTTTGTATAAAACAAGATCCACTAAATTACTGGATGTATAAATAAATAGGCAGTAACATCCTCTCCCTTATTTTATAAAAACATGGCATTTATTTTCAAGGTTCATTTAATGTACCCTGATGGAAGACACAATAAAACCCTTTTTTAATGGTACTGTGGCTGATGTGTCACAGCTTTAATGGCAGAAAACTTTCAAAAAGAGGTTCAAGTCAACAGAGAGGTTAGCTCTACTCTGAAATAAAACAGTTCACTGATTTCAAATTAAATTACTGCGAAAATTTCTGTTCTTCATAAGATTGGGTTATTTTGACCTTTCATTTCAAGATTAAAAGAGCTGTCAAAATATAAGGATTTTTGAGGAGCAAAAATTCTGTATTTTGATCAACTCTAATAAGGCATGTTCTATGGAGCACATCACTGCAGCTATCCAAACCATCTCAATTACTATTGATTAGAATATATCTCTAACAGGATGATGTTACCAACTAGTTTCTGAATCTGTTAAAAGAGTTGGAAAATTATGATCTTTCCCATTAGGAGGATTTCTCTTAACTATATCAGTTACATGTTTAAACCTTAAAACAATGGACCTAATATGTTTTTTTAATTATTTTTTTTATTTTTTAATATATATTTTCTCCACGGAGTTTTGAAGAACTGCATTTCTTTAAAAAAGCTTGCCTCATGTTTAATGTATTTTTAGCTTAATAATAGTTTGTGCCAGTGAGTTCCACCAGCCTATTAATAGGTTTAATATGAAATAGCTTTTCTTTTGATAATTTTTGATCTATTGTCTTTAGAAATCCCTTCTCATATTTTCAGAGGCATGTTGAAGAATATTCATGAATATCTAACACATTTCTATAAAATTAATTGCTCCGTATATAACCTGTGTTATTTTTGTTCCTCTCCAGACAAAACAGTCAAGTCACCATTGCTTTTATGTCTCTTAACTAGCTAGCTAAAACATGCAGGTTCCAAAGCAACGTTAAATAGAGTGTTTATTTAAACATCCTCTGAAATCTGTTTGTCTACTTGACCTAACTACTGACTTAAATGCAGTAAGGAGATGTTTTAACACCATTAGTATCTGGATTCCAGCCAAAGAAAATCTCCTTACTTTATATCCCTTTAGACTGTATTGATGAAATAACCTAAAAGTAGGTTTAGTGTTCATTAATTCATTTTAAATGGGAAGGGAACTCACAGACTGTGTCACAGGGAGACAGAAAACAAGGTTATGAAGGTTAAAGGGCCTATCCTGGCTTGGAAGTTTTCTAACATACGTAACAACATGGTTGTTTAGTTTTGCACAATTGTAAGAGAATTTAATCCTGTACGGTGTGTTGACTTCAGTCAGAATACACTTTTGAAATTGTATTGAAGAGACATTTTTCTCATCTTTCAGGCTAAAATGACTTTCCCCCCTGCCCCCCACCTCCCTTGAGTTAATGCCTTTAGCACAATGAAATTAAGCAGTCCAGATTTCTAATGCAAACTGCTCAGGGACAAGATGCTAAGTGATTCTAAGTGTTTTGTTGAGAGCCACTGTTTAAGCAAACATTACAAATTATGGTTATGTAGTATATAATGTAGATTGAAGCCCTTGAGCAATGTATTATTCATAAAATACATCACTTTATCAGTTTGATCATGTTTCTTTTCTTTAAAGAAGAATATGACAAGGATTTTAGTCCTGTTTCTGAGGCAGTATGTTCAACAGTAGGAAAGACACATACTTGAAAGTTTAATTTTCTTTTTTGGACCAGATCTTTGATTATCTAGAGAAAATCTTTAGATGTCTCTTCATATGATAGAGCAGATCTAGCACAAACTACTACTAGAAAGTCTATTATACACTAATTTTAACAGCATGATTGATAGTGTCATCATTTTAGTCATCTGCATTTTGTTTCTATTTTATGCTTTGCTTGTTTGCATTTTTTTTTTTTATATGAAAGTTATTCTACAATTAAAAAAAAAAAAAATAAAAAAAATTTCCATGGCAGTATGCCTATGGGAAACTATACTACACTATATCAAGTACAGCTCAAGCTTATAGGTTTAGCTCTATTTGCAAAGTGTTGTATGAGGCTCTACCAGGAACCAGGACAAACTTGGCAGGAAGAAAATTCTCACACAACATGGAGATTTTGCAATATGCAAGAATGGAACCACTGGCCTTGGGCTTCTGTGTGCATAGGTTGCAATCCTTGATGATAGGTCAGTGGTGGTATGGATACATTCAAAATCTCTTAGACTTACATAAAGAGCCATGGGCATGAGGGGGCAATGCATTATGGTGAATTTCTAGAGGCTCAATATGAGCTGTACTGTATTATTTTCATGTCTGAGGAATGCTCGTCGTTGCAGCCCATACACTGCTTCACCTACATTCACACTGAGAAAATGTTTTGGAAGAAGGAAAGATTAGGACAAAAATATCTAGGGGGTGACAAATATATATATATATATATTTAATATTACAGGTGATTTGATATGCATAATGAATAAAATATTGGTTTTGGAGTCTAGTGCTGCAATAAATAATTTTTGAACAAGTTTTTGAAACATTGTTTATTGTAGACATAATTCTGCTTTCTCTATCAGGGCTTTACAAATTTAATTTTTTTATATTCATCCTTTTAAACAAAATTTCCTTTAATATTTGCATAATCTTTGCATATTATCTTCCTAAAACTGGTTATTTGTTGCCCAATTTCATCCTTCTCCCCATGCTGAGGAGAGCTGTGGGAAGGGTGAAGGTATACTTTTTTGCCTGATAGGGTTCTGTTTTCTGTATTTGGCTAAAAAACTGCTATCAGTGACTTATTTCCCCTTGTTGTTTCAGTGATGTTATATGAAGACCGTGGAACCTCCATCTCCTCTCAACATCAGCTGAGAGATTTAGATGAAAGGTACATACCCTAGTGCTGAGACTATTATGTGGATATGAACCGTAGGTGGTTCAGAGCGTATTTGTGAGCTTGTGTGTGAAGTGAAAACAAGAAAGGGCAACAAATTCTTTGTACCTCAGAAAGTCTTAAATTTCACTAAGTCTAAAGAGGGAGGAATGGAACAAGTTGTTTCCAGTGCCACAGCAGAGCACTATATTTTTCAAGAATATCTCTTGAAAAGCTTTGAAAAAGGCAGGGTTCCACATCCCTCACTATCTTCTGGTTCAGTTCAGCAGCCTATCAGGTAATATATTCAATGTACACCACCCTAAGGAAGGATAGTTAAGGAGGTGATTTCCATCAGACATTGAAAATTTAATCAAATTACACTGTTTTAATAAACATATATCTAGAAATTCCTCTCTTTGGAACATGCTGCAGACATTTAATTTTATAAAATACACAACCAACAATGATTCTTGCTAACAAATTGCACCCCAATTGTAACAAACATTGCAAGTTCCCACAAATAAATTTATTTTCTTGGTTGCTGGGAGAGACTATCAGAAATGTCCTACCTACCAAGAAGATAGTGTGATTTCAAAGATCATACAGTATGTCCTGAATTTGATACTCATCACAAAAGATGATTAACCTAGCAGTAATGTGTTATTACTAAGATATATGATTAGATCTTGCAGAATGTGAGAAGAAGGAACTGTTCGGAAGTATTCTCTGTATTTTAAGGGTTTACAAATAAATTTGATAAAATCTTCATTGCACTTTTTCTAATTCTTCTTCTCCTCCCATCTTGCACATTTCTTCTTTTGTTAAAAGATATGTGTGATTTTTTTTTTCTTTCTTTCTTTTTATTTTTCTTTAACATTTATAAGCATATTCATTGCATTAGTTGTACAAATCTGGTCCATGTGAACACAACATTGTGATAAACCTGTAGTACGGTCAACACTATTGTCATAACTAAAGAGGTTTTATACTCATCACACTTTAGTCACTCCAGTAGGTTCAAAAGTTCTTTGTTGGGAATTACAGAGTCGTTATGTGAGAAGTGCTTAATATATTTGGGTGATGAAGTTGATTAGAATTCTCAAGACAGTCTTCAGTTTGATAGCACACATAAATTTCACCTTGATTAATTTTTTGTTGAACTTATGTATCTTTGGAGCTAAGCACACGGTCAGCTTTCACTTCTTTCTGACAACATACTAT
>JAWWLT010000092.1:67686781-67708982 GCA_035040995.1 Premnoplex brunnescens | reverse complement strand
AAAGAAATTAAAACAGATAAGAGAAGTCTAAAAAGTATTGTTTCTGTGTATCAGCTTTACTTACGTTGTACCACAGTGGTTTCTACTGTGCTCAGCACTCACCTTCCAAGCTAACTTGTGCTTTGACAAACCAATGCAAAGCTGCAGCTGGTGATGAATGGAGAGCACTAGCTCAGGTACCTGAACTTCCCTGTTCCCTGGTGCTCTAGTCAGAGCAGTTGAATATGTTTGCTCGTGCATGGTTAACACTTGGCAAAGGCTTGACTATGCTAAAAGTAATGCAGTGTTACAGTTTCTTCTTTAGAGAAGGAGATGTAAAATTCAAGTGCAGGGAAACCGAGCATGTTCAACTAGTTTTCTTCATTGTAATATTCATATTGATAGAGTCAAGAAGAGTTTAAATTTCTGCTTAATGTTATACAGTGATTATGACTAAATTAGTCTGTTCTCTGCTATAGATCCAGTCTAGAGACTGATTTTCTGTGCCATAGCACAGCAGATTCCACCTGAGAAGAAGAAATGGATGGTATTTTTATTTCTGTCACAAATCTGTAATAACTATGTTGGTCCAAATTGATGATTAGCCTAGTGTCTACAGATTACTTATTTCAGCTATATATTATATGTTGCTATAAGTTATAATCAAATGATAATATGAAATTATGTCAGCAAACATTGGGGAGAATACAAGAAAAAGTAAGGTAAAGATGGGCACATTGGGGATTTAGACCATGAACTAAGATTTTTTTTTTACTTAATCTTAAAGACTAAAGGTAGATAAAACCCCTGGTCTGGAATTAAAATTGTCACATGAAAATGGATTTTTGTTTGTGCTTGACCAAGATTTGAAGTACTGTTCTTCATTAAAAGTTTGTTTAACTGTTTTACGAAGACATAGCTTCAGAATTATTACTTTTCTCAAATTCAAGGGGAAGAAATAATGTTTAGAAAAAAAAACAGACAAAAATATTCTATTTTTTCCTTTTTCAAACCTGATTATCAGATTGCTGATAATTTGATTAACTTTATTATTCCACTAATTAAATCTCTCATGTATCCAGAAGAATGATTTATTTCACGGTCTTTTAGAAATCTCTGTAGAATTGAGTAGAGCTTGAGCTGCAGACTTAAATTAAAATTGTTCATATAGGAGTTTCACACTAGCTTACAGAATTTTAAAATTAAAACTGCAACATTATTTATATTGTGTCCATATCAGATGGGTTTTTACATCAAAGATAGAATGATGTGTCCCATTTTAGGAAAGTCATGGAAAGAACATTTACAGACAATTATTTGCCTCTTGAACTTCCAGATGTTTCTTCATGTATCAGGAGAAACCATTAATTTTTTATTGGAAAAAAAAAAAAATACAGATGGAACACAAAGTAGTTTGTTTGATAAATGGTTCAAGCAAAAGGAGAGGGAAGATAAAGAGGTGACACTGTAAAAATATATGTATGAAGATACCTACACCGTAGATGACACTGTTTGGGGATGAATGACATACATAAAGGACAAAGATTATAATGTGAGATTTTCTATGGAGCATAGACAATAGAAGGAAAAAGAAGCTTAAAAATATTCTCCTTGTAGAAAAATGGTAGAGCTCAATAGCAAATCAGAATTATTCTGCACAACTCTTATAATATTATTCTTAATAGAAGTAATGCTATGAATGAAGTAAAATACCTAATTAATGTGTAGTTTGAAGACTGGTGAAAGGATGTCATTACATATTGGGAACCCAGTATGATGGACTTTTTAAGCATGTGTTTAAATCTAGGTACAAACTGAAGTTCCACTGATGCCACTGAAGTTACACATATAAAATGTTTACACGTGTTGGAATTTTCAATGCAGTGGTATTTAATTGAAGCTGAAAACTTGATGTTTTTACAAAAAAAAAAAAAAAAAAAAAAAAATCTGACATTTTTATTCCTATTGAAATCGACATGTCTTTTCCAGAGGCATAAAGGTTCCTTTACAATAGCCTTTTGCGTCTGTTTTTAGTTTCAGTTTAGTTTTTCAGTTTAGTTTTCCTGCCAAACCACCTTTTCTTTAAAGGTGAGCTTCTGAGTGCCAGCAGACATTAGGAGCAAACAGAGCTGTAACATACAGACCACAATGAGCATGCAGGTACTCCAATGGATTAAACAAAACATCTGCAAGTAACACACCACTTATCTGTGACCAAATGTAACTATGTGTACTGCATGACTCACACACGCTCATCTTAAATGAGTACTTTCTTTTTCTTTTTTTTTTTTTTTCATATAATTGTCTACTAGACCATTGTAATATTTGAGGTTCATTGTCCTGACTTTATGGACCAGACATGACTTCATAGAAACAAACAAAGACACAAACAAACACATTTTTGAAGGACAAATGAAAACAGAGAGAACAGAAACTTGCCTGGGATGGAACAAAAACTGGTCTGTAGGACATATGGCGTACAATAGCTCTGAATTATGGCTCAAGCAAAGTCCTGAGTGATATCCATTCTGTGAGGAGCCTTAGATTTCCACTTATTCATAATATTGTGCATGTGTTTATTAATTTCCTTTTTTTTTTTTTTTTTTAATGTTTATTTGATAAGGAATGAATAGAAGAGAAGGGACAGAACTGTAGAGGTTGCATCCCTGGGGAGGAGAACTACAGCTGGTGATAGAAATTATTTCCTTCAAGAACAGCTGTGAGTGCCTTATGTGCCAGTAGCTGCATGTGAACCCTTTATTTTTGTAGTATAAAATCTGACAGGAAAGTGTAACTCTGGAGACAATATTTATATGTAACCAAACACATCCACTTTGCATTAAATATCCTTGTTAAGCAGGTTTATGTGCTTCTGTCTGCTGTCAGTCAGGATTCTGTGCACAATCAATCAGTTGAAATCACCTTGTTTCCCTTACTTGGGTTTGGGTACATGATGCATAATTGCCAGTTGTAAAGTAGTTGCAAGATCCAAAGAAGGGCATAAGTAAATGAGTTTTTCAGATTGTATGATATTCTTGATATTCTGCTTCATCACAAATTTTGAACACTGAAAAAAGAACATTTTTTTCCCCCCCTCTTCATTCCATTGGGAGTTCCCTTGCTAACCCAGCAATAGCCGTGCAGGTCATGTGCAACACCTTCCACTGAACAAGTTCTCTAACCCTTATAAAACCACCATCCTGGGCCAGTTCACCTCTGCCTGTCTTTGAATGTCTGTAGAAACCAAGAATGTGAGTTCAGCTCTGTCTTCAGTAATTCCAGCTATGACCTTCAGAAAGTACCTTAAATTCAGCTACAGATTATCTTCTCCCTTTTGTGAGATGAGATAAATGTTCGCCTATCTCTGAGTCTGTGTAAAATACAGTTAAAATTAAAGATAGTGTAGAAATGTTAATAAATGCAATCCCAAACCTACAAAATCAATGTCAGTAGGAGTTTTGCCATGGAATTCAACAGGAACAGGGTCAGGACCCGATATAATTGAGAGAAGTTGTTAATATACATCACTTACTGCCTGCCTGCAGTTCTTGTCTAGCTAATAAAGTCACTCACTGACATAACAATATAGAGTGCAGGAGCAGGTGACACACTCCACTGTGTGGTTATGAGATCTTTTATAGCACACCTTTCCCTTCAGCACATAGCGGAGGGTATATAAATACACTCCATATGCTTTATGCTGCTATATTGAGCAACTTTTTGAACGTATGCTTTGGCAGCTCAGCATATCTCTTAGTATGTGACATCCACAACAGATCAGCAGCTTCCGTGCATTCATGAAAACACCAGAGCAGTCTAGCATCAGTAGCTGTTCAATATATCTAATTGGTTTTTGGAGAACACTAATAGACCCACTTAGAATTAAGAATTGATGGGTTGTTTGTTTGTTTAAATACTTTCTTTTATTGTCAAAGGTTTATTTTAGTGGTATTCTGAATGTATTACATTAAAAACAAACTCATATGCAATCAGCATTTGAAGCCACTTGTTTTGTCAGAGGGGACTGTGACTGTTATATGAAAACAGTGAGAGCACAAGAAGCAGCTCCTAATCACACTCTCTTCATCTGTCTCTCGCCAGTTACTGTGTTATTTAGGTAGGTACCCACGGAAGGTGCTTAGTTCTGCTGTAGACCACATTTTCCATGTGATCAGGAAGGATTATAATTCAAGGAACAAGACTGTGCAGGGCAATACATATTTATTAATAAACAAATATTGCATATCATGGTATAGTATACTGTGTTCTCAAAAACTTTGAGAAAAATTTTAAAAAAATTTAGTTATTAAAAAAAAAATCAGATTAAGCTTGCAAAGATAGGGAATGTTTACTGTTCTTGATTAAATAATTTTTGAGTTCTAAGCAATAGTAAAAGAGTTTTGCATCTTCATCTAAGCAAGGTGGTTGACAGGCTATGATGGGAAAACTGAATCTGTATTTGATGTTGATCACTGTAAGAAGACAGTGAAAAATAGGAAAGTGTTATTCAAAATCTTTTGAAATTATTTGAGGTCTGGATTAAAAATGCTAAATTTTATGAGATCGACTTGTTTATTTTGTAAGAAGATAGGAGAATGTTTCTACTTAAACATCAAAAAAGCATAAGGTAGGAAAAACACTTGATGTCAAAACACTATGATCTTGCAGAGAAACATAGAACTAAAATGCATACTAAACATACCGTATTAATATTAGTCAAAAATTGAGAAAAATTAATTTGGCTTTGTTTTTACTCTTTCTTGTTTGTTTTGTTTGAGGCTGGTTTGTTTGTTTGTTTGTTTTTGTTTTTTTTTTTTTGTTTTTTTTTGGTTCAGTGGTTTTGGTTTTGTTTTTTTGTTTGTTTGTTTGTTTGTTTGTTTTATTTCTTTATTGTTGGTTTTTTTAAGAACTAGTTTACCAGGAAAACGAGGCTACAAGAATATTGGGGAATTCTCTGTTTTATGAAATTTCTATCTCATTGTCAGATTCCTTCCTAACGAAATATTTTATAAAGTGCAAGTGATTGGAATCAACGTGCCATAATTACTTTTGCAAAATTTAGTATATCAGCTTGGCAGTATCAGCTTGGACCAATAATAGTTCTTCCTGATCTGGAATACTATGAAATTTTAAAATGTTTGTCAACAAGAGATCATTACTGTAAGAGCAAATTAAATTGAAAATGTCAATAAAAATAATTTCAATTTTTAATCCAAGGATTTTTGTTTTCGATAATTCAATTTTTTCATTTCAGCATGAAGGTGGTTTCTTCCAGTACCATAAATTTCAGTGTGAGCACAGAATGGGGAAAATTGCTTGAGATGCCTCTGGATGTCTAACTGAAATTTGATACATTATCCATTCCTGAAACAGTAACTTGCAGATAAAAAGGAGGCATCTTTCAAGGAATCTCAGATTATTACAATGTTTGGTGCACAGAGCTTTACTTAACATTTTTAATCAATTTAGGAAAAAAAAACAAACCAAACAAAACAAAAACAAACAAACAAAACCAGAAAAAAATAAAAAATGTGCCATGCTCACAACATTTAAATAGTTTTGAAATGTAAACATAATATATGTTTTATAGTTTGTTTAGGGAGGAAACTACTATAACTCTATTCTGTGAACCTTCCCCCCCCCCCAGTCAGTTTTAAAGCTCTGTTGATGGACACATCCTTTTAGGACTCACACCATGTCTGGCTGCAGTTGTCACTTTACATTGAATTGTAAGTTGACAAGAAAGTCCTAGCCAAATGCAGCACTTTAACAAGACGACACATGAGACAATGAAACCTGAAATGACATGGTTTTCTTTTTTTCTCTATTTTTGTCTTCTTGACATGCAGTATTTTCCTGAAAAAAAAAGTAAGAAAAAGAAGAAATTAAAAGTATGGGCCTACCATCACTCTCCACTGACAATGACAGCACCCAGGCACCTGTCCTAGGCTATGCCCTCAATTTCTAAATGCCAAAATTGAGGTGGAGTAAAGTTAGGCCAAAATAACAGAGAAGTAATACAGTGGTGAAAAGGTTTTTTTATTGACAGGATTTTCATGGTTTTGCTTTTATTCTTCAGAAAAAGGGGGCATAAAAATAAACAAGTAGATAAAACAGTTTAGCTGAAGATGATTGTGTTTTTTGTTGATTTTCTTCTTAGCTATAACCTCTCTTAGCTATAACTTAGTCTTGACTTTATGCATTCAGACTCTGAAACCAGTCATGCTAAAGTGCCCACACACTTTCCTACATGTCTACACATTTGTAGCTCTTTTGACACAAAGGTTAATTTCCTTCATGTAGCAAAACATGAAGAAATAGAAACAGTGCAAGCACAGAGTTGGTGGGTTGTGACATGGTGATGTAGACACTCCACCTAATTTACTTTTATAAGCAAACAAACAAACAAACAAACAAAAAAAACCCACAAACCAAACCAAAACAAAACAAAAAAAAACACATAGCATTTATCTGGTTTTGAAACAAGTCTGCGAGTGGCATAAGAACACTGAGAAATTATTTTAAAATGCAAACTAACAAGGGACGTTTTCACACAGGTCATATGGTATGTTTTGGCATCTGGTGACCCATGCTAATTCAAGTAAACAACCCAGAATTACTGAGCTAACCAGTAAAAATAGTAGATTATTATCTCCATACTCTGTCAAAGAAACTCAAAATTCTTCACTTCTATGGTTTCTTTGAGTCCTGGGGGCTTTCAGGATGGCTCGTCACAAGATTCAACAACTCATGGCATAAAACCAGGTCTTAAGATAGGACCTCACAAATCCAGGTCACAGGTGGTGACCTCATCTGTTACTCTTCCCTACTCACCATTCCTCAGTATTCTAAATTCTCAGTAGCTCAACAATCAACACCTAGGGCGTCATTACCCAGTAAATTTTTATTTATTGTTTTTCAAGAGGAAAAAGGAAGGACGGGAAAGTCCGCTAAGGTGTCTTCAAAAACAACCTGCCAAAAAAGCACTGGGAATCCCTGATGCTTCACGAGAAACAGTTTGTTTCAGGATAAATATAAAGTGCTGTTTCCAGTGACCACGGAGCAGCGTAGCATATATGCAAATGAGTGTCTGGGAAGGCGTACAGCTCCCAAGCTTGTGCATGTTCTCTCTTTGTCTGCAGCACTTCATTTGTGAATCATGTTTTCCCCAGGGTGGGAAGTATGACAAAATTCAATTCAGATTTTTCCTAAATTAAATTAAATGCAATGGCCATAGAGCCCCAGGGGGGTGTGAGGTGGGGGTGAGCACACTTCAGATCCCGATAGGATGACAACTTATTTTGAAAGAAACTAACTTTTGAGCAAATTTGAACTGCATATGACAGGGGCATAAGGTGGTGGAATTAATTAACATGAGCATTTAATGAGCTATATTATTACAGCCTTACTCTGAAAAACTAAGGCTTTCCAAAGCTGTTAGGAGCAGTTTGAAGTGTAGACATGGTTACTAGAAATTTGAATTTATATTTCTTTGGTATTTTTCTAAAGTTTATTCATTTAAACTTTTGTTCGTACCCTGGAGATGGTTACTGTGCCTCTACTTGGTTCTTAGAGTCATAACTTTTAAGATATGTTGCCATCCTGTAGGTTCTTATAGCTAGGTATACAGACAGGAACAAATCACTCAAAACCATTAAGCCATAGTGCCGGGGAACCAAATGAAGATTTTGGAGTTTGGAAAGGATTACATACCAGCATAAGCAGAAAGAAAGAAAAGAGCTCGAGGAGCAAACTCTTCTTCTGATTATCTACCTGATAGACAAACCTGCTACCTCAAGACGTAGCAGGTTGATTGCTGCTAAATAAACTTGCTACCTCAGGACATGACAAGTTAACGGAAAATATTCATCTTGATGAAGATGAAGCAGACCCCAGTTTTAAGTTCAAAATTTTGGTTGTTATAACAATAGTAATAAATTGTATTGTACTAGTCATTATTCGATTGTTCCCTTTGGTCCCTGTCTCCCGCTCCTAGTTATGTTATTGGTTGACACTACCCCAGTTACCTCTCTCCCATTGGATAGTTATCCCTATTTTCCCATTGGCTAGCCTGTGGTGCAATGCCCCAGCACCATATGTGGTTAGTCACTCCTTTCCCTTGCCATATTTGAGATGTTCCCTCCCTGTTTTTCCTTTCTTGTCATGCTCCGCCTTGACTCTGCCTTAGTCTCCTCACAAGTTCTAGAATCCTCTAGCCCTACCTTATATAAATCCCTGCCCCTCAGAATAAAGTGTTCATGCCTGTTCATCACTCGTCCTGTGTGAACCATCTCCTCTTTTCCCGGCGGAATGCGACATCATAGTTTTTGCACCACAACCCTCATTTGAGAAAACCTCTAAGGGACAAGTTGATAGAAATTACCTCAAGCTATTTGAAATAAAGATTAGAGGTCTTTTCAGTTTATTACCCCCTGTGCTATGTTATACTGAGAAACAAAAAAGTTTTCCAAATACTTCATGTGATTAATAAACAAGTCACCCAAATATATGAGAAACCAGGAGTTTGAAAGCAACAGTGACCCAAGATTAAAAAAAAATAAAAAATTGTATGGTGGTAAGAGATCCAGGAAACATTAATCAGCCAAATCACTCTGTGTTAAATCCAGATTGTAATTTCACAAATTATGTTATGTATCATTTTGTAAATCATCCAGTCCAACATCAAAAGCTCTCTTTTCCCTTTAAAAATATTTAATAACATTAACTGATCCAAAATAGAGGTCCATTAAGTAAATATATAATTACCCAGTAGCAAATTCTTAAGAAAGGAGTGGGGCATGCTTCCAGATTTTTCCTTTATTCTAAAGATTTTATCACCTCGAATGTGTGGTTCATATCCTCTTTCTCTGTGTGATCCAAGAAAATTTTGTTCTGATGCAACTATTACCAATCTTGATGCTCTGTTGTGATTATAGTAATCAAATTCCAATTAAAAATAAATGTCTTAAAAAAATGTGGGTAAACAATTCAATAACTCACATGAAGCCCCTAAGAAATATATGCAGAAGTAGAAGTCTACTCTGTACATCTCACTGTGTGATCACACTTGCAATAATCTCTGCTTTATAAATATTTAGAGGAAGGAGTCACAACAGAGTCCTCAAAATTATATATAAAAAATTCTGTAAATATTGGAACAGAAAGAACTTAAAGAGGAAAAACAAGAGTGTCAAAACCTCACAAACAAATAATTCACTTTTTTTTTTTTTTTTTTTAAAATGCCAGCACTTTTTTTTTTTTTTTTTTTTTTTTTTTTTTTTTTTTTTTTTTTTTTTCCAAAGCAGTGCTGCTTTGGAGATTATAATGGTTTTGAAAATATATCTCTTGATATGGACTGAAGGGCTTAAATTTAGAGAAGATTCCAGAATTAGAGTTGTACACATAAATAATCCCTGACAACAGCTAGCATCTCCCCAGAGAGAATATGAATATAAAAACAATTTGAAATAGTTTGATGGTATAATTTGAAATTCAGTGTTCCAGAAATGTACCTTTTTAGGGTTCTTTTACGATTTTAAATGATCAAAAGCAAGTCCATATATAGATATAATAAAAGTCCTCATTATTTAATACTCCAAAGTTGTACAATAAGTTAAATTATCTTGTCAACATATATTTAAAATATACGAACTAAACAAAGGATATGATAAAATACAAAGATATATGTGTCCTGTTTTCAAGGAACATGTGATTAACAGAGAAAAAACTGTTTGATATATTGTTGAGATCGTTAAACCAATTTGAACAAATTTTATGAATATATGGATCATATATTCTCTTCCATAAATGCATTTTAGATAGTAATATCCTTCAGCAATGACAAAATGATTGCAGCTGATCTACAGTATATTTTTTTTTATTTGTTTTATCACCATAAAACAATAAAAAAAAATGGGGGAAAAAAGAGAGAGAGAGAAAGACACTAGAAGTATAGCAGCATGGTTTGGTTTGGTTTTCGTTTTTTTGGCTTGTTTTGTTTTTGAAACAAAACTAATTCTACTCATTGTGCAAGAAGAGAGGAATGTTCTACATGGCTCTCTTACAGGGTCTTAAAAGCTGACCTGTGTCAGTACTTGAAATAAAAATGAGTGAAGCCCCAGCTGGCACATTGTGCACAAAAATGCCAAGGTCTAATATAGCCCTAGAACATCCTGTGAGAGAGAAATGAAATTTTGTTAATATATGTGTGTGGCTGAGATTTTTCATCAAATATTAAATAATCCCCCTATAGTACGATCTTCTCTATAGTCAATGGGTTTGTCCATTGCCAATATGTGGATATATTATGAATCATGTTTTAAAATAACAGCAAAATTGAAACATTAATGAGCATGGCTTAGTAGATATCACATTAGATATACTCCATCCTCCTCCAAGATTTTGTCCAGCAGGTGCAGATAGACCAGTTGTGGGAGCAATATATCAAAGAAAATAGAAGTGTTTTCTGACATCAGTACATTTTTAAGCTAGATAATTTTACATTGATTTGCCATTAAATGGGGCAGGAAAGAGCAAAGGGTGGAAAGGAAACAAATTTCTTAAGCTGTTCCACTCAAATCCACAAATATGTGGTGCAGTGTACTGGCATCCTTACATGGAAAACGGAAGCAGAAACTAGGAAGAAATAGAATAGAAATGTTGAATTTCGCAACACTACCTCACTCCAGCACTAGTCTGGTGGCATTTCTCTGATCATGAAACAGAAAAAAAAATTGGTGAGAGTTTAACTCTAACCTACATGTTATCCAGATACTTGAGGTAACTCACAGCTCAGGCTTTGACTGTAATCCCCTTGAAAACATCACAGCTTTGAGTCGTTGAAATGCCTCTATATGATCCAAAAAGAAAGGGAAAAAGGAGTGAAATTACTCTGACTCTCGATGGAGAAAAGGAAGGGCAAAAGATGTCCAGAACTGTGTTTGCAATACAGTATTTTTCTCTATCCTTCTGTCAAATACAGCTACACCAAGGCAGACCTCGTTTGTCCGTCTCTGTTTGAAATGTGCTTTGAAGTTGAAACATACTTCATCCTTGCTAAGTATTATTATTAAAATTAATTGATAGGACGACTGTTCTCTGCAGCTGCCTGCTAGCTTAGATTGAGTTATGCTGCAGGATATTGTTTGTGTTGTGCTGAAGAAGGCTGTGGTTATACTCTATGACTGCCTCTCCCCTGGGAGGTCTCCCAAAAGCAAAATGTGCATCTGATGAGTATCCCAGTGAACAACAATTTGAATACATAAATAAAATTAATAGGAATAAGCAATATGTGTGGGAGGTAATTTGAGGTCTTCATAAACATCAGTCTTCAGTTTGGATAAAAATTGTCAGTGGTCTTAATTTTGGAGATAATGAGAGGTACAAATTTTACTCCAATTTGGAAAAGAGGAAGTCTTAACAGAACTTTTGTGCCTGCTCTTGGACTGATTTCAAACTCAGATTATTTACGTTTGCCATCCAGGATCTCTTCTGATTTATTTTGACTATTGACTGAAAATGTAGCCAATTAGCTTTTTCAAAGCATCTAACAGAGATATCTGAGTAAGGAAATCCATTGACCCAGACTTTCATTGCGGTCAGTGAAGAGGAAGGCTAGTGGAAAAGATATAAAAGTTCATCTTTTTTCAGATGATGTTTAAATAAACTGTGCCTTCTTCTGTTGAAGGTTCATTATCCTGCCAAAGCTTATTGTAAATGCCTCAGCTAAAGGATGTCCCTGGATGAGTAGAGTTTGTCTCTTCACAGCAGCAAACCAGATTTAAAAGAGCCCTAGCTGATGCCAACTGTCCGGCTACTAATATTCTAATATTATTATTCTAATATTTTAATTTACTTTTTATTTTTACACTTTCTTTGAGTGTGAACTCCTGGAATCCCTTATTTGTTGTTCCTACTTTCCTGTGCTAAGTCTCCTGTGCAAACAACTTCACTAGCCCGCAGCTGTCTCATTTTGCATAGCAGACTCAAAACACAGCTCTCACCAGTTCATGTTATGCTAACTTATGATTGAAACATTCAAACCTGAACCCCTGGAATTTTCCATCTGCTTTTCATCTGCTGAGCTGACACTAGAAGGGCAACTGCTGTGAGAAACCCCGCAGGGAAGGTTTTACCAGTGGGTGTAATTGAGAAACAGTAGCTAACACTCTCAGATACAGGGCAAGGGGATGGTTAATAAAAGAAAATATAGATCAAAAAGATATAAACACACATCACAGCGTGATCCAAATCAGTGTGGTGTTAGGTTGTGGTTTTGTGTTGTTTAGGGTCTTGGGTTTTTTTTTATACTTACAGGCTCACATGTTCTCAAGACCGTGTGCACTAGTGTGTCTTGTTGGAGAAAGTAAAAAATCTGAGATTCATGGAACACGATCAGCATTTAAATGGAGTAAAAGGTCTTATTGAGATTCTGGACAGGGAGGAGGGAAAACCAAGATCCACTTCCCAACCAACAGTGTCACCTGATTCTTGAGTAAATCAAGTGAAAAAAGTAGCTCATGATTTTAAGTGCTTGACACAATGTGCCTTTAAAATCTCAAGTATACAAATCTAAGCCTCCAGTCTGCTGAGCAACTGCTAAGACCTTGTTTAAACCTTGCAAAATTAGTCCAGTGAAAGCAGGTAAGCTATCTGCAGTAAAAGGTGAAGCATTTTATATGAACTGCAGTATTGAGGGACAAGCAGGCTTAATACCTTGAGCTCCTTGGCACCCTTTTTCTCTGTAAAATGGCTAGAAAAAAGGTGTGCAACAAGCATTGACCATGAGGCTGTTCTGCCTGTAAGAAATAATAACAAAGGCAGCCGTCAAATTCTGTCTTAAATTATCTTTAATGTCTCTCCTTGTTGTGTTTTGGTTTGGTTTGGTTTGTTTTTTGATGGAAAATAATAATAAAAAAAAAAAGACAAAGGAGGCAAATGAAATGCACACAAAGACACATACTCACATATATACACATATATACACACTGAGAAATTGTTATATAAAATGACCAAGGCAAATCAAGGAAAATAATTACTGCAGCTGATGGAGCAGAAACCCCATTATGGCTAGATGCTACTTCACAATGTACAGTCCTGAAGGTTGAGAGCTAAATGCATTTTTCAGCATCTTTAGCACAATTTATTATATTAAGTTTTAAAATGAATCACATTACTACCTATTCTGTGTTTTCTCTCCTCCTTGCTCTCTGCTTAAGGCTTGTTTCCTTGGTTATATTTTATAGTCAATGCTGGTCACTGTTGGTTTGCTCCCTTTCATTTTCTGGCCTGATGCTGGAGTGTGAAGCTCTCCTTATGTTCATGTTGGAGATATTATTTATAAAGAACAGCAATCCTTAACAGGGCGTGTGGGGTGGGGACAAAGAGAAAGACTTCTGGAACTATATTTTGGTGCTTTCAGATGAAAGCCTGAAGTGGCTCAACACAGAACCAAATCAAAGCTTCAAGGTTCAGCAATGTATCCTGGTAAATCAATGGTACAATTGAAGGAGGGCAGATATCCATAAGTCAAGTATCTACCTAAAGTGGGAATCAAAGGGGTAAAATTGTAAATGCTCTTAAAGTTTATATGCATGTTGCTGGCATTTGTCTTTTCACAGAAGGAGTTTCCAACACTGGAGTGGTTGAATATATGAGTTATACCTATATACATGCCAATTTCAGAAGCAGTCTAAAGCAAATCTGGTACAGCCTTTTCTCAGATGTAATCCTTTGACGATACAACTGGATAATCCTCAAACCCTTTTGATGCAGCCAGTGAGTCTGTAGAGAAATTATGCTGCAGGTATCTTTCAAATAGAGAAAAACTGTTCAAAATCATTCAGCATATGACATGCATTTTTAGGATAATTTTCACTTGAGTTTCATCTTTCTTCCTTTAAACTTATTGTAAGCTAAAACTCAGTTTTAATTCCCATGAGATCTTAGTCTCATGTCTCCCGAATCTTAACTCAAATAATTCTCTTTTTCATTCCTACTCATTTATACCGGCTCTGCGTTTGCAAAGATGGTTTCACTTTCACTGTCAGTCTCTAATTCTCATGGAAATAAGAAAAAAACAGTAACTCCTTTTTAGGTGAAGAAAGAAATGGGCAGAAGTGAAGTGGAAAATATCAAAAAAGTGTCAGTTGTGAAATTGCACATGGAAGCCATAATATGCATCACAGAGACACCTGTTAGAGGTGGGTAGGACCACAAGAGTAGAAAACTTGCCCAATTGCTTATCTTTCCTGGCAATTGTGCAGTATGCATAATATTGCAGAATTACTCACAATTAAAAAAACAAAAACAAAACAAACAAACAAACATACAAACAAAAAAACCCTCAAAACATAATAAAAAAAAACAATGTCAGCTTTGGTTTTCTGAGAAGGAACTTTAAGAAAGGAGATGGGAAAAGACAAGGCCAGAAATATCTAATAATTCTTTCCTCTGTTTATGAAGTACAAAAAATGAATTCAGGTTGTAGTTACTGATGTGTTTTTCAACACAATGTCTATTCATGTGTGCACAGTATGAGTATCTCCAGGTATAATCTGTATGAAGAGTTATTTAATTAATAACACTTAAACTATAAGCATTCATTTATAATAAGACCCTCCAGGGCTTATTTCTTCACATAACTGAGAATGCAAAGCAAACTTAAAAGTTTGTGTAAATTACTGTTATATGTAAGGTAAACAAGGAGGTTTCACAGGTGCAAGATAATACATTTGTGCATGCATATGTGGAGGGATGGAGTGTATGAGGGGTGTTCATATGAAATTTAACTCTTTGAAGAACAACTTTTTAAGTATCTTTTGTCTTGATTTAAGTTTTTCCCCTTTGTATAAAAAGGAACATGACAAGATTACCTTTTACAGTTATTAGTAAAGATATATTTATACAGATGCCTTTCTAAATTATGAATTCAATCATCATCCCACAGATAAATGTTGAGTCATAAAGGCACATGTTGATTTAATATCTGAGAATGAGACTTTTGAGTCAAAGGACTGAATCCTAGTAGAAGTGCTGGGCTAGAAACAGTTAGGCTTTGAAACTTAATACTACAACAAATAAATCTGACAATATATTTTAAAATAGAGAAGACTTAGAAAAAAAAAAAAAAAAAAAAAAAAAAAGGGGACAAATTGCAGTCATGAAAGTATCACCTGAGTGTTTTTCAATGAAACTGCTGCATATTTCACAGGTATATTATCAAGGTAGTTTTGTGTCTGAGGGTCAAATGAATAACTTCCTCGTTAGTGTAATAAAGCATGTTTTACACCATGTGAATATATGTGCTTTCAATAGAAATCAATAAACAGCAATTTAGTAAGCACTGAATTACTCAGATTGTAGAAGTATGAATTACGAGAAGACATTTATAAAATACTGGGTTTATATATGTATATGTATATAATACAATCAAACATGGTTTTTAAGTAAATATTATAAAACAAATACAAGAGTTAAGGGTTGTTTGTTTTGTTTGTTTGTTTGTTTTTTTTTTCTTCCCGAAGTGAAATGTACAAACTTCCTCTAGAAATGTGGCTTCTCCCATTTAGGGCCAAATTTCAGAACAGGATGACAATATGTTTGCATTTGAAATTTCCTTCATGCAAAGTTTTGAAAGGAAACACGGCCATAAAGATAAGACCCAAGCCATGTAATTGGAAATAGAGCATATAAACCTAATCATTCTGAAGCTGTTAATGAATACTATCTGGTACAAATCCAGATATAAATAACTGTGTCATATGTAATCCTTTTTTCTTATCTTCCTCTTTAAGTGAGATGTCAGCTAGCTCCCAAACAGCAAATTCATACTGTCTGTTTTTTTAATTGCCTAACCTACAGGTTTTTTAATACACAGGTGCTTCACTAATCAGCCTTTGAGTTCCTTGGGTGCTCAGATGCAGATGCTTAAACATTCCCAAAAATGCATATCCTGAGTAATAGGTGATTTTCCTCTACACTAAACCTCACTGCAATGCTGCCCAAATTTGTAGGCACCAGCCACTAATGAATTCCTCAGCAAGGGTGAAAATATGGCCCTTGTCCTAATGGTGTTTTGCCCTATCTTCTCAATCGGGCACTCTTATTAAATTATCTGGACACTGATCTGCTCAGCATGAAGGCAATTGAATTACCATCACCCATATAATAACGGAGAATGGTGACTGGAGAATGTGGCAGAGCTTCAAAGAAACAGCTCTGATGAAGAAAGTTAATACTTCATGAGCACTAAACGAGTCACGCTGTGAAGGAAAACCATCTCTTACATAGTCAGTGTGTCCAGGAAGAAGCTACAATAGGGAGACCAAAAGCCTACGACTGTTTTCAAAGGCATTTTCTTCTCACCACTTGATATTTGTGAAACTTTCAGTACCGTGGAATAATGAGACACTAAGGGGTTCCATGAGTCAAGTTCTAAGTTAATCATATAAAGTAGCTGGGTCAGGTTCCACTGTGATACAACATGAGCTAAACAGTGTCTGCTTTGTCTTTCTTTTTCCTCCCTCTTAAGATGAGCTCTGATCATGAGATTTCCAATTTCATAGTGCCAATAGGTTAGAAAGTAACTGAAATCTATCCATGTGAAACTTTTCTGATTTTACTAAGTAACACATTGTCTACCCAGCCATCGTGAAGCTATTGTTAGCTGCCAAGGGATGTAATTCAACAATGCAAATCTGGGAAGTTGTTTGGTTTATTTTTTTTTTAATTTTTATTTATTTATTTATTTATTTATTGTGTGTGTTTTGCTTTGGTTTGGTTTGTTTGTTTTGGTTTTGGTTTTGGTTTGGGTTTTACAGATATTGTGGAAATATTCTGAAGGACCTTTTCTACAATGGCAGCAACTCTGAAGATTCAAGAGTTGCAGTGGTTCTAGGCTAAATTTCCAAAGAATTAAACTTCTAAATCTTTCGATGAAGCTCCTGTAATCTCCAGGATACACTGCATTGCATTATTTTATAATCTGTTGTGTTAAAAAAGCACATGCAGCCCTGTGTTGTCACAGTCATGCTTTTTAGGAAGCTTCTTACTTAAAAATTTTGATGCATGAATAACCACTTTTGAATGAAAAAGGTGATTGCATTTTCTTTTAAAACATAACAGATTTTTTTTTACAATTTTCCTATCAATTTGCCTTAATTTTCATATTTTTATTCATAGTGAAAGGCACTGGTCATAGCTCCCTTTGAAATATAAATAAAAGGTAATAGTTGGTGGGGACTGAAAAAAAAATCAAAAATATCTAATTCGAACTAAACTGGATACTGTGACATTTATTGTCTGTTCAATATGGAGAAATATCTGGTTGTCTTAGTTTTATTCAGTGCTTTGGATTACCTCGATTCAACATAATAAGTAAAACTACACATTTGCTTTTCAAGGAACATTAGAAATTGTTCTAGAAAGGCCTTATTAGTTCTGCTTTTCCAGTTCTCAACAGTGTGACATTATGAACAATGATAGGCTTTACAGACTTAGTAAAATGTGTTATTGTCCTTGCTGACAAGCCCTGGCAAGCTGTTGTGTGTGTTTTTACAGAGCACAATGTCAAAACTTTCTTATACAAAGCTTGAGGACCTGTACAGAATGAGCTACAGCCGGCAGAGATTAGTGAATTCCCACTGTAGCTGTTTACAGATTTGCAACTTGTGTATTCACTTGTGAGGCGTCACGGTTGTATATGGAGCATTCATAAATCACAGAGCTCTCCGGCCTTGCTATGAAAATATGACAATTCTGCCTGGCACCTGCTCCACCCTCTATTTTTGTCACTTGCCAGAATGACAGCGGGCTATAAACGTATCCATGTACTAAAGTCCCAGCTCTGATTCGATGGAATTAAATGACCTTGGCCAAGAGGATGTTTCTGTTCTGGAGAGCTTATCCCTTTCTTCATGTAAAAGAAGCAGGGCTCTAAACTTGAGTGACAAAAGCCAAATCTTCTTGAAGGAGGAAGGAAAAAACAAAACAAAACAAACAAACAAACAAAACAAACAAACAAACAAGAACCTTCAAACAAATGAAAAACACTGACTTTATTTTAATATTTCTTTCTCAATATGCTGAAGTTTTGCCAGGTAATTGCCCGACACAAATATTTATGAATGTCAGACCATGGAGTTATATAGCATTTGCTCAGACAATAACATCGTTTAATGAATTCTACCATGTGCATGGGACTCAGGTCTTTAATGAATAGGTCACTGTGATTTCTGGAGATGGCTGTCACTTTGAGATATGAGAATCATTTCTCTTTAGTGAAGAGGAGCTTGGATATGTGCATATTTAGAGGTTCTATTTCACACAACTTTAGACCTCTCAAAAATGATGCAGAGCTGGGGCTAAGATTTAGGAGATTTCAGGTATTGTATCACAGAGATTTCCAAGGATCAGGAGAGTAAACACATGCACACAACCTTAAAACAAACAAACAAACAAAACCCCCAAACCAACAACAACAACAAAAAATTAAAACAAAAAAGCAAAAAACAAAAGAAAACAAAACAAACAAAAGAAAAAACCAACCAACCAAAAAAAAAAAACAGAACTCACACCCAATTCTCCTGCAAATAAGTTATTTCTCTGTTAGTACAGAAGTTCTGAAGACTAAAATATATAGTGGTGTTTATAGCTGACTTTTCCTTCATGGCACACTTCTGTTTATTCATTTCACAGGTTTCATCCTTACTTAAATTTTTTTTGTATAGATACAGCAGTTTTGCCATGTAATATAATTATTTAAAAGCAGTAACATCTTTTACATTTTACCTTCAGATTATTCTTTATAATCTGGTATGGCATGACAGAAATGAACACCATTACCTCGTGTAGAAGAACTTGACCTTGGTTTTCTAACAACAGTCTCATGCTTAGATGGGTACCCACACATAGCCAAGAAAACATTTCTGATACACATGAGTACTGGTACACTTCTCTTAACTCAGCAATGAGACAGTGAGGAGATAGAACCTTGTTATCCATGACTTCCCTCTTGGGAAGGAGACAAAGGGCTTCAATCCCCAGGTTAACAGTCCAAGGTTTGGTTTTTTTTTTTATTATTATTTTTGTTTGTTTGTTTGTTTGTTTGTTTAATGTATTTTTTACCAAAAATAAAAATTAAACCAGGGCAGAGTAATAAATAAAAATATTTATCAAATATAATTCAATAAACTTTTAGAATTACTGAAAGTCAGTAGGTACTTTCATTGAGCAGAGGAACACATGTATTTACTGCAAAATGAAAAGAGTTTCTTTGTGTACAAGGAGATGAAAATGGCATTATAATCTACAGAACAGACTCTTTTAATAGAAAAAAAAAAAAAGATAAGTTTTACAACATATAGAACATCACAGGATGTAGAAATGAAATAAGAAATATCAAGGATTTTGAAGTGCGCATGAAAGAAAATTCTGGCTTTTCCCTCCCCCACTTGTTACTTTTAATTAAGATGTCTTTGTTCCTGCTGAATTAAAGATACTACAATATAACTGCAATACAGCCAAAACACAAAACCATTGTCCAAAATTCAAATACTTCAAGTTTGGATGAACTTCTTGCAGAGCGAGTTTGAAACAAGAGGTGATTTCAAATTACAGTACTTTATTCTAGAAACATCACCTCAACCCCTCAGCAGAAAGGTGCTTGCAAAAACTCAGGTCTTCTCCAGCCTAAATAATTCTATGATTCTGTGACTCTTACCATCTTTTATTCATTTTGAGGCTTGCACTTATTTTAAGGTGATTGACCTGAGACTGAAAGTTCTATTGCCTGACCCTGTTCTACAATATTAAAATTGCAAATGTTTCTCTATGATGATTTTCTCTTCTAACAGAAAAACTTGTCTAACATAAGCATAACATGTGCAAAACCTGTCTCAAGAACATCTACAATTCTTTTACATTAATTTTCCCTTTTTTGCCTAGATGTCCAGTTTCCCTTTTGAAATTCTTAGAAAAGTTAATAGGAATTTGTCATGGGGTCTGTAGTTATGTAAAATATTGCTAAAGCTGGAAGTTAATTAATGAGAACTTCTTTTCTTATTTAATGAAACCACTTTATAAAATTTGACAATTATAACTTGTTGAGGGTTTTATACTAGTTAAAGTATTTAACT
The DNA here is from genome assembly GCA_035040995.1 of Premnoplex brunnescens. Lineage (NCBI taxonomy): Eukaryota > Metazoa > Chordata > Aves > Passeriformes > Furnariidae > Premnoplex > Premnoplex brunnescens. The sequence continues at coordinate 67,688,868 of JAWWLT010000092.1, read as the reverse complement.
TAAACATATTGGGTATTGTGTAGTTACTTCACTATTTTTTCAGTCCTAGCTTATGGGACCCTATAGTTTTAAGAATCTCCAACATAGGTACTTCAAATAGATGCTTAGACAGATAAATCCTCAAAGTAATTTGTCCAGGTGTAACCAAACAACAGAAAAGGAAAACAAAACAAAGCCTAACTAAACCAATCCAAAAACAAAACAAAAAAACAAACTACTCAAAAATACATGAAGTTATTCAAAGAAATAAAACTTTGTGACAGGGTCCAAACAGAATGCTTAGACTCATGTAACAAAGTGCTGTTAATTTAGCAATCAGTTGAAAATGTGTGATTGCAATAAAACAGATAACCCTAACTTGGGTGTGGATTTCTAGTCAGGAAATACCCATGAAAAAGACCAATTACTTTAATCCCAATATGTCTTCTTTGCAGCTAACACAAAAGTCAGGGACAATAGCAGATTATTGCTGTAACCAAACAGAACTGGATCCCGAACATCCAACTTTGTCCTTAAACAATTTGTTCCTTATTATTCATTAGTCAGTTCAATGTAGATACTGAAATTACTATGATCCTGAAATGGTAGACTTTCCAATAATATAAGTCCTCTGCTGGTCAATATGACCACAAACACTGCTGAGGACTTGTTCTCCTGGCTGTCAGTGTTCTTTATGGGTTTGACTACAAGGAGACCACATCCTTTCATTTCTTCACAAGAATGAGTGGATTGTAGCAAATTCCTTGGGTGACTCAGTGCACTAAATCACTCTTTTCCCCATGAACAATACTATTCAGCTTCTGTCTCCTCTCAGGAAGCAACTCACATTTTGAAGAAGAGCTTTTTATTCAAATAAACACCAAACAATAAACTGGCTTTTCAAAAAGAATGCTCTCTTAAAGTGGCAGTGACATCCTGTGCCTTAATCCACTCCCCTGACTCAAGCAATAAAGTGACAAATGAAATCAGTGACTGTTGAGAAATAACTATGTTCAGTTCAACTGGATATACACATTCTTCCCTTGAACAAATCTATACTTTAAGAAAGCAGTCTTTAAAGTTACAGTGCCAGGCTGTGAGTTGTAAAACAAAACAGCAACAAAAATCACAGCAAAAGAAATATTTTAAAACATATGGCTGGAGAATAAATAATGTATAAAGCTGACAGTTGATCAGCTGATATATCAGATTAGTTCAACAGAAGCAGCTGAAGATGTGTTTCTGAGTGTGTTCTGTACACTTCTGCCCACAGCAATATTCTATGGTAGTGGCTCTAAATGCTGTTGGAAGCCAAATTATTATATCTATTACTGTGCAATACTGAAGTATTTGTTTTTAATAAGCATTATGTCTGGACTTCCCTCTGGTGTGTTCATGTTCACAAAGGCTAATCAATAGTTACTTTACTTACTCTATCGAGTTTCAGCACATTAATTAATGTATCCCTCAGTAACCATGACAGACCTCATCACTAGATCAAAGAGAAGAGTTTGAAATTGGTTTTGTTAACAATGAAACCGTTTCTCCCTTCTCTCTTATGACCTTATCCAAAGAGAACAGAAGTGCAAAATGTTCCCAGATCAGAAGAGTGGCTTTATAAATGCAGACAGCCGAAAGTCTTTTTCTATCTCTCTTAATCTTTGCTTTATATTTCAAATCAATTGATAAAATCATAATCTTTGAAAAAAGTCTAATTGAAAGAGAATAAAGCTTATTCTCTGGATTAAAATTAGTTTTTCTAAATAATTTTTAATTAAAAATTGTGTAGTGTGCAGCTATTACTTTAGTACTGAAAATACTATGGAAGAGCGCCCACTCAGCAAAAGTTTAATGCTTATGTGTTTAGTTCAATATGTTGATGATTTCTAATATTTCCATTTCCTGAATTATTGTTTTATGACTTAAAACCACTTTTTCTTGACTGCACACACACAATGTGCCAGCAGAAGTCACTCCTACAGGTTTATGAACTGGGACATGGTTGTAAGTCAATACAGAAAATCGTGGCAGTTTGCCACACTAATTTAGATGTCCGAGTGCCAGACAAGAGTTGTTATTTCTTACAGCAGCTTGCTCCTTGGTTTCCA
>JAWWLT010000092.1:67671467-67686681 GCA_035040995.1 Premnoplex brunnescens | reverse complement strand
AAAAAAAAAAAAAAGAAAAAAAAAACAGAACAAAACAAAACAAAAAGCAAAAACAAAACTAAACAAAACAAAAAACAAACCACAAACAAGCAAACAAAAAGGAAATAAACAGAGGAAATCTGTTATCTCTCATGAATCATACTGGCACTAGACTCTGTGGCAGTAGCTGGTGTTGGTGAGATACTTTAGAAACATGTTGCCAGAGTCCCGTTGTACCCAGAAGAGGTCCCCAATGAGAACTGGAGAAAGGCTGTTTATTTTATGACCCTCTCATTTTGTCTGTGTTAACTCATACTTCTTCATCTCTTCATGTGGAAACTGCCAAGACAGGGAGCTGCTTAGAGTTAGGATTGCTGGAAAAAAAGCACTAGCTCTAGTGAAAACAGAGTCCTGCCGTAGTCACGCATCCTGAATGCATCTTATCGGGGACAAATCAAATCATTGAAATGGAAACTACAGCAGAGCTCCAGCTTTGTAAATCTCTTATGCTGAAAGACTCCATATGCAAACGTGGTAATTTAGGGTGTTTTGCACATTTAAGCTGACTGGATTTCCACTTACCAGTTTTTGGAGTATTTAGGGTATAAAACTAATTTTCACCTAACTTACCTCTGCGCATCAAGCAATGTAGAGAAAATCACATAATCACAGAATCTGCAGAGTTGGAAGGCACTCACAAAGACCATTGAGTCCAACCCTTACTCCTGCACAGGACCATCCCCAAGAGTCACACCATGTGCCTGAAAAGGTCATCCAAATACATTTTGGGTTCTGTCAGTCTTGGTGCTGTGACCACTGCCCTGGGGAGTCTGTTCACCCCAACCACCCTCTGAGTGAAATATCCAACCCAAACATCCTCTGACACAAGTTCAGACCATCGCCTGGGTCCTGTCACTGGACACCAGAGAGAAAAGATCAGTGCCTACTCCTTTCTCTTGCTAGACAAAACAGGACAATGCTAAACATACTAAAATAAATGGTTTCTATGTTGCTGAAAGCCTCTGTTTTGATAGATTCTTTTCAGATATCACCACAGTCTTGCAATGCACTGTCTCTCATTTTCCTGTGGTGCTCAGTCTCTACTGGGATGTCTAGTCTATGTACAGTCACTGAAGTGCCATCTTTGCTTCATTACTCGAATATGACAGAAGTTTACTGAATTTCTGCTGCTTCTAGCTTTCCTGTTGTGGATCTTCTGAAAAATCACTATTACTTGTCGTAGTGGAACAGCTTTTAAAAAAGTATTCAACACCATTATGATTCCTGAGGGATCGAGTATCAGAACTTCAACTCTTCTGCTTTAGAAATGAGTTTGAAACATCTTTTTCCACCAGACCACTGCCCAAAACAACCAAGAAACACTGCAAAAATTATTTTCTAAAATAGATTGCAGAAATGATCTGATAAAGAATATTTTTTTTTTCTTTTACAACAGCAAAATTGTATGTAGGAGACAAACTATGTATCAAGGTTAAATTTGCTATGTTTTAGTTTGCTTGGCACTGGTGTGGACACATTGTTAGTATCTAATGAAAAACAAGAAAAATGCAGCCTGTGAGGAGTCCATGTAAGTGAGGGAACCATTTTTATCTGATCCAGATCCATCCTGGATCAGATCCTTCCCTCATTGGAATTTAGAATTTGCTTTGAGAGAAACAGACTTCCTTTCTGCCAACACAATAGTTATTAATTCATAAAATAATTTAACATAATGCAACTCTACTGCATTTAAAAACCTGAACATATCAACACTCAAAAAACCCCCAAACAATAGAAGATAAGGCTCTGAATATCTAATGTGTCATTACAATGAATGTCATTAACTACAAATTAAACAGCATGCAGTACATCCTGATTTTCCTCCTCTGAATCAGAAGTGAAAAATTAACAATTGCTATTTTGCTCCTCTTTTCCTTTGTATTTCTTGGAGTTTTCCAACTGTTTTTCTCTTTGGCAAGTCATAGTTATTTCCATAACACAAAAGATGTTTAACTGAGGAATAGTCCACAGTTGTGAATGGAGCAAATATCTGAATGCCACTCAATAATAAAACAAGATTAACCTGAGGAGCTGCATTTATCTGTTTAGCCGTGTGACTGAGAATTAGTCTATTCCCAAATGGAATGGATACATGGCAGTATTGCCACACCTACTTGAAAGCTTAGACAATAAAAGTTTAATTGCTTTCACTCTCTTAAAAAGTAACTTAAGATCAGAAATGAGGGCAGTTTGAACTAATGAACAAAAATAGTATTTTCAGGGCCACTTCAATTTTTCTGCACATAAGGAGGTTACTTGGCATACAGAAAAGACGAAGAATCTCTAAAAAACTCTCTTATTGTTGTCACTTTTGGGGCTGAGCTGAACAAATATTTTTCTACAAAAAGAAAGCATATTTGACACAAAATTTATCCAAATCATGATGGTTTTTATCAACAGTATTGCCACAGATTCAGGTTGCTCTTCCCATATGCAACTCTGCTGCCTCTGCACTTTTGTGATTCAATACTTTCATGAGAATTTTATTTACTTTTTCTAAATTATTGCCAGATAGCTTTCACAAACAAGCCTAAGTACACTCACTCTGGTCTTTTGCCATAACAATGTAAGAATAGCTGTAAAGAGTCAAATGAAATATCCATTTAGTGTATCATCTCTGACAGCTATAGCACAGGATGCCCTGGAAAGAATACAGGCTGGTCCTAGGAACATCCCAGATACATTTGAAAAAGAGATAATGATGTGCCCTACTCTCTACCACCAACTTTTTTTTTTTTTTTTCCCCATAGCAAAATGAACTGTAATACCAAGGTCTAAACCTAACCCTTTGTTCAATCCAGGCAGTTCCCAGAAAGAATAATCACAATCCTAAGTATGCAATGCAATGCCATGTGCTGCATATATCTCCAGTGAAGACAGCCATAATGAAGATTTGAATTGTTATTCTAATAAACATACTTCTTTCCTTTTGCTCTTTTCCTGCTTCTTTCCTTAAAAAAGAGAAAAGAGCCCAATATTCCTCTTAATACCTTTGTTCCTGTTGGAAAAGAAAAGAAAGAATTAGGAGGAAAAGAAAAATTGAAAGAAAGGTTGAAAAAAGTGAGACTACACAGTTACATGGTAGACTGCCTCACCACCATACCACAGATAGTGGGATCACTTGGGTTTTGGGCTGAAGCCTCTACAGTGGGCTGCACAGACTCCATATCAGCCATTATCGCAGCTATGCACTATTATGTTCTGAAGACTTCAAATGAGTTAACTCTGCTCTATGCTTCTATACTTGAACTATCGGAAAATAATTAAATAAATAAATAAGCAACCTAACCAAACCCCCACCTTTTGAAATGTGTTTCTAGAATGTCTGTTTGCTATCCAAGTCATGTCTTACGAATAAGTCATAGGGATACCACAAGATGTTTGCCACCCAGGTTGTGTATTACACAGCTAGATCTTAAATTTCCTTGCCACCTTTGCAATTTTTGCTACATAAACTTTCTTCTATCTAAGAGCTCAATTCTTTGTGTAAAGGTTTTACAACCAGGTTAATTTATGTGTAGTTTAGTGGGATATGTGGTACTACCAGTGAATTATTCAGAAAAAGACTGTTTAAAAAAAAAAAAAAAGCCTTCCAAAAATTCTGTCACATCTCCTCTTATTTATGAGAATATTCTCATAACTTTTAAATGGCTCATGTTAGACTGAATAAACTGCCTCCTACTCTAGTGAAAGTTTTATGAAATTTCAGAGATATTTTCCTCTAGGTATTTTAACGTGTCCCCAGTATGTGTTTGCGGGAATTATATTCTAGCAAAAGAAAGTTTAGCTCTCTTTCTACAGATATCAAAATCATTGATCAGGTTGCTAAAGACACCTTTCTAAAGCAGAAAGCCAGTGTTTCTGGATGTGGGGGATTGGTCCTGTTTGGGTGCATTGCCAGAAAATTTTGAATGCTGATGCAATCCACCACACAGCAAACAAGCACAGATCTTCCACGTACACACTTCCAGGTCTATCTGCGCTAGAGAGTGTTAAAAATCCCCATACAACAGGGCAGAGTACACTGCTGTGCCAGGGAGTCCAGGTGGAGGTCAGCTGAGCAGACACTGTGGAGAAATACAGAAACACTACCTTGTTTCTTGTACCAGGCATGTTATCCAATTACTTTGTGTAGTAACTAGCTAATAGTAACTATTTAGTCCCTGTTTTTTTCTGATTGGTCTAAAGTCTAGCAAATTCTAGGGAGTTCAACACCTCTGAAATAAACTCACCTACTAAGAAAAGCATTGGGGCTATGTGTGGTAAGGGCTCCATGGCAGCTCAGTGTGGACACAGAACCATGTGCTTCTTCAGCCCTCTTAATAACTCTTTAAAACATTTTTTATCCCAAAATGGCTTCTCGTTTTTTAATTCTTCTTTCTCTATATAAAAGCATGCAAACATCAGATTTTTATTTTTTTTTTCTGAAATCCTCCCACCCAGAGGATGCTTATACTATACACTGCTTTTAAAGTATTGTTCATCCAACTCACTTTGAACTTTAAAGCTTTTTACTGAGATAACAGGATCTACAGTGTGAGATCAAGCTTAGAAATCACAGCTTGAAATGCCCATCCAGGGGAAGTCATGCAGAAAATGAAACATATCTGGCAGAACAAGACTATGGTTGGAGTGACAAGACAAAGTCAAGGAAAAGGGCAATGAGGAGAACCCCAGACAGGAAAAGGCTCCCTGGTGTTATGGGAAGAAAAAAGGGTAAAGGTGTGGAGAAAATGAAGAGTTAAAACTCACCTAGCAAGGCTGAGATTGAAGTGCATGAACAATCCCAGCTCCCCCTTCTTCCCACAAAAGGTCATTTTGAGAGGAAACATTTTCTTGTCTCTGTATCTTTGCTTTTATTTTGGGCTTTATCTGGGGGAATTTTGTCTAGGTGCAATTGTGTCTTTTTCAAACTGTTCAGGCTTTTAGCTGTCTCTAAAAAAATTAAAAAGAAAGAAAGAATGATAGAAAAGGAGCTTGGGGAGACAGTAAATTTAGTGCTGGTTGGGTAGTATTGAATTGACAGCTATGTGACCACAAAAGTTATAATGTGGGCAGAAAAGGTCTTTTCTTTCCTGGCATCTCTCAGCCTGTCTCATTTCCCTTAATGAAGCACTCCCATAGAAGCATCCCAAAATGTTCTGTGTGCCCTATGGCAACAAGTCCATCTCTCTGACTGCAGAGCTGTGCTCAGCACCCCCTTTCTGCATGGGCAGCAGTTGCCTGTGAGTTCACTGTAATACCCTGGAGCAAGAAGATTCATTGTACAGCTGTTCTTGAACTCCCAACTCTCGGTCAGTGTCTCCTGATTATCCAAATTAAAAATTGGGACCCAGGCAGAAAGAGCATCTGTCTAATAATACCAAACCTTTTGAACAGGCCCTCTCCTTGTTCTCCTTATAACAACTGCTCCTCTAATCCTCCACATCTACTATGCATTTCTGTCTAAGAGTAACTAAAGATATTGCAGTAGTGCTCAACACACTCTGCTTAGACATAATAAGAGATACTGCCCTATTGAAATTATTTGTGCTGATGTGTTCTTCCCAACTGGAAAGGTAAAAATCCAAGAATGAAACTCATTTTGTGTAAAAGTGAAAAGCTTCCAGACATTTATTTTGGCTTCTCTTTCACTGTGCTGCTGATGTGCTCTCACTTGCCAATAAAAAAGCACTCCTGTAGCAGTAGGCAGAACGTACCATTACAGGTTCTTATCCTGCAATTTTTATTTTTTTTTTTTAATTTTTTTTTTCCCTATTAGCACAGAATCACAGATTATTCTGAGTTGAAAGGGACTCACAAAGGTCATCGAGTACAGCTCTGATGGAACAGGTAGCCAACTAACAAACCCAGAATCTGGACATTATCATCATCACCATGCTCGAATGATCTGAGCTAATCTCAGGGTCAGTCCTAGTGAAAAAAAAGCAAAAACAAACAATCAAAACAACAACAAAAACAGACAAACAAAAGCAAAAACAACAAAACCTGAAACTGAAACACACACACACACAAAAACAAAAAACCAACCAAACAAAAAAATCCCACCACAACAAAAAAACCTGTTTCAGCCACAAGCATAAGAGATCAAGATTTCTGGTATTCATGACTGGAGTTGTACATGAAACTGTGACTAGGTGAAAATGAAATATAATAGTTCCCTCTGTATGACCAAGAGTGTTCTGGGAGCACTAATAGACAAGAGGCACAGTACTTCCCCCATTTAATTAAACTTTTGAAAGCACAAAACCAGTCCACTATTAGAACCAAGTCTTGCTGTGCTTTTATGTAAATAATTTGTGGAATGTTTCAAAGGAGTTTTGATACCTTTTTTGTTTGGATACCATTTATGCCTAATGAATAAAAATAAATAGATTATTAGTATTTTCTTTAACCAACACAATTTTAAGGCAACCCCTCCCCCATATTCATATATGATACACAATAGAGCTAATTTGAGAATTAGTACATTGAACTCCATTGACTACAATTTATTTTGGTTTTTAGAAAATGAGTCAAAGTAATAAAATTATGAGTAGCATATAATGGAAAGTCTTTGGTTATTTAAAATACATATATATATATATATATTTACAAATCACTATTAGCTTTTTAAAACTATTGTTAAAAAAAAAAAAAAAAAAAGTCAAATAAATCTACTAAACTATCCAATTAATCTAAAATGAATAAATCCAAACAGGACTATTATGTGTTGAGAACAGGATACTGATGCTGATTCTAAAACTTTAGCTGTCTCACTTAAATAAATAACTTTCAGGCAACCTTTAAGTTAGAAGTGTAGAGAAGAAAAGATTAGATTTAAGAAAAGAACCTTTTTTCCCCTTGAAGGAGATTTTCTGCCCTTAAGTGAGGAAATCACACTGAATAGCACTGAGTTGTTATAAAAAAGACCTTTCTGTACATCCAGAAGGACAGATAGAAACATAAGGCTTTAGGGCAGTATGAAAGCAACTAAATGATCTAAATTGTTCTTATAAGTTACTGAAGGAAAAAAAAAAAAAAATTGCTGAGAATTATGTCTCAAAATAGAATCTCATTTTTGCTTGGTATGTGGCATATTATTTTATAGTTTTCTCTCTCTCTAAAATTAAATAAATGCTCTTTTACAAGTTTTTCATCTTTACATAGGTGTATTTATCTTTACAGATACTGCAACATGAAACTATGCTTGGAAATAAAGATACAAATGCGTTCTTTGTGAATGTGTATGATACATGTCTATGCATATGAATGGATATATATGTGTTTATTTTCTCAAACCTTCATACAAAGATACTGAAAGCATAGCCTTGTATCAAACTTAAAAAAAAAAAAACAAAAAAAAAACAACAAAAAAAAAAAACCCTCTTCCATTACTGTTTTGTCTAATTTCAGTTTTCCAAGCATATGTTCCTGTTGGCTGTCTGCATTGTCATTTATAAACAATAAGACAGAGACAGATTCTTTAAAACAATCGAACTGACAAACAAAAAAACAAAAACCCAAAACAAAATACCTGAGACATCTCGTTTATTTTCGTTTATATTTTTCTTTAAAAAAAAAAATCATTAAAAATGACATTGTTCTCAAATTTTTGCTCTATGCAGCAGCTGCCATTGTCAAGCTGTTGTCTTTATTAGAGCATCTTTGTGAGAGCAATGGCAAAACCCCCATGTTTGGGGATTTTCTTTGTTTATTTGTTTTTAAATATGACAGCTTTCTTTTAGTTTAAGACAGACTTTAATGAAAGCCACCTCTCTTTTTAACCCCTATTTCCTTTAAAAGTTTCACTTCCGAAAGAACTGAGCCAGATACTCAACTGCAAAAATTGCAATAGTTTCATATAATTTGCACCAATTAAAACTGTAGGGTATAGAAATTTTATTGACAGTCTCTGTATGGGTTATATTGAATGGTGCTTTAAAAGAGCTAATGTTAAAATGATAGTCAACATATAAACAATAACTGTTAATTTTTTTTTTTCTTCAGTTTAGACTTTTTTTTTTTTTTTAATTAGACTGGTATGTTTCCAACACATATGAAAAAAGGCTGATTTACAACATTTTTAAAATTATTTTCCAAGATTAAGGGCAGAAAGTGAGAAAGAAAGATTTTCTAGCTCAACTGGGCAGTACAGGACTCTGAAAAGATCCCATTTTGTGTTCAGACACCTGAGTTTTGTGAACAATATGGCAGCAGCAGATACCTAATATCAAACTTCCATGACATGAATATTTATTAGTGACTGTTCTCTCTAGCTACTTTTTCCGATCAAGAACATACATGAACATCTGAGTTTTAGAGGCTGAATATTTAACTGTTTCACATTCATCTGAGCTTTGTTAACACATTTTAGGGCTATGACCTTTGTGGGACCCAAATTTCATTGTCACATTTTCAAATTACAAACAAACATTTGCATTTCTATGTGGGAAACAGAATTTTTGTAGCTTCTTATGTGCTGGTCCAGATGCATCTGCCTCAAATATAAGTAATTTAAATTTTTAATCCAGATGTGTTCTTTCCAACCTGAGATTTGAAAGGCTCCAAGGAAAATTTTTTGTTTGCATTGTAAATATATTAGTCCAAGGACAGCAACATCCAGCCTTGCTAACTAGAACTAAAATTAAATGGGATGGATTACAGATGTCACTCTAGATTCTTCCATCACTCTTTTCTAAGTCTATATTCTGTAATTGATCTGTGCTCCATTACATGATGAAATGTGTATAGGTCTGAGAAATTTATGTAAAAAATCTTGCAATCAACGAAGCACAAAAATATATATTTTCTGAAATCAAACTCATTGCTGAAAAGGGTACTCTGCTTGATCCTACAGACATGGTATACTGACATAATTGAGTAGGGATATGAAAATAGTAAGAGAGATGGAAGGAAGGTAGAAATTGAACCTCTTGGCATTTAATTTCTTCATATACTGATTTTCAGTCTTAGGGCATATGCCTCCATTAGTTGAAATTTTTTAACTTCATTTCTATACCAACTAGATTTTCTTCAACTGGAAAGCAAGAAAACTAGTGTGTTCATTGTATAAATTAAAGCCAAACTGATTTTTTTCAGTGTTCCAATTAAATTTTTATTTTTTTTTTTATATGAAATACCACTCAGTGTCAAAGGTGACCTTCATGAGATCCATCTGAAGTTTCTACTTCAAGCTATGAAATCTGATTACAGTGTTTTCCGAAGCACAAAGGTCTGAAGATCCTCTTTGTAGGAAAGAGAGATTTTTAACTGACTTAAATAACTTTATTTTTGCTCCCCAGTATGAGGTTAATTTTACCCTGGACATGCATTTATAAGTTCAATTTTTTTTTTTTTTTTTGCACCCAGAGTGATAGCAGCTAAGAACACTGTCATAAAGTAAACACATCTCTGCATGTCTTATCTGTGTATGGATATACATGTTTATATCACATTTAACAAGATTGTTGAATGAGAAATCTATGTATCCCCTTATTTTTGATGTGTTGGGTCTCAATAAAAAGCTAATCGTATCCATTATGTATATAGCAAATCAACTCCTATTTACAAGAACACATATATATTAATCATGTTGCATGATAGAGTGATTCCCAAGAATATAATCTTTTTATATATATAATCTGTAATGGGTAGCTCAGTTTACAGCTGATGTTTAATTAGGAGCTTGCAGTTGCAATAAACTTTTTTTTTTTTTATTGCACTCAGCCAAGGTACAGTATAATGAAATGTAAGTGACCCAAACTAAATGGAAGCAGTGAAGTAGATAATGTGGCAATATATCAAGTAAAATACACTGATTCTGCAGTCAGTTCATGCCCTAATGGCAAAAAAAGGGTTTGAAAGCCACTTTAACCATAAGTAGTGTGTTTATGTATTATTCACAGTAGCAAATAATTGCAAAATGTCAACATTTCATTTTCCTCTTAAGAATTTCTTTTGATTAGTGACCTAATTAACCATTAAAAAGCAAAAGAGAAGTAGATATTTTTATTTTTAAACCATGAATATGAGAAGCAGAAGTTTTGCTCACTAGAAAGTAATTTGTGGTCTCAAAATGTCACAATCAACATTAGTAGTCTTTAAGTGATCAGAAATAAATAAAATAAACCACTATCTTCATTGTACAGAGTGTTATTTTGCATTATGTAGGCATATATGTATTATTTTTGTGGCATTTCTTATTTACATGAAACAATTGTCTGATTAATTTATTCCCCCTCTAAATTTTGGTGGGGGGTTTTTGGTGTGTGTGTTTTCTTTGTTGTTGTTGTTGTTGTTGTTTTGTTTTGTTTTGGTGGGGTCTTTTTGTGGTTTTGTTTGTTTGTTTGTTTGTTTGTTTTTCCTTCAGTATTTCACAGAGATTCTGCATACTACCTGGAACAACTAGTGGGAAAAAAAAAGCCACAATCTGCATATACTTACACATTCTGAGCTATGAATGTGTTACACATTCTGAGCTATGAAAGACCTCATGCTCAGCTACCTAAGTCCTATTTCACATTGCTATTATGATACACACAATGAATGAAGTAAGACTGTATTTAGGACCTAGTTCTTTCACCAAATGATAAACAGGGGCAAAGAAATACAGATGTTCACTAGTTTCTTTAATATGATTATCAGCTACCTGCAGGTGGCTCTCCTTAATTTAACATGTTAGCAGACATTTTTATTGTTTTAATTATTCTTTCTGTGTTTGTGTAACAGTCCCTAAGAGGCTTTGGACCATGTTCTAGACTACATGCAAATACAGAACCCCTAAAGATACCTCTTGAGGTACAGCATCCACAAAATGAGGCCAAACTCCCTAGGCAATGAATATGCCAGAGAGATTAGAGACTCAACCTATAAAATAAATTTGTATCTCGTTGCTGAACATGATACCTACATTTAAAACATAAACCTTCAAAATCAGTTCTCAGAAGTGCTTACATTTCTTAGGAATTAATGAAATTGATTTATGACCCAGACTATATTTCTGGGTATGAGCAGAATTAGACTATGTGTGAGCAGCTCTGCATTCAGACTTGTGAGGATTCCCACTTCTCACCATTTATGCCTGTTCTGAAAGGAAAGCTTGTGTCAGATCTGTTAGCATGAACCTTCCAAAATGCACTGCTGACAGATTACATGCCCTTATGAGATAATTTCCAGGCATGTATTGTCCTGACATGCAGATCTCTTTTCTGTTAAACTTCAGAGAATAATTTCATCCTGAGGCTCCATTCTTTCTGAGTGAGCACTAATTGTTATGTTATACAGCTTTTTGGTTGCTTTTGCAGTGAGCTTTTAGTAAATGTACTCTAAGCAGACTATCCATAACAGACTGGGTGGGGAAAGATCTTTAAAGCGTTAATGCTTTGAGCTTGGCATACTGGTGAACCCAGCTGAGTTTCTGATCAATTTTGCCAGTTCTAAACTTCTAAAAGGAGGGTTTTCTTGGTACAGACTTCTGTGTTCAGCCATAATAACATTATCTGTCCAGCTAATTCAAGCGGGAGCTTTCACTGAATTCAATAGGTTTCATATCAAGAATCAGTCTTTTTCAACATCACTTAAGAAGTCCATGGATCAACCAAAACAGAGATATATTCTCCTGGTGGTATTTCATTCAGAGCTAGAGATAAAAATCCAGACATCAGTTTAGAAAATTATTCATGACTAAGTTCATATGAATCCAGGGTTTGTGGGTTGTGGACTAGTAATTCTTAAGAAGTTTATACTTGAGATTTCTGGTAGGGTTCACAATATGCCAGATATGTAACAAAAGTAGCCACCCCTTGTGGTGTTATGCAAATGTTGTGTGAGTAAACCAGTACACTCTGGGCTTGTCCACGTACGTAAGATAAAATATAAATTGTTTTCAGTCCAGAAATATAAAATAAACTCCATTTCATCTTACCATTAAAATATCAAAAGAGAGAAAATACAGCAAACCAGACTTCTAAGAACAAACTTATTGGTTTGACAAATCCCCAAAATCAAGGAGAAACTGAGGCCCACCAAAATAAAAAGTGTTTATTAGAAATTAATATAAAAACATTTTCACTTGATATTTACTGACTCCTGGAGAGTTCAAAAAAACCATTCACAGCCCCTGCTCTGGGCCATATTTGCCAGAAACATACAGAAGTGTGCTAGCTTTGTCTGGGCTGGCTGTTTCTGTTCACACATTCTCACTCCTCTCTCTGGCTGTAGTTACCATTGCACAGATTATTTTTTTATTAAGTAGGTTACTCTAGAGGTACTTCCACCATTGCTGATGAGCTCTGCCTTGGCTAACATCAGATCAGTATTGGAGTCATCTGGAATTAGATTCATTGGGTGAAGTTTCATGCAGCTCCTCACACAAATCACTCGTGTAGTCCCACCACTACTTAAACCTTGACACTCAAACCTAATACGTGCATGCACATGAAAAAAAAAAAAAAAAAAAGAATTCAGATCCCTAAAGGGCATAGCCCACTTTCTGATAGTGGATCTAAGATGCATGTGGTCTCAAATGAATGTGTGAATAGTTCTCTATTTGAAATGCAAAGTTCAGCATTTTTCTCTCCCCTTGCCGAAAGAATTATTGTATGTACGTCAGGCATGAACAAACTTGGCAGGGTAGAGTCCCAGGAAGCAGTAAATGCAGCATCTTGAGATTGGAAAGGAAAGAGTGAAAGAATGGTGACAGGAAATAGTGGCTCAAAATGAAGAAGCATAAAGATTATACTGTGATGTCCAGAGAGGTAGAAGACATGCAAACAATAGCTTGAAGTATATCTTCATTGAAGTACAGACTTTGACAGAAACTAAAATATTTCATGCAAGATTCTTGACTTTTAGAAAGCTTTTCCCAGGAAAATCTGTGAGTTTCAAGCTAGTTAGTCATTTCTGATGAGATGAAGAAAGAGAATGAGAAAGATAAAATAAGGGAGATGAAGGCTTAGAAATAGTTACAAGACTTTGTTTTATTTTTCTTTTAGAAAAATGCTGAAACCTCAGAAATTTGTTGCAAACGTGTACTGCTATCCCTTATTGATGGAGACATTGTTACAGACTATAGACTTTCACTCTGTGAAGCAAAGAAGATAACTCTCTTTCTTTATGTATATATGTGTGTGTGCAATTATATAAAACTTATTTCTTTTTCTCCTGCTTTTGTGTATTTGTTTTAGATACTTCTTTGATGGGATATTCAAGATGGTCTCTGAATGTAAATCAGTCTTCTCATTTGATTCTTTCATAGATTCATAGGTCTAATGTACAGAAAGGACTATTCTGATCTTTAAATCTGACCTCATGCAAAACAGTACCATAGTTTTTTCTTGAATTCATAACTGTTGCAAGTTGTACAGCTTTGCTTGAACAAGATTATCTTCAGAAACAAAACCCACCAAAATTAAATTTTAAATACAATTCTCAAAATATGTAAAGCTTTTATTTTCTTAACAGCATGTTCCCAACAAAATTCTTTGTCTGAATACAAAAAATATGTCTTCTTAATGTAGAAATATTCCATGTGTGTGAAATGAACAGTAGTGAGAAGGCTAATTGATCCCATCAAAGACTTTTGAAATGTACTGGAACAACACAAACCAGATCATTAGTAAAAGAACCATAAGTGGTTACTTCTCAGCTTTTATACAGTTCTGTTACACTGGGAGATGTCTATAAAGAAAAAAGCTTTCTAAAATTTCTCCATAACACTGTTAAGACAATGGGCCTCTACAGCAAACCTGAGCTGTCAGCCAGAAATCACTGGACCGTTTCAAGTGCTTTGCTTCCCTTCTGCCTCTGCTGCTCAAAAACATACACTGTCAAGTTGGCCTGTATGTTCCCAGACTGATTTAAGACCGAATAAAAGTTATATTCTTAGCCACAATATGGCAGAAAAGTAAAATAACCCACTGATTGTCCACTGGAATTGCTTAGAGCCAGTCATTTCAGGAGCTGAGATTTACAAAAACTAATTCACAAACTTTGGCCAGCCAGTAATATTTCTAGAATAACACTTTATCCTCAGCTTCTGAGGACTAGTTCTAAAGGGGGAAATTCCAGAACAAGACCCCCAACCACTCAAATGTCACCACTTCCCAACATGTACTTGACATGAGATAGATACAAAATTTACTGTTTAACCACTCAGGTCTGACAGAAGCAACAGGGAAATTTTCATCCCAGAAAACAGCTCAGGCTATTTGGAAAGCTGAAGACCTGAATAAGAAGCTGCAGTAGGTGTCTTTAAGTGGAGCAGAAATGCAGAAATATGAAGAACAAATGTCTCTTTAATGCCCTGCTCAGACAGGTTGGTCAAGGAACATTCTAAGCCCAGGCCTTTTGTAGTGCTATTTGCTAACGTTCAGGAGCAAATAGTGACAGTGTTTCAGAAATGCCTTTTCTTTGACCATATGTAAAGACAGTTTGCTAAGATGGGTAGCACTTTTTGTATTTATTAGTACTTCTTCTATTTCAATTTTATGGTGTGTAAAAAGCAAACAACAGTACAAGAGAGTCAGAGCTGTTTAGGTGGAAAAGCAATTAAGGGAGGAGAAGGGGAAAAAGCCACCCAGGTAGAGGTATCATAAAAGACAGGATTTGGTGTTTTCTTTCTCAGTTATCATTTTTTTTGTTTTTTGGAAGGTCATAATTCCTGTGATAACCTACAAGTCCTTCAACATATGAAGAGGGAAAGCAAGAGAAAACTTGTATGAAGTTTTAAATAACAGACATTTCCTCTGATAGAGGACACCTCTGACTCAAACCAAGGCCACCTTTCAAGTTAGAGACAACTTCAGAGTTGGATAAGGTTGTTTGGGGTCATATCCACTCACATATCAAATATCTCTGAAGATGGAGATTCTACGGCCTCTCTTGCCAACCTCTTCCAGTGTTGAGGTAACTCCTTGATTTAAACATTTCTAGTGATGAAAAATCCATCATAACCCTTGACATGTCATTCCCACACATTGTTCATTACATTTCCTGTTCAACCTTAGTTTTATTTATAGTTCAAATTTCTCTTGCTTCAACTCCATTTTATTTTTATTTTGTCTGCTAAACTCTTTTATTCAAATTCTATTTCTCACATTTATAAGAAATATATTTATAAAGTATGGTCATGTCACCCCAATTTATAAGCTGAATAGATCAGGTACCATGAATGTCTCTTGATGAGGCATATTTA
>JAWWLT010000092.1:67609416-67624250 GCA_035040995.1 Premnoplex brunnescens | reverse complement strand
TAAGCGCACTCTCAGTAAATTTGCAGATGACACCAAGCTGAGTGATGCTGTTGACATGCCTGAAGGGGTTGGGGTGCCATCCAGAGGGACCTGGACAAGCTTGAGAAGGGGGCCCATGGGAATCTCACGAGGTTTAACAAGACCAAGTACAAGGAACTGCACCTGGGTTGGTGCAACACTCAGTGTCAATCCAGGCTGGGGGATGAACAGATCAAGAGCAGCCCTTCCAAGAAGGACTTGGGTGTGCTGGTGCATGAAATGCCAGTAAAATCTCACCTGTAGTGTTGTATCCCGTTCTGGGATCCTCAGCATAGGAAGACATCAACCTATTGGAGCAAGTCCAGAGGAGGCCACAGAAATTATTAGAGGGCTATATCACCACTCCTATGAGAAAAGGCTGAAGGAGTTGAAGTTTTTCATTCTGGAGAAGAGAAGGCTTTAGGGAGACCTTGCAACCACACTTCAGTACTTCAAGGAGGCTTATAAGAAGGGTGGGACCAAATTTTTCAACATGACCTGTAGCAATAGGGCTAGTGGTAATGATTCTAAAATAAAAGAGTGTAAATTAAGATGAGATATAAGAAGATTTTTTTTTTTTTTTTTATGATGAGGACAGTGAGACTCTGGAACGGGTTTCCCAGAGAGGGGATGGGTACCCTGTTCCTTGAAATATTCAAGGTTGCTCTGAGCACACTGGTAGAGTTGAAGATGGCCTGGCTCATTACAGAGTGAGCTGGAATTGATGACCTTTGAAGATCTACTCCAACACAAACTAGTCTATGACTCTATGCTTCTATAACTGGCAGTTTGAGAAAACATAACCTTTCATAGAGCTGCGAAAAGTGACATGTTGGGAAAGAGAAACATGGCATATCTACAGATACAGTTTTCCTGGCTTCTATCAAGTTTTCCAGTTATCCTCTTCTGTGCTACCTGTTGTTCTCATAGAAATATTAATTTTTTGTAATTTTACATACCTCAATGAAGCACTTGAAAGAGAGGGTAGTTGCTGTAAGTACCTGTCTAGTTAAAGCTCTAAATTGTTTTTTTCTATTATTAGTACTAGAGGGGACTCTGTCTTTCTAATGAGAAAAGGGCTTAAAAACCTCATGCAAGCACCAAAATTTAGCTAAAACCCGTCTGAGCCTTGGTCAAACCATAACAATAAATAATGACTATAAACCAAATGTGCACTTTTAGGAGAGATGTTTCAAACACATATGCTGTTCACCAAATATGGTGTTGCCTCCACAGTAATTTTCTGGGATATGAAACCTCAACATAGTTGTAATCTGTTATATACAGAGCTGAATGAGATTATCGAGTGATTTCTCTTTGCTTCATTTTTGTCTTTGCAAATAAGGCATTCTTAATGTGTGTTGCAGAAGGTCTTCCATCCCTGTTGTGATTGATGGCTCGCAAACTGCTGGGGACAATTCCAGTTGGTGGGTAAAAAACACTATCTCGTTTATCTTTATATCATATCTGTTGCAAATTAAACTAAAAACATAGAGTTTGCACACTAAAATGGTTACACTGCAGAGCAATGTGCCTATAAAACAGCACGTTAACAAGCACGACATGATAAATGAAATGCAATAAACTTCTGCAATTTCAGATTCTCCCAGAGGCAGATGAAGAGGCTATCACCTGTTGTGTTTTGCTTGGTGACAGCATAACAATATCTCCAACAAAGTACTGGCTGGGTTGTCTTTATAAGAAGTGAGTGGCTACTAGTGCACACTCAGTTAACTTCACACGTGCTGCACCTCAGATAAGATTCATAATTCAACCAACCAAATGAACAGGCAGCAGTAGTTGGTGTGCTGGATTACTGGTTCTTCTGAACTGGAATGTCCTGTTTTCTTCAGTAGATGGCAGCAGTACTGATGCATGATAAAAGCTGGATTCCAAATGCATTTTGTAAAACAAAGCTGCTTTTTTTTTTTTTCTTTCTTTTTTACATACATATTATCACTACTGTAAATGATTGTAACATCTGAGCATGATCAGTCAGATGCTAAACCTCACTCTCAGCTTCAATGGTGGTGTGACTCACAGGTGTACAACTTTGTTTAGAAAAGCAAACAAAAGTCATGGAATAAAACAAAACAAAACTGAAACTAACAATCAAACAAAACCCAAGAAAAGCAAACCAAAAAAGCTCCAACTCCCTTACTAATCAAAATTACTTTATTTTTTATGTGCCAGTAAACATTTATTAGCATTAACTATCTAGCCATACATGCAGATATATTTTTCCTCATAAGGTGTCCCGTGGCACTACCCAAAAGGTTTTTTATCAACATTATGACTCTCTTCAGGAAGATATCAGTAGAGCACAGGTTTTGGAAAGAGGAAGAAGCAAAGAATGTCTCAAGGATTAATTTGTCCTCTATAAAATGTGGCTGTTTCATACCACACAAATGAACACTAATTTGAATCAAATGTGCATATTAAAACTGACTATTTTTAAAGTGACCAAAATATTAATACAATCCCTTCAGGGTCCCTGTAATGCTGTACCTGAGTCTTTATTTTTGAAGGAGGGGGAGACAATATGAAAAACTCCATTCCCAAGGACACTCAGAAGGGAATAAGAAAACTGCAGTCTTAGGTGCAAGAAACTTTGTTTCAAATTCCTGTACCTGATTCAGCATGGTAAAAGGTGTCTGTTTTCCATTCTGTGAGTGCTCTAGCCTCAGGGCTATGAAAATACAGTTGTGTATTCATTCTGGTCCAGTAAATATTTCATTACTTATACATAGAGGTTGAATGCAGGGAGTGCATCATGCACCATAGATGCAGGTGAAAAGCAAAGGGAGGGTCCCCACATGATAAAACTGAAAATTAGAACCTTCAACGTATAACTTCTATGTTCCCTAAAAATATCCTGAGGCACTCTGAGTGTTATGGCTGTAAGATTTCTGCCCTTTATACTCATCACAAGAAAGAAGATAGTAGATCTCTAGACCAAAAATTGCATGTCTCACAGGGAAAAACAAAGACTAAAATGAAGAAGAGAAAACAGTCACTGACTTGATGGATATATTACAGTCTGTAGGTGTTTGTTGTTTTGTTTGGTTTGGTTTGGTTTGGTTTGATTTGTTTAATGTTTGGTTTGTTTTCTTGGTTGTTGGGGTTCTTTTTGTTGGTGGTGGTTACTTGGTTGGTTGGTTAGGGTTTTTTTGGGGGTTTCTGCTTAGATTTAAAATATGCCATGTTAGTATTTATTCATAGCAGGCTGGTGATTGTGTGAGTTGGGGAATTTCCTGGATGTGAAAAATCGACTATTACTTTAGTGTTACTAAGCTCAGATGGGTATGAAGAGAAACAGTAACTAGTTCAGAGGTCTAAATGCCATAGGATAGCTTGAATTCTACTGAATATGTCATGGAAATTTGTACTTGAGTTTTTTATTTCAGCATGTATTTTACCAGGGTTTGTGTCTTGCAAGTGCTTTTATCTTTCTTTGCTATATTTCATATGGCTGGTTTGTGTCTACAGTCATCTTCCAAAGTCTACAGCAACACAAACTTTTAAAAAGATTTGTTTTAGGATTGAATCATCATCTCTGGCCTAATTATTAAAAAAAAAAAAAAAAAAAAAAAATGTATATATATATATATAGAGAGAGAGAGAGTGGTCTGTAGTGGCAGCTTATAAACACAACTGTTCCCTTCAAGCAACTATAGGTAAGGACAGAGGAAAAAAAAAGTAATCTTAACATCTCATATTGATTGCTGGGTCAATGCTCTTCTTGAAACTGTAAAATATGAATGAGCAGCCTTTGAACAGAGTAAGATACTAGATACCTTTGATCAAATCTGGAATGCATTTCTGCACTGCTACTCACTAAAATGAACAAATAGAGGATTGCCCTCAGATGAACAACCTTCTATCCACAAGGCTTTCCTCTTTGTAGCTCAAAAACTAAATATATATTGACCAAATGACAAGTTTCAGAAGATAGGGTTTGTTTGTGCAACATTCAAGAAAGTAAACAGTAAAAAAGTACAATCTTTGTTTGGATCATTCCAAAGGGGATGATTCACAATTAATGAGGTTAAATTAAGCAGAGAAATTTGTAGACTGGACATATATTTAATTATGGAGAGATCTGTCCGACTTATGAAAGATTCATAAGAAGAAATCACATTGTTTTCACAAAACCAGATGTGGTAGGATGCTGATAAATGCAACAGTCTTATAGGGTATCATGGATAGAGGAAATCCCTAGAGAAAATGGAATTTTTGGTATTAGGTAATAACATTAAAAGTAAATAAACAGAGGAAACAAAACAGAAATTATAGCTGTAGTGCCCCAGAGAAATTTTTATGTCTTGAGACTCCATGTGTCCTTCCAGCTTTTTGACTATGCAGATTTACTACTATATATGTTTAACTTTATTCATTTTGTGACACCATGAAGACAGTATGGAATATATCCAGCTGAGCTCTGACATAACAGAAATAGAATTACTGCTTAAACCAGTTCAGGAAGATGTATGGAAGCATAAAGCTTGTGAAATACAGCCTGTACTCTGCATTTCCTAAATTTTTATTTTTTATTTTTTTCAAGTCAATTTTCTCAAAAGTCCTTGAAAGTATTTGGGAGGTTTGTGGTGATTTTTTTTTTTTTTTTTTTTTTTTTTTTTTTTAGGTAGGGGTTGTTGTTGCTTGGGTTTTTGTTTTTGTTTTTGTTTTTGTTTTTTGGTTTGGTTTGGTTTGGTTTGGTTTGGTTTGGTTTGGTTTTTATCCAGCTTTGTTTTCATCCTTTTATCCAGCTCTTTTTTTCTGTTCTTTTGTTTAACTTTTCTAGGTTCTTCTGGGCTCTGCAGTCAACAATACCAGTTTTCCCTGAGTAGAAGGAGTGGGAGGGAGGAGAGAGCTGGCATTGATTACTCCATGTCATGAGTTTCCACTGGGAGTAACGTGCTGCTGATGTCAGTGTTTCCTTGACTCCAGTCTTTGATTTTCTTGGATCCACTTGGCACAAACGTATTTGTGTACATTTTTTCACACATGGTCTACTTTCTATTCATTTGTATCCTGCTAATAACTGAATGTTGTACAGTAATTTTCCCCACCCTGTTAGCACAGAGCAACATCATTTGTCACTCAGAGACTGTAGAGATTTCTTGGACTTTTATTGTGTCTGGTACTCTCAAACGTATACTTAAACAGTCTGGGTAGTAGCCATTTGACCAAAACACAGAGAGTATCAGAGTTCAAGAAAGATGAAGGTCAGCACAAGACTGGGCTAGGCCTGAGATCCTGCACTGTGAGGTCTTTACAGCATCTGTGGCCTTTTCCTAGAGTAAAAGTAGCATGCCATATTTCCCTCAATAGCTTCCCTTCAGCACTAAATCTGTGTACTTTAATATAAGCACTTAATCTTAACCACAAAAAAATGGAGTATGAATTTCTCTGAGACATCAGAATTTATATGTATTTCACACAATTAGCAATGACAGCATTCCAGGAAGGTTAGGAAAAGTGAAGAATGTGACATCATTAGGATGGACATGTTGCTGCTAGACTGTAAAAGAATTTAGGTCTATCAGAGTTTTCTGTCTGCTGTTTACATTACAAAATCTGTTTGGGGAAAGTCCACACAAGCTCAGAAGGTTATTGTTAGTCAACTTCTTAGGCTCTTTGAGACACCTACAAGTTGTGGGCAGGGGTAGCTTCTCTCATTTCAGAAATGGAAATCAATTTAATCCCTTTAAAATGTGCGTGAGTCACTCCACTTTAACACATATTACCGTTTGAAGCTCCAGAAAATGTGACACTCAGAATTAACTTTCACTATGTCTCTCTCTTCTGATTGTAAAATTCAGCAAGATAAAGGAAGATAAAGAAATATTAGCTGTTCTATTAGCTGTTCTTTGGTTGGTTGGGGTTTTTTGGGGTTTTTTTGAGGTTTTTTTTGTGTGTGTGTGTGTGTGTGTTGGTTTTTTTGGGGGGGGGGTTGTTGGTCCTTTTGTTGTTTGTTTTTTTGTTTGTTTTTTTTGGTGGGTGTTTTTGTCTGTTTTTTTTTTTTTTTTTTTGTTGTCATGTTTTTTATCTTTGTTTTTTTTTTTTTTTTTTTTTTTTTGTTTGTTTTTTGTTTTTTTTGTTTTTTGTTTGTGGTCATGTTTTTTCTCTTTTTTTTTTTTTTTTGTTTTGTTTGTTTGTTTCTTTTGGGTTTTTTTTGTGTGTGGAGGTTTACATATCCTTTCCAAAGCCAAATGTGCATAATCTCTTAAATTAGGAGGTCAGGTAATAGTGTTTCTCTGAGTCAATTTGAGTCTGTTACAGTTTTTCCTCAGAGGAGAATCCTAGGATGCTAAATCTGGGACCAGGAATAACTTTAACCAATATCTCACTTCCTGTGATTACTTCAAAAGATCATTGATTTAAAAGGAAGATTTTAATGAAGAAGTTTGGGGTTTTCTGGGCTTTGTTTGTTGGTTTGTTGTGTTTTTTGTTTTGTTTTGTTTTGTTTTTTTTTAATGGTACTGGATTAAGAAAGCAGTTTTAGCTGCCTATTATGTTAGAAGAGAAATACAACCTTCAGAAGAGCTCTGAACAGCACTTCTTTTGCATCTTTGTGCACAAAATAATTTGCATTCTCTTCTTGACAAGGCAAGGAACCAGATAGATTGATAGGAAAATAGGTTTTCTGGCTGATTGTTAAAGTTTCTTTGGTTTGTGCAGAAGACCATGAAGACGCCACAGGGAAAGTAACGTAACAACACAAGGGAAGGAAAGAACAATTTCAAAGAGCTCAAAAACTGGCTTTGGAGCTCACATGGGATCACTCTTAGCAGATATTCATGCTACATTTTAGTTTCCTTAAAACATTTTTATCATTGAAAGGAAAGGGGAAGCCAGGAGAAAGCAACCAACAATATAGTCAGGCCTAAATTACACAATAGTCCTCATATTTGTTTTTCAGACCTAGAGTTGTTTGTTGTTTTTTTTTCTTAGCTGGGAACAGTGGTGGTTACTTGTTATTTATTAGCTACTTGTCTCATAGAATGGTACATTAGTATCTCAGGACAGATCAGGTGTTTAGTCTAAGCTAGACAACTGGGATCCTTCTACAGCCAGCTGTGGGGGGACTGATGCCTCTGGAGGGATATTAAGCTCATTTTTATGATGGGTATTTAAGAGGGATATCTGTAGAAACTGATCCATCTTAGCTATATCTCTCCATTAACTGTGGACAGTCTAAGGGAATAGCTTAAATTGAACACTTAACTTCTACACAGCTAAAAGTAGAACTGAATGCCACCTCTTGTCACTATACACTATTAGCCCACAACATTCGCAAAAATTATGTTCAGCTGAAGATAAGGATTTGTGGGTGACTATATTGTAGCATCCTTCTCTCCAACTTTTGTACCTTGAGGACACACTCTGCTGAATTCACCAGAACATTTCAATTAATTCATCAATTCAGAATTTACAGCTCTTACAAAGCTGTAGATAAGGGGGTATTCTGGTCAAACCCCAGCGCCAGAAATAAATTTTGCCTCACAAGTTCCAGCTTTTTTTCAGGTGTTGTTGGTATTTTTTTCTCACCTCTTAGTCAATATCAATATCAAAAAGTACTCCTCACAGTGTTCAGGGAGAAAACATTCAGTATGAGTGCAGAATTCAGGTTCCCTATTCAGTGAAGAGGGACATAAGAAAATACTTGGAAAATAATGCAGGTAAAAGAGCACTGGGGACTGCTTAGAGTGCAAAATTCTAAATTATTTTTCTTGGCATGTCTAACCAAAATCTTAGCCAACACAGAACATGTACTGATAAAGTCAATGGCAAAGCTTGAAAAGGAAACAACTGAAAACACAGAAACCATTACTGCCCAACTGTTTTTGTTTAAGCTGCCATTTACTTACAAGCATTTATATCTTATTCCTTATGCCAATTTGTATTTTACTGTTGCTGGAAAAACAAGACAACAAATCTCTGTTCTTGAATTTGAGACAGCTGGGCTCTAGTGAAGGTGACTCTTGAGTTCCCAAGGAAGTAAGAATCAGTGTTCACATAGGAAATGTTTTCATAGTTAGACTGTTAGGAGTCCTGCATTCATCTCCTGAAGGGAGAAGGGAAATAAGCTTTGTATAATTACTTAGGGATGTGGATCTATGATTGTGCTGCAATGCTGAATTGGAAATTAATTTCTTGCCATGCAAATCAATTTGTTCATTGGAATGGTCTACAAATTTTTACTAGACTCAAAGTCATTTGAGACTTAGATTTCCTCAAAGAGTTCTTAAGCAACCATTCTGCTGAATGTATTGAGGATGTTGCATTCATAAAATTGTACAATAATTTAGACTGAAAACAATCCCTGGAGGTCCTGTATTGTGACACTTACTCAGAGGTGTTGTGGGGAGTCAACTTCAAAATTAGAGCTTAGGCAGGTTTTGAATATAAATTCATATTTCCCCCTCCCTTATTTTTACTGCAAGGACGCTGCAGGAAAACATCCCAAAATACTTGCTAAATATAAGTTAAACAACTTCTACTGCTCTCCACTATCCACCAATCCAGACATCTTATCATAGAGGTGTTCTGGACCATTAGATACAACTTTGTCATTGTAAACATAGGCTGGCCAGTTCACATTCTTATAATTTCTATACCTAGACAAGACTCATGGAAAATTTACTTCATAGTCTCCCTAGTGTTACACAAAAAGCTTGATATGGTCAAAAAAGCACACATAGTAAATGCTGCTAAGAATTTATAATTAATAAGTCCAGTGTTATCAAAATAAAGCAGTTGATATTATTCCAATGGGATTAACTGAAATATTTCTATTTCATAATGCAATTAAGACTGACTCAAACAAACTTCACAGTTCCTAACCAATTCCTTAGTTTATCCTCAGATATTCTTGTAAAATCAACCAGTTTACTTTCTAGATAATAGGAGTTTGTGGGGTTACCAATTAGTGAAAGTTCTTAATAAAACAATAAACCATAAAGTGATGACTTTGGTTTCAACTCTTTTCATTTGGGGTTTTCCTATGGATGCTTTTATAAGTTTTCCAGTAGTTTCATTCTTGCTTTTTCCTTACTGATAACTACCAGACTTACATCACTCTAAATTCACTGTTATTTATTAATTGAAGTTATTCATTAAGTGTTCTCAGCCCAATTAGCATAAAGGATTAATGTTTGTTACTTTGTGATTTCAGAGGTGGTCAGAACTTCACCCTATAAAGTATTATAAGAGCTAAACAGAAACAATTTACGGAATAGCCACTTACCAGAAGACCCTTGTAAAGAGCCAAATCATGCTGAGATCATGTCAAGTCAATACAAGACTGAAATAGTTCTAAGACCCTGCATGACCAGGTCAGCACAAAGGCTGTTACCTTCTAATAGTCATGGCAGAAACTGTGTATACTTGGCTATTTCAAGGAACACAACTAGGTTGGCAGGTTGTAGGTCTTGAAATTTTTGAAGATAAATATGTCAGTCTTCACATATGCTTAAGATAGTCTTAATTTTCTCCAGTATTTTTTTTTTTCTTTCTTTCTGTATAAACAATACTAGAACTCGACTAGCCCTGTTTTCATGTTAGATCTTGGAAGTACTGAATCATCTTTTCCTACTTGTTTTATGTACCAAATGCACGTAATCTGAAGGAACAGGATTGGAAATAAGGGGCAGAGAGAGAAATATTGCTCTTTATTTTGCCATCAGGGCCTTTAAATCTCAATGTCTAAGGGATTTTCTCTAATTGTGTAGAAAATATGACAGAGTCAATAAATAAACTGAAGCTTCCTGAGTGCAATCTTTGTAGCTTAATTACAAAACTGTTTTTATCTGAGTTTCTCAAAACTGATGAAAAACAAATCGAAAAAATTCAATATTTTAGGAGATTTTGGTCTGTCATAAATTGATATCCGCTATTCAGGTACATTTTGAGGATATTTTTGTCATTCTTAATTACTACTGTTTATTTAATTCAGCCTGAATTCTTTTCTATTCCCTTTTGTTGTTGTTGCTCCACAGTCATACAGTTTATCACTCCTTGTACCAGTTAGTTCCTTCATTCTAAGTTCCTCGTCTCTTGGATTTCAGAAGATTCCTCATTTTCAGTGATAGAAAGTTGTTATGAGGTTTGAAAGACTATCTGAGGCTCGTAACATTATGCCATCAATGCAATGAATGCAAGCACCACTAAGCAGCTTGTTGAAATTAAAAGTAGACTAAAGCCAAACCTGCTGAACAGAGTGTAAAGGATAGTACAGCAGAATATAATACTAAAAGGAAAATATGTTTTTGCCATATCACCTAACACAATGCTAAGCCTGAGATTCATCTAGGAAACAGCTATAGATATGTAAGTTCATTTTTGATATTGTTATCTGATGTTAAATGCATTAGACTCATCCTTATTAGAGGCAACCAATTGTCCTGACTAATTCTACAGCAAATCTAAAACAGATCATTTATTCTAAGCTTGCTTTGGTTGAATGAGCACAGGAAAAACTGCCTTACTCTTCCTTCATTTATGTTATGCATATTTTCAGAAATTTAACTGAAATAAGTGGATGTAGGTCCAAACTTAAGACACTTTTTGAATTTGATATACAACTTTTTATATTTACAATATTGTGCAGAAAATCACATGAGCATATGATTTGTTATTATTATGACTGCTCATTAGGGCTGTCTCAAAAACAGTATTTCCATTTTATGGGGAAAAAAAAAAAAAAGATTGCTCAGAAAGTAGTTTTTGTTCTGATGCAGAATCAAAATTTGATCTGTTTAGTTTCTTAGAGTCTAGGCAGCAACATTGAGATCAATGACCTATAACTGTTTTTCTATCTCCCTTGCACATATCTTGACATCTCAGCTATTATCTAGGTCAGTATAATTCTCTGAGACCTGAATTTAATACTTGACTCAGGAAAACATAATCACTTTTGTCAAAATAATTATTTTCACAGAGAAAAAGCCCAGTTTTGATAAATATGCATGGATATTTCCTAAATTTCTGTCTAGCTATTTCGCTCAGTCTGCAGAGCTCTGTAATAGGCAAGGCTGTTTATCTTAACTGGATGAATCTTAGCAGGATGCACTTATTCCTACACTGAACTTAGGGTGCCTATCTGTGCAGTTTCTTTGATGAAGACAGATTACAAAAGGCTAATTTGTGTCAGTTACAGCGGACTCTGAAACCGTGGTCAAAAATGGTACATAGGGCTTATGGTCCTGGAAAGGTTTTTGCTCATATTTAATGGTGCGTGAAAACTCTGGTGTTTTCATGCACAAGACAAGACAAGAGGGTAATTTTAGATGAGGTATTAGGAAGAAATTCTTCACTGTGAGGATGGTGAATCACTGGCACAGGTTGCCGGGAGAAGCTGTGGCTGCTTCATCTCTGGAAGTGTCCAAGGCCAGGTTGGACAGCATTTGGAGCAACCTGGGCTAGTGGAAAGTGTCCTTGCCCATGGCAAAGGGGGTGTAACTACATGGTCTTTAAGGTCTCTTACAACCCAAACCATTCCATAATTCTACAAAACTATGAAGACAACTAGGAGTATCCTCAGATTTCTCTTAAAATCTGGTTGACAACTCTTACTTCCCAATCAAGATAAAAGAAGCACAGAAAGGAATTTATTTTGTTGTTTTCTGGCCACTCCAAAAAAGAAAACCAAAACATACTAATGGTCACATGTACTAGAAATAATTCAAATACTTGTAAAGAGGTTTGGTTTGGTTTCATTAACAGTGTCAAGTGGGATCAGTTTTCCAGGCTACTCACAACATTCATAATGCTATTTAAGCTACAGAAAACTACATCAGTTCTTCTTAAAAACAAAAGAAAACAAAACAAACCCCCACAAAAACAAACAAACAAAATAAATAATAATAAAAACCAACAAAAAACCCCAAACAAAACAAAACTACCACACCTAAAAAAAAAAATCCAAAACCAGATTAAAGAATTTTGTATTTCTCTAATGAGACCTATTGTCTTCATCCAAATTCCTTGAGACATTATTCAAAAAATTGCCACAAAACTGAACAAGTTCTTTACAAACTAATACTTTGGTCTGCCATCTTGCTTTAAATCTTTGTACTGTTCTCCACTTTTCTTATTACTTTTATCTGACTTTATGCTTTGTGTGTAGCTAAATGATAATGTCAAATGCAATGCTGAGGTATTTTGTCTGCACATTACACTAGAAATAAGTATATGTTAATATTGACCTAGGCATTCAAGTTTATCACATCCTGAACCAGGGTCTTTTTTTTTTTTTTTTTTTTTCCCAAGGAATTGCTATAAAATAAATCCCAAATCAAGATATCGTCTTCTGAATCCTCATTTGCTGACTGGTTTATTATCTGAGTAATTAAAAAATATTAACTCATTATTTCTTCTTAAAAGAACAATAATGACAACCTAATTCACTGTAACTCATACAGTCCTCTGAAAAAGTAGAGAAAGTTGCATCTCCTAAAAGGTTGTATATTTTGAGCATTTTGAAAAAACAGTGTCTTCACAGTGCAATCATAAAGAATCATTAATGTAAATTCTATAAATGGTTTGCTATTTTCATCATTATTGTTGTACCTGTTTTGTAGAAGGAGAAACCAAGGCAGAGGTAAACAAGGTGAAATTAGGTAAATATGGTGAGTCACAGCCAGAGCTATCCCACAGCTAGAAGCCTTTTAACTTCAATAATTCTGACTCATGTTTTCTCCTTTCTTCTTGCAACTTTGATCTACAGATCATGAAACAAATTAAGAAGGAATAACTGAGGCATAGAACCAGACAATGCATTTTTATTCAAACTTCTTTTACCATCTCTTTCCTCCCCCTTGAGAAGAACAATACCCACAAATTTTAAGATTACTCTGAAGGAGAAAATGAAACAACAGAACTCAAACATTGGCAAATTTCCATTTGGCACTTCAATAGATCTAATATTACTACCTGAGCAAAAAGAACCTCAGGGATTCCATTCTGCTTTCACTTATTTCAGTAAATCTAGAGTAACTTCACTGTAAATGCTGTAGTCAATAGTTATTTCTGATTTACACTTATGAAGCTGAGAGAAAATGGGGCTTTAATTGATCAGCAAAACCTGTCTCAGTGTAGATTTTTCTCCAGCACTCATCCTAGTGTAGTAATTTCAAGAAAAATAAATAATAAGATTCAAACACCACAGTAAGCAGTTAAGGAAATTATATATCAAATAAGCTCCAAAAAGCCTGGAGAACTGCAAACAGAAGTTTTGCCTTACAGGTCTCATTCCTTATGTAGATTTAAATAATTCAATTGTTGAATAAATTGTCTATATTCTATTTATTCAAGCATTTTCAACTTTCATTTCCCAGCAGCCATGCCAAGAGTCATATGAAAGAAAGGATCTTTTTTGATCGTTGACAACAGTGATGTGAAAATAAGTTGCATGCCCAAGTTTCTGCATATTGCATAGTAAAGGTATAGATAATAGTATTCTGCCTACAACTATCCTCAGCAAGAGTGGGACTGGGGGAAAAAAATAGTTTCTTCCCTAGGCTTAAATAATTCATTGGTTGAATCACTGAATACATCTCAGGTTTTGTCATGCATTCACAGATTTCCTGTGATACTTTTGTTGACAATAAAATTCAAACCAAAACAATCCAAAAACCTACCTAGCTTTCTCTTAAAGAGGAAAGAATCTGCTAAGAAATCCTTTGAAGTTTCAGAAAACTTATATTATATTGAAGATGATTGTTATGTTCATAGTAGTAACTTTTATGGTAGTTGAAATAGGTTTTTATTATGTATTTGAAACAATTTTTCAGTCTTTTATCTGGAGTTCTTCGATCAAGTATGAGCTACAGGGAATTCAGAAAAGCTTTTTTCACTTCCTATATTCTCCTTCTGAAATCAAAGTGGTGGGGTTATTATGTTGTCAAATGCCATTGTGTGACAAAAGAAATCACAATACTGACAAGGATGGAATTGACCTTTATTCTCTTTAAAGTTTTGTGTACAGTTGCCTCTATGGTTTGACTGGGGAAACATAGCAAAACAAGTTTGTTGTATTTGCACTTTCTAAGGCAATAATTGTGTTGATAATTGCATGCAAGGATTTGCCATAGCATTGACATAAAATCTGAATATTTAGATCTCTTTCTAGGATTATGCATAGGTAAATGAAGAAGCACAGAATGCCTCAGTTTGGAAGGTCCAACCTTCCTGTAGAGTCATCCCAGAGCACATGGCACAGGATTGTGTTCAGATGGTTCTGGAATATCTCCAATGAGATATTGTTATTGTATAAGGCCTACCTTTCACCTGATTCTCTTCATCTGGTGAAGGATTGGAATGGAAAGGCAGGCTTGACTTCCTCTGGAAAAGAGGAGCCTGCCAGGAGATGAAGAATCAGCAGTAACTGTTTCCTGAAGACATCAAAATTTTAGCTGACTTTGTATCAAGTTACCTGACACTGTGTTGTATGGAAAATGTTCTCTAAAATATTTATTCTCTGATTATTAAGAAGAAAACAAATGTTTTATATCTTACTGTTAGGCAGACAACTTTGCATCCAAGGGACATGTGGGCATTAGCGGGAAAGAGGTGAGGCATGGCAAACAAGCATCCTGCATGCCAGTACGCCATCAGAATGTTGCTGAAAAGATAAGGATAAAAAGTCTGGCATCTTGAGTTGGCATTGGGTTGTACAGCACAGGCATATCTAAGAATATCAAAGTACTAAAGTCTTTTGTCAAATATCTTCCTGCCAGCTCCTCAGCTGATTTAAAGTCAGACCAGAGTTAGGAATGGTTCTGTTTGTTCATTGTTCTCTGAACTGTCAC
>JAWWLT010000092.1:67593561-67608246 GCA_035040995.1 Premnoplex brunnescens | reverse complement strand
TTTTTTTTTTTTTTTTTTTTTTTTTTTTTTTTGGTTATCTCTCAAGATTTTGCAAAAGAAAAGAAAAAAAAAATTCTGCTGTGCTCATACTTTTTTTTTTCTATTTCTTGAGTTAACTCAGTGTGGGAGGTGGAGCTTGCTCTTCCTTTCATTAGTTGCTTTGAGATTCACATCTTTTGTTCTTCAAGCTCTCTTATTTGAAATTCCTCTCTTTAAGTCAGCAGGGAGCAAGGGTTGATGAGCCCCAGCTTCAGCTACAGCCTTGGGGCAAAAAGTCTTCTTTTTGAATAATAGTCTTATGGTTTTGTTGTATTTTATTTTTCCCTGAATTATATCTTGGATATGTTGATTTGTAAAAGACTTTTCTGAGGGTTGCACTAGTCCTCTTTTCTTTATAGTTTTCTGACTTCTTTTTTTTTTTTTTTTAATTATATTTTTTCCCTTATTGTGTTATAAGGTTACAGAATGTTTATACTTCTTTATTCCAAAATCCCCATCATGTTTTTTTTTTTTTTTTTCTATTATGGCTTTGATAGATATATATTTCCATTCCATGTTTTATTTTTCTTAAACTGATGTAAGATCAGAGTAAACATTTGCCACCTGTCTTCCTAGATATTTAGTGAGAACAAGTATTGAATATCATGGTGCATTCAGTTTTCATACATAAAGGATTTTTACTGGGACATTACATGCCACATTTCATTGTTTAAACCAGCACTTAGAAAGATGAATACCATGTAGGTCTGGGAATTTTGTTAAGAGACAAGAAGTAAAATTTTCTGCGATGCTTTTGATTTATTCCTAGTTTTCAAGTTTCCTTCTATATAACCTAGTACTTAAAGCACTTACTTAAGAGTCATCCTTCCTGAGCCTGAATAGGTTTAATTCTGCATCTTCTGTTACTCAAAGACAGGCCCTATTCTCTAAATATACAGAAACTCGTGACTCCTTTTAAGGCATTCCTGGCTACACACTGGCTCATCAATATTCATAGGGAGAGAGCATTAAAAAGAAAATATAATTTGGAAACTTAATGCCTCTGATACTCCACTGAGAGAAAGGAGGTCTGTGTTCTAATCCTTGTTTTCCTTATTTATCTCTTAAATTACCAGTCAAAAGGGAAATCTGGAGTTTTCTCATTTCACACTGGTCCTGCCTTTTCACTGTAATATAACATTTCAGACTTCACAGGCAGCATATTCATTCCTCACAATCCCATGAAGCTCTTTGTGTCTGAGTGCTGCACTAAAAGGTGTCTGACATTTCTTTCTTGTGAAAAGCAGGGCCTTGCACTTGATTGGGGAAATCACCCCTTACAAAAATGCTGTGTTCAGTCCTAGTTAATCACACAGTTTGGTTTACTTACTTGAATTTGCTTCATTTTGCTTTGGTCAGTAGAATAGTTTGGAACTTGATATTAGCCATTCTGGGAAGCGTGTGTGACATTTTGCTATACGAGGCTGTTGTTTACTACACATATTGATTCTTAAATGCTCCCCAACCAGTGTTAAAGATGCTGAAAGCACCCATAGTCACTGTTTGATTAATTTGTACATGTTTCTCTTTTCATTTTAATGTATGTTCCCTGTCCCTTGGGAAATGGCTCTGGCATATTCCTCATGACCTCTTAGTCTTTAACACAGATCTTTGGAATAAATACATTCAAAACCTTTTACCCTAATGTAAATGGACACATCTTGCTCCTTTTCTATTGTGGCCTATGGGTAGTGGGACACAAACTCTGTATGTTTTTATCTCTCCAATTCATTCCATTGCTAGTACAAAGCGGTATCTTCATTACATTATCTGCAATCATCATCTTCCCAGCTGTAGCAACAGTGAACCTCCAGTTTTCATTAATTACACAATTCAGGGTTCAAGATAATTAAACTGCTGCTGATGGTGTTATGCTTTATTTTTTTACTATTGCAGTTGTTTTGGTTCTCTGCTTTGTGTTTCTACTTCTTTGTAAAGTCTTGTCCTCTTTACCCCAAAGAGAAACTTATGTGCATCACAAAAATCTCATGCCTGGAATAAAGTATTGAAAGGGTTTTCAATGTACAATATGTCATTAAAAATGTTTGGAACACTATTCAAAATCTTAAGAAAATCAGTAGCACAGACAAAACAGACATGATAATTCCACAAGAGAAAATGCTATAAGAGTTCAACCAAAATCTTTTTCAGGAATGTCATTTCAAAGAGTTTTTGCCAGGGAGAAAATATCTTGTTTAATCATTTGGAAAGTAGCTTGTTTTCATAATTTTTAAATTGTCTAATCTTTAAAAAGAAAAAATATTCAATTTGCATCATGTTTTAAAGTTCTTCTCTATTACATTATTATTTAATATTTATAATATTATAAATTAATTATTATATACACTTAGCCTACAATTTTGTACCTCTTTTTGATTATGCTTCTATGATGCTTCTAAATAAAATTCATTACTAAATGTGAAACCTCAACATTTTGATCCTTTATATCTTAAAATTAATTGGTAGTGTTCAGAAAAAAAAATTCTTTTCTTCTTTGTGTCTTGATTTGCAATCTAAATCTATATAAAAATGTCACAATTTCCTGTAAAATAGGCATTATTTTTGAAACATCACAAAAGATAGAAAAGCTCACAAGGAAAAGTAGGGGACACACTATTGCTGGAAATTGCTAGAACAAATTTTTTATTAAAAATATACTGGATTGCAGCTTCTGAGAGGAAATTATGGCTTTTGTGCCATGAAAGAGAAAATTCACAAGCTAGAGAACTATGAAAACACTCTTTTGAGTGTT
Source organism: Premnoplex brunnescens (assembly GCA_035040995.1). Classification (NCBI taxonomy): domain Eukaryota; kingdom Metazoa; phylum Chordata; class Aves; order Passeriformes; family Furnariidae; genus Premnoplex; species Premnoplex brunnescens. The sequence continues at coordinate 67,605,455 of JAWWLT010000092.1, read as the reverse complement.
ATGAGGACTGTTTTATGTTATTTTTGGGGCTTTTTAATAGATTGGGATGTGTGCATAAGAATGTCCATGCAAACAATCTGACCCTTTCTCCAGTTTCCGATTTAGGTTGCAGGTGCCTGTGGAAAGATTTTGAGATGTGTTGAAAGTATGAAGCTACTTGTCCTCTGTTATATGTTTGACTTCCAGTCATCAGTGGTCCTGGGACTTCCCAAATCACATAGTCTGTATACTATGTTGTTAACAACACCTTAGGTCTGATCCTACTTGTTCATACAGACAGAAATTCTTAAAAGGAAACTTTCAACCTTTTTCAGCTAATTTGTCTTAGGAGGCCCAGTTGTGCCTGGTCCTTATGGGAGTCTCATAATTGATTTATGAACATCTACTTTATTCTATGTTAAATAGATTCTTCCTCATTACTTAGGTGTAGTTGGCAAGTTCTGATCATGCATTAAGATCATCTCATGTAAATATGGCCATCTGTAAGCTAAGCATCCAGTTTCAAATAGCCATCGAGATTCTTTCTTGCAATCAGAAGAAAGAGAGATGAAGCTGTTTCCAAGGACACTATCACCTTACAAAAAAAACAACTGATTTTTGGGACACATTTCTCACTAGATATGACTCTTTGTAACTGAATAAACAGATAAACAAAATAACTTAGGCAGCCTGTTTTCACATGGCTGTCTCTAAGAAGGCTCTCAGCCACTAACGAGGGCAGTTTCTGTTGTGCAATTCTCTCCTCACTTCACTAATGTGAAGTTAGTGACCCATGTCAATAGGCACCCTGCTTTCCTTTTAACATATCAAATACAGTCTGCAGCTTTGCTAGTAAATGAAATCAGAAGAGAAACATTCTGGTCCAGCCCAACTTGGACTGAGAGACATTAGTTTATCTCTTAAAACAAATCAGCTGCCTCCAGACTACCCACTAGCCCAAAACTATATCAACCCCAGATTGTGTCAGAATGAAATCTGACAGAGCAGTAGATGCACTAGGCTCAATCTCACCTGATTATTTAATAGCATGGGTGACTGCAGAATGGGGATTTTTTGGCTTTTGCCATGGCTTGATTAGTCACAGAATCACAAAACCACAGAATGATTCAGGTTTGAAAAGACTTCCAAGACCAGTGAGTCCAACCTCTGACTGAACATCACCTTGCCAACTAGTCCATAGCAATGCCTGCCACGTCCAGTCATTTATTTTACACCTCCAGGGATGGTGACTTCACCACCTCTCTGGGTAGCCTCTTTCAATGCTTAACAAATCCTTTTATGCAGAAATTCTTCCTGATGTCTAACATGAACCTCCCCTGCATCTTGAGGTTATGTTCTCTTGTCCTGTCACTAGTTGCCTGGGAGAATAGGCTGCCTCCCGTCTGGATACAACCTCCTTTCAAGCAGCTGTAGAAAGTGAGAAGGTGTCCATTGAGCCTCCTTTACTTCAGACTAAACAACCCCAGCTGCCTCAATCTCTTCTAATATGACTTACTCTATAGACCCTTCCCCATCTCTGTTGCCCTCCTCTGGACATGCTCCAGCCTCTCAATATCTTTCTTATAGTGAGGGGCCCAGAACTAAACACAGCACACAAGGTGAAGTCTCACCAGTGCCCAGTACAGGGCCCAGTATGATCACTGCCCTGGGCTTCCTGGCCACATTATTTCTGATACAAGTCAGGTGCTTTTGACCTTCTTGCTCACCTGGCCACATTATTTCTGATACAAGTCAGGTGCTTTTGACCTTCTTGCTCACCTGGGCACTCTCTGGCTCATGTTTAGCTGTTGTCAACCTGCAACTCCAGGTCCTTTCTGTCTGGGCCACTTTCCAGTTACCCCGCCTGCGTCTGGAGCACTGCAGGGGGTTATTGTGACCAAAGTGCAGGACCTGACAGTCTGCCTTGTTGAAACTCATACACTGCCCTTGATCCAGCCCGTCCAGATCCCTCTGATGATCTTTCCCACCCTCCAGCAGATCAACACTCCCACCCAAAGTCAACTGCAATCACACGTGCACAATAGTACCTGTTTCTCTGACATGGCCTTTATTCATCAGTAACCTTTTGTGCAAAACTGAACTATGTTTTTCAAATTCTTTAGTGTACTGGGGAAAACTCTGCTGCTTCTCTCTATTGTGATCTTCACAGGAAGTCAGCAATGCTGGGTAGATTTCATCTTGTGATCACCTCTTACCATGCTATTTCCAAACACCGCACACTTGCCTTGTGCTCTTTCAGCTGCTTACCACATTTGGCTCTTGTCCCCAGCCTTAAACTTGATAGCCATTTAGCAAGATTTAAAGAACAGAAATATTTGTTTTGGTTTGGTTTTGGTTTTGTCTGTGGGGTTTTTGTTTGGTTTTTGTTGGGTTTTTGTTTCTTTGGTTTGGGTTTTTTTGTGGTCACGCTCTCTAGTTCCTAACCACATGTTGAAAGGTTATTTGACATTATCTATTCTCAAAAGGTTTTACAGTGAAGCTAATAAATAAATAATTAAATATATAAATAAGCAAAGAAAGTAAAAGGAACAAAAAGGAGTAATTTGCACACAGGCTGGTTTGAAAATTATAGGATTCAGTCATTTTTGGTTTTGTTTTGGTTTTTGTTATTAATACCTAGTTTTCAGGAGAGAAGCCTGCATCTAGGAAGAAGATGGGGTCTTTACACTTTTTAAAAGGCCTTCAAGACATCACTGTAAATATGTGGAGATACTTAATGAGAATATAATCTCTATGTTTTTCAGTAAGAATTTTAATTTTTCTCTTACGAATCCCGTGATGCTATTCCTACATGCTTCTTCAGGGCAAAGCTTTTTTCATTTATGTCTTGTTGCCTTGTATTTTTTTACTTTTCCATGTAACTCATCTTTTATGAAACAACAGACTACTCTCCCAAGAATACCTGAAAGAAAGAGGACCCATGGGTCAAATGCACACCCTTGACTTTCTACACTAGAGTTTGTTAGGAAACCAGAGTAATTTGGTTAGATGGCCCAGTAGAGGGAATATTCAAGCTTTAAATAAATACACAATAAAAATAGCACACTGTTACTATAGGGTTACTGGACTGTAGCAGTAAATGAACTGAATAAAATTTTATGGCTTCTTAACATGCTGAGGTTTTGCAGTGTCGTCCATCTTGTAGCCTAACAACATTTCCAAGCCTGCTATCAGTGAAACTAATAGTGCGAATGGAAATTTTATGAAAAATGGGAAATCTACGTTGGTTTTATATTATGTCAGTAGAATGAATAAAGACCATATTTTGGCATTAATATCTAATGGTAGAAAGTGTGGAGGGAGGGAGAATGAAAGAATGGCTACATTTTCAGCTTTTGAATTGATGTTTTTTAAAGAGTTGGCTATAATTATGATATTTTAATGTCATTATCATTAAGCTGATAAATTATTTAGTAAGAAGGTGAACAACGTGAAGAGATCATTGATGTATTCAAGCATCTTAGTTGTATTCCATAAGTCTCCTTGTGACTCATGGACTGCTGTATTAATCACATGGATACCACAGATATGTTCTGTTATTATCTTTCACTGCAAGGTCAAAGTTTTGTACTAACATAACGTATGGGAAGGCGTAGGTGGGGGAGAAGAAACCTCAAAATTATTAATCATACTGCAGAGCAATGATAACAAAGGTTCTTACTGACTTAAAATGGATTCCTTAATGCCTCTCAAGCTGAGATGTCATAATGACCTCCATATCAAACCGCCTTAGACAGCACATAAAGTGGATGCACAGGAAGCAGCAAGTACCACAGCATCAGACCTGCACTCACTTGAGTTCTGCTTCTGAGCAGCCAGAAGCACAAGTGTGTGAACATGCTTGCAAAAGAGAGTTCTAGATGGACTTTGCTTACATTTTAGGCAAAAAGAAAAAAAAAAAAAATAGAAGAAAAATAAAAAAAGGAGAAAGGAAAATAAAAGAGAAAGAAAGTCATCTTATTGCATAATAAAGAAAAAACATGAGTGTGGAAGAGGACGTGCAGTATCAGAAATAGGAAAAGTCATACCAAAAATGGGTCTCTGAAGAAAACGAAGAAGCTAGCCAAAGTGCCTTACAAACTGAAGCTTTTACTGTGTTGTAAAATGGATTCCTTGTCTTTTTTACTTAGTCATCCTTCTTCTTCCCAAGACCCCTTGAGACATCCCTTATCTATGTAACTAAACACCAAGGAATTCATCCCTGAAGGCCTCTCTTTAAGTTTCCCTATTAGCCTTTAGTTAACCCTTTCCCATTGGTTGTTATTCCTCGATTTTTATTGGTAGTAATTAGGGTTCCCCTAAAACCTATATATATACCCCCAGCCATGTTAATAAACTCTCTGCTTCCCTTACTGGTCTCCATGTGGCTCTCTCCAGGGCATCTCAGAGACCATGAGCAGGGGGGCAAAACATGAGGGGTATTTTAAAAAGAAAATCAGAGCTCAATTCCCTTTTCAGAAATAGTGACAACCTCCTGAGTGAACAGCCACAAGCACAGCCTTTGATAATATATCAACATGTTACCAGTGAGTAACACATCCATGACTGCTAAAACACTGAATATGCCAGGTATAACTCCAAACCTCACTTAAATCAGCTGCTTAAATACTTTCCTGAGCTTGTTTGCAATATGTTTTTCCTAAAAGTTTTGCCCCTTGAATTAATTGTGACAGTTTCTTTAATATAAAAATTTCCCAAATAGTCAGATACATAGTTTTCAGACTGATTTCTTTCAAAGGAAAAGAAATACTACTAGATATTAATAAAATTAACTATGTCTTGAGATCTCCAGGGTTAAGTCTTGAGAAGATTTTATGTGCATATATGACAACAGCATCAAATGTTGATGAATGAGAATGTTGCCAATTTACATCATGGCAGAGCCAAAAGCCTGGTATTTTCTCAACCTTATGATACTAAAGATGAACCCAAGAGGCTTTTATCAGACTTTTATTAGTTTGCATGCTAATGAAGTAATCTAAGTAGTCATGTCAATTTCTTTGTAGTGAAAAGGAGGAAAAAGCAGATTAGAGTCAGAAGAAGAGGATAAGGAGAAAGAACTTGAGAATGCAAGAGAAAAAGGAAGAGAGAGGGAAAGAAAGAGGCAGAAAGAATAAAGAAGGTAATTTCAGAGCATGATTATGTTATTTGACATATCAATCATTGAATCATATTTTCCAGGTGCTTCTCTTCTCAGTAGCTGTAAGGGAAACACACATAACTACTTTAAAGTAGCCAGATTATGAAATCAACAAATCCCATTTTACTGTTGATTTCATCACTCATCTAATGGTCTTAGCCTTGACTAGTTGTGAAAATTATACCGTCTCTAAAAAATCATAACAGTTAATATGAATTTTGGAAAAAACACAACTTTTACTGAAATAGTTGTTGGGTTTTTTTTGTGTTTTGTTTGTTTGTTTGTTGTTTGTTTTTTTAAAAAAAGCTTCCTTGAAATCACTTTGATCTTCAAGCATTTTCAATGAAGAATAGAATACCTGAAGTCTAGTGAACTATATTTTATATTCTTGTTTACTGAAATATTTTGAAATCAGAATGAGAAAGTTCTTTTATTATTATCATTATTTTTATTTTTTTTTTATTAATCTCTTTTTAAGAGACTTGAAAAATTCAGAGAAGTATTGTGAAATTATTTTCATATTTCTTGCCCTCTTTAAGGCTGGAAATTTCATTCATTTTAAATTATTAAGATTATTTTTCTTTCTCAGACTGCCCTGAAAATTAGTACAACATTCTCACATTTATTTCTCATGCTTATATTTTGACTTTTATACTTAGACATTGACTGTATATAATAAAACAAACAAACAAAAAGATTGCACAATATAAGGTAAATTTCAAGGTTTCAATATTATTATTACGACTTTCATGGAGTATAACAGGCACATGGACCTTTTTTTGTCCCAGGGAAAAAAATAACTCTTAGTTTTGAAAAACACAAAACCAATACTGTTTTCCATATCACCAAAGCTTATGGATAAAAGGTTGAAATATCATATGCAGCATATGTCAGGAAGTTGCTAGCAAAGGTAATACTGTAGTAAAATAATTTATTCAGTCAAATTACAGTATTTGTGATGGTTTTCTTATTGCCATTTTTTAAAAATATTTATGCAGCCACATTCAAAGGGGTTTTTTTAATTTATTATTAGCAAAAAAATGGCAGCTCAAGGAGCTTAATTAATTAGCAACAGATATTTATAAAGTGCACAATGTGCCTCTTTTGTTTTTTTTGGGTTTTTTGTTTTTTTTTTTTTGCCTATATGAGCAGGATTATAACAGAGTTTTGAAATTCTTGACCCTGCTTTAGTGAGGCAGAGAGACTATATGACCTTTGAGGCCCCTTCTAGAACGATTTATGAAAATCTATGAATCCTGTTCTTGACTTTTCTTAGGATTTAGTGGCCTATAAGATGTAACATAACACAAATCAGGCCTTCTGCCTTTCCCCAGCAGTTCCCATTTTCCTAGTGGGTTGTTAATAATGCATCAGTTTTCTGAAGCTGCGTCAATGAAACCTACATTTCAGAAATGGAAAACATTTCTGGCACAGTAGTGAAGAGAATATGAAAAAAATATATATAGTAAGGGGTTAAATTTGCAAAGGGAGAAACACTCTTTGTGTCATGCCAGCAGCTGTGAACAAAATTAATTTGCCTCTCAAATATAGCCTCAAGGGAAGATCCCAAGAGTGTTGTGTGAAATAGGAGGTTGTAAATGTCCCAGAGACCTTATGCAATTTTAGGGCTTGCTCAAAATCAGTAGCGAAAACTAAATAGCGCTAAAAAGAGAATGAAACAGTAAAATAAAAATGTTTTAACTCACATTGTAGATTGTGTTTAGGAAGCAAAAATCAGACATAAGCAAGGATTCATTCTCCTGCTTCAATTCTCAACTCTCTTGTGGCTTTTCCTCCATTCTGTACTCTCCTGTTAAACTCAGTTTGTTTTTTGCTGTCTTTTACTTCCTCCACTTCAGCTGCTATCTCCTCGTTCCTCTTTCCTCACTCTGCTTAATTCACCAAAGCAGTTGTGCCTGCTTGATCTGATTGACTTTAACAGGCTTTCTCAGGAGCTGTAAGTAAAGTCTGTGGTCTCTGTCCCCTTGTTCCGCTTTCAGCCATGTACTTTCTTATTAACTTTTAAACACTCCAAATCTCCAGGGCAGTGAACCCCCTTTACTCCTTCTGACACAAGTGGGAGCTGAAGACAACTGACATTTCATAGGAGCTGCTCAGCATTTCATGGTATTGATACATAAATGCCTGATGGGTCAGATCCAAAGTCTCCTGAAGTCAATGGAAAAATCTCTCATTGACTCAAGCAGGCTTTGGATCAAACTCTATTTGTTTATCTGTCCTTCTGTGTTAACCTTTTATGTTTCTCATCTTTCCCTATCAATACCCCTTGCTAGAGGCAATCTTGGCAGGACTAAAATCATGGTGAAAATTAATAAGGCAACCACATTATTCAACGCATCAAAAAAAAAAAAAAAAAAGTTTGCTTGAATTTACTTTAAGTGAGCAAAACTTTGAAAGCAGAGCAGTATTTAGATTATTACATTTGATACACTGGATTTTTTGTTTCTTCAGCTTTTTACTGAGAAATTATTTTTTGAAACTGCATGTAAGTGAAGAGATTCAAAATGACCCAAAAGAGAATGAGAAAAGGCATAGGTGGAAGGAAGAAACCAGAAATGGGGGAAAAAAAGCCAAGCAACACCTCTCCTTCTTTGATTATATTACTTTAATTTTGCATTCTTTCTTTCCTTTTATAAAACACATAACTCAGTGTGCAGATTCTCTGCAGTTTATAAAGAAAACATGAGATATGCTTATGCATAAAATATTGGGCCCAGCATCACAGTATGTGCAAAATTCCATACAAAATTCAGATGTAGGGTGAAATAGGAATTCCTTATTTCTTGACTAGATTAAAATCGGTGCATAATTTATCTGGTGCAAAATCTATGAAATGCTCTTTCTTAATAAATTATATAAAATAAAAAAAAAAAAGATGTTTTGGCATTTGACATCAAGGACAATTCTTGCAAAAGGCTGACACAAATATTCATGCTAAAACAAACATTTTTATTATCTACTTTCTAAATTTTAATTAAACATACACAACATAAAGATGACCAACTTTATAAAAATTAAGTGGTTAAGCATATCTAAAAATTCCTAAATTTAAAGACACTTCTTTGACATTATATGGATATGCATAAGCCTTAATATTTGAGCTATGATACATGTGAATCCATAATGGGAACAAAATTAGAAATCTGAGAAGCTTTCTCATGATTTAAGTATAAATTTAAATACATAATAAAAGAAATAGACAATAGGGAGAATAAAAATCTGTGCAAAGGTCACATAGGTGCTTAGATAACACAGTAGTAAGTAAATATTTCACAGTATTATAAAGGATGATAAGATTACTTTTTTGTTCATCTTGAGCATAAGGAAGACTAAAATTGTGTTGAGGGCACCTAATGACTTTGTTTCTGAGCCCTAGACACTCCTTGACTATTAAAACATCCTGCACACACCTCATGATCACCATAGGGTTCATAATTAAAGGACGGAGCATGGAGGGAACACTTCAAAATGGGATCTGATGTTTATGGAATTTTTTCTGTAAGCACACCAGGGAAGTGTAGATAGAGCTGAGCTTGTTTAAGAAATCAAACTGATTGAAATTACAGGAGAAATAGCGGTCAGGACTGGACACAGACACAATCTGATGGAAGGTCTGAGCAGCTGTACAGCATCCCTCTTGTAATGTATCAGGGAATGTAAGGCCATACAAGGTACTGCTAATAGGGAGCTAGAGTGTTCTTGGTCCTCTGTGGAGAATACATCCCTATTAATTAGTAAATCTTGTGAAGAGCTGTGGTGGTTTGACCTTGGCTGGATGCCAGAAGCCAGCCAAGCCCTTCTATCATTCCCACTTCCCAGCTGGACAGAGAAGAGAAAATAAGATGCAAAACAACTCATAGATTGAGATAAGACAGTTTACTACAGTGAAAGCAGAAGCTTGCATGAGCAAAAACAAAGAGGGAAAAAAAAAAAAAAGTTTATTCTCTACTTGCCACCAGCAAACGATGTCTGGCACTTCCCAGGAAGCAGGGCTTCAGCACATGGACCAGTTGCTCCAGAAGGCAAACATTGTAAATAACAATTGGCACCTCTCACCTTTCTCTTCCTTCCTTTAGCTTTTACAACTGAGCTGATGTCATATGGAATGGAATATCCCTCTGGTTAGTCTGAGTCAGTTGTCCTTGTTGTATTCTCTCCCAGGATCTTTCCCACCTCCGGTCATTTGTTGGAAGGGAGAGCTGTTGGAGAGACAGAGCTGATGCTGTGCCAGCACTGCTCAGCAGTAGCCAAAACACTGGTGTGTTATCAACACCTTTCTAGGCACCAATGCAAAGCATATAATTGTCAGGGCTCCTGTAGGGAAGATGCATCTCAACTGGACCCAATGCAAGTGCAACGATGGAGACTGAGGATGAATTGCCCACACCATTTCTGCACAACAATGCAAGCGTAGACTGCTCACTTCCTGAAGACGTACTTCAGAAAATTTTTGTCTTGGGTAGGCAAACTGAAACATCCACATCCACATAGAAAAAGCATGTTAATGACACAAAACATTGGTGTGCTTTACTCTTGAGTGCAGGTATGTATATATGTACAGAAAGATTTAGTGTAATGCAGACAGATTGTCACTGTCATGCAACAGCAACAGTGGCTGATACTTCCTCTAAAGATCTTGTTTTGGTGAAATCACACAAATAGCAAGCTCCATTCCTATGTAACAGAACTTCTAATTAGATGGTGACTCAAGCAAGGAAGTCATTGACTTTGACGTTGCCTTCCAGGTCACTACAGAGTTTGTGGGTGGTACAACTTTACATGTTGCAAAACCTTTTTCTATGGATTCCCAGGCCTTGGGGGGGGGGCGGTGGGGGGGGGTGGAGAGAGATAGAGAGAAACAGAAAATTGTCACTAAAATCTTATTTCCTATTTTCTACCTGGTACAACACATTTCAGAGGGAGTAGAAATTCTCTGTATAAAACTGTTTTCAATTTTATATATATACCTCAAACTTCTATCTACTCAGCTGATTACCTAATAAATATAAATACATTTCCTAGCTGGAGGTTTCAGAGTTTCCACTCTTGCACATGATCCTTGTACAGATCCTGTCTGAAATCAGTACAACTTTGCTACTCATCATACAGATGTATATGTGACAGGATTGAAGGCAATAGATGTAATTTGTGCTTTGTGATATACATTTTTCTTAACCTTATATGTTTGATGAATTATTACAAGCCAGTATTGTCCATAAAAGATGAAAACAAAGAAAAAAATAAACATATATGAAATATTTATTTTATGTTAAAGAGAGAGAAGGAAGGAAATTGGAAGGAAGGAATTTGGAAGAAAGGAAGAAAGGAATTCGGAAGGAATTCGGAAGGAAGGAAGGAATTCGGAAGGAATTCGGAATTCGGAATTCGGAAGAAAGGAAGGAAGGAAGGAAGGAAGGAAGGAAGGAAGGAAGGAAGGAAGGAAGGAAGGAATTTGGAAGAAAATAAATAACACTTGAAAGTTTGTAATTGAAATAAAGACATATGATAAAATTTATATTGCTGGTTAATATATATACACACCACAAGTGCAACAAACCTATTCCGTTTGCTCACGTTAACAGAATATGGAAAATGCTTTTAGATACTGAATATACTTAGACTGCAGTATCATTAGAGCGTGCCTGTAAGATGCACAGCCTCCATTTGTACTGGATCTATCCAGAAATTTGATTACAAGGAATAAACCCCGACAGCTGAATTTCTTTAACACTGATGATCTTTTATCATACCTTTGCTTAACAACCTTGCTTATGGACCATTCTCAGAGACTTTTCACAAAAGTTTCTTCAAACTTCATGGCATCACTTTTCAGATCAATGATTTTTATGAATGAGAGGAAATCTTATCCTTTCTGTAAAATTAATATCCCACAAGAGCTTTTTTTTTTTTTTTTCTTTTTTTGTTTATTGTTTGTTCACTTTTTTTATACAAGGTTTGAAATTTCAGATGAAAAGTTCTCTCTCTGTATGACCTGGAAAATTTGCTTCACCGTCTCACATAATTAGTTGATTTGGACTGTATACTGGCTTGTGGTAGTTCATATTCACAGAAGAATCATCTCTTAACCTTGAAGTGAAGTCCATCAGTATCAAATTGTTGTGCTGAAGTTCAGTATTCAGTACACAATTTCTAAACCATCACCCAGTATGTCTCCTGCTATGAATCATCTGAATAGTTAAAACTAAAATTGCCTTCCCTCTCTCTCTTCAAATCAGAGTAAGAGGTTTGGTGATCAGTGATTATGGGCAGTTTCCTGACGAAGAGACATTATCAACATCTCTGCACACTGAAAATGATAGCTAGAGTTTTTTGCTCAATCTGTGCATAATTTTGCTCAGCTGGTACTTAAGATCCTGGTGCATAAATAGTGAGTTTGCTTCCATGCTAATGTATAAAAAAGCAGTTGTTAACAGTTCAGATACACACACTGTGACCTGAAGGTCTGCAGAGCAGGGAGCTTGTTATTAAACACTTGTTGAGGAGGGTGTATTGGTTTTACATGGCCAGGTTTTGGTAGCAGAGGGGGTACAGAGGTTGGCTTCTGTGTGAAGGTGTCAGAACCTTCACCATGTCTGATGGAGTCAGTGCCAGCCAGCTCCAAGTCTGAGCCCATGAACAACAATGGTAGCACTTATTGGACAATGAATTTAAGAAGTAAAGTAAAAAAAGAAAAAAAAAAAAAGAAAAAAGAAAAAAGTTGTGCAGAAGCAAA
>JAWWLT010000092.1:67579963-67593461 GCA_035040995.1 Premnoplex brunnescens | reverse complement strand
AGACGCAAAGCAAAAAAACAAAAAAAAAAAAAGAAAAAAGAAAAAAGGTGTGCAGAAGCAAATTTCAGCAAGAGAAGACAGAATTGCTAGGTTAGTGGTTGGACTCAGTGATCTTACAGGTCTTTTCCAACTCTAACAATTCTATGATTTCTATTTTGCTGTTGTGTATCATTAGTTTAGATTATTTCACTGATCTGTAGTGTGATAACCTTATGTGAAAAGGTGCTTTCCAGTATAAGTTGGATGGATATCAGCAATAAGCTTACCTGACCCAGGAAAGTGAGCACAGTCAGTAGGAGTGGTCACTGGTTGACTGTAGAAACTTGCTGGGGAACAGGCAGCAAAACACTCATCTTAGGATTTCTTTCACAGTGTTTCTAGGATGGCTGGCAGAAACATCAGACACTACAAGACAGTCTTTAAAATATATTTTTACACATTAGCAGTAGTGATTTACTGACTTTCTTAAGTTTGCTTAATATCCCCTCATAATACCAGATGTTCTTTTTTTCTTCAGTAAAAAAACAAAACAGCAACAACAACAAAAACAACAACAACAACAACAAAATAATAAAAGAAACAAAACAAACGAACTAACAAAACAAACCAAAACCAAAAACAAACAAGAAAAACAAACAAACAAACAAACAAACAAACAAACCCTTTTTCTGTCTCCTGGCTATTTTTTCTTTGGCTGGTTTTCTGGTTAGTTGGTGGTTTTATTTGTTTGTTTGTTTGCTTGTTTGTTTGTTTTTTGGGGTTTTTTGCTCATGTTTAGGAGTAGAACATTGCTTTTAAGGAACAAGCATTGCCTTTGGGAGATGTCCAGGCAGCTTCCTGGGTATAACTTTCAAAATGAAAACTCACACTCCAATTATTCCTTAATTTGTCAAAAAGGTCTCCAGAATACTTGTGTGTAGCTTTTTATTTTTCCTCTTGGTAACATGTAGAAATAATGAAATAAGATGTTAGTAAAATATTTTCCACATAAATTTAGTGTGCAATGCTCATGAAAGCTATGTTTTTTTGTTATTACAGTGTTGTTCCTCTGCCTAATGCACCCCAGTGATGAATCCAAACAGCCTTGAGTCCATACTGGTGCCTAGGAGACATTCATACACATATTTGGCCCAGCCCCAGATTTTTTGGTCATTGGATTTTACTGGTAGAAAGTTACAAAATTTGGATATTGCAAAGATGGAGGCAGTTATGATATGAATTGTAACAGTGCAACAAAATTCAAAGTTGTGGTTTTATAAATCTAATCTCAGAGTGTAGAACTAGAGTCTAAGCAAGCATTTAGTATTTTGGGGTAATCAGTAAAGATCACAGATCGATCTATCTATCTATCTATCTATCTATCTATCTATCTATCTATCTATCTATGTCAAAATGACTTAAAATTTTCAGTTTCCTAAAACATATAAACAGTTTATTGTGGGAACAGTGAATTGACAACATAAAACATTATACTAAAATCTTGTATTTAATTTAAAATACTAATCTTTGCCTTACATGTTATAATAGTTAACCTTAGATTCCAAAGTAAACAAAGATGACAGTGTCAGCATTCCCAGTTTAAAAAAAAAGAAAAAATGAGACACAGAAAAAAAAGCAGAATTTCAGAAGCCCAGAAACAAGCTATGGGGAAAGATCAAAATAATTGTGGTAGTTTTGTGAAAGTAAAGATGACTGCCAAAGAAATTGATAGCATCCTTCAATGATATAAATGTCTGTGAAAAATGGGATGTTTATTTTCCAAATCCATAATTATTGGGGCAAATTAACAGATTTAAACTGCATAAAGAAAGAGTCAGATCAGAGTCAAAGAAAATCTGACCAGAGTTTCCATAGGTTGAAGGAACCTGGAATAGTTCTGCTGGAAAAGTTCTGGAGCAGCCAGCAATGGAGGATCTTGACACCATGTCTTAGGAATGACATTGGTAGAGCTGAACCTTGGGACACATGACAGGTAGAGTAGCTGACTTGCTTCCTTTTCTGAGCCTTGATTCTGTACACATTGTAACTCTTTCTGAAAAAGTTTCTCTGGAAAATTGATGCATTTCTGCAGATTTTTTTTTATTTTTTTTTTTTTTTTGTCTCTGTGTGTGACAGTCATAATTTAGGACCATTCCAAGTGGCTTGAGACTGAAAGACTAACACTTTATTATTATTATCATTATTATTTATTATTATTATTATTACAATGCTGTAGAGATGTATTCAGGTTTCCTTGGCTGCTATTTTACAGGGTATTCCTGAAACTCAGTCCCTGAAATTGATGAATTTTTTTGCCTACAGATTTCTTCTACAGTTTTCATCATTCGTGATGAGATTTCTTCATCAACTTAGACAGAAATAATGACATTCTTTGATTTCTGACAGAAATTGCTGTCTGGTAGCTTTTTTATCTGTCATTGGCTATTTTTAGAATGATATCCAGGACTGATTGTGGATTTTTTTTTTTTTCCCATTGTTTTTCAGAGTTTTTCACATTTCTGTGGTGTTTGATTAATATCTACCTTTTATGAGAAAAACAAACAAGCAAACAATTAAAACTCACGCTTTTTTCCTGATCAGCTTCTCTAGCATTTGGTTCTAGAAACTTGTCTAGATTTTTCACTTACCCGTAATAGTTTCGTTCTTCCACATAGTCTTCTGCTATTTTTTCATACACAAAACTTTCATGAATAAAAATTATAAACCCAAGTATTACACTGATTTTTGCCCTTTTAAATTCACAGTAAAAACTCATCCTTTTCCTGCTGTGGTTTCTTTTTCAGGAAATACAAGTCTATCCCTGGCTGGAGCCATGGATGCAAAACACACTTTCTGGTTTATTTTTACTTAAGGTTTTCATCCTCTTATTTTCTTTGCCGATTCATGACTATAAATTAATCAAAGTTGAAACTTTATAATTACAACATAAACTACATGTTCCCTTTACTTCATTTTTTTCTTTTTCAGAATGAATTGCTTGCTTCCTTAGCTACATTTGCCTTAAAATGTCAAAAAAAAAAAAAAAAAAAGTTATTAAAAGGGAAAAAGTAATTTCTATCAAACACACACATAAATAAACCAATAAATCATTAAATTTAGATTTTCTTGGCATTTTTTCAGTCTTCCACTTTTTAATTTACCCCAAGTACAAAAAAAGAAACTGCACTTTTAAATGCTTTTATATTTTTTGGATTAATAAATTGAGAAATGAAAAGTGAAGTGTATGAGGAAAGACCTTTTAGGATCCATTTTCAAATTAAATGTTTTCCACTACAATAGCTAAACAAATATGCAGATAAACAGTATAAACAAATAACCTTCAAAGTAACCCTACAAAATCCACAATCACATGGGCAAATATTTTTCTTGAGGAGCAAAAGGTTTTTTAACCCTACTTTCATGCTCTGCCTCATTCATAAAGGTTTTCTGTGTTTACATCATAATGTTGCATACATTTATGTAACATTATGTATTACATAAAGTGTAATTATATAGTATAATATTGTATTATATGTATATATAATTATAGTAAACATGACATAATATTACATATTTTTATATCAATGGCAATTTTGTGGTTTTCAGTCTTCTAAAAGGGGGCTGTATTTTCAAGCAGTCACAAGAAATATTCTCCTTGATCTTTCCTACTGTTCACTTCTTCATTTTCCTCTCCTAATAATTTTCATTTGACTTTTTATAACTTTGATTGTTAGAATTCAAAGTTGAGTATCCAAAAAAGTTGAGAGGTGATTAATTTCACTTAATTTTAAGCCTCTGCTTTGAGCAGATGCTTTTGACTTAGACAACTTAAGCTCTACTTACAGTCAACAAAGAAAAATAGCATTCCAAAGATACACTTCTCATATTTCTGGACCTATATTTAGATAGAAAAAAGTGTATATCTAGAAACACCATGTTTAGTTGAAATTATTCCATCTTCCCAAGTGCCACATCCACACATCTTTTGAACACTTAGAATCATAGAATCATAGAACATACTGAGTTGGAAGGATCATTAAGTCAAACTTTTGGCCAAACAGAACACAGTCCAAGAGTCACATCATATGCTTGAGAGCATAGTTCAAACACTTCTTGCACTGTCCACTGTGATCACTTCCCTGGGAAGCCTGTTCCAGAGATCAACCACCCTCTGGGGGAAGAAACTTTTCCTGATATCCAACCTAAACCTCCCATGACTCAGCTTCATGCCATTACCTCAAGTCCTGTCACTGGCCGTGAAACTGAAGAGATTGGTAGTTGCCCCACAGCTTCCCCTTGTGAGGATGTTGAAGACCCTTAAGAGCCTGATGAAAACAATTACTGGCTCAAAACAACTAAGGTGGGAGGTGGTGGGTGGGACAACTTCTGTGTAGGTGGGACCATGCATGGACCCACATCTCACTCCTGAAACCTCTAATCCAGCCCCAGAATGGCTATTGAGTCACTGACACATGAAAAGCCCTATCTGGAGGGCAGGACACAGGGAGACCAGAGCAGATAAAAGCAGGTGCACAGGTGTACACGTGCTCACCACCCACTCTTTTGAATTTTATAGCAGCTGAAAATGCACTGTGTTCAAGTTTTCTCTCTCTCTATTTCTCTCTCTCACTCTTTCTGCTCCTAACTTCCTCTTGAAATCTAAGTAACTAAAAGTTGGATCGGTTAGAATTTGCTAAGTCAATGTTTTGTGAAAGTGTTTTATTTTGATTGAATGTTGCTTTAAAATATGACACATACCTTAGTTTACTGTAATGCTCTAAAATTTCCCACCAAAAGTTTCTCAAACAACCTCCTGAGAACTTTATTGGGTTCTCTCTTGCACTGTCTTAAGTTATTGAAGTACCTAACCTCCCTTTTAAAAAATTCACTGAGAAGTCTGGGGCTTTACAAGACTACAATGAGGTGTCCCCTCAGTCTCCTCCAGAATGAAAAGGCCAAGTAACCTCAGCCACGGCTCATAAGACTACCTCTTCAGACCCTTCACCATCCTCATGGCCTCCTTTGGACATTGTTTTAGTTACAGCAGCCAGAACCAGTTTATCACCCTGTAGGAATGTTTCTTTCTTCACGCCAGTGGCTCAGTTGTGACAACTCCCCTCTGGGGAGGAATCAGCACCTTCACATCCAGCCTGAGGGGTCAGCTCAGGTAATGGGCTATTAGGGACTGGCACAATAGGCAGTTGCAAGGACCTAGATCATCAGAGATTCCAGAAGTATCCCAGGAGTCACACAGTTAAATCAGCCATTGTGAAACTCCCCTGGGGGAGGTGCTGGGCATTCCCATCTGATCCTGAGCATTTATAATCTTGGGAGTTTGGGACTTCTGGTATCACTCATTGAATTCAGAGAAGGACCAGAACATCAATAGGACTGTGACTGCCACTCTCGAGCAGACTGCGACCATCAACAAGATTTTCTTTTTACTTTACACTCAGGGGGATCATGTGGTGCTCAGCACAGGGGCTAATGAGTTCCATTTTGTTTGTGCCTCGGGTTACACATCTGGTTTTTTGTGGGTTAAAAGCAATTTTTCTCTGTATCACTGTACTAAATTATAATCTTTTTAAGTAAACTGTAACTCTGACTTGTAATCTCTCTTGAATTGTGTTTATTTCTCCGACTGGTTTACTTTTAAACTAGCACAGACATTCTCTAATACTTTAATACCTTTCTTATATTGCAGTGACCAAAAATGCCACAGTGTTCAAGATGAGGCTACCCCAGTGAAGAGCAGAGCAAGCAATTTGCCACCCTTGAGCAGCAGAAGAAACTGTGCAGGGATGTGATGCCAACACTTTTCTGGGCAGCTGTTCCAATGCTTGACCACTCTTTCAGTAAAGACATTTTCCCTAATATCCAACCTAAACCTCCTCTGGCACAATTTGGGGCTGTTTTTCTCTTGTTATGTTATCTGTGACCTCAGAGAAGGAACCTACCTCCTCTTGGCCAGAATCTCCTTTTAGTCACTTGTAGACAGCAAGAAGGTCCCCTCTGAACCTCCTTTCTCTGACACTTCAGGAAGTTAAAATGACATTTCAGGAAGGTTGTTACACCCAGTGACATTGATAGGAGAATTTTTCATTTGACTATTGCTCGGTTTAGAATGTGTATACTTTATAAAATTAAAAAAAACAAAAGACCCTATCACCATTGTTGAATGGCAAATATTTTATATTTTACACTGTTTATGTATTTCACTATACTGAATAACTGTTATTTGCTTATGATCTCTCTAACAATTTTCTGTTCAAGTACTTAAAAAATTGTCTCCAGGTTCTAAACTCTGTAGTTATAGCAATGAATCATGTAAACATTTTCGTTAAAAAAGTGTCTCATGCAAGAGAAAAGGCAAAATATTACATAACTGTACTTTTACATGGCAACAATGGATTTTTCTTCTTTTGGTTTTCTTTTTTTTCTTTTGATAGTCATCCTGAAGTTGGATTCATCTCATCTAACACTAACCACTATATATCTGGTCTATATTTGGAGTGTAGATTGCTTTGGTAGCCTATGAAAAGAAAAAAGCACCTGCAAGGAGTGATTTATCTGCATGTAGGCAAATATTTGAGATGATTTTCCCATTCCTGTAGATGGCTAAATTTGAGTAATTTTAATATGATTCTCAGCCTTGTTATAACTTTCCATAACTTCAATTTTTCCGCAGTGAAATTGGCAGCCTTTCATCCACCTGAATGAAACTCCTTAAATTTAATGAACTTGATTATCCTCTGATTCTTGTAATTTTCATTGAAGTAATTTCATGGATTTGACTGATATTTACTACAGCTATACACTAATAAAACAAGAGAGAAACACAGTCCAAGGGGAAAAATTATTTAAGAAGGGTAAAATCATCTGGGAGTGAAAATGAATGCTGCTTTATTGATAGTAATGTATCTATGTTGATTTAGATCACTTTAGCAGGGTTTTCTGCCTAAGTGGATGTAAAGCAGCTCAGACCTTACTCTACTTGCAACTTATCAGCGATGGATAGAGAAGGGAGGGTTGCATTGCTTTAGTGTTGGAGAAAGCTAAGCCACCTTGACTCACCAATCCCAAACTTAAACATTCTCAGGATGTGAATAACGGTGTTTCCTGACAAACTGGCACTGGTGAGGATGTGTCAGACAAAGTTTCTCATAAAAGAACCAACAAGTGATAGTACTGATAACTTATCTAAAGCTGCTGAGCTAAAGGCTGCTGAGCTGATACAGCTTGCCTGGAAACATATGATTGACAATAAATCGCTTTATAATATAGAAGCCCAGTCCCACTCTTTAACATCAGGTATTTCTAATACACTCCAGAAGTGTGCACAAAGATTTCTCCCTTGAGTGGGGATGCCCCTCAAGGTTACTCCTTGAGGCTGAGCAAAGAGGTTTGCCCACAGTCATTACTATGGGTAACACCAATCACTACTTGATAATTATTTTTGCATCTTTAATATTGTTTCTTCAATATTGGTTCAAAAAGTAGTGCACTGTATTAATAGCTATAACTATCCATACTGTGCAGTAAATAATTCTGATTAAAGTCTTTTATTCTAATCATTATCATTGTTAATAAAAGTCATAATTTATTGTATTAATATTAATATGATTCATTTACCATCTTTAATCCTACATGAAAAAGTCATACAAAGGTTCAAGTACATCTAAATAATTCCTTAAACATAAAATGGTGGTTACGTCTGTGGATAAGATTGGATCCACACACCTAGACCCCTCTCTAAGAAGGATTTTACAAAGCAAGAGAGTCTTTTCTGCACCTCATGTCTCAACAAGAGGGTTTCCTTGATAAATGTTGCCTGGAGTTTCCATTCTGCACACAAATATGATCTGACATTCATCTGGTGCCTGTACATGGAATTGGATAGAAAGGATAATGACTAGTGTCTTCTTTTAATGTATTTTTTTGAAGGAAAGCAAGTTTGTTAAAAGAGATTTCTGTGGGATTTCATCAATCAATTTTTACAAGATTCCCATGAAATAGATAAGGCCTGAAACAATATGTTCAGGGCCTTGTCAAACACATCTAATGTGTCTGTAATTCACACTAGGAGGAATGTTCAGGGTATTAAATTATCCGCAGACTGTAGTTGAACAATTCAATACTCAATCTGCTAAGAGCTGAAAGAAACAAAAATCACATAAGGAATTCTTTTCTGAAAAAAAATATTTTCTTTCTAATTTCTGATGTGTGGTGACAGTTCATCTTACATCATGTCACATTTGTGCAGAGCAACAAACCTGTTTTACAAATGGAGACGGTAATGTAGAGGAAAGAAGAAAAAAAGAGAAGATGTGTTTAGAGAAATTCTTCTCCTCAAACAGATCCTTACACTATCACTTTGGACTGTGAGCAGTCAATCCAAATTTAGCAGGCAGATGGAGACAGAGCAGATGAGTAAGTGGATCCTCTTTATTTGAGGAGCTGGCAGACGCTGTGGTTCACCAACCACTTGAGTTATGTTTTAAATAGGTTAGCATGTCTATAATTTACAGTAAAAATGCAGTTAGCAGAATGAACAAGCTAAGCATCTGGTTTACATCGCTAGCTGGAGGTGTGTTTCTTGAGGTAGTCTGAAAAGAGGAAGCTGACAGGAGGAAAAACCCACAGAGTTAGATAAAGATCTTCTTCTTGAGAACATTTATTGACAGAACACCTCTGATAATGAAGAGGTTAAAGCATGCAGCTGAGCCTGAAGTTCATGGCTACTCACATTTATAGTCCAACTCATTTTTTGGGGGGATTGTAAGTCAGCTTCAGAGAAATTCAATTAAAATTACAGTGACCACTTGCACTTAGCTCTGGAGATGTTAAAATTAGGGAGTACACCCTGATGACTAAAATTTTCTGCAAATGAAGGCAGAAATAGTTTCAGCTGTATATCCAACATTCATGAAAATTCCTAGCAAAGAGACTTTATTTATTTCAAAAATACTTGCCCAAGACTTTTGGGAAAATCAAAACTATATGCTAACAGAAGTTGGTGAATTATTTAATATGCAACACTCTTTGAAGCATTTTTCATGCCACATCTCAACACAGTGCTTAGGTAGGGGATATTCCATTTTTTGAATGAAACATCAAACTGAACACCTGATTGCATGTGCTGTAATAAAGGTAAGAGAAATTGCCAAATTAATTCAAAATTAGGGTGCTGTCTACTTATTACTCTTTGTAGTCGCCTCCCTCTTGCTCAGCTTTGGGTGGAGTTGTGTGCAGGAATATCTAACATTTCTAAGCCATGCTTACAAGAAATACAATGAATACTGATATTTATATGAAAATATTTCATGTTATGCTATATAGATATCCTGGAAAACTGTCTGTAGAATAAGCAGCTTTTCAAAATGAAAGATCTATAAACAGGAGAAGAACCAATGCATGTAAGTGAGGGAGACTCGAAAGAGGACTGCTTCTGCAGGTATGTCAAGAAGACAAAGATTTCATTAAAAAAACCCACATTCTTCTTGGACAGAGATGGTGCTAAAATCAGCTTTTTAAAATAGTAAACTCTTTGACTTAATGATTTGGGAAGTTTAGATTTTTTTTTGTTTGTTTTGTTTTCATTGCAGACCTATCATTAAAAAAAATCCAAAACAAAACAAACCCAAAACAAAAGAAAAAACAAAATCAAACCCAAAACATATATATAAAAATTTTATCTATTTTTTCATAGGTAGTCAGTAAAGTAAGGCAGTCAAAATGTATGTGTTAGTGTGTGTCTTATGTCTCACTCGTGCATCTTTCTTCTTCAGTCTTTCTCCATTTGAATATTATCTTTTGGTGTGAACAAGTGTTTGTATATTATTATTTTAGAATCACAGATTCAAACAGTCATGGAATGGTCTAGTCTGGAGGGGACCTCTGCAAGTCACCTGCACCAATATCAACCTCAAAGGCCTATTCACGGTTAGATCAAGTAGCTCAGGGCTTGGTCCTGTCAGATTTTTAACATTTTAAAGGATGGGTAGTCTACAAATTCTCTGGGCTTCTAGTTCTTTATTTGATCTTTTTTAGGCAGGTGGGAGAGTGGGGTCAAGGATAAAACTCCTAATACCCAGATGGAATTTTCTCTGTTGTAACTTTATCTTCTAGCCATACTGTCACAAATAGAGGCTCAGATGCAGTGAGCTTTCTCTGGAAAGACATGCTGCTGACTCGTTCAACTCATCCATCCAGATACCAATGCTTTCTTCTGGTAAAGGTGTTTCCTACTGAGTTGGTACTCAGGCTGTACTATTACATACTTATTGCTGAATTTTTCCCATGTCACTGAACTACTAGTGTCATAAAGAAAAATAATAGTTTCTGCCTCAACTTTATCAGTCCAAATTTATAATATAATAGATTTCTTTCATTTCTTAGTGTTTATTTTCTGGGTTTTTGTGCTTGTTTGTTTTCCTTTCTCATTATCTAATCACCATAAGTAATACAAGGTCATGATGATGATTTACCAGCAGGAAAGATGAAGACGTCTCTGGACAAAGAACTTGTATCATTTTAATCATGTAGTTAGATGTTCAGTTCAAATCACACATTAATTTCTCATTGAAAAGAGACACCTGAAAATAAATAAAACAAATATGTGGGAAGACACTGAACTGTTAGATTATCTGTTTTTCTTAAGGAAGGCATCCAATTAGAATAGAAGCAATTGAATAGAAGACATAAATTTAAGTGTGACTTAAAAATAAATAAATAAATAAATAAATAAAGCGAAACAGATGTAAAAAAAAAAAACAAAACACCAAAACCAAAAAAAAAACCAAAAAACCCAAACTAAATCAAATGAAAACAAAACCCCTTACAAAGCCATAAGTTTCTGTGAGCTTTCCTAACCATAAGCTTGTGTGAGCTTTCCTAGTCTTATTGAACAGAACAGTGAACATAAAAAAAGTGAAAACATTGCAGAATAACCATATCAGCTGCAAGATCTTCCCATGCTTGCATTTTTTTGGTGTGTGTGGTTAAGTTATTAAAATAACCTTTCATGGTTTTTGTATTCTAAGAAACCCAGGACATGAGATTCTCCCCATCTGTGGATTCTATGACCTCCACATTCTGAACAATGTCTGAAGTGAGTTTAGTGTGGTAACTGCTGCAGCTTTCCCTTCTCAATAGCCTCTTTGCAGCACCTATATCCCAGATGAATAGCCAGCTTGATCAGTTTTTCCCTACCTTCTCTTGATAAATGTTTCCCCTTTTCCACTTGGCTGGCAGAAAGACAACCATTAAACATTCATTTGTTTAAGCTAACAGACTGTGGTCATCTGCTCCCTGGGGAAGGCAGGAATCCAAACAGGTCTAAAATGGCATCGTTTAAGAACACAATCAATTCATTATCTTTTTCATAAAGTTCGCATGTGCACACATTAATCATAATGGAGTGGCACCAGGCAGAAAGTTCTTACCTAAGCAAGTTCAGTGCTGCAGTATCTCTTTATCATTTAACTGCCTCTTGAATTTAGGCTTTTATTGTCTGCCCATTCAGCTGTTGTTTTATGAGTGCTGCTGTATCCTTTGGATGCATCTGTTGAACAATCTCCAGTGAACCTTCAAGCAGTGGGCCCCACATGGGTCTGTTTGCTCTGGATGCAGTGTACCGCCATAGACAGGAATGCTATAACATGCTATATTTTTCTCCTACTCCTATATATTATAAAAATAAAATAAAGTTGACTATTCAGCGTGGCTTTTGGACCTCAAGTCTGAGGGGCAGGCACTAATCTCTTCTCTCTGCTGACCAGTGATAGAACCAACCTTAGCGAAAGGCATGAAGCTGTGTCTGAGAGGTTTAAGTCAGATATTAGGAAACTGTTTTTCACCCACAGGATAGTTAGACACTGGAACAGGCTTCTCAGTGAAGTGAGCAGTTCAAGAGGCATTTGGACGATGCTCTCAGACACATGCTGCGATTCTCAGGGTTGTCCTGTGTAGGGCCACTAGCTGGATTTCAGTGATGTCTTGATGAGGGGAAACGAATGGATGTTGCCTGCCTTGATTTCCACAAGTCTTTTGACATTGTGTCCCAGAACATCCTCATGAGTAAGCTCAGGAAATGTGAGTTAGATGAATGGACAGTGAGGTGAATCAAGAACTGACTGAATAGCAGAGCTCAGAGGGTTGTGATCAGTTGAGTACAATCCAGTTGGAGGCCTTTAGTTAGTGGCATTCCCCAGGGGTCAATACTTGTTCCAGGCATATTGAAACTGTTTATCAATAACCTAGAAAAAGGGATAGAATGTGCCCTCAGCAAGTTTGCTGATGATGTGAGACTGGAGGAGGGGCTGATACACCTGAAGGCTGTGCTGCCATTCAGTGGGACCTTGATAGTCTGGAGAACTGGCTGGAAAGAAACTTAATGAGGTTCAACAAAGGCAAGTATAGGGTCCTGCACTGGAGGAGGAATAACCCCAAATACCAGTAGAGGTTGGGTACTGATCTACTGAAGAGCAGCTTTGCAGAAAAGAACCTGGGAGTCTTAGTGGATGACAAGACAACCATGAGCCAGCAGTGTGCCATTGCAGCCAGGAGTGCCAGTGGTATCCTCGGGTACACTGGGAAGAGTGTGGCCAGAACGTGAAGAGAGGTGATCCTCCCTCTCTTCTCAGTCCTAGTAAGGCCACATCTGGAGTCTTGTGTTCAGTTTTGGTTTCCACATTTTAAGAAAGGGAGTTACTGGAGAGGGTCCAGGAGAAGGCAAAAAGAGGATGAGCGGTCTGGACCACCTCTCTTATGAGGAGAGACTGTGGGATCTGGGCCTGTTTGGTCTGGAGAAGACTGAGAGGGGATCTCATTAATGAAAAAAATATCTCAAAGATGGGTGCCAAGAAGATGGTGCCAAATTCTTCAGTGTTGCCCAGCGACAGGGCACAGAGCAATGGCCAAAACTAAAGCAAAATTAGTTCCACTTCAGCATGAGGAAGAACTTTTTTACAACTGAGGGTGATAGAGCACTGGAAAAGGCTGCCCAGAAAGGTCATGGAGTCTTCCTCTTTGGAGCTATTCAAAACCCACCTGGTTGCATTCTTGTGTGACCTTGCCTTAGCAGGGGGGTTGCACTGGATGAGCTCCAGAGGTCGCTTTGAACAGTAAAACTTCTGTGATTCTCTGTGATTCAGTGTTCCTTCTGGGTCCTCTCGAACTCTGGACATTCCATGATTCTATGATGAAAAGAAATAGATACTTCATCTTTTATATGTATGTGGCCTGCACTATTGTTTCATCTGATTTTAAAAATATTGTGTTTCTACTAAACAATTAAGTCCCACTTCTGTGATTTTAACATTAAATGACAAGAGGGGAGAGAAGGTAACACTCATTTCTTGCTTTAAAATATTACTTCTTTTTCACTGATCTTGGTTCCTTGTTTGTGTTTTGGTGAGGTGTTTTCCAAAAAAAAAAAAAAAAAGGCCAATTAGTTTTTTGAAAGTATCTCAGATTTCATTATTTCATTGCACCCCTCAATTTTCACCTATAGCTCTAG
>JAWWLT010000092.1:67554612-67565295 GCA_035040995.1 Premnoplex brunnescens | reverse complement strand
TTATGTGAAGTAGCAAACAATGTTGAAGTTGCTTGGTCTGCTACCAGGATACCTACTTTGAAAGAGCTGCCCTTCCTGGAAGTGTCACCTTGCTGCAGCTTGGGGAGGCAATAAATTGAAAAGTAGACTCGAACCCAAGTACTTTCGCTTTAAGTTCAAGTTTAGTCTCCTAAATTTTGCCATTAGACAGTTCTACTTAGTGTTATGAATTTATGTCTCACAAAATTTATTTTCTTAAATAATTTAAATTCTTAAATTCCTAAAACTGTGTGAATTTCTGGTAATAAAACACAGTATCTTTGTTTTGTAAATTTTTTTATTCAGTATCATTACAGGAAGAGACTCAAGAAACATGCAGTGAAAGTACTCAGAAAAATAAAACTAGCAAGCTAAACAAAAAAACCACATTTTTATTACAGTAAAATCTTAATTTTGAATGATTTTCTGTGTTTTACTGTGCATATATGGAGATTATAATTATTCCTGTTTACAAAATTACATGATAGTCCTTATTATGTATAAGTATGAAATTAGTGCTCCCACTTTTAACATATTAAAATGGAGCAAATTGACAAAGAAAACTCATGACATTGTCCAGACCCAAAAGAGTCTGTCTTTGCTCCAGAAGCAGGTAAAATTCTGACCTGCCTGTAGTAGCCATAATAATATATCAGACGATCCCAGACACCCATTGAATATACCGACAGTATATCAGCATCATACAGTTTACACTTTGAAGCGTATTTATCACAACTGAGTCAAACAGGGCAAAATTCCCAAACCAATCTATAATTTACAATCCAGCATTTGGGACTCTGGCAACTCAGTAATTATTTGGCTTCTGCTTGTGTGTGTATGCATGTGTGTTTATTATTTTATTTATTTATGTGAGATGTGTGCACATGAGTTTTATTTTGGAGGCTTATGTTATAAAAGCTCTGCATGTGATTTATTAAAAACAAACAATGTAGCAAAAAGAAGATTATATTCCCTCATAATGGGACGGGGTGCTTGCCAGAGCCTGGAAGTAGAATACTAACTAGTGGCTTTGCAAGAGCTGCTAGTTGAAGAGCTGTTGAAAATAAGATGTCTTTCCTCCCCTTTGAGCTTGGGAGACTATATTCTTTCATTGTTAAGAGTATTTTGTACCTTTAGGATGTCGTTTTTTTCATGATCTCCTTAGGCTTCATCCTCTGGACTTTTTTCAATACAGTCCACTGACAAAGCAGATGAGAGGAATGGGTCTAATGGGGCAAGTGTGCTGTGGCCAAAGCATCAAATTGCTGCTCCCTAATGGACAGATGTTGATTTAAATACAGGGAAAAGCATTTGTGTCCTCAAGGTGATCAGCCACTCAGCTGGAAAGGGTGCCCAGGAAGGAGACATCTGAAACTGGGAGGCAGCAAAACAGCTTGGTGTCACTTAGGGATTCAAACAGGTTCAACCATTCCAATTCTGCATTCAGAGGAGGAGCAGACTGTGTTGAGAAACCTCAGATGGGGGAAGGTGAAGGGATGTCTTCAGAATAATACTCAAGTGGATGTCTCTCAGGAATAACTTAAATTTTAGCCCTGCACCTGTCCTTAACACATTGCAGTCTGAAAGCTTAGGGGGAGTTTTTCTGCTGGATTCAAAGCTGATGCAGTGTCATCTTGAATTCTGTGTAATGATCTGGGCCCCAAAAATTTAAGAAGGATGTGAAGAACCTTGGATGCATCCAGAAGAGGGCAACAGAGCTGGTGAAAGGCCTGGGAGGAATTTTTTATGAGGAGCAGCTGAAGACTTTGGGCTTCTACAGGTTGAAGGAAAGAAGGCTGAAGGATGACCTTATTGCCATCCACATGTACAGGAGGAGGGGAAGTGGAGAGGGAGTTGCCGACCTCTTCTCCCTGTTATCCAGTGATAAGACATGTGGGAATGGTTTAAAGCTGTGCCAGGGAAAGTTTAGACTGGACATCAGGAAGCATTTCTTTATCAAGAAGCTGGTCCAGCTCTGGAACAGCTCTCTTAGAGAAGTGATTAATGCCCCAAGCTTGTCAGTTTTTAAGAGGCAATTGGATAGTGTCTCGAACACCACACTTTATCTTGGTCAGACCTGAATTTGACAGGACTAGATGTTCATTGTAGATTCATTTCAACTGAAATAGTACATTCTATTTTCTTCTATTCTATTTGAATCACATAGCTGGGAAGCCATAGCTATGACAGCATCCAACTCTTATTGTATATGAAAAAAAGTTAATAGGAACATTTATTTTTCTTTTTTCTTTATAGTCTACTAGCCTTTCTTTCAACTAAGTCAAAAATAAGGCCAGCTCATGCAATAATCAGCATTGTAAAGAAGTGAATCTCCTTGGTTCCAAAGATATCTTTCTCTAAGGAAATCTATTGCAGTCCCATTGTCAGAACCCACCTGTAACAAGTACCTTTAGGGAAAGAGTTACAGGTATGAGAAGACATGGTCATTCCTGGTAACATAATGTCTAGAAGTGGAATGCCAATGCTGACATAGACATCTGTGTTCTCTGGACAGACTCTCCACAATATTTTGTTCACAAGCATCAGAACTTTTAGAGTGGTGGCACCTAGGGAAGATGGGAATACCAGCTACAAAAGAGAATGCTGTCACTGGAATATATTCCTTTCCTTGACATAAGTTGCTTTTTTTGAGTTTGACGCTCATATCAGGACACAGAAGGCAAACTTTAACCTACTTTAACTTGCACCTTGCACAGCCACCTTACATATATGTTATTAGAATACTGCGTATATAGCTAGGAATAGTTTGGTGGCTTTTTTTGTTCTTGTTGGGTTTTGTTTTTTTGTTTTTTTTTTTTCTTTGTGTTTCTTTGGGGTATTTAGGTCCTTTTAGTTTTTGGGGGAGTTTTTTGGTTTTGTTTTTGTTTGTTTGTTTGTTTGTTTGTTTGTTTTGGGGGTTTTTGTGTGTGTGTGGTTTTTTTCCCTTTTTCTCCTCTTTTTTTTTTTTTTTTTTTTTTTTTTTTTTTTAATGGCAGGATATACTGTAATATCTCTCTTTCAACTCCTTCTTTGTTCTGCATTTGAGAGTTCACACTTCCTCTTGTGCCCCTCAGAAGCTGGTTTTGAATACAGGGCTAGAGCCTTATGGGTGTCAAGAAAACAAAAACCAGCTTGATGAGGCTCTGAGCTCTGGAGAGCTCTGAGCTCTGCGCATGGCAGAGGGGAGGGGTTGGAAGATGATCTTTAAGGTTCCTTCCAATCAAGCCATTGGAGACAAGATCTCCCCATGTTAAATTCAAGACAAACTCAGAGTGTGGACAAACGTGCTACAGCAACAGAGCTTGGGAGAAAAATAGACAAAAAGAATGAGAATAAAATAAGAAAAGTGAGATTGATATCTCTTGTCAGCTACGAGACAGAAACCCAAGAGAGAGGCAGTAAGGAGAGTGAAAAAAACTTTATCTTGCACATACACACTAGGTACAGTATCAACCTAATGAGAAACTACTGTATGACAGAAATGCCTTATTTTGTATGATAATTTACAGTATTATTTTGGATAAAATCTATCCCTGTAACAACGAATAAAATTAAAAGTAAAGAAGAAGAATGCAAATATAAATCTGTGTAACTTTCTTCTGTTTCACTTTACATATTTGTCTCTTCATGGGACATACAGCCTTAATTTAACTGAGATGTTTCAGAGGAAGTAGCAGGAAAAAGCCTTATTATTATGATTGTTATTATTATCATTATAGTTATCATAATAGTCACCATCAGTATCAAATATATGACAAAAAGGTGTTAACCATTCATTTTGATAGCTGTGTTTAAGAGGACTAAACAGGAAAAAAAAAAAAATCTCACCATCTACTTAATGCTATGCTTTTGTTTAGAATTCTAGCAATGAAATAACACTGAATTACTATACTTCCAAAATGCTCCTTCTAAAACTTTGACTAGAAAGCCATATATATTAATTACATGTGTACAATATCATTCCACTGATGACACACTGAAGACATCTTTAAAATTGTTATTAAAATGTCTTTAATAGATTAACTTCTGACTTTATTTACTTATTCTACTTAAAAAATAAAGCATGTTGTCATCTTCAGGGAGATGAATAGAACAATTCAACAGAATTTAAATGGGAAGTCCTGCCAGTATAAAACTATGTCTCTGAGTTTATGGACTCATACATTCATCTCATAAAAGGTTTATCTTCTTACAATAATGCGTGATAAATAACAACACCATGACTGGTTTCAAAATATATTAAGATCCTACAGGTAAATTTCTCTGATTTAGTTATTTTAAATATAATTACATTTAGATTCCTTATCAGCTTTGCAAAGTCACCTTAAGGTCTTAAATTGTTCAGGGGTTTTGTTGGGCTAATGCTTTCTGTCATGCTTAATCAAACAATCAATTTTAACAGAAGCTGATTGTCCAAATAAGTTTAGGTTAAATTCCAGGTATTAGATGACATCTCCACGTTACCAGAAATAACAAATTGCCAAAGCTGGTTTTAACTAGGTGATAGTAGCAGACCTGACAGAAGTGTACTTTAAAGTGTTATACACCTGGAGGCATGGGGTGGGGGTCGGGTTCTGTGGAAGACTATAAAGATATTTAACAAATATTCTGTGAAATGGATAATGACTTCTATCATCAGTTCCATTGATATAAATTAGGACCTTTGATAAAGCCAGTGGAAGTACACTGGTATAAAATTTAAATAGATAAGAACAGAATTGACATCCTAGGGTGACTGAAATCTTAAGCACTTACCATGGAGGAATTGCAAATATGTTTAGGTCCTAGTTTGAGCTTACATTTTTGCAACCTAACTCCCCAAGTTCTAGATCTGTAGAGATCAGTATTAAACTTTGTTCAGACTAGTACCAGCAAATCTGAGTTATGATGTGTATAGAATTATAAGTATGTTGAAATAGAAAACATAAAGGTACATGGTATCTTCTATCTGTCTATCTGTCTCTGTTTTATCAGTATCTTCCATAAACATAGGTATGTTGCCATCAACACTTTAAAAAATCAATACATTTCAATCTGGATCTTCTGGTAGCCACAAGATTTTAGCAACTACTGCATAAAAACAGGACCAGTACCATTAGTTGTCATTTTGAGCTTTGGAACATGTCCTCCTGCAATGTCAAATCCTAGCAGCAGGATTATAACCCAACCCTAGCAAACACAGACTGAATCAAGACAAAGACTACTTTTGTCCAGAGCACAAGTCCCTGATGTCACATGGTAGGTGAACAATTGCCTTATGAGTCGAGGACAAAGAGCTATAGGGAATAGGGTGACATCAGACCAGTGACCTGTCACTGGTGGAGTTCCACAGGGCTTCGTCTTAGGTCCTGTGCTCTTCAACATCCTCATAAATGACTTGGACACAGGACTGGAAAGGGTACTGAACAAGTCTGCAGGAGATACAAAACTGGGAGAGTCTGTTGAGTCCCTCGAAGGGAGGGAGGCCTTGCAGAAAGATTTTGACAAAATAAAGGACTAGGCGATCACCAACCTTATGAAGTTCAGCATAGGAAAGTGCTGGATTCTGCATATGAAGTGGAGCACCCCTGCATGTCTGTACAGACTGGGGAATGAGATGCAGGAAAGCAGTGCTGGGAAAGGGCCCTGGGGGTCCTGGTCAGGGGCCAGTTGGCCACAATCAGCAGCACCTGGAGCCAGGAGGGACATCCCTGTCCTGGGGGGCATCAGACACAGCATCATGGGCTGGGTAAGGGAGGGGATTGTCCTGCTCTGCTCTGCACTGGGGTGGCCTAACCCAGAATGTTGTGTTTTGATCACTGCAATATAAAAAAAAAAAAAAAAAATCTTAAACTATTGGAGAGCTTCCAAGGAAGGGCAACAAAGAGGGTGAAGGACCTTGAGGTGAAGCTGTGTGAGGACACTGAGGGCACTTAGTGTGTCCAGCTGGAGAAGAGGAGACTGAGGAGACTCTCATTGAAGGGACAACTTCCTTGTGAGGGGCAGAGGAGGGGCAAGCACTGATCTCTGCTCTGGTGGGACCAGGGACAGCATTCAGAGAATGGCCTGCAATTGTTTCAGGGAAGGATTAGGTTTATAATAGAAAAACGCTCGTCCCCCAGAGGGTGGTGGGCACTGAACAGGCTCCTGAGGGCAGTGGGCACAGCCCCAAAGCTGCCAGAGCTTAAAGAGTGTTTGGAAGATGCTCTGGCACACAGGCTGTGACTCTTGGGGATGGTCCTCTGCAGGGCTGGGGGTTGGGTTCGATCCTTGTGGGTCTCTTCCAGTTCAACATATTCTGTGATTCTGTAATCCATAGGTGTGTTTTGCATGTCTGCAATTAGTCACTTTTATGTGCGTTGGATCCTTCCAATGCTTTTGGTTTTTGTCCCTCCTGCAAAGTTTTGCAAATTTAGAAAGCTTGCAACTTGGCCTGATTTCAGCAAACATAAACTTAAGCCTCTCTATGTGATTCAAAGTTGAAATAGAATTCCCTTAATGTAAATAATGTATTTTTTTTGTTATGAAATAGCCTTATCAATATGGATTCTAAGATGATTATTTTGTCTATTGTCCTCTTCGAAATCCATTGTACTTTTCATTTAAATTCATAATTTTTTTCCTTTTGGTTTGTTTTGGTTTTATTTTTTGTTTGTTTTTTCCTTTTTTTTTCTTCTTTTTTTTTTTTTTTCTTAAGGCAAACAAAACCCCCAAACAAAGAAACCCCTAAATCAAGTAAAAGAAAATAAATTGGGAGTTTGATGAAAGTTTGATGAGGACAGCAGAGGCCATTTTACTAACTTTGAAACTCCTTGACCCTTGTTAATATATTCATTTTCAGATTCCTGTGGGAAAAATGTCCTTCAGCTACATTATTAATACCTAGCATAGAATTAAATTAAATAAACTAAGCATAACTTAAGGAAAATAAAACCTGAGTTATAGTTTAAATAAATAAATAAAAATATCAGAGGAAATATCTGCTTTTAATAAGGGATCAGGAAAGGTATATCAAAAATGCTGTCTGACATCAGTAAGCTTCTCAAATCAATTTAAATCACAGGGAATCATAGAAAATAAACCAACTAGGAATAAATTTATGTAAACGACTTTCTGATTAAGTTGCAGGAAAAATGAAAATATAAATAGACAAGTAAAATGGGCTATACAAAGCTAGATGTGAAGGTTCTTTCCCTTTTCTTTTTATTTTTTTCCTTCCTTTTTGAAAGTGAAATATTACATTCGATTCTAAAGTAAAAGTTAGTTGTCATATACTTGGAAGAAGAGTTTAGGCCCTGAAGAGAAATTTCCTTGGAGCTGTTTTTCCGTTTAACCCAAAAAGTGAGTGACTATAACATCTTCAATTCATTCATTCTTTGACAACATTTGAGCAATACAGCTCACCTCTTAAAGGAATTTTTCCATATTTTTATCTCCTGGATAGTTGAAGGAAGATTTCTCTAACTCTTGTTATTATTTTTTTTCTTTCTGTACAAGCAACTAAAATGCCCATAGAACCATGAATTTTAAAAATTCTGTCTCTCACCTTGTACTTAAAAAGTGTTGAATTTTCCCAGTTCCAAATGGAAGAAAGATTGAGGAAAATTGCCCTCTGAAAATCTTGCTATCAGTGTGGTGAAGAGCAGGCATAGTATCACAGAATTCTTTACATAAGAAAAAGTCTTTAAGATGATAAAGTCCAACCCTTAACCCAGCACTGCCAAACCCTCCCCTAAACTGTGTTCCCAAGTGCCACAAGTCTTAAATATTTCCAGGCATGGTGTCTCAATCCTTTCCCTGGGAGCCTATTCCAACACCTGACGACCTTTGCAGTAAAGAAGTTTTTTCATAATATCCCATCTAAATCTGCCCTGGCACAACATGAGGCTGTTTCCTCTCATACTATTACTTGTTACTTCCTTTCAGGCTGTATGTAGACCATAAGGACTCCTCTGAGTCTCCTTTTACTCCAGGCTAAACACTCCCTGCTCCCTCAGCCACTCCCCATAGGACTTGTGCTCTAGATTCTACCTCAGCTCCATTCCCCTTCTCTGGACATGCTCCAGCACCTCAATGCCTTTCTTGTAGTGAGACGTCAAAACCAAACACAGGATTGAAGTTCCTCGTCACTGCCCAGTACAGAGGGATGGTCACTGCCCTGTTCCTGCTGGTCACACTATTGCTGACAAGGGCCAGAATGTCATTCTCTTTCTTGTCCACCTGAGCACACTCTGGCTCGTGTTCAGCCACTGTCAACTAGCACCCCCAGGTATTTTCTGCCAAGCAGCTTTCCAGACATTCTGCCCCCAACCTGGAGCAGCTTGTGACTCAGGGGCAGGGCCCAGCACTTGGCCATGTTAAACCTCACACAACTGGCTTTGGCCCATCAATCCAGCCTGTCCAGTTCCCTCTTCAGAGTCTTCCTATTCTGCAGCAGATCAACACTCCCACCAACTTGGTGTTCGCAAACTGAGTGAGGGTACGCTCAATTCTCTCATTCAGATAATTGGTAAAGATATAAAGCAAAGCTGGGCCCAATATTGATCCCTGGGTAGCACCACTGGTGACCACATGCCAGCTCAATGTAACTCCATTTACTGCTGAATCATCCACTCTGGTGAATTAAGACTTTAATCCAAAACATTAGCTTACTACTTTTCAGAGCAGTGATGTATTTACTCCTAAATTATGTCAACATACATAGATGTTCTCTTTCATTCTTAGTATTATAAGTGGCAGGTAGAGTCATAGAGTGAGTATAACAATACTTTCCATTCCAGTTCGACCTCCATTTCATTGCTTACTAATTTTTTATCTAATTACAGAAATGAAACAGCTTTGATATAAAATTTATTTACCTGATCATTTAAGAAGATTTTTGATTTCTGAAGGACTCTATGTAGAAGTTAAATTCCTCTTGAACTTAAAACAATAACGTGCTGAGTAATGGGCTGTAGCCAGTAGGCTTATCATTATTATGTGATACTTGTAAATTTTGGTTTGCTAAGTAGATTTTGTTTTGGTTTGGTTTGGTTTGGTTTGGTTTTTTTGAGTGGACAAGAAGTTTGACCAAAAATGAACTAAGTTTGGGGCTAGGCTAAAGAAATTATTTGGTGGTTTGAAATTATTAAAATTGAAAAATATAATTTTCTTTATGGAAAGGAATGTTGAATTATATTAGTATCATAAAGATAGAAAAGAGCAAGTACATGCATTGGCATAATTTGCTATCTCTGCTTTTCTTCTCTTACCTTTTGGCCTTTCTTCTGTCTTTCATTGCATTGTCAGCCCAATTTTTTGTGTTTTGTGTTTTTTTTGGTGTTTGTTTTTTTATTTAATATCTTTAAACATCTCTTCAACTTACCCCTTTTTTTTTTTTTTTTTTTGTGGGTTTTTTTTTTTTGTTTTTTTTTTTTTTTTTTTTTTTTTTGTTTTTTTTTTTTGTTTAGTTTCAAGTTTTGACCAGGAATTCTTACCAGCAATCCTGACCAACATTCCTCCACCTCTGACATAATATCTTCTTGATACCTTTCTATTAAAAACCAAGCATGCAAACCATCCATCCCTTTTACTATCAAAAAAACACCTTTCCTGCTCTTAGA
Organism: Premnoplex brunnescens; assembly: GCA_035040995.1. Classification (NCBI taxonomy): domain Eukaryota; kingdom Metazoa; phylum Chordata; class Aves; order Passeriformes; family Furnariidae; genus Premnoplex; species Premnoplex brunnescens. The sequence goes on along the minus strand of JAWWLT010000092.1, from coordinate 67,555,696 downwards.
TTTGGTGTCATTACCCTGCTGACTTTCTCACACCAGGACTCATATTCTTCAGCCACTTTGGATATTGCTGTTTTTGACAACTAAGTAAGAGGTGGCAATTCACATCTTCTGATTACAATGCTTAAAATTCATATTTCACTTCTCTGTTTCTCTCTGTTTTTTTCCTCCACTTCTTTCCTTATTTCTCCCTTCTCTTCACCTCCCTTCTTCAGAGACAAAACCTTTTACATTATTCAGGTCTTCATTACATGCTACATTTTTGTTTTGTTTGTATGTGAAACTTTGAAGATCTGTAATTCTTTTCAACAGCCAGGGTCTTTGGTCCCCTTACTCATATGCAGTGCTATGCTACTTGAATTAGTATTACCCTTCAAAGACCAATATTTCACAGAGACAGCAGTCACTGTGTAATGAGCTTTGCTAAAGCTGTTAATGCCAAAATGCCTTTTTGTCTGCACATGTTTTCTGTCTTTGCAACCAAAAGAAATGTTTGATTGGAAAATTGCCATGTCGTCAGCAATGAATTTTGCATTTCCTTACAAAAACAAGATTTAAATACAGTTTTGGAGAGCTTTTGTTGTTAATTTTGTTGTGATTTCTCTTCCTAATGAGCAGAGCAAGGAGTCTGATGTGATAGCTGCCACATTGTGGAATAAATGGAAGAAAATATGAATATCAAAAATTTTAAGCCCCAAAATGTGTTAAATGTTCTGAATATCTGCAAAGAAGTGAACCCACAAAAATGAAATTCTTGAGGCAGCCTTCTAAATAAGGCAATTCCTTTTTCTCTGCATAAACCCCAACAAAGATCTGCTACAAGAAGCTCTGCATGCAACCTTAATGCAATATTGACTTAGGCACACTGAAAATAAGAGGACATCTTGCAATACATCTCCCCTCCCTCTTCCTTTTTCCCTTTCCTCTTCTCTTTTCCCTTTCCTCTTCTCTTTTCCCTTTCCTCTTTCCTTTTCCCATCCATTTTTCTTCTTCCATCTTCTCTTTCCCATTCCATCTTCCATCTTTCCTCTTTCCTTCTTCCCCTCCTCTCCCTTCCCCTTCTCTCCCCTTCCCTCGCCTTCCCTCT
>JAWWLT010000092.1:67528539-67551304 GCA_035040995.1 Premnoplex brunnescens | reverse complement strand
TTACTGCTAAGTCTAAGTGAATTACCCACACAGGTATGGGGTAGAGCTGATATGCATTCCAGGACCTTTGATTCTCAGGTTTGCACCTGAACAACCCTACAACTCTTTCTTCCATCCTTGATATTGACTGTTGTTCCTGTAATTGCCTTCTCTCTTTTGAGTCTTGTTTCCCCTTTCCCTATAAAAGAAATTACAGCTTGTCTCTATAGAAGATAAAACCTGAGTAACGGCTGTACCACAGAAATGCAGCAGGTTTTGCAATAATACGAAGAAGGGAAGATATGCGACTTGTGGGCAATTAAATACATTCGACACAGTGGCCCATGGGAGAGCCACTTATTTTTAACTCCTTTTAGCTATTTCTCTTTAAAAAAGGGCTTAAGCCCCCTAGCTTCTCTCTGAAGAAAGTTTGAGACCAGCCATGACAGGACTCACATTGTTAAGCCTGCTGGGTAGTGCCAGTACAAAACGTGATGACAGAGTCACCCACAGAGAGAGCTGTCTTATTTATCTCCATGCTGGCAAACTGATGCACTCCTAGCAATAGTAGTTTTCCCTGTAATCATTTGTATTATTATTTATAACAAATTACATGTCAAGGGCACAATGGCAGATTGGTGTATCCCATTAATTTTTTGTATGAGGGGTGGGGGAAATAAAAGGCTATGAACAGTTACAAGAAACCCAGCGACAATTTATTTTACCTGTGAACTGAGAAGGTCTTTGCATTTAAACTGTTATGAGACAGAAAAGCAAAGAGACAGACTCAGACAGACTTAAGAGAAGGGGAAAAAAGGAAAATGGGAGACAGGCTTGGAGAAGCGTCAGATATGGATATGAGTTGAAATGGTGCATTTAATTATGCTATAGTTACTAAAATAAAAATTGTTCTCTAGAAAAAAAAAACACAAACATCTGTTAAATGCATACATTTCAAGAGATCAGTTGATCTTTACTGATGACACTATGAGAAGATTTTTTTAAGAGGCTGAGGTAATATTTTCTACAAGCAGTTGTAGGTTGTTGGTTTCAAGCTTTATGCAAAAGTTATCCTGTGGGAGATTCATGGCAGTAACATGTCCCAAACAAGGAGAAGGGGATGTAGAGGCAGTTCAGAGAAAGGTTTAAGCATCAAAATGACTTTAGTAAGCAACTGAGTGCAAGAGAAGAAAAATATGAAACAATTTGTGAAAGAAGAAGGGGTAGGAAGAATGAAAGCTTGAACTCTGTGGCCTGTGTTCACACAAGATGATTGTAATTGTCTTTTTTGGCCTTAAAAATCCATGAATGAATGAATGAATGAATGAATGAATGAATGAATGAATGAATGAATGAAATATTGTGGGGCAAAAACTGAGAGAGGGTTCAAAGATTTCAGGTCCAAAGTCAAACTCATCAGTGAAGACTTATGAAAAGACAAGACTGATGACTAACCTTGTCCTTAGATTATACATAAGGCTACTGCTTTTCAAAAGTGACACTTGTCAGTTTTCCATCTCAGCAAGAGAAGAAAAACATATATATAATCTTTGTCAACATCAATTTTTCCTTCAGGTTTATTGCAATCATAAACTGTACTGCACAATGAAAAAATACAGTGTCACCTTGGGTCCATCAAACTTGACACTAAAAGGTTAAATGGATTTCTTAGCTTAGTTTGATCCAAAGAGGAAGAGTACCCACACAATACATGCTGCACAGATTAATACTCTTCTTTTTTTTCTTTTTCTTGCAACTGCAGACAAAGTTTACAGACAAACAATGGACACTGCATTCAGCTCAGAAGCACAAAGGTAATTGTATCAATAAGTTCCAAAGATTTGAAGGTTCTTTCAGTGGATGATTTGCAGTGCTAAGCATTATGGCTCCAAAGAGATTCACAGATTGAAAGTTGGTACATATGAGGCGGTGAGCCAGTCAGCTATATTATCTGTGCCAAACTGGGTGGAGTTGTCCTCACTGAGCCTTTTTTTAACCTGCTAGACTAAGCATTTCCTTTTTCCTCTTCATTTTCAAACCCAGTCTTATTACACTTCTTTCTCTTTTTCTCCTTTATCACTCCCTTGGCTGTGGTACTACACTCTTCAACCTGACTGTTCTTTTAAAATTCTGCAACTGCACAGATTTAAGATAAGAACAGTGAGAGAAGGATGGGCTTATAATGTCTATATTGGAACTGGTGAAAAACTAAAAATTTGCTTGTTTTTTGTTTGTTTTTTTCATAAAGTAAAATATAAATAGTGTTTGAATGCCTTTGGCATTAAAACAGAATATCTTGCTTTGTGCAGTCCATGTTACTTTCTGGAGGGCAACCAGACAAACTTATCTTGGCTCAGACAAAGCATATACTGGAAAAGTTTCTGCTGAAAGGAAAGTTCATAACTAATATTAAAAAAAAAAAAAAAAAAAAAAAATTAAAAAAATTGTATTGAGACTTTATATCACTAATTAAATAGCCAGATAGTTAAGCTGCTTGTTTGCAGTATTTCTGAGAGAACAGGGAGCAAACTCTGGTACTAGAACCTTCTAGGTATGTAAGTATGTAGCTGCTGGGTTTGGATTCATTTCACCTTGTGTTGATTGGAAAAAAAAATAAAAAAGAAGTAACTAAAATTGGGGAATTTGTTCCCATGGATATATGCACATCCATTCTTTTTTTTTTGAAAGGTCAGGAATGCTATGAAAACTAAACACTTAAAATGCATATCCCATTCCATACCTGCCAACAACTGTTTATGAATCTAAAAGGTGGACAGAACAAAAGTTTTGTAGGATTTGCATGTTCACTTACAGTAAGGCCACCTGTGAAGGAGAATCAGTCAAATGTAAAAATCACCTCTGCTTCTTTGTGTATAATTAATAGACAACATGAGAATTTAGCACTGGAAACAACAAACAAATTCCCTGTCTTGACCAGCTCTAATAGAATGAAACTTATACAATAATGTCTCCTTAACTTTGTTCTACAGTAAAGTCACTGCTCATTAAGTGATGAAGTAAGTCAAAACTGATACCAGACAAACTAAATAAGGAATTCAGAGGATAGGAAGTGTGAAAAAAGCAGAAAATGAAGTTTCACAACAAAATTAGCCACTAATACTCCTTTCAGACTTCATAAAACAGAATTAAAAAACAAACAAACAAACAAACAAAAAAACCCACCAAACTAAAACAAAACAAAACCAAAACCAACCAACCAACCAACCAAAACAAAACAAAACAAAACAAAAATGAAAACAAAAAAACCCAACCCCCAACACATCCCACACCCCAAGAAATTCAAAAAAGAACCAGTGAAATGCCAGTACTTGTAGTTATTTCCATTCAAAAGAGTTTTCAAATGTGAGGGTGCATTTTTGATATTGAAAGATGGAATTGTGTCTTCTTTTTATTTTAAACACTATGTATATAAAAGTCAGGAACATTCTCCTGTCCTGCCTAGTATGGGAAAGCTTTGACACCTATGAAAAACCTAGGAACAGCTTCATCCAGATAGTTTTCTTCCAGAAGTCTGAAACCAGTGCCTTACACTGGTTGTCTTGCTAATCCTGAGACTTCAGTGATGGTCAGAGAATACTTTCTTAAAGAAAATAGCTTGAATAGATTCTGCTTAATAGGAATAATTCCTACTGCAATGTAAGAATCTGTAATCTTTGTTAAAATGGCTCAGTTTTCCTTAAGTATTTCGCTTTTGCAAATGGTTTCCCTTATACAACTCTTAAAAACAATACTTGTGATTCTTTCTCTTGGAACTCTCTTTAAAGTCTGTGAAGGATGCAGGGTCTGAAAGAGTAATAGTTCAGGGTTTGATCTGCAGCAGGCATTGTTTATCAAAGACAGCACCACAGTTGACCAAGTGGGTGGTTTTGGTTAGCATCAGCAGCAGAGGAGGGATGGTAAATATATCCAGGTAGGGAGAACATTTATGTGCATTTATGCTAATTTGTGTATTCCTGTGTGTGGATGGATATATCATAATATTCCAGTAGAAACTGAACTGTTATTTCAGTTTGATTATTTGCAATGTTGATTTTTTCCACTGTTGATTCTCTGTACTAAGCAACATGGAAAACTTAAGCTACAGAGGTTTATTTAGCAAGACAGAGAGAGTGAAAGTGAACAAGGAGCTTCACGATTTTGACATATAATTCTTCAGATATGATCAAAGAAGTCCATTTACTGGAAGCTCTACTAAGTGTCAGGCAAAACAATTTAAAGAATTGGAGCTGTCGACAGGATGACACTTTCATTCTGAGGCAACTTTCAAGGTTTTGAAACTTGTTCTTTTTCCATATGTTGCTGGAACATTTATTTTCCTAATGAACAATTTGGAGTTTGAATTCATGTCCAAACGAATTTAGGGAAAAAAAAAAAAATGGAAAAATAAAACTTGTGCTGAAGAAAACTTTATTGCAATGAATGCACTTGTATGTAATACTTCTGTTTTGACAGAACAGCATAGTAGAGTACAATTTAACTTATATATATTCTGACCAGCAACGATTAACAACTCTGCTCTTAAGAATGCAAAAAAAAATAAAATAAAAATCTTCATTTGTTTTAGGAACAACATTACAGAGAATAATTAGACCATCATCTGAGACAAAAGGAGAAGTTATACAGCTGAAGTGAATTCAATGTTTTAACATCACAGGTTAGTTGGCATCCCTTGAGGAGACTGTGTTCTGCAAATACAGAGTCACAATTCTTGTCACAAGTGTGTGCTGAAGCTTGTAATAGGTTTCTTCTGAACCTTTCACACTTCTGCTTTTCACAGAAGGTTCATTTACCTTTTCAAAGCAGAACAGAGCTGTTTTTAGATTGTCTTGATTCCAATAGACGTTGAAGTCCCTTGAGTCTAAATTGGGATGCCTTTGTCTAAGCAAATTTTTATAAGACTGGTTGGCAGCAAAAGGAAGAAAATGGCACCAACTTTAAAAATCTTCATGCCCTGTGTTTTGTAGATCATTAATTGTTCCTTTTAGAAGTTTTTGCCCAGCTTATCTTTCTCGTGTCCATTTCCTTAATTACAATATTAAAATGGTTGACTGGAATCCAGGCACTATTTTATTTTGTCTGTTTGAGGAATAACTTCTCATGACTAATTAATTAATAATTGGGTATAATGCTAGGTGATTATTTTATTCACACAATTATACAATGTGTACCATGATCACTCCAATGAGCTCTGTGTTTAGGCAACTGCCTCTCTGTAATTGTTGCCTGTGAAAAACACCCACATCTGTTCATGGCTTACTTCCCCAGTTTCTGTAGCTTAGAGCCAGAATCCTGTCCTATCCTGCAATATCACCACTCAAGTTGGATTTTCCTCTGCATCTGCATCTGATCCCCAGATCCTCAAATCCCATTCAGTACTGCCTCACTTAACCAAATACTGAGTCAGTGTGACACGCCTCGTTTATACTTGCATGCGTATAGGAGAATGCCATTAACCTAGTCATTATAATCATTTTATCACAATCTTTCTTCCCTCAGCTGATAAATGGAGTGCATTTTTGACCAAATGGATACTTATAAGGGCTGTTGGCAGGTTGAAAAAGTTCTAGAATACTGCACTGCAATGCACTTCAAGAGAGAGGATTCCAAATACAACATGTGTTAAGGCATGTGTGTTTTATGACTGCTTCCAGTCAGACTGTACTTTAGAAGCATGTCACTGAGTGATGGCAATCCTGGGAAACAGAAATTCATAACCCTGGGAGTTGTGGAGAAAACAGCAACAAGGACTTGAAAGTGTGAGGGTGAATTTATGTGAACATCTTAAGAATGAGCTCTGTGTCCTGTTCACTGTCTGAAGTTAGAGGGTTCATTTCATTTTCCATTTCTTAAACGATAGAATCATTGAATGGTTTGATTTGGAAGGAACAGCTTCTCTGGACAACCCATTCCAGTGCTTCATTTCCCTCACAGGGAAGAATGTGGCACCACAACAGGATGGCAGCATCCAGATGAGTGGCTGCAGTTTAAAGGCTGTGTGTAAGATCAAACCATACTTAATTTATTGAACCTCCCTTGCATAATGAATGAGCTTCCAGGAGCATGAGCTACACTGAAGTCTGATTGTGTGGTGAAGCAACAGAGCAGTCATTCCATGTTTATGGCTCAGTCCTACAGGAGGCGTCAGGAGGACCTTCAGAGCCCTGGTGTGATGAGGTGGTTCTAGTCCACAGGCACCTCAGCATGGGACACAGGGATTCCTGAATCCTGCCCTGGGGCTGTCACCTGCATGATGAGTCTCTGTGGTGCAGAAGAGGAGAAACAGGACCCTGCAACGCTGAGCATTAACCACCAGACTATGAGGTACTGAAGCCTGGACTTCTTATGTTTGTTCTGTTGAAGCTGTTTCACTTTTATGAATAATTAAATACTCACTGGATTGAGGAGAGACAGAGAAGTGATTCCATACTTCACCCACTAATTGTATGAGGCAGCAAGCAAAAAATTGTGGTTCTATTCACCAAGTGTTATTGAAATAAAGTTTCTGGTATCAGTTTGTTGAGATATTTGTTATACTCCCTAAAATTTAAATATCCAGTAGTGGTGTGATTTTCTTTTTTCTTTTTTTTTTTTTTTTTTAATTTACAAATATTATCATTTAGACAAAAAATGTCCATAGAAAATTTATGTGTTGCTAAAGAAAGGGAAGATTATTTCTATTTTGTAATTCTACAATAAAAATAGCAAATGAAAAAGAAATTGAATACAGATTTAAAGAAACCACAAACAAACAAATGAAAGAAGAAACCAAAAAACCCAACAAATTTAATGATTTTGTACTACTTGAAAACCATTGCACAAGGAAGTACAATTTAGAACTAATACATAGCCATATATTCATAGCTACTTTTATATTTTACATTTTATCACTGCCTTGAATCCTCTGAAATAGGTTGAGTAAACAAATGTGTCAACTTAGCCAAGCAGTAAAGCTCACACTTAAGTCTCCTCTTCACAAGACAGCAGTTATATTTGTAACTTTGACCACTTTCTTAATCAGATGGAGTTAAAATGATTAAAATACCCAAATAGAATTTAACACTTTCTTAACAGGATGTAGAGAAACAGGATGAAACATTTTGTTGTTACCAGAATCTGACCTTTCCTGGATTTTGATGTAAACTGAATTAGCAATCTTGATGGCATTTTCCAAGAGCTAATCTTGTTTGAAGTCCTCCTGTTTCACATTATCTCTGTGTTTCTTAGATTGCCACAGTTTATTGTGATAGATTAGACCAGTGTAAAATCTGATGTGCATCTTATTGGCAGGAGCAGTGTGCAACAGTCACTATCCATAAACTTCTGCAGAGTTACCAGCCCTCAATGCTTTAGATATAGGCAGCCTGATAGAGAACTTTACTCCAAAAGTGAGCAGTATTTCACTATTATAACTCCATCATGGTCAATTAGCCAGACATGTTCCTGACTTTTATCTTCAAAAATGATGCTTCTTGATTATTTATGTTTCCAAAAGCTATTATTGAGTAATTCAGTGTAGTGGAGGACTTCAATATGCTCCACCATTGTGACTGTAAATCCAGGTGTTAATACTCCCAGGTGGCTCATCATCTCACTGCAGATACCTAATAAAGTTGCCATTAGCTGGCAGTATACACTGAAAAAAGCTATACAGCATGCTGATCTTCTCATTAAAGAAAGGGCTACTGAGGAATGCCAGGAGTTTATCTAAGTTGTCCGAGTCTTTAAAGAGAGAAAGGGAAAGAACTAGAGAATGCTTATTTCCACAGATTGCTTCTAGGAATAATACTGGAACCCATAACCAACAACAGCTGGAGGACAAAGAACCAATGGCTTGCAGAATAAGAGCAGAACACAGCTAATATAGTCAAACTGGGGTGGAAGTCAGCTATTGGTTTTCCAGTCTTCATTCTGAGAATAATTTTCAAAATCATCTGATTCTGATAAATTCAATGTAGTTTGACTTATCTCCTGAAAAGATAGAGACTCACCATCTTTGACTGGGAGAGGAAATTTAGAGAAAGTGGATAAAATATTACTGAGGAAATTGTTGATGACTTTTTTGCTTGCTACTTAAAAAAATATATTAGATTTAATATTGTCGTAATGATAGCATCTAACGATGTAATAATCTTGTTCATATCAGGTGCAGAATAGATCTGGTTCATCTGAGGAAAAAAGTATTATAAAAAAAAGTTTCTGTCCACTGGAATACGCTCATATGAAGAGACTGGAGCGAAACCTAAAGTTTTTGGCTTTTTCATTCTTTTTTCCAAAGCAATCAAGAGATAATTTTTCTCCATCTTGTGTTATGCTGGCTTTCAAGGACAGTGATCTCCAGGTAAACAGGAGATGCTTCCAAATTCTTGTATTGGAATCTCTATCCTGTGTATTCCCCGGAATAGTTCTAAGTATTCAGATTTTCTGCCAAAACATCCTGATTTCCAGCAAAAATAACTTGGTCATGAAACCCAGCTGGCAACTGGGGTGCATTCTGAGCAGGCGAAACTGGATTACTAAATCACAAGTCAAAATCTATTTGTATATGTCACTTAGAGACTTCCTTCCTAATTTGTCCCAGCTTTATTCAAGTTCTCAAGGGCTGTGTGATCCATGAGGCTGTCAGCATAAGCACAACATAACCACATCTCTTGTTGTTCTCTTTTGTATTACCTACAGTGAACGTGCAGGTGTGCTTAGTCAAGTCAACAGAAGTAATAAAATGACAACATTACAGTTATTACATCAACCAGGTTTACTGGTGCTTACTATCATAGGTATGAAGATACAGTCCTGAACACACTTCTTTACCTCAAAACTCTTGTTTTCAGTGTCCATAGTCTCCTTCACTGCAAAAAGAGATGGTGGTCTGGAAGGCAACTAGGTTTTGGCAGTGGATGTGTCTATGTGGATAAATACATTCCCTCAAAACAACCCAGAAAACCACTACATCTTCTGCAGTCAGGGCATGTGAAACCTGCCTCAGTAGAATGTCTTGTTTGTGTGGTTGATGTAAGGATCAATAATACTAAAAGAACTATTTCAGAGCTCATGCGTCCTAAACTTTCTCTCTCTAACATTGCAAAAACAACACAAAGCAAGCAGGCAGATAAACCTCTGCAATCAAATGCAGTGAACTGAAATATTAATAACAAAGATTTTAATATGACTCTACCTGCCTGTAGCTTTTGACAGACTAGTTAACAAGAACAACAACAGAAATAACTGGAGTTTTTCTATTATTCTTCTTTAAAACACTTGGAGTAAAGGCTGAAATAAAAATGTGTAAAGGAGTAAGCATCTGAGACAAACTTTTCCCTCTGTCAAAAACTCCTGGGCTCCAAACCTGTTTATTCCAGATGCACAGCTGGTAACCATTGCAACAACTGTAATTCTGTAATATCCTCCCATGTAGGCTGTTGCATCTTGTCTGTTTTGCATCCCCTGTTGCGTCTTTGAGTCTTTTTACTGTTTCACTGTTTATCCTGAGGTAAAGTAAACAGAGAAAATACATTATTTTCTGGATATTTACACAAGTTGTATGAAAAGATATGCACTGTAGACATAGTCAGTTGGGATTGTAAGAATAGGTAATGTAATATACTAGGAGTAACATTTATGGTGCAATGAATTTTTGTTTTGTTAATGAACCTTCTATAAATGATTAAGAAAGATTTATAAATAGTGATTAAAAAAACTAGTGCTCAAATATATGCATATAAATAAAGAGATAGATATAGAGAGAATTGGTGTTTTGAGAGCAAGATGAGTCTCATATAAGAAGCACAGATTGCAAAGGTCATGTTCATATTTCTGTCCCTAGTCACAAAGACTTTAGAAGGAATAAATTCTGGCTTCCTTGGCAAAACCATTGATGTTGTACTCCAGCCACTACCAATAAAGTCTCAGAAAATCCCCAACATTACATTATAAAATAATTCTTATACACAAAATATAATTCTTCATTTTTTCTAAAGTCACTGTAGGTCATTTGGGATTTAAAAATTACAAACTATGGCTTTGAAGTGTTTTGGTATATGCACATATTAGAACTGATCAGAAGAATAAAACCTCTCTCTGAATGTTTTGATGTTCCAGTACCCTGACCTTTACTTTCATTCTAAATTGGGACAGAGTTGAAATCACCAAGAAGTTACATGGAAAAGAAAGTGGTTTGAGGTTCTTTTCATTTTGTTTTTAAAAAATCACTTCAGAGCAGCACCCCCAAAAAGAAACTTCTGATTTGCATAAGAAACAAATCCAGGAAGTAGAACAGTTTTGATATATCAGCCTGTCCATCTTTGATGTGCCAAATTGCAGATTATTGTGAAATAACTGTCCATTTTGCATGCCATTTGAACTCAAATTAACACTTTGAAAGGAAATATTTTATTGTGACTTTCAAGATGTGATTCCTTTTTGGTTTGAAGTGTCATTTGAAGAAAGCATAAGAAAAATTGTCAAAATCAAGATACATCTGCCTAAAACATATTTTTTTCTTTATTTATTTATATTTATTTTGAAAGGAGAGTGTTCTAGGTGACTACTTTTATGCTTTTGAGGCCTGTTTTTTAGCTGTATTTTCATGCCAACAAACACATTGAGGGGAGATGTAGTTTTTTTTACGTAATCTAGGATAAAATTCAGCAAGAAAAGTAACTCCCTGCACTTCTCACAACTCTTACCTAGAGATTGTGAAAAGGTAGGGAGTGTTCTTTGGGCTGACAGCTCTGTCATCCTTATAATTCTCCCATCTCCCAGATACAGAATACAAGCTGGAAGAGATCTGTTTGAACTGGGGGATAGTGGGTGAAGTTGGTGGAGGAGAAAAGATCAAAGAATGATGCCGCTTGTTTAAATTTAAAATAGCTGTGTGTAGCACAGAGGAAAAGCAGCAGTGACTGGCTCGAGAGCTCCCAGTTTGGTTCTGAATGGAAACTGGATAGAGTTAAAACTTAAACCCATTTCACATAGAGAGTCTTCACAGAGCACAGTCTGTATCTTATTACGCACCTCTATGGAAACTTCAGAATTTGTTAAATATACCTTAAATTCATCTTAATTTCAATATGGTCTGAATAGACTATACTAAATGATAACCATGATATTTCTAATTTGTAAATATTTTCACCCACATAGGTCAGGTGGATTTGGAGAACTACTACTTTGAGAGAAGGAACTTTGTTAGTAGTGTACAAACAAGGTTAGACCAGAAAGAGCTGCAGAAATTTTGGCATAAGTGCAAAATACCGCAGCTAGGACAGAAACAGCAGTAGTACAGGCTGGAGTCCTCACTTTTTTAGGTGTATCTCTGCTGGAAGGACCTTAGGGTCCTCAGGGAGATTAAAATTGTCATAAATCAGCAGAACAGCCTTATAGAGATAAAGGCAAACTGTTTATTGAACTCCATGAACAAGAACATATCCAGCAGATGAGAGGATGTGATTTTTCCATTCTGGTCAGCACTTGTTTGGATACATCTGGAACACTCTGTTCTGTTTTGGTTTGCCCCCTGCTGTAAATTCTGTTAAAAAAGTAGATTCCAGAGCAGAACCTCCAAACAAGGTAGTTAAAGGATGGTAGATGCTGTAAAACTTTTTTTTTTTTTTTTTTTTTTTTTTTCCAGTGAGTACTGTTAAATGCTGGAATAGGTTTCACAGAGAAGTGGTGGAATCAACCTCATTAGAAATTCAGTTTGACAGGACCTTTGATCAAAGGCCCTTCATTTATCAGAAGGTTGGACTTGATCTCCAGAGGTCCAGCCTGTATTTTTTCCATTATTCTATTCTGTAATTCTAATTGTAATTGCTTATTATTTTCTCAGTCAGCTGAGGAAAGAGCAGCTTCCATGGCCTTTATGTGTACCTCAGCAAAACTAGGTCACCAAGTCTTATTTTTTTACACTTTTACTTAGTTTTTTTATTTTTTTTTTAATTTTCTATGGTAATATGTTTGCTCTTGAATCCTTGCATAAATTTCCCCGTTTTAAAACGTACTGCTTTTACCTATCTTACATTTTATGGCTTTTGCTCACTTACTGTCTCACTCTTTCAGACAAAATTTCTTTGTAAAAGTGAACTAACATTACACTTGTACATCAAACTAGGACATGGATATCGGACCAACCCCTGATCTAAGATTCACACACTTTTGATTTATATGTTTAGATACACTGGTAATCACACACCCATGAAAGTAGTTTTCTGAGTTTTTGGAAAGCTGTGTTTCTGTAAGTCAGTCACAACACTGGAAAGACACATGTTGCACATGCACACGTGGTTCAGTGTGAGCCAAAGGATATACAAACTCTTCTGGTACTCCTGAGGGAATTTCTTAGAAGCTTTTTACCAGCTGCCCTTGGTATGTCACTTTTATTTCGCAATTTTTTTTTTTTTGGTTGCAGTAGCAGGTTCAGGCACATCATCAGGCCTTAATCAACATTCAGAATCCACTTGGCTGTTCAGAAAACTGAAAAATGGTCTCTGACAGAAAAAGCGCATCATTATAGATTCTTATACAACACACAATGGAGTCAGTGGAAACACTGGAGTTTTTCAAGTCTGTTGGCAAACCCAGTAAGAGTACTATAAAAGAGGGAAGAATGAATGATAGAAAGCATTCACAAAATGATTCCGTTTGGTAGAACAAGGAATTATATGACTACCTCCTCAGACAAAGACATCACAAAACAGGGTAAGTTTCCTGGTCTCTCCTATAGTACCAGGAATTTTTAGAAGCATAAATGGCAGTGGAATATGCTTTTGTTTATTTAACTGGGCTCATGTCAGTCACAGCAGATCTACTGAAGTCAATAGGACTGTATTAAGATATATATTACTTCTGGACACAATTCACAAAAATACGCATTTTCCTCTGAATAGAAGGCATGATTATCTACACAGTGTATTAGCAGGCTTAGTACCCAGAGAATTCACACTGGAGTGATGTGATACTGGTAAGAAAAATTTGTCTTAGTCTTCTTGTCCTGGACAAATATATAGGTATAGAAAGTTTCCCCGTAATTATTGCTAGGTACCAGGTTTTTGGCATGTTTTATGTCAGTTTGATTAGACTACTGCTTCCTGACATTTATCATGTTTTATGTTGCTTAAACATTTTCACTACCTAATATAGGAAAGGAAGATAATTAGTTCTAAATATGAAAATTTAAGGCAAAGTTATATTATATTACAACTGGTTTTTACACCTCATTAATTTACTTCAGATTCAAAGAAAAAAAAAGAAAAAACAAAGAAAAACAAGAATGAGGGAAATAGAAATAACAAATATTAATTTCTTCTACATAAAATGACTTATTTGCAAGACTTTCAAAAAAAGTCTCAACCCCCTTATTTTTTAACTTGTTCTTACAGCATGATCCATTATTCCTTATGGACAGCAAACTATATGTACAAGTGTATTTATTAATGTATTGTAATAGATCACCAGTCTATATTTCTTTATCCCATCCTTGGTAACATATTCAGAACATTATTTAAAGCTCATTATTCACTGAAATAACACATGCAATAGCACAAGTTGGTTAGCTGCGATATTTTATTAGACTGAGCATTTCGGGATTTTATTCTCAGTCCCTCATCAACATAAAACATAGTAAAGAGTTCATAAATCTAATTAAGAACATTAGAATAAGGAAAAATCACTGAATATTTAGTTAAGATATGCAAGCCTCATGTACAAGAAAGCCATTAGAGGCAGTCATAAATGCCATTTGAAAAGCACTCAATAATAGCTAGTTGGTGGGAGTAAAACAAGACAGATGTAGATGGAATGGTAGTCTGCAAAGGTAGAAATGTTTTGTTTATCTGCTTGTTTGTCCAGCTTTTTCTTTTTTCCCCTCCCTCCTGAAGACATTTTAGAGGGATCCTTTTGTGTTTTGGGCTGACAGACATGTAAGAACATAATCTCTACTCACAATGGGACAGCAATCTAATCTAAACCAGTACCTGCCCCTGTAAATATATAGTAGAAGTACCTTTTTCCTTCTTTTTTTTTTTTTTTTTTTTGATTTTTCCTCTTTTTTCTTTTTTTTTCTCATTTTCCTTTTTTTTTTTTTTTTAGAGATTTTTGAAAGATATTCAAACTGTAAAAGGTTTTCTTAATAAAACAAATATGACTTTCATTCCTCCATTCTTCTTAATTACTTAGAAGCAACTTCAACAAAAATGCAGCAGGCTTCTGCACTTGAAAGTGACAAAAAACTTTAAAGGTAAAGGTTTAATTCAGGTAGATGTATGGACAGCTTTGCTTAAGTGGGATCTTGCTTACTGGACACAGCAAAGCACTGTGCTTTCCTGAAAACAACAGAAAAGAAAAAAATCACCCCAAATTAACTAGGTTAGAGAACTTGCCTTTCAATTTCTTTGGCAAAGACCTGAATGCTCACTCTGCTTTACCTCCATGCATTTCTCAAATCACATTCTTACCCATGTCTTAATGCCAAAAATAAAGAGATAAGAAGCAAAAGAGAAAGATTATTTTTATGTCAGTGAAGAGGGCAGTCAATTGGATAGTAAGAGACTATTTTTAGGTCTCTAGAAATTTCTTTGAGTCAACCTTTCTAATATAGCATGTCATAATCTTCCATTCACCTACTGAGATTCAAAGACAGATGCAGCTCTCAGTTGTTTTGTGAACAGAACACACAGTACTGGGTTTCTTAATCAGTTTTATTCATTTGCTTCCTGTTCCTTCCAAGACAATTTCAAAGGAGTGTTCTTAGGCATGCTTCAATGATAGTTTTGGTGACAAAACAATTATGGAGTCCCTGTACTCATGAATAAGGCTTCTCTAAACCTGAGATCTGGAATGAGATCTGTGGATTAACACATCAGATTCCAGATTACCAGTTCTCATTCAAAACACCTGTTATCAGCCCTCTGCAACATAATATTAATTGTAGTTTTAGTGCAGTCATCAGTCCTAGTTGCTTTGATAGTGCACTAAGATTCTTTCTTAGTCAAGATCATAGCTGTTTAATTGAGTGTGTGTATCAAGCCTGTTATCCATGATATAATGCAGTGTAGAGCAGGAAATCAGTATTAGAAGAGATTTATTTTTTACTTCTCTGCAATTTACACGTCTGTATGTGTGATGCTGTTTTATTTTCTATGGATTTGGAGTTTGGGGTTTTGGATATTTATTTCTTGATAGCTCATAATTCTTGAAACTAACTAGACTGAAGTGCCTTCTGCAACTGACCCAATCACAAATGTAATAATTATTATTTTTTTTCAATTATTACTCCACATAATATTTCCATTAAAATGTCCTCTCAGACTACTTCAGTCTAGGTGATCTAAGGCTCCTCTGCCTTCCATAGTCTTCTTGAGTTGAAAAATAACAAACAAGTGTAAATGACATTTACAGCTCTTAATTGGTGTCATTAGCAGTTCTTATTATTCAGCAGGACAAGCAATGGCCTTTTATTGAGAACTCAGTGATGCACAACTGCTTTGAACTCATCAGACTTAAAGACAAGTAATAAAACAGCTGAGTGAATGACTTAGGGCCATCTTCATCATTAAAGAGTGCTTGCAGAAGATTTATTTATTTTTTGCTTAAAAAGATGACTTTTGGGAACATGATCATGTAAGGGTTAATGCTCCTCTAATAGAAGTAGATCTTGAAATAATGGTAATATACTGAACCATTAATAATAACCTAAATTTTTATTATGTCTCATTGCCAGTGTTAATTGCTATAAACTAGACCTTGAGGCAAATCAGGGGGGATTAGATTTGTAATAGAGTGTAAGTGCTGAGGGGTTGTTCATAACAGTAAGATGTAAAACTAAAGAGTTGCTTGATCTTTTAAGTAAGTACTGCTGAGCACTAAAATTGATGTTTGAGATACCCTAAACCCAAAATTTCAGTCTTCAAAACACTTTATTTAGACATTCAAGCTGTGTTACCAAGATACATATAACCAACCAACCTTTTACAACCAAACCAATCTCTGACATGGATAGTGGGATCCATTAGACTCCAGTGGAATTCATGGAGTGGGAAAGGTTCACTCTAATTTTTTTTATTTTTTAATTTTTTATTTCAATGGAGGAGTCATGTAAGTTGTCTCCACAGTCTATGACAGATACTGCTGGGGTTCAGCTGATAACATCCAGCTTTGGAAGTTTTCTCAGGCTTCTCCATGTAACCTTGTGGAACCACCATGGACAAATTTAGGGAACTAGCATTTTCATATGCCCAGATTTATGAATTTAAAAATAACTTAGTGGTCCTGTAAAGGAGTTCAAAACACTTATGTTGTAATTGGCAAAAAAAAGACAGGTTTGCTCAAATGTACTCCCAATTTCCTTTTGAGTATTAAAGGGTGGGTGTTCTCCTCAGATTTCATCAACTTCTAATGTCTACAGTTAGATTTCTTTTTTGACAGAAAACTCAAGAATGGCCTGCAGTTATAACTGACATTTGACTCAAACCAGATCAAAATGTCTTTCCCACAGCTCTGAAATCAGTGTCTCATTTCACTCAGTGCATGAGAAACCCTCATGTTGTTTCTCAGTGTTATGCATTGCTTTCTCAGTGTCTGATTTTTCCCATGCATTAAATACATTACCAAAATGACTAATTCTGCATTTTATTAAATGCAGCTATTCCATACCCTAGTAGTGTGTTCAGATAAATAGGATGTGGAGAAAAAAGAAAATCTCAGAACTGAAGCATTCCTTTAAAAACAAGGGGAATGAAATTTTGTTCAATCTTCATAACACAATAGTCCAGTGTAACTACAGTCAGGTGTGAATAAAACTTACCTGACAAAGACCCCACAAAACCCTGCCAGAAATCTTAAGAAAAGTTGTCTCATCTCTTTCTGGCTATACACTGTGTAGTAGATAAATTACTGCCTAATCGTTCGTTACAGTGTTAACTGTCAGGGCGCTAACTATTGTTCCATATGAAAAACCCATGTCGAGAATCAAGCTATTAAAAAAAAAAAAAAAAAACAAAAAAAAAAAAAAAGTCTGAGAGTTCTGTAACGAAAAGGAAAGATTTGTTAAGCAGAAGTACTTTGTAACTCTCATATTACTTACCAAGAAAAACCTTGCTCTGGTGCAGCTAATTTGTAGTGATGTCAGGCTGGGATTTTCAAAGGTGCCTAAAGAAATTAAATGACTGGCTCCTATTGACTTTGCAGCTACAATACTGATCAGACCTTTTATACTGCCTTCACTTTAATGAAGGGAAGAAGTGAAGGAAAGGGCTGGCTAATAGACGGAGTAGGAGATTTACTTTTCTTGGAACTCCACATAAAGAATTTGCTCAATGGATCAGCAAACGTATTATTATTAACAGTAAAAATAATGATAGCTACTTATACTCTATAGGAGTACACTCAAAATACCTCAAAGAAAATCCAAGTTTTCTCTATTTTGTAGGTGAAAAAATATGATCTGCATCAACAAAGCTCTTTAGTTCTCTAGAGTTACACCCCCGTGCACAAACCAGCAGCTCTTACAATGCAAAATTGCAGCACCAAAACTTAGCTATAGGTAACTTCTTTAAGGCATCAGTGCCCTTGGTCAAGGTTATTCAAAGATGTACGACACATTCATAATGAAATGATGGATTTGACTGGGTCCCAACCCAGAATCCAGCTACCTTTTATCTTTGGGGAGCTTGATGATAAAACTAGACCATCTTTGCACCTGGCATGAGGCTACCACATGGCTTATACTCAGTTAAGCACCATATTGATCTATTTTTAACCTCATAAATAAAAGGTGTTAGAATTCACAGTTATTCTTTGAAGGATGATGAGTTCATAACAAAACTATATGAAAAAGAAGAGAAGAAAAAATGGAATTTTTGATTGTTTCAAACTTTAACTTAAAGCCATTAGAAAATAAATTAAAAAAAAAAACATACTTGTGATCACTTTATGAAAACAAAATCCATTTCTGAGCTAGTATAAACTTTCTTTTTTCTTTTTTTGAGAAAAAAGATCAAAGACACTCTTTCTAAGTTATGTGGCTGAAAATGGGTCCTGTTTTGAAGTCAGTGTTTTGAGGCAAAACCAACATTTGTAGACTTTTTTTGAAGCCAAAATATTTTTTCTCTGGAGACTTAAAGGGCACAGATTTACTCGAGAATGTACTTTTGTAACATTATTATTCCTCTACTGTCTGCTGGTTTTAATGAAGGAAACAAACTCAATTTTTGTTGTTTGGTTTTTGTTCATTTCACCTTGGCATTAGATCAGTAACAAGCTGAAGCTAGAAGTCTCCTTTTCATAGAGGGTAGGTAGTGAACAACAGCACTTTTTTTTTTTAATATTACAGAATTTGTATGACTGTTTTAAGAAAAGGCTGATATCAACTCTTTAAGCTTTTTGTTGTAGTATGTGCTCAGAAGTTTTTCTTTTCTGCAATTAATTTTCTATATCCTTTTTGAGGATGTAGTTATTTTGTCCCTTTAAATTTTTAATTTTTTTTTTTTTTACAAGCACACATCCATAAACAGGAAGTTCACTTATACAAACAGTGATGATCATACACATATGCAAACCATTAAAAAAAAAATTGATCTCTTATGTTCTCAACAAGCAATTTATTTCCCTTATTGATTCATGCTGAAACAATTTCTAGCAACGTATGTCATCCCATTTCAACCATTCTCCTTTTTGCAACCATTTTGGGTAAAAGCACAGTCCTGTTCAACACTTGTCTAACAGCCATCCCAGTAACGCCCGAATGAAGGAACCACAACACACCATGTAGAAAAATCTTTGTCCCAAGGTAGGATCAACAGAAAAAACATATACTCCAAGAAAGCCTGATTAAACTAAATTCCCTTATTGCTATCAGTATGTTTCCACGTGGATTTATAGATGTGTAGTAAAAGGTTAAATTACCTGCTACTAATCTCCTCATAGCCAACAGTAGTGTACGACTCTTTTCTCGGTGAATCATTTTCTTTTTTCCTTTTATATTTTTTCTTTTATATTTTTCCTTTTTTTTTTTTCTCTTTCTTTGTGTCACAAGTCTTAGAGGGCATAGGTATCTTTGAGATGTCTACCTTCTTGTCAGCTCAAATTAAACCTGGTCAACTGGTTCATGTGTTCCTAGGAGAACTGAAGACAGACATCCACAGAAAAATAGATTAGTAACTATGAAAATTACAGAAGAACAATAGCAGTGTACAGCAGGAGTAAAAATGTTTCTTTAGTGACATGTTACTTTAATTTTATGTTTGTTTGTTTTGTGGGTTTTTTTCTTCCTAGTAAGTTAATCTGTTCTGCAACAAAAAAATCAGGCAAAACTGTACCCATTAGATAGCCATATTCATGACATTACATTTGGATATAGGAAAATGGTTGAGGGAAACAGAGTTTATGTAATGTGAAATGTTTTATGTGATGCCATTCAAGGCAAATGGAGATGTTGCAGAGACGAAGATTGGAAGAAAAAATAAAAAAATACATAGTGGTAAATGCTGAAAAAGCTGGATTCTTTTTCATTGCTTACCATTAAGGCATATTACTCTGTATTAATTGGAAAAAAAAAAATAATAATAATAAAAAAAAAAAACCGAGGCATTTTCACAACATAGACAATCCTTTAAAAATTATAGATAAACACAGTATGAAATAAGAGTTCCTTTTCCTCTCCTGTATTTCACATGCAACTTAGTTGATTGTTTTCATTTGCATGTTTTCATACAGCATCAGTCAAGAAGCACAGGACCAAATATATACAACACAAATGAGAACCTGGAATGATTGGCTTGATTTGATTACTGACTAATTACTGATTAAACTTATATACCATTTTAAATAATATTTACTGTCTAAAACTGAGATGTGTTTCTGGTTTCATGTGTGCAGTCACTGGGGAAAACATAATGAAAGTCTGTACCTATCAGCTGCTATCTCCTCAGCCAGTTTGAGGTTTATGGTTTCAGATATTGCCCGGTAGAATTGTTCTCATAAAATAAGTGAAAGGAAAACACTTTTAAATTTTCTTTCATGGGGAAAGTAAGAAGTGAGGAATTTATTAGATATTCCACATGTATGCAGTACTTCAGGTTCCAGAGAAAGACAAAGAAATGATGAAACCTTATAATGATATTAATATTCTTAGCAGAATATGGTTACTGCTCAGAGTTCTGTTATGCTGTATATATATGGAGCAACAAATTAAATCTAAAACCAACAAATGGACAACCTCCCCAAACCTGCTTTAATGATATTTATGATATAAATACATAATGAAGGTAGAAAAAGCATCTTTATCTCCATTTTATTGATGAACATAGGTTAGTAAGCAGCAGGATTGCAGATGTGAGCCCCTACTGAGCCCAGAATCTCTGAATGATTATCATCTGATGTCTAACCTAAAATAAAATATTTCAAATTTGCAAATTGCCACAAAAAATTTCAGGGGCCTCCAGTGAAAGTCCAGAAGTTAAAGTTTAAAGCCCACTAACTGTTCTAACCACTTAAGTATCTAAATATCAGCTGGTTTCCACATTCCTGCTGATTACAGAATTATTGTTCCTTGGCTGGTTAACACAGGGTGATCTTGCAAACAGTCCCTGGCTGCTCTCCCTGGAAGTTGTGTGCATGTCTGTTTGTTCTCCATGTCCTTAGACAGCAACAAAGCAATTCTATTGCAGTGGGAACTAGTTCAGAAGCCATTAAGTACCAATATGAGAATCTACTCAGATGGCTAAATTTACTATTAACAGCACAACAGAGAATGAAGCAGCCCCAACAGTAATTCTAGATGGCAAACAGCACCAGAGGTAGCATAACTACTGCAGTTGTAAAAATGATGAGCAAGGGATGGGAGTGACAGTAGGGGATATCATTACAGTGGCTTGATCAGATGTGACTGAAGATGTAATGATATAATCTCTTTGTTACCATGGACGGTACAAAGGCACCTGAACACAGGTGTCTTTTCACTCCATTTTTGTCTTTCCTTTCCTTTTCTACAATGTTAAAAGAAACAGCTGGTAGCCCAGCTCTGGAATCAGATTAGATTCTGCTGGGACAACCTCTTGATCTGATTTTTTGTATTAATTATCAAAGAGCTAGAAGCCATTACTACACCCTTCTTCTCCAGGGAATACTGCAACTCACTTATGTAGCCCACATGAAAGGTAAATTCTTCCAGTGGAGACACCTTGGTTTGTAACTGCTAATACAAAGTCATCTGAACAATTACCATTTCAAAGTGCATAACAATGTGTCATTCAAAATAGTATATATTGCATGAGACAACAGGATGTGACTGGGATGGTAGTTGACAGAAAACCTAGAAATAATCAGTGAAGGATTCTGACCAGCACATGTTTTTCAGATCATGATGAAGTGCTTCCCATTCAAATTCTGTTGAGCTCATGTGAGAATCCCTTTTAAATCATTAGGGCTCAGTAATTTTTTATTTAAAAATTTTGAAGAGTTGTTTCAGGAGCTGCTCAAAATATTAAAAAAATAAAAATTAGAAAAAAATCAAACACCCATTGTTTTGCCAATCACATTGAATTATTAAAGAAATGGTTAATAAGTATGTAATTGTAAATTGAGAATTAATTCCAATAAGGTGCTTTTTGACTGGGGTCTCCCTTGGATTGATTTCTGAATCTATACTAGTAAGCATTTTATCAACAAGGTGGAAGAAAATATAAAATCACTCCTAGTAATGCTTGGAGTTGATACAAAAGCTAAAGGAATGATAAATAATGAAGAATACAGGCCAGTGATACACAGTTCTTTCAGCCTCCAATAATCTAGGGACAAGGATACTATTAGACTCAGATATATGAACAAGTTATTCTGGCATCACACATAACAAGTAAGCTGATTCATGAGAACTATCCATGGGAGTAGTCTACCCTGCAGAAAATCAAGGCTGTTCAAATTAGTTTAGCTCAGTGAAAAGCAGGCTAAGCAAACTCAGCTTATCTTAAGTTTAACCCAGATTTATAGTACACAATGGAGCAGGCAGCAGAGATCAGCTGACATGCAATAATAGGTTTTGTGTCTAAGCCTAGTGTGTATTTTCAGTGTGGTTAATAACAAGTAATACATTTAGGAGCAAAGCATGTGTATCACATTTACAAAGTGGGGAAATACCACAGTAAAAATAAGAAAATATTAATAATAATATTTCAGACCTAATCTAGTGGACAAGAAAAAAAAAAAAGAACGTCAGTTTAGGGTAGGCACATTAGATTTTTATGGTGAGAGCAATTAACTGTTAGAATGACAAGACTTATATTGGATTCTCCATTGCTGGAATTTTTTTAACAAGATTGGAATTTGCTGTTCTCTAAAAGATTATTTCTTCAAAGCACTACTTGTCTTGAAGTAAGAATTAAAAATCTTGTGTGATGTGCTATGAAGGCTAAACTAAATAAACCCAGTGATATCTTCTCACTTTAAAATCTAAGATTCCTATAAAAGTTCACCACTGATTTTTCCACCATGAAGTAGTTGATGAAAAGCTAATGAGAAAAGACAGCATCTGCATTCTCTGAGAAGTCACAAGCATTATAGTGGTGACATGGAGCAATGTAAAGCTTTATTTGCTATTTCAATTAACTGAAGTGAAAGTAAATAACAGAGAGAACTGCTTTCAAATAACTTGTGATTTAGTGTCTAGAAAAATGCAGACTTTATTCCAGGATATTTAATTTCTTATCTGACTCTATGAAAGATAAAAATTCTTCCTTACAGAAACATATTGATAAAAACAATATAAATCATAAACCCACCAGAG
>JAWWLT010000092.1:67509753-67528529 GCA_035040995.1 Premnoplex brunnescens | reverse complement strand
AAAAAAAAAAAAAAAAAAAAAAAAAAAAAAAAAAAAAAAAAAAAGAAAAAAAAAAAGAAAGTTTGTGGTCTTGCCATGGCATTAAAATACACATTATAAATATATAAATTAAAAGTGTACCAACATCATCACATAATTATTATTGTTATTTCTACATGTATCGATTTTGTTACACCAACTGAAACATTTTGCTTAGAAAAAACTGAAAAAAATAATCAAGTGTTTACTTTTAGACGTAAAAGTAAAGAAATCTTCAAAACCCAGTTTAAACAGCAACTCTGAAATCACACTAATTTCAAGATTGCTAAAGCAGTGGGTTTGAATTGCTTTCAGTTTGTATTATTTGCATTAAATGAGGAAGTGTTTATAGAAAGAGATCCAGTTCACTTCAATATTACGATTGAATTGTGATGTTCTTGTCAGTCTTCTTCGCTTGCTCTATAACTGATGGAGAATAAAGGACATCTCCTATGCTTGACTTGTAACCATCAGGTGAGATGAATCAGCCTTTAAGTATGGTTAACTTTGTTTTCTGAAGAGGTAGTTTATAAGATTAACTAGAAGAAAATATTTAGTTTAGTTGTCTTGCAAAAGAAAAACCTGAGAAAACATGAACCAAAACAAAACCACAACCACTTAAAAACACTTAGCGGTCTTTGGTCTGACAGATTGTAGTTATTCTGACTCTTTAACAGCTGAGCCTATAAGAAGTTTGCAAGCCAGTTATGCCTTCAGGTCAGGGCTAGTTGTCTCAGCCCAAAGTCCTTTCTGCAATTACATCCAAGGGTCTTTGTTAAAGAAGGAGCTACATAAAAAATTGTATATTTTTCATAAGTGAATGACAGATGATGACATGTAAATAGCTTTGCAGATGGACAGATACAATAATCAGCTAGTATTGAAGTAAACTAACAAAAGACAAATATTGACCTGGTCTTGGAATTTTATGTCCACTTCCATAAGTTTTTTTTATCTTTCCCCTGGAATTCAGTTGTGTTCACCTGTATTTTATGGAAATAATTTTTTTATTGCAATACACATATTTTCTAATGTCTCTTACAAAGAATATTGCATTTTTGTGTGTTTTTAAAGTAGATTTGGACTAGATTTTTAAAAAATAAATAAAACTCCCCACATCTAAATGTTGAAGAATATTTTAAAAAGTGTATTATTTTTAGTTTCCTTCTTTTGTTTTTTTTTTTTTTTTTTTTATTTTTTAATAAATAAAATAAAATATTTCTGCACCACCACTAACAAAATGCCTGACACGTCTGTGACAGGATGTCACAAATCAACTTCCACAGCAAGGAATGGACTTATGAACCTATTAAACTCACAGTCTTTTGCTTTGAAGCAACAGTCATCATCATTAATTGTTATTATTGCACTCCTTGACATTTTCAAGGGAAAAAAAAAGACACAAAGGATTTCATGAGAGCCATAACTGGTCACCTTAAGACAGGAGAGCTGCTTTCACTTTATTTAATTAAAATGTTTCTAAAAAAATGGTGAAATGCACGACCTGAAAGCAAATCAAATGCCCACTTTTCATTTGCCTATAAGTCCTGTTGTTTCTTTTTTTAATTATTTTTTATTTTTTAATTTTCATTTTTCCTATTTGTACAGACTTTGTCCTTGACTGGGACTCCTAGACCAAACCACTTAAAAAGAGGAGATTATATAGAATATGCAAGACAAAGTGTTTCCATAGTTTCCAAAACTGCTTGTTTTGGTTTTGAAATACTGTGCAGTTAAAGGGGTTTGACAATTTTAGGATATGTACCCTAGATAACTCTAAGTTTCTTACTTATTATACGGGACACATAATCCAAAAATCCATTTGTGTATTTCAGCCAATGTACTGAAAATATTCAGATCTTAGTAATGCAAAAAAACCCCAAACCAAACACCAAACAAACCCAAACAAACAAACAAACAAACAAAAAAACCCAACAAAACAACAACAACAAAAAAACCCAAACAACTTCCATAGAAGCATACTGTGTTTATTTCAGTCAGGATTAAAAATCTCAGAGTTATCAACCTAAAATGCTGTAGGTAATATGAATTTGACACCTGGACTCCCTACCTTAATCAACAAAGTGAGCCAAGTAACTCCAGTGGACACATCATCTTCTCTTATGTCTTGAGCCTCAGCAGAGTAAGACGAATCCCACACAGAAGCAGATTCTTCATCTCAGTTGACTATAAGCTGACATTAAAAGCATAGGTCAAATTGATAATTTTGGTAGTCTGGATTTAGTCAAATTTAAATTCTTTTTACAGTTTACTTTTAAATATTTTGTTCCTGGATACTGGTTTCTGAAAATTATGACATATTATTTAACCAAATAGAAAATATTAGTGAGTGTTTGATGCAAGATGTTTTGTGCAGTTGTGTTGATCAAATGATTTTGTAAATACCCAAGTTACTGCACAACTGACTGAGTTGTCACGGTTGTGCCCATACATAACAGAACATCCACAGCTCATACTTGTCCCTCTTTGGGTTTTCAAGAGGTTATATATGAAAATTTATCATCTTCAGCTAATTATATTATCAATGGAGAGAGGAAAATGCTGCAGCGAAAGAGACACTTCAGACAGTGAATCTTATCTGTAATATTTTATTAAAGATATTTTATGAAAGGTTGTATTAAATTTCCAATTAATCATACTCTTCAGACTGTATTTTTTACACATTTCAAAAACCTATGTAGAATATAACACAATGAGAAAGTCTTATTTGTTTGTTTACTACTTGTTCGGAAAAAAAAAAAAAAAAGGAGTAACAGGTTTATTTTTTTGTTGTTACTGTTCTAATAACATACAGACTTTTCAAAGTTTAAAACTGCTAGGTATAAACAGTGAAAAAACATTATTTTTAAATCACTGATCTGATTTTCTTCATTGATTGATCTCCTCTTACCATAAGAGACAGAAAAGACTCATTAAACCATACAGTTTGTCTCAATACCAAGCCAAGACTGATTGATCCTCAGATTGTACTGTTCAGGCATTTTCATGATGAAGCACACCCAGTTCTGAAAGTTGCCATGGCCAGCATATCACAATCATTATGATACATTGCATATACTCCTGCAATTGTTTATAACACCAGATTTTCACACAATAAAAGCAAAGCAATCCCAGAGTGCTTCTCATTCACCAGGACCTGGTTGGAAAATTTCATAGCTCACTTTTTTCTTTTTCAAAACTAAAATTTAGAGTGAGTGGGAGCAAGGTGAAGTCTTACATGATGATGTCCCCTTTCTGTGAAAGAGAAAGTTGTTCTGACATGCTCTTAGCTCATCTATTTTAGCTATAGTCACCTGGAATGTGCTAGATCAGTGTTGTCTCAGCCTGGGAATACATCAGAAAAAGCTTAATATATTCAAATTAAAAAATGTCCAAATGAATGACAACAACAGTACTTTTGCAATCATCATTTTGTATTTTGTGAACCTCAGAAAAGCAGTTCATTTATAATTTTGAGTAAAGCATCTGCTTATGAAAACAAAGCATATAATTCTTATTTCCATTCTGTCTATGTTTGTGCTATTTTTTATGTGCCAGTACAGCCATAATGTTATTTCATTTTTCTTGCTTTCTTTAAAAAAGGAAAATACTGAATTTCCCTATACGGATATGTCTAAGGATTTTGTACTCTCCCCCCCCCGCCAACCCCTGCCATCCCCTCCTCCCTCTTGAGGATTCAAAGGCCTATGAAGAACTTAGTGTGAATTTCTATTCCCTCTGTTTATGTTTCCTTGTATGTGTATTCTTATTAGAGTAAAATCAGAAGTCTGCTCTTTGCCAGACCATTTCAGGTCTGTCCTATAGTGGCAACTTTTTTCTGTCGTTTCAAAGATCCCAGCCTGAATCATTTTTGCTTCCTTTCTATATGTGTATATGTGGTTCAAAAAGTTATAAGACACTAAGCAGGATATCATGTAACTGGGATGATCCAGAGTCTATACCGGAATGAAACACCTATTTTTCTCAATGAACACACTTATCTCAGTGTGATGTATTTTTTAAGTGTTTTTTTATTTCACAAGTTGCTTAACAACCTTATCCTAATAAAATTACTTTATTGAGGGGAAAGCAATCAAGTATTAAAATTCAGACTGGCATTCAACCTTGGGCCCATTGTTGAGCCTGCATATATATGTTTAAGTGTGTGTGCATGTGCTCTGTGTCTGTCTGTGCATGTGTCTGTAGGAAATGGGGCAATTCCAGTAAAAGTTTCAACCCTGGCAAGTGCAGAGGAAGTTGTGGAAGGCACTTGCATCCTCTTCCCTGCACCTGCCAGGTCTAAATTCTGTAACCAGGATTAAATTCTGATGTCAGTAATGGAAAGCCCTATTTCCAAAGATTTCTGATGGTGCAGAACTCCTCTTTGTTTGGGGTGACAGTTTCTTAGCAACAGCTATTAGTGAGCAGCTGCAGACCCAATCAAATGGTGAACTTGGACAATCTCTTTTGTACATGTCTTGAAGAAAAATCCCTTGCTCAAGAATATAAAACATATTGACAATTATACACTAGCCCCAAATATAACTTTTCCCTGCAGTTCTACAGGCAGGTTAGCTGCACTGAGCAGTCAGCCTGCACACATGGAAAAATCAATTTTGTAAGAGATATATCTTCATGTGTCATGATCTAGTGTATGCTAGTGGCCTTTTATGTCTATTTAGCTTACAGCAAATTTAAAGCTATCACCTATAGTGGTGATATTAGCAGTCCAATAACTCAACAATTAAACAAATTTCTCTCTCTGCCTCTCTTTCTCTCTTTCTTCGTTGACTGACTATAATAATCTTCCAGTAATGACCTTGAGAGATTGGATATTCTTCTTGGTTTAAGTGCCATTAGCAATATTACTTTTTTTTCTTTCTTTTTTTTCAGAAAGCAAGCCACTTAGGTAGTTGGCAAAAAAAGTGCCGATAAAAATCTACTCTTGGCTACTCAGTAAATTGCATTGCACTATCTGCTTGCCAGCTGAGGGTGAAGAACATTGTATATTAAAAGATTTTCATTGTGTAATAATGTGAACACCAGCAGCAGTAATTATAAAATCAATAATTCGTAATAAATATGTCCTCCTTATATAATTACTAAATGATTGCAAAACCAATATTATGCACTAGTTAGAATGGAAAAGGTTGCTGCTAAAGACTTTCTATATTACACATTATTGTTCAACTCTTAAACACCCTTGGTCAAATGAAGCATAGCTTCAGTCCCATCAGAATTAAGCTAAATGCTATTTCAGTTTGATCTCCTTAAAAAGTATTTGATTCATGGAAAAACTAATTACCAGATTAAAATGCAACAAAAAGTGACTTAAATGCACAGTGTTAAACACTATTTATCGTGAGCTGGGAAACAAAAAGAAGATAGCTTCTGTCCCATAAGATGATAAGTGTTTAGATATTTATTATTATAATTTCTTTTCTTTCTTTACTTTGTGGTTGAGTGTTTTGATTCCCCAGGAATACCAATAAACCTCAAGATATCATTTGTATCTGTCTTCACATTTTTCACAGGCTCTTCTTTTTAGTTCAAGGGATAATTTCTGCATCTGAGACAACAAGGAAGCTGAGCTTTTTGTGGGTTTCCCATCTTTCAGGGTACTGAAATTCAGCGAAGGAGACTAATGCTTCATTATTTTAATTGTATGCATTGCTTCTAGGGCTATCAGAAGAGCCTAAAATTAACATAAGCATAAATACAAAGGAAACAAGTCCAACTGTGAATTCCATAGTACTTTTGTATCATATAATCATCACAATCCTACCCTCAAGAAATAGCTTCTATATATACAAAGGTGTGGAAATTTAAAGAACACCACCTGTTATGACAGATAATATAGTGTACAAATGCAAAAAGAGAGTCTCAGAGGATGTATGCAGGTCACTGAGCTGCAAAAGCTGGCTTACTTCCATTTACTAAAAAGACCCACAACTATTTTTCTCTTATTTCTTCATTTTTGGGTTCATACATTTCTGACTATTGAAGAAAGTTTCACCTTATTAGGCATGGACCTCTACAGTGTAAAGGTTTGTGTCTGAGCTAATCAGCCCAGTTCCAATATAGCAGCAATAATTCAGAGGCTGCAGTAAGTGAGAAAGATAGGCCCTTTAAATGTGAAATCTTATCCTAAATATAATTTCCAGGAGAGACCATATGAATTGCATCCAAAAATTGTTTATTTCTCCTCAAAGAAGAGTTTAGTGTGGCTAATTCAGATGTAGATGTGTGCATTGTAAATGAATCCCACACCTTGCATCTATTTGAAGGAAGTGTTTTCCACAATGCAGTCATAACTACTTGTATAACTGAATCTATTCTCTTTGCCCACTGTGTCCCAGTATGGGTGAGCATTGAATTTCCCACGCCTTTGTTATAAGCTGTTCCTTTCTGACTCCTCAAAATGATATTCACCTATTTTCTACAAAGATCTTTGGTTGCTTTTATGTAGAAACTTGTGATAAAAATACCCTTTTGGCAAGTAAGGTCCATCTGCAAATATAAAAACTCACATTGTTTCTGAACTTAGAATAGATAATTATATACAACGGAGGGTATTAAAAGTGAGCTAAAATAGGACAGTTTCCAACAACAACAACAACAACAGCAAAAGTCTGTCTTGAAAAGAAGCCACTGAAAAAAGAATGAGAAGCCTATCTGCCAGACTCCCCCCTCCTCTCCCCTATCCTCCCCTCCCCTGTCCTCTCCTCTTTTATGTTTGTCAAATGAGAAACTGTTTGGATGAGACTGGTTTTGCAATAGGACTCTGGTTAGCTATTTTAGAAGTTTAAAAAGTCCTAATAATAATTGTAGTTGTTAACCACTTGGTGTTTCATATCTTTGGGTACTAGACCTGTCAGTTAGAGAAGACGTTACCATTCCACTTCGCATTTGGGACATGGAGATTTGGAGAGATTAAGAAGTGTATTCTGGCTTGTTAAGTACAGATGCCTAAATTAGGCACTGTGACTCTTCTGAAGTCCAAGTTCAAGCCAGCTCTGTGACTCAGAGTATCTATTATCAGTGTATAGCAGACCCTGGTTTCCTGCATTATCAATCAAGTCAAGTAGTCACAATCAAGTTAACCATATGAACCGTGCCCAGTGTAACTTACATGAGGCCTAATAAGGCACTAAATCCAGCTCCCTGGTTTTTCCAGCTTCTATTCTTCATGGGAACCAATGTGAAACAAGGGTTAGGATCTGTGCTGTGGTTGATTCACGCCTTGTGGGTTTCAGGTATTACCTGATCACTTATTTCTCTCTCAGATTCGTGAAACATTAAATAATATAGAAAGTAATGTTTCTTTTAAGAGTTGATCTGACATGAATCCAGCATTCCATGGGGAAAGGGGATGCAAGGGATTTAAAATTGAACTTCCCTAGAATTCACAGAAATTATTAATGCCTAAATCTCAAGGCCATCTATAACATCAATATAAAAATATGCAGTTCTTGTCTGTTAAGATTGTTACCTTGCTTTTCTCTCTTGGGTAGTTAGATGATTTCTACACTAAAAATACCCATGATGACTTCTCATCAATAAAATTCAATGCTCATTTATAATCACACCTTTTTCTAAGTCCTTTGCAATACGAACACCTTGATGTGGTGGGGCAAAGCTGTAATTTTCTTTTGTCAGAACAGAAGATGTATGCAGGTATGTCTATGTGTCTAGATGAAGAAAAAGCAAGGTGGTTTAAGAAGGCATAGCTTTTACTGATACAAAAGAAGGATGTTGCTTGTCCAGAATCATGTGTACTCATGGCCAGTGGTAAATTTCTATGTAGCATTCAATATTGGAATTGCAGTTCCTAAACTGTTAAGCTACATCTGGAGTAATAAATCTGGAAGGTCTTGTCATCTGTTAAGAGTAGTTCAACAGATCATGCAAGACTTGGGCAGAAGATTTTTCCAGTCGCCATTCTGCACCAGATCCTGTGGAGAGAACACTCAGTGGAATTCATTAAGAAAAGTCATCTTAGATCCTTCAGCCAGTCATGACTGGGCATAAAGGCCTCTACAACATTTCTGTCACAGGTTACGTTGTAAAACTGCAATATGACGGTGGAAGAGTTATATCTGAGTGAAAGTGCAGATTGACTAGGTTGGCTTAAGGGAATTTACCTCCCTACTCCATTAGCTCTACTCACTGCAGTGTAGTTTGTCAAGGATTTATGAACATACAGAAGTCTCATCAGAAAAGACTTATGATCTCTGTGCCACATCCATGTGCCACTGAGTCAATGTGTGCATGTGCAGTGTGTCTGATGTATTCAGAATGTGCCTGATTTATTGTATGTTCATTCATATTTTTCTCTGGAATATCTCCATCATTCAGATCAAGCCTCTATTTGCCTTTACTGATGTGCACTTGTGTATTTTGGAATAACTAGAACATACAAGCTCTAAACAGAAAAGGCTGGCTGAAATTCTGTCACCCAGAGGCTAAGACAGCATGACCAAAGTTGTCCCTCTGGACAAAATTATATGATAATATGTGGGGAAAATATCATCTCTTCCTTTCTTTCTTTTTCCTTTGTATTGATTATGTTTAAACAGGGAAGAAATGGAATTTTAACAGCAACTGCTTATTGATATTTGCATCAAAGGGAGTAGACACAAAAAAAGATGAAGTTCATGCTGTAGGATTATAAAATATAGGGCTATATAATACAATGGAAAAATATACAGAAAATTGCATTTTATAAGAAATATCGGTAGAAATATGAACACATAAAAGCACATATTGTAGTAATAGCAACACTAGAAAGATGTATCAAATCTAAAATATTTCCACTTAACTTCAGTTCCTATTTTTTAAGGCTAGAAAAGTACTTCTATGATCCCTTAATAAAGAAGAGTAGAGCAGTGCAACCTCTGCATATCACTAGTTATAGATTTCATACAGTAATATTTGTCAGCCTTCATTCTTTAGTTAAGGTGAGTTATGCACCAGGTTTGCTGATAGAGTTAGGCCACCATTGCCAGCTAGACCATGAAAGGAACTTTGGAAAAAGTGTCATAATGAAGAAAGAGGAATATAGAATCACAGAATCATGGAATGAGTTGAATTGGAAGGACATTTAAAGGCCATCTCGTCCAATCCCTCTGCAATGAGCAGGAACATCTTTCACTAGACCAGTTGCTCAGAGTCCTCTGTCCAACTTTACCTTGAATGTTCTCAAGCATGGGGCAATTACAACCTGTCTGGGCAACTGTTGTGGGTGAAGTGGGAGCTTTAAACAAAGTTTGTTAAAACCCTCCTGCTGAATCATGAGGTGCAGAAAGGACCTCCTTTCCCGAGAGATGTCTTGGTGCAGCTAGATCGAATCTTGGTCCCACACTGTCAATGGTTTATGATTAAAGAGTTATATAGGTGTAATTGAATCTTTATGAACCAGGCTAGTTTCAGCATTATTCAACACCAAAAGCACTGCGGTGCTCCCCTCTCTGTTCACTACAGACAGCTTAGCTGGTTTTTCCTATTCCAGGCACAGCATTCTGCTACAGCAACCTGTTTGAGTGTTTCACTCCTTGCATCAAAAAAGCAACTTCTTCTTTAAACTGAAATACTGGCAGTCATAAAAGGCCCTTAAAATAATTTCACTTGTTAAAAATTATCAGTTTTCAACTTGGTCTCCCCTTTTTTGTTTTCTTTCTGTTTGCTGCTACTAACATCCATAATGAAACACATTTAGCATGAAAGTCAAGAGGACAAGAACTGGAAAAAAAAAAAAAAAAAAAATAGATAAATTAGTTCCTTACAGAACCAGGAACCTGAACAATTTCTTACAAGGGGGGTCAGGAAGGGCCTTTGCAAACATCTGCCAAAACAATTGAGTTGCCACAGGTACTGCCTTCCCATTGGCTTTTAATAACAGGAAAGACAGGTGCTGCCTTCCCACTGGCTTTTGTTAAGAAGAAAGCACGTGTATTTCACCTGTGTCTTCAAAAATCACTTAATGGGCCTTTTCAAAAATTATGGTTGAAATTTTTATGCTGGGATATATTAGGTTCTTGAAGCACCAGAGATCCTGTAGAGAATCTGAAAATCTCTATACCAGCTCAATCCCAGTTTAGCAAAGGTTGTCACTGACAATGATGATGACAGCTGCTGCTGCTGAATTATAAAAGAACTGTGACTTTCTCTGTTAGCTAATCTGGAATATACTTGCACACAGATAAAATGATATCTAGGAAAAAGATGAACCAATAAGAGCATAATAGGGGAGCAAGAACATGTTTTGATAAGCACGTTAAAAGCTGCATTAACTGATCATATGTGTTTGTGTAATTATTATTAATGTTGTTATTTATATTGTTTAACCATAAAAACATACAAAACCAAAATACAAGAGACCTGTACCAGTTTTGTCGTTGCTTAAATGCCAGCATAGCTCAGCAAGTGGGAATCTCAGGCTCTGTGTGAGGTGAACGGGATTTCCTTAAGGGGAATGGGAAGACAGGTTAGGAGTCAAATAGTGCATGACCCTTGATTCCACTTGACGTTAAACAGGAGGGTTGAACTCCTGTGCAGCTCACTGTGCCCTGTACTATATCTGTTCCTTTTTCTTGAAAAGCAGTTCTGGAGGGATTCTAGGGGAGATGGAGAAAATCTGAATTTTGCCTCATCTCCTCAGTACACCCAGTGTTTTAAAATCTAATTATGAATTAGCCTGACCCAGAGCAATGTTTTCAGAAGCATCTAGGCAGTTTAAGAGAAAAAAAAAAAATAAAAAAATCTCAATTTGAAATGCAACATGAGTATCTGGGAACCTGTCTCTTAAGATTTCACGTTTAAAAAAATCAGGCTTGATTTAACTTTGTCCAACTCAGTACCTCTGATTTCACCTTGAAGTTATCACAGTTCCACTATTTGCACTCACTACAGAAAACATATTTTGAATTGGACTAATTTTCTTTTCTCTGACTTTTTGTCTAAGTCTTCTTCTATATTGTGTAATTTGTATATATTTTTCTAAAAAAGAGGTGAAGTTGTACACAACTCTTGTCCAGCACATCAGTGATGGGTTTTAGTTCTTCACCTATAATTCAATTTAGCCCTAAGCTTTTTTTTCTTTTTTTTTTTTCTTCAGTTAATGCTCATCTTGATAAACTCCTAGGGGCCGCCTCCTTGGAGAGCTTTGTTAAATCTAATTTTATTGGAATTTAGCATATGAAAATCTTGTTTGCATAATAATCTATATTAAATATATCTACTTTTTTTTTTTCTTTTTTGAGACTTCATTTATAATCACTCTATTTTTAACACCTTTACTTTTCAGACTATAATATGAAACGAATTTTGCCAGGCAACAAAGTCTAGCTATGTTGTAGAACTAGACCTCACTTGTTATTAACTTTGCTGCAGCTTAGTAGGAATTATGACGGGTGTTTTATCATTGTGCTGTGTGGTGCTTGAAAATGAAGTTAGTTAAGTGATGGCAGTAATAAAAAATAAGTTTGGCAGAAGATGATATCTTCATTCACAGAAAAAAAAACAAACAAACTGAGATGTTGAACCAAAAAGTAGATTTTTGAACAAGCACTAAAGTATCATTAGCACCGTTGTGAAGGAGAGCTGTATCACAAATAAACTTGTGGGGTTTTTAACTTTTAAGAGATCTTCAAGTTCCTGATTTACTCTCTGGTCAGGAGAATTCTTATACTTGAAATCTAAGGATCATTGGATTCCAGAAGATGAGATGATAATAGGTAATAACAATTCTTGTTCTCCAGGGTTGGAAAAGAGATAAAGGATGCTGTAGAAGTAATTAAACACAACACACTCATAATCCAGAATCAATAGCATGTGATTTATTTTCCCATCACACATCGTAAATTAGTAATAGCTAACACAAGTGACTGGATCAATCTACCCTTGTTTTAATTTTCTAAAACTTTGATATCTATTCAAAAACATTAGGCACTGGAAGAAGACACCAAAGAAGACACCTATTTTAGCACTTATTTTAACTTTGAACCTGCTCTGAAACATGGTTTTAACCTGTACTTTGAGCAGGGTGTGGACCAAGTGATCTCCAGAGGTCTCATCCAGCCTCAGCTGGTCAGGAATTCTTGGGCAATGGAACCCTGCTGCTAAACTCAAAAACGTCTGTAGACTTTAGACTCCTGAATTTTCGTACTTGTGTGAACTGTGGATCTAAGGTTCTGCATAGTCTTAGTCTCTGACAGCCCAGCTAATATTGGTAATGGAGATTGGAGAGGCACTCGCTGCCCGCATGTTTGTGTCAGGTGTGAGGTGATCTGTGTAGAACTTCCATGAAGGTACTTCCAGTCATCTGTTCAAATTCTAGTGACTACTGTTTTGAGCTAAATTCCACAATTATTTTTTTTACATGGGACCATGGTTTCCATTTTGCCTCTTATTAGGACCTAAAATATAAGGGTATCAAAATGAAATGGACACAAAACTTCTTAATTTCTCCAGAAAATTCAAGAGAAGGAAATTGTGACTTCTTTATTTTGAAAACACTTCAGGTTTGTAAGGTTTGAGATGTTTTTTCATGCTTTCAATCTTTAAGAAAGAATCATCATTTTCCTATACATGATATTCTACTTACATTTATTTAATACATGTGAAAAACAGTAACTTAAAAGTTGTGAACAGGAGTTTAAACTGATTGATTAAAAAAAAAAAATCAGAGATGACCAAACCAGCTTCTCTTCTCAGCATTTCCATGAAATGCAGAAAAAACATATTTTTTTCATATTTTTGTCACTCTGGGTATTCAAAAGTAGATGAAAAAGTAACATACCAAGTTGCAATTCACTCGAAGCGCATCACTCTGAGAAGTTTCCTTTCCCTTAAACTAATTTTCTTTGGCTGCTGAGATTAGGAATACAATTCCCTAGAGTAGTGGTTAGAACTTTTACCTGAGTAAGGTCAGTTTTTCAATGTTTCTTCACAGGTATTTAATATCTTTTATCCAATTACTGTTTAATTTAAAGTCAATGGGATTTAGTGTTTAAGTGGCTTCATTACTTAAGAAACCGTCCTTATGAGGAAAGTTCTTTCTCATTTACTAATAATACTAGCATTCAAGAGCTAAATTTAGCACTTAAGTGCTAAATCAAGGCACAGAAAAGAAAGAAAGGCAAAGGTCTGGGGCATGATTTGAGCAACTCACTGGTTATGAAAAGGTCTGATACTGCTTTAATGTTAAGGGGTGTAAAATAGAATTAGGCTTCGGCAAAGGCAGAGAGGGAAAATTTGATACCAAACACGTGCCAGTAAAAACTAGTTCAAACATTTATACGGAACTTTATTTTCTCTTTAATAACAAAAAAAATTTTTATTTGAAATTACAAGGCAAAAATCTTTTTAAAAAGTAAAAGTAGCTTCACAAACAAGAATTATATTAATCTGGTTTTGTTAAGCACAGTTTGAATTATATATTCAAAAAGGGAAATGACAAAGAAGTAGGAACATTTCTTTAGGTGTGAAGCCTTAAATTGGTTGATAAATTTCCTGTGCTTGCTTCAGCGTATTTTTATATCTTACTGTTAACTATATATAACAAATGTCCCATATTTGTGTTTCTGGTGAATAACCTTGGAGATTGTTCATAAGTAAACAGTCATAAGATATGCATGTGGCTATAGCTTTTAGTTCTTTCATTCTCCTGTGATTGTAAGTTGAGTGCATGTGTGTGAGAGAGTGGCATTTTGTATTGACTGAGACAAGTATAACAACCTCTAGTGGCTCAACTGCCATCACAGTAATTCTGCATCTAGCCCAATTTGTGAAGAAATGTAACTCTGTGCTTTTGAAGTTTTGATATAATGAAAACAGAATGGAAGGACCATCTGAAAGAGCTGGTTAAGGTAATACAGCAGGGCATACATTTCAATACAAAGGTTTGCTGTTATCCATCCTTCCCATTGCTTGAGGGAATTTGTGGCAAATTCAGGGAAGATAATGTGATGGTTAGTGTAATGCAGTGTAATCGTGCAGATCTGAGATAATAATCAGAAAGATGGAGATCTTGTCTATGGATCATAGTTCTGCCAGTTCTTTAGTTGGCTTTAGGGTTTTGAAAACTTTGCAGTGTTCCTTTAAAATAAAAGCACATTGGATGAATGTGTTCTGAAACTTTCTTATTCTCTTTAAATATGAAATTCATAAAACAAAGCAAAATAAACAAGCAAAATTTTGCAGCCAAAAATCTAATGAGTACCAGTGTTAATCTGAGAAGGATCAATCCCAGCAAGACATCTCACCTGACTTTGTCTAGACTGCCATGTGTCACATAGACATGGAGAAATCCATTAGTCCAATTCTTTTCTGCCTTTCTTGGTTTGCAATTTCTCTCTCCTCAGGAAATCACCTGTTTAATCCATCATTCTCATATATTTTCTGCTCATTTTGCTCAAATATTGTTATATGGGCTGTATGAAATGTATCTTTCAGTCAAAGGTTGACAAAATTAACCACATGCAGAACGGGTTTTATCAAGCACTTCTGTCTGAGTTCAATACAGTAGAACAATACTCTTAGGCACATGGTGGAATTCTTGGGAAGCTCTGTGCAGGGACAAAAGTTGGACTAGATGATTCTGATGGGTACCTTCTAAATCTGTGATTTAAGGTAAACTGAGTAAGATTGATCAATAAAATAATCAGAGAACTCTCAAAAAATAATGTCTATTTTCTCAGAAATTTTTGTTCTTACTAATCATATTTATTATGCTATTGACTAGACATGTTACAGCATGAGCTCTTACTGAATTTATCCTTCTCTGCAAGGCATAAGGCAAGTGCTAATATCTCAAGAAGTTAATACAGATTATCACTGGGTTTTACCACTGAATATTTAAGAACCCAGTTATCAACTGGCTGAGGGATGATGGATAGGGTTAAAATTTAAAGGAGACTAAGAATTCTAGGGTGAAATCCAGCTGCTGCTCCCTGGATGTAACTCAGTTGACATACTCCCCATGCAGTGCTAAGCATCTGCACAGAGGGATGTAAAGAAGCCTGGAACAAAGTGAAGACTACATGGCCTCTTTCCATCCAAATCCCAGTAGAAAGAGGGCACATTGTGGTATTTCCATGACCATGGAAACACCGTGAGACTATACAGTACCTGACAGCCAAGGGAGATGGATCAAGGTGTTCTGCTCCTGAGCCAGCAACCACGTTGAACTCCCTTATCAGGTGTCAAGCCATGATCACCTCCACCTCCCATTAGCTATAGCAAGAGAACATTACACCAATGAGAAATAAAAGTACTTATGACAAGAGCCACTCAAGATTCACCCAAACATAAAGAAATAGTATGAAAATAAGTTTGGGATAGAGGGAAAACTGGAGAAGACTCCTCTGAAACTGCTGAGGTCAATCAACAGGCTGAGTCCATCTTCTCCTCCCACAGGGATCCTTTGGGTGAGAATTACACTCTAAACACTTTGAATGCTGCTTTGAGGACTAGAGCTTTTGTTTGTGCTTTGTATTAAGTTTGAGCTTGCTTAATATATCAGTAGCTTGTTTTAAAATGTATTTTTTCAGCCATACCCTATCACCAACAACCCTCAAACCTTATTAATCTGTCACAATTTGTGCTAAGTGTATTATTCCATGAACTGCTAGAGTGACTCCTTTCAGTTGCCAGCAGTTGGTAACTGCAGTCCTCCAAGGCCTGCTGAGGAGTGTCCACATGGTTGGCTGAGTTCCCCCTGAAAAGGGAAGTCAAATCACCCTCTGATCTTGTGAATCTGTTGGTGAAGGGTCTCATTATGAGACACTGAGAGACTGGTCATACACCAGGGTCTTGACTTCCTGGGGGCACTGACAGGCAAAAATCTAAACTTGTCCCTTTCATGTGACTGTGCCTTAAAGAGCAATGCAAGGGGCAGCTTAACAGAGGACCAATTGTGTATCTACATGTATGTGTGGCTGTACACACAGATACACGCGTGAAACCTGATGAGTGTATCTATGGTTTTACTGCATTTGTATGTTACTATTGCATTTCCACTAATATCAACAGGACCTTCATCCATATCTCAGCAATGTTCTATAATAGTAATACAGGGAAGTGATTTTAGTCATGGAAATAACTCATCACTCGTTCACTTCTCAGCTGATACTGCCAGCTATGGTGTGAGCATAAGTCCAGTAGAAAGTGGACCCAGATTATTAATTCATCCAGGTTAACAGACTAGAGTTTTCCCTTTAAACGCTTGGAATTGGATGTCAGACATGAAGAGCTGGAAGGTCACTAAAGCATCTCTGAAGATTTAGATGTCTTTAAGGAACACAAATGTGTTAACGATGTGTGACTAAAACTAGGTCTCTCTCTTTTAGGCTAAATAATACTTGTTGGTATCTAAACAAGGTATATATTTTCAGGCAACTTTTCTTCTCTGTTGAACATTAAAGTAACGTTTCATTTCAGCTGGTGATTCAGGGTTTGGACAAAGTGCTGACTTACTAAAGATGCAAAAGTATGTTTCCAGCCATCTTATGTATCAAATAAAAAGCTTAAATGTGTAACTCAAATTTCTGAACAGAATACAAAGTATTTAGACATTTATCTTATGGATATGTGATTAAATTCTGAGATCCTCCAGATACCTGCCTACAAAAAACTATTGTAAGATAAACTAGTATGCAGACAAACAACATACATGTTAACTTGAAGACACTTTGAATATACACTGTGGCTGCCCAGAATATGCAAGGGGTTTATCTCTGCCTTCACCAAGTGACCTAACTATTACAGTGTTCCTTTTGCCTTTTTACTGTGCATTTCTATGTTCATCCTCTACCATCAAAATTCAGATTAATAAATAATATACCTTGAGTACATAGGGTGAAAATCAGTGTTCTCTATCTTTTGCCTCCAGGTGGGATGGCATACATCATGTTGTTTGGCACATGCTTGATGGAGAAATGTCTGAGCCCAATTAAAGTGTGGAACTGAGCATGTCTCCAACATCTTTGCAAAGTGCTCATACTACTAAGATGTTAACTTAAAGAAAAGATGACAACCATTAATCTACCTGAAAAGAGAGGTGGATACCACTGCCGCTCATATATATCCCTATTACTATAAATTCTTATTAGGCCTTTTTAAGATTGTCTTCTAGAATTAGATCTCCCAGAAGGCTTGCACAGAAGAAAGCCTAGCTTCTGCATTGTAATCAATATTAGGTGTGAGTTAGGCGGCTCATCC
Organism: Premnoplex brunnescens; assembly: GCA_035040995.1. Taxonomy (NCBI): domain Eukaryota; kingdom Metazoa; phylum Chordata; class Aves; order Passeriformes; family Furnariidae; genus Premnoplex; species Premnoplex brunnescens. The sequence goes on along the minus strand of JAWWLT010000092.1, from coordinate 67,511,291 downwards.
CTGCCAAACCTTAATACAGTTATAGGTACCTGGGGAACTTTAAACTAAAGAAGTCAGGTGGCAAAGGATTTTCAGCTCCTCGGACATTAGGGGTCAGCTAAGGATGACAGTTTAAGTGCTTACTGTACATTTTGTGTAAGTCCTAGATTAGATACTCAAGTCCCTATATCCCATTGGGCTCTAAGTCTTTGATGCATTGCTCTAAGCCCAGGTGTTTAGCTGACATGCTTAGTCACTTAAGCTCCTGATAGAGGGAGAATAAGGCCACCCGTAATCTGAATCACTCTTTTGAGTTCTCCATCTTTGTCAATTGACTGCAGAAGAAACCCAGGGAGAGCAAGTTTTCAGATGTGGTTGTTCTTCAGGTATGACTTTAATACTTAAAGTTGGGTGAAACGTGCCAAAGCATCATCACTTAGTGCTGAAAGTCACAGAGGAACTTTGTGATGAACAGGAATTCACAGTCAGCTCACAGAGTTCAAAAACTCAGTGCTCTAACTTACTCTTGTGCACACAGACTCACTTTGTTACTATCTTCCTGCCTCAATTCAGATTCTTTCATGGCTGTGCTTACCAACAGGAATATTTCGAGTCTTTGTTAAAGCAAAACTGGCACAACTCTTGAATGAAAGTTAGTACAGCACATGAATGAAGAGTGACAAAACATTCCACACGCATGCAGAATTTGTTGCTCAGAGTACAGTTTTTATCACTTGATCTGAGTTGCCAGTGCAGCAGAAAAATATTTTCTTTCATTTAAATGTTACAAAGTGTTGCTACCTATTTGATCTGAAAGTCAGTCGTTGCTGCCAGACCACTGCATTTGTAGCAGCAGCATTTCAGAATGTGCAGTTTACTGAAATCTAGGCTGGCATTTTACATTATTAAGACTACATAAAAAGCTTTAGCAAATTGCCAAGACCCATTTCCCTTATTCTCCCACTTTAAGTGTTACCTGGGCTTATATCACTGCTAATGTGAAACACTTGCTCACAGCAGCAAGTGGCAATTCTGGATACATCAAACCCCAGGTGAGGAGTAATTATGATTCAATGTCAAGATTAATGTTGTCATAACTTTAAAATATGGCTGACATGACAAAGCCCCCCTGCTGCTTGAGAATAGCCCAGACACAAATGCATTAGAACAACTCCAGCATTTCCCTTAGCACCCTTACTGGCAGGGAAATTTCTAGCTGGTTCTCAAATAATGATGGAGAAAGCACTGGGGAGGAAAAGTAAAAAAAAAGAAAAAAGAAAAAACTGAAAAAAAGGACAGATGGGATGAAAATAAAATAGAATCGCCTATTCCATACTCAAACTGCTATGTGGGGGCAGAGGGAGAAGAGTGCTGAAAGATAAAACAAATAACTTTTGTTTAAAAGCAGCCATAGTTAGAAGATTTTGTGACTTCAATGGGAAATATATTCCAAAGAGTTCTGCACGCTCTTTGATGAATGTGTGGAATTGTCTCCTTGTCTTCTCATTACCACTTAAAAAAAAAAAAAAAAAAAAAAAAAAGGAAAAAAAAAAAAAAAA
>JAWWLT010000092.1:67475760-67489679 GCA_035040995.1 Premnoplex brunnescens | reverse complement strand
AAATGGAACATTCTAAACAGTGCATTACAGATAGCTGCATGATGCTGAACAGCTTTGTGCAGAAACCTGGTGGAAATGCTGTAGGTTTTTCTAATGGCCTAGAGTCAACTAGAGTAGTTTTTTTCAGATGGATCTGTATGTAGAAACTTTAGAAGAAAATGGAAAAGGGCATTAACCAGTTAACAGCTGGAGAAAGGGAGGCCCTTTCTTTTCTCTCACTGTTTGGTTTTGGGTTTGTTTGTTTGTTTTTGGTTTTTCATTTTGTTTTTCCATTATTTTTTAATTTTGGATCTTTTTCAAGTGGGATTGTCAAGAGGATCTTCATTAAGAGCTATGACTGTTTTCATATGGGTAAGAGCCAGTGCATTAATCTTTTCCAGCATTACCTCCACCTTGCTTCTCTCATTCCTTTCTCACAACTTTCTTGTTTACTTCCTTGTTTTCTTCTTTCCTCAGGGCTGATGGATAGTTTCCCAGCCATGGGGAATAGAAAGTCTGCAAACCAATGCTTGGGAAGGCTTGCAGACTGAATTCTCTGTTGAACTACAACATGATCCATGACTTTGGAGTTCAGCTGATTCCCTTTGACTTCAAAGGTACTCAGTCAGACCTGTAGTGTTAGAGGACTCCAATTAGATTTAATTACATCTGCATGTATTTCTTTTTTTTTTTTTTCTTTAACATGAGTATATGCCTGCAAGCCAAAGGACTGTGAAAAGGATTTCATAAAGGCCACTCACCAGACACTATTAGGTTATTTAATTAGTTTCTCTAATTTCTAGAAATACTTTTAAAAAGACAATATTATATCTGGTAAAACAAAATAGTGATCACAATTAATATTTGGCCTTTGTACACAGTTTTAATTCTGGTAATGAAGGGATTCTTGCAGACAAGAAGCTGTGTTAGCTCTCATAAAAAAAGAAAAAAAAAAAAAGAGAGAAAGAAAAAGAAAAAAAGCAAGATACCAGATAAAATGCAGTGCACTAGATGATTTGGGAAAAACAAACAAACAAACAAAAAACCCTAAAACAATCAAATAAAAAAACAAAAAACAAAAACCAAAACCCACAAACAAAAAACATGGTGTCCACTGTAACTTCTTTTCTTTAGAAACAACAACAGCCCAGCATACCCACTTGTATTCAGATACAAACCAGAATTAAAAAAAAATCTGTTTCCTATATTTGAGGCAGATCATGGCTTGCAGTGTTTGTGGTGCTTCACAGGAGGGGTGAAGGTAATCACAGAATTCTGGATTATCCTGAGCTGGAAGGGACCCACAAGGATCACTGAGTACAACTCCTGTTAAGTCTAACTCAGTTCAATCTAAACCTAATGCTATAAATACTAACCATGCCAAACTGACCTGTATCTGTCTATCTGCCCAAACATTAATCCCACTCTAAGTGAACAGAGAACAAGGAATTTGAACATGCTCAAGCAACGTCTGGTAATGCTGCAACTTATCTCTGTCAAGGCACCTAGAGTTCGCACCAAGCTTCAATTTGTGCTGGAAATAGCTGAGGCTCTTCTGCTTACCTATGCAAAGAGGATAGACAGAAAGTGTATTTCTTCTTTCTTTTTTTTTTTTTTTTTCTCACTGACCTTCTCACAAGGTTTAAGGTTTGCCTCGTTCCAGAGGATTGGAGTTTTCAGTCTTATAGCTACAAACTCATACTCGTGTAAGAACAGATTTGATCCAAAGACCTTATATTCCCTCACCAATTTCATGAGCCATTGCATTTCCCTATCTGTAGTGATTTAAAAAAAATACATTATATTACAGGATATGCAAAACATTAGCTATGAAAATGGTTGAATCTGAGTTTTTATGGTTTATCACAGGAAAAAAAGTAACATCAGCTAATCCAATATGCAGGGTGTCCATTTATGGAAGTCACTAAACCTCCATGTAGCTATGCCTAATTATTATTTTTTTTTTTTTAAATTATTTATGCGTTCTTTTTCCAACTCTTATACTACCTACTTAACACCTGAGGCTTTTTGCACCAACAAAATGAACTACCTTTAGTACCTGAAAGAAATTATGATTGCTAATGTACTCCTGTTCTGTATGTGCTAATATACTCTTTTACAAGAATGATGAGCCAGGTACTGAATGAAGTTCAGAAGCCAAGGGCTGAAATTCCCTGGTGAATCATTTCTGTGCACAAAATAAAGTGAGAAATGTAAGAAGAATTTCAACATGGTTTGTTTTCAATTTTATTTTTCTGTGGGACTGAATGAGACACTTCTAATGAATTGAGGAGTCATCATCTTGGCAAATGGAGTTCAAACACAAAATATGAGCAGTGAAACAACAGGGAAAAGTTGTACCCAGATGTGACTTTGTCTGCACAATACTATAAATGTCAAAGTCCCAGCTCCTATACTATTGTAGATTGCCATTAGCTTAAGTTGCTAGTGCACAAAAAAAGAGAAAGGTTGAAGGGGTTTGATTGATTTGTTTGGTTGGGTTTCTCGGGTGCTTTTTTAGTACATTCAAATTACCTCAGTCATGCTTATGACCATGACATCCTAGTTACAAGACCAGTTTCCTTCTGAGATTATGTGATTTCTTTGGTGATTAAATATATGTTAAAATAATCCTTGAAAAGATCTCCTTGTATTAGGTAAGAGAAATGAATAAAGAATGCTATGAAGAATAAGGAGAGAACAGATCTTAACTTTAATAAATTTATATGATCCTTAGGCATATATTTATGGTTTGCCTAATTAATGGTAGCCCATTAGTGCAGCCTGTGTTTCAGAGAGGGCTCTATGTTTAATCTACCAGTTATAACCATTGCCTTGGAAATAGCCTGCTATCTGATTTTGTAGATTTACATGTTTTAGATACAGACAATATGCACTATCACCAACTAAGATGATAGTCTTCACTACAATGGATTTTTTTTTCTTTTTTTCCCAGAAATGTCCTGCTTTTCTCCAGAAATTTGTGCAAGATACTTTTCTTTCAACTTCTGCAATAAGAAAGAACTCTACCTGGGAACTTATCCAACCATCTACAGAAAGTTTTGGAACTTTGTTCCTTCAGGCAAGTTAAAAAAAAAAATAATAAAAGAGAAGGTAAAAAACCCCACAGCTAAGCAGAGTACAGCTTTTAGTTCACTGATAAGATGATGAGACCAACTATTAGTCTTTAGATCAATTTTCATATAACAATATTTTTGCCAGCTTCTCAAAATTCCTAATTATAAATTATGAGAAAACTAGGTCCCCTCCTTTTTCCCAATTAACACTTCTAGTTAGAAAGATTTACAATGAATAAATGAGACTCAGCGATAGATAAAAATATGTTAGCATACCAAGTTACTTGATGGAGTAAGGGAGCTCCATGTTTCACAGACATGGAATCATAGAATCATAGAACAGTTTGCTTTGGAAGGGACTTTAGATCATCTGTTTCCAAATGCCCTGCCTTGGGCAGGGGCAACTTCTACTAGAAAAGAGATGAAACAAAAACTCTGTGTCTGAAGGACAAACACACCATTTCTGGTGCTGTAATAGCTCCCAGAAAGGTATAGTCTCTGAAGAAGGAGTGAGTTGACCTGAAAAGATAATGCCAGTGTGTTCTGTTGTTGGCTGAAGGAACAAAACATTGAGATCCAGCATGGTCAAGGAGTGCTTGAGTTGACTCCTCTCCAATGTACTTTACTAATATTGAAGTTATCAAGCCATGAATTTCAAGGATACCTTTTCCCTGTTGAGATGCAATGAAAGGCTGATTGGACCAGCCATCTCATCTGAAATATATGCACAGGAGATCTAGTCTTTTGTGATGAAGTAGGACCTTTTGATTAAGTTCAGTGGGTTTCAGCCAGCTGTTTCTACAGGAAAACATTCCCTCACTATTAGAGTTTAAAGCCCTTGCAGTGAAAGTGGATCACCTTGTACTGTTCTGATCTGAGTGGAGTGAGTTTCTCATGACAGAGATACCATTCCTGTAATAATGCCACATATAAATGACTGAGAATCGGAATTTTTGTTCCTTGTAGTCATGTCTGTTTATGTGTTGAAGCAAACAGTCAAACTATTAAAATACTTTGCAACATATCGAATTGCCAATTTGTTTAAAATTGACCAGACTCCACTTGAGCCGACATAACTTCTAATTAAATTTTCAGAATGGATATCTCATGTCACCATGGCTTATATCTATATCTGGTGTAAATCTTCCAAGATTGGGACTGGAGGATAAGAATAGGATGCAAAATTCAACAGAAGATGCCAACTCATTCAAACAAAGATTACAAGAACTTTACAAAAACTGCTTCCAGGGCAGGTGAGATTAACACTTTCTGACTTTGAACTGACATGAAATGAATCACTTCATCTTTGTTCAGAAAAATGGAAAGATTCAAATCACTGTGACCAAAGATTTATGTATGAACAGTTTGGATTTTTTTTAATATTATTTTCCTTAAATCATGCTTATTAAATATTTTGCTAGAGGAAGTCCATCAAGTTTAACTTCAGAAGCACGTTTTTGTGGTTTTAATTATTATATAATTATTCTTATCTACATTTTTCATTCTCATGCCTAAATATAATAAAATTATTATTATTCATACAAAATTTTGACCTTTTTCTCTTCTATATAACCCAAATTTGCATCACCCTACTTAAATATTATTGCACATCTCTTCAATTAAATTGATGCAGAATGAATAAACAGCATCAAGGACTGAATTTTATTGTGAAGGGAACATGTCATGACACCAGGTGTCAAATCCCCTGTAATAATATGTGCAATAGAGACCTTCACCCACTGTCAATCACAGACAAGAATCACTCTGTTGCCTTTCCAAGCATTTATAACAGATTTTAATTCTTTTTACATGGGAGTTAAGAAAAATATTTTCTCTCTTCTAATGCAACTATACTCCAATGCTGAATATTATGGTAAAATGAACAAGGCAAAGGATAATGACCACAAAATGTTTTGGGATTTGGTGGGGGTTTTTTTGTTGTTTATTTGTTTGGGTTGGGTTTGTGTGTGTGTGTGTGTGTGTGTGTGTGTGTGTGTGTGTGTGTGTTTGTTGTTGTTTGTTTTTTTTTTTAATTTCCTTCTCCAAAATTTTCTTCTGTATGGATTGCAGCAGTTTGCTTGTTTTCTTTTTTGTCACCTACAATGTCAAGGAAAATAAAATTTTATTTAAAAGTAGATGTAGTACATTCTTCTGCATCCTCTTAATAGCATAAATATAAGAAGAATTTGTATTGTGCTCCAAAATTGCCACAATAAGTGGCGACTGAGTCTAACTGCACAATATCCAACCTCTGAAGGTTTTAAAGCCATTACAGGACTTAAACATCATCCTCTGTAGGATGGGCCCTTAAAACATCTCCCTAATCCTTATAATAATATCAATAATGAAGCTTTCAGTAGATATCAACCTCCTGCTAAGTGCACTCTCTCTGTTTGAAAATCTTGCTAATTCAAGACCATTAAAATAGATTCTCTTAAAGACTGCATTCTGTCAAACACCAAAACCAGAGATATATAGAGAAAGGGATTTAATTATCACTGTTCTATATCTCGAACTGTGAGTTTTTTCTGAGTAATAATTGCCTAAGTTTGTCTTCAAAAGGCATTTTAATAGTGTTAATACTAGTAAATATTGCTCATTTTGGTACTGATGTGCCGTTTTAATAGTTCCCACGGTTTCTAAAAGTCATTTCTTATTGTTTTACTGTAGAAAGAATCTCACTTTAATTATGTCATAATTGTTTGTAAGCCATAGAATCTTAATTAATGCCAATGGCTTAAAGGCACACACTGAGCACAAACTTTATGGTTCTGTTTGTTTTCCAGGCTCTTCCTTCTGTAACAAAAGCCCCAGCATGAGTTCTTATGAGCTGCCTATTTCCGTGGTCCTTTCTCTTTGTTGCTGATTTTTATATTGATATTTTTATAGTCTTCACCCTCTTTCTGCTTCCCTGTTTCTGTTATATTTATTTGTAGCTTCTTTCTCTTTTTAACGTTATTACAACGTATGATTATCAATAGATTTCTAGATGCAACACTGATATGGAATTCAAAGCTACAAGTAAGTAAGAACTACAATAAAACCGTAGAGTCTGAAATTATGTTCCCTAAATATCTCTTTTTTCCGTGCTGGGGAAGCTTAGCCACTTGCATGAAGATTCTGTGAAAAAAAAAAAAAAAAGAAAAAAAGAAAACTAAATTACTTCTTTTGCAATATGTCTAGAATTGGAAGACTTCAAGGAATTCTTCTGATTAGTACAAATATTCTGGTCACAGCTTTGATGTATAAGTATGAAAAGATATTACAGAAAAAAAATTTCTAAAATTTCTGCTGGAAGATAAATAATCTCACTTTTCCAGCTGAATCAAAGGTAAAGAGACAGAAAATGGCTATAGCAGATTTCCACCTGGATATACTTACAAATGATTTTCATCACAGTAGTATCTCAAGGTCTTAAATCCAGAGTCTCTTGTTCTAAGTGCTGCTTAAACACTGAAATTATTCTGTTAGAATGCAAAGCAAAGAGAGACAACATTATCATTTTACAGGACACAAAGAAATGATGCATAAAGAGATTAAAGAACTAAACTTTTCAAAGACATTCACATTTGCAAGTGAATATAACTTTTTTTTTTCTTTTTTTTTTTTTTTTTTTTTTCTCTTCTTGAAATGTCTCAGCAAGTTACATACCTAAGTGGCCTGTGAGTCATTGTTTTCCATCCCAATCAATTCCATCAATATCAAAATAAGTACCCACTAGTATAATGTCAAACAAAAATCACATTACATTTGCTAGATGTTTCTTTTGGTTTGTTGTTTTTTTTTTTTTTCTTCCTAGAGTGTATTTCTAAACTCTTAGAAGTAATGTGCTGGCACTTTTTTTTTTCCTCATGAGAACATATTTCAGAAAAGAAAATATTACTATATATGAAATTGCGTTTGTTTTAATATTTAAAAAAAAAAAAAAAAAAGTGAGATTTAATTAAATGGCAAAACATCCAAAGACTTTTTAATTTTTTATTTTTTTTTTTTTTTAATCTCAGAACTGATTTATTAGGTTAAGTATAAAAGTTGTTTTCTCTTAAATTTTCCAAATCATGAGTCATATAGTGAATTTCTTTAATGCAGTTTGCCTCAGAATTACTAAGAAACCTGAGTTTGGAGCTAAGGCAGTATGATATGTATTGTTCCTTACCCTGAGGAGCCTGAAAACTATACTGGTCACCTGGCCATCTTTGTGTAGCTGTGGAGGTAAAATGCAAATTCCACTGGGCATCTAGCTGAATCTTCCAGCGCTCACTTTTACTTCCAGTTCTGATCACACAAAGATTTTATGACAGAACTGAGAATTAATACAGTTTTGTCATATCCCAGCCCAGTGACCGAGCTTCAAAATAAACTTCTTTGCACTGTAAAGGGAGACTTCTGGTAGACCAGTTTGCCCAGAGCCCTGTTCAACCTGGCCTTGAATGCTTCCAAGGATGAGACATCCACAGATTCTCTGGGTAACAGAAGGACAATGGTTAGGGAGAATTTTTATTTGTTTTCCTTTGCAAGAAAATAGTATAGTTTTTGTTTTATCTTCAAATGAATTTTAGACAGAAGTAGATTCCTTCCTCTAGTTTTTTTAAAGATTGCTCCTGTCTTTTCTGCATTGCTCTGACTTCAGGTACTTAAACATATCAAATGCTGAAATTGCTGGACGACATTTCACAGCCTGAACTATAAATAGAAAAGAGGGGAACATAGTCAAATTTGTCATTCTGGAAACTGCTAATAGAGACTTTGGGAAATCAGAAGCACTTTTCCTGCACGGAAACCCCTCCCAGAGCAGGGTGTACTGCTTGCACCACACTTGGAGTCCCAGGCAGGAGCCACTACTGAAGGCAGGAGTCTGGGCTGGATGAACCAGCACAGTTCCAGCATGGCAGCTCCTAAGCTTTAAGGCATGGTTGTTCCTGGAGACCTGTCACGTTCTTCACCCTTACTTAAAAAACCTCATAGCTGAGATCCTGCAACCAATGTTAATTGTAAAACATCCTGAAAGGGAAAGTACCGGGATGTCTTCTCCCTTCAAGAAGCACAAAGATTTTGAGATGGGGATGATTTTATTCAGGCAAGATAAGCTTCCTTTTAATCGTGCTATACCATATAATGAAGCAACACTTTATTGCCACCTGAAAGCAAAAAGAGACAACTTATCTTTTCCAGGACCTCAGACTCTTAAAAGTAAGTGAGATTTTTTGACATCCAGTTTAATACAGATGCCTTTTCAATAAAATATTAAGACCTTTCATGAAAAATTATGTCTTTTAAATACCATAAACAGTATCTTTGCGAAAATATTTAATTTGCAAAAGAGGGAAAATCTTTGAGGCAAAAGCATGTTTAGGTATTTTAAAACTAGCCTTTTGGTTTTTCTATCTTATTTTTTTGAAAAATATACAAGATATGAAATTATATCAGTATGTATATGAGTGAAACTGGGATGAAATTCAATACAGAAAAATATCTAGAATTAAATACTGAAATGTGTAACTGTGTACTGGACAGCATGTAAATGACTTGTGTGGGACAAAAAGGTTGCCATGAGGTCTTCTTCAGGGTCAATCATTGGAGTGACAGTAATTATTTCAACCTGAACGTGAAAAAGTTTGACATGCCCAGTACCCGTCAAATGCCACCTTCAAACAAATTCCACTCATTCTAATGAAGTTTTTGCAATACTGTCCAGTTTTATAGACAAAATTGCATAGATGCCGTGAGCTTCCCTGGGGCCAACACCTTGAAAATTGTCTATAGGGATCAAGAACATGCACTTGTCTAAGCACTGAGAAAATGTTTTCAGGAGTGTTTCTTCAGTGTCACACAATGGCAAGGGAATGGCCATTTTTTCTCTTCTTGTTTATATTAGATTTAACATTTATTGGGGAAGTAAAAAAAAATGTATTTTTAAAAAATGGACTCTGGGTCACATTCTTAACTGGCATAAGTTTTTGCAGCTCTACTGATCTGTCCCATTGCTTGCAATTCTGTTCAGGGAGAGGGAATCTCATGTTTTTCTGGTTTCACCAAATATCCTTCCATTTCACCTTTCATTCTCCAGGGCAGTGATTATCAGATGTTGAAGACAACATGTAACTTTTTGCCTCAGGCAAATTCACAAATGTTTGCAGCTTTGCTGCAGGGCAGAGGTAGAATGTAATCATATGTGCCACAAAAAATAGTTCTTCTCACAGTCAAACTAGAGAGCTTTTTAGGCCAAGATTAGATTTGTCAATAATTCTGGAGAAATTAGTCCTTACGTACAGGGAGTTGCAGAGTGAGATTCACTATATTGTTAATGTAAGGATATGCATCAGGATGAGAATGCTCTGCCTACATGTGGATGTTTCCAGCTGAGCTACTTACCCAAACTATTTCACATCCAGTGGAGAAAAATTGGAGCTTTAGGGACAATATTCAACTCAGGCCGACATCTAAGACGGATCAAATGAAATATGTTCTTAAAAGGTTGAATGTTCCCTTTTGGGCAGTCCGTGGTGACTGCCTTACATAGAAACACCTTTGTTCCAGCACTCACAGTAATAAATAAGGAAATCCCACCCTGAGTTTCACATATGGCGATACCTGTATAAATTGTGCAAGTGGGAAGCAGGTGTGTGAAGCCAGCTTCCCATTTGTTTGTCTTCCTCCCATTGTATTTGCAACTAGATCAGTTTTTGGCATCAACCACACCCGTCACATTTAAGGTCCTCTTATGGGGTGTCTTCCCTGGTACGACATAGGCTGAATGTGCCTCCTTCCCTGACTGACATCCTGCTCACATCCCTTCTCATCCCTGTTCCTCTGACACTGAGCAGTAGTGGGAAGAACCCTGCCCCATGCACTGTCTCTGTCATGGGGTAGGTGAATGCTACATCACTGCACCATCACAGCCTTTTCTGTGTCTTATCCATAACCGGATTACTTCAGTCTCTTGAGCACTCTATTTATATAGTATTATCTTCAATTGTACCACGTATTTTAAAATCCATTTTAGCCACTCTCAGGACCCTATTCAAGAATTGCGGATATAACCTACCAAAGTTATCTGGCTTAGTGACTTGAAGGGAAGAAAAAAAATAATAAAATGAGAGCCTGAATTACCACAGGGTGTCTGCTCATAATGGGTGACTAAATGCAGAACAGTGCTCTGTTTTAAAACTGTCAGTAACCCGTGGTCCTTTTTTTTTTTTTTATATTTACTTTAATGAGAATAACTCACAACAACAGCAGCTTGTCATCACTTCCATCTCATTGCTCTTGTTTACACAAAGGGCTGTAAAACTTTACCTCTGCAGATTGCTTTAAAAACATAAATAAAAATAAAATCTAATTTACATTTTTGTTCCAACTGGTTTTCTTGACAGACAGCTGCCCACAGCTGAGTGGTTGCTCTGTTCAGTGTACTTTAATTTTCAGCTTTCAAGTTTTTCTGCAGCCCATTCAGAAGTAAATTCTCAGGGAAAATTGAGCTCTGTCATGGATGGATTAGTACTATAATAGTTGGTCACATATCTTGCATGAAACCTTTCAAAAGCAAGGCAAATGAGAAGGAAATGAAATTCATTTCATACTTCTTCAAGCACGCTAAAAGACTTTCTCTCCAAGTAATCTGTGAAGTACCACTAGTTTATTGGAGGTTCACATAACTACCATTACATTATACCTTGTCACAATCTCATATATTGGGTGACTGCTTTTTCTGAACTGATGGTACCTGCAAAGTGTGCTCCATAGACACTGAGGAGAGAATACTGTTTCCTATATCAAAATGTATAGGTCCTAGGAATGGCATAAATAAAGGTACTTGAAGCAAATTGGGACATTACAGGTCATAGGTCAATGAAATCTGAAAGGGAGATATATCAAGGAGAACTCATGTTTGCTATGTGATGAACTGATACAATGAAAAAGAAAAGGCGGGAGTGAAGAGAGAGGAGGTTAAAGAGGAAGAGAGAGAAAGCATAATAAAGTTTTTTCTAGACAGTTAAGGTGCAGAAGCTGCAGCCATTTCCCCTTGCGGGGAAGGAAGAGGCTATATTGCTTTTAGCAATCCATTTGGTTTCTTTGTCATTTGCAATGAAGGCAGCACTTCATCCCTTAAGCACATTTGTGTGCATCTCCCAAAGTGTATAAATGTGTGCTTTATTTCTTCTTAGGGTAAGATAAACAAATATCTGCATTATTTTGGATCGTTATTTGATTCTGCCTTTTTGATGAAAACTATTTGCAGGCAAGAGAAAAAAAGAAATACCTGCAGAGATCTTGTTCATGTGCTGATAGTGTCACAAAGAATTGTAAGTAGAAATATGGTCGATGTTTCAGTGCTGATGCAGGTATGGAAAGAACAGGTGCAAGTCATGATTCAGGCCCTGGTTCTGGTATGGAATTAAATGTATATTTAAGGTTTCTGGAATAGAAAAACCTACTTGAAGGACCCAATAAATCAGTAAATCAGGAGTCAGTAGTGCAAATTTGCTAATCACAAATTTTTGTTTTGTTTTGATATAAGTAGGAGAGTGATCATTTTTAGAAATATCTTTAATATAGAAAGTAATTATGATTTAAATACTAAGAAAATTCTTTTTCTGATTGTCAAGGTATTGCAACACTAATTCAAACTCTGTGTATTAGCACAACAGTGTTGAAAATATGGGGTATATATATATAATACATTTTAATTGTGAAGCTTTCTTATTTGTAAAAAATCCTAATCTCAAATACACACTAGAAGCGTTTGAAGTCCCAAAATAAAACTTATGGATGCTGCAGACACTTTATATGTTCTCTAATTCCATTTTTACTTAAAAATTAATGTTTGAGTCAACCAAGAAATTCTCCCCCCTCAACTAAATATTAAGAAAAATATTGTTTTTTTATGAATAATTGAAGTCAGTGAGAGCTTTAGCCTCATTACAGAAATGCCTAATGAGTGCTAAGGTTACTCCAGAAATTTAGCATTTAGATATGAGACTTTAAAGTCTGCTGAAGAAGACATGAAACTAAATAAGTTTCTCAGTGCAAGTACTGAAAAAAAATGTTTGATTTTTTTTTTTTTTTTTAATTTACTTATGTCAGGAATAAGGCTAATTTTCCCAATCTGTCTATTATTAAGACAATTTGCCTTCTAGAACTACCCAAGTGTTCCCTCATGAGGAAGTTCATAACTTTTATTATTACTATTGTTCAGCATTGAATTTTTGTCCATTACAATTTTAAGTTAAAATATTCTGTGCTGTGTTCCCCCTTATTCTATGTTTATTAGAACAAGTAAATTAGTATTAGAACAACAACATATTGGAGGACTTCTGGACAACCTGGTTTTGTGAAAGATGTCCCTGCTCATGGCAGGGAGCATTGGAACTGGTTAATCTCTAAGTTCTGTTCCAACCTAAATCATTTGTGATTTATGCCTCCCGCCATCTATAGAATGAGGGTTACACTCATAAAGCAAACAACATGAGACATGGGTAAACAAGTGAAAAAGCATTGCAGAATCTTCTCGCTTTCACCAAAAGGTCTCTTCAATTAATTGCCTTATTTTCATATCTTTTTGGAGGAATTACTGAATGAGAGAAAGCAGCTGTAGGCTACTTCTGGAAGAAAAAAAAAAATAAATAAAAAAATTCAAAACTCAAGGCTCCTAACTAAAACACCTTTGTGTGAAACACTGCTGGCTTAGACCTGACTTAGGCATATCACACCGAGAAAGACGACACACAGATGTACTGTTTGATTGACTACAGCGGGTGCTTAAGATCATAATTTATCTGATTTAAGTGCTATTACTGTGGCCATGTTGCCTTCTCAGTTGCAGTTACGGCAATATTTAAGAAAAGCTCCTAAATACCAGAATATCATTGTGCTGTTTGAAGAGAGATCAAACAACAAGCTCTGACCTAAAGCAAGTACCATGTAAAGATAAAGTAAGGCAAAGAAAGGGGGGAGGGAAAACCAAACCAAAACAGAACAAAACTATATTTGGAGAAAAGTGGTACCAAAAAATATCCAAGATAAAACACAGGTGACCATATCAGACAAGACTTTCTGTACATCAGAAATACCTCTCTTCAGCTGCCTCCGCTGATTTCTATGAATAGAAATGGTTATAATAACCAAACCAAAGGCAAGTGCTTAGGAATAAAGAGAGGAATAGCAGGAAGCAGCAGGATCCTTTTCAAAGATATGTGCCTCCACAAAAGGTGGGTTTGGTAATTAATATCTGGAACTATCCACAGCCTTTTCCCTTGGAGAAGACGTAAAAGGTATGTAAATTTAGTTAAATGGGTGGGATTTTTTTTTTTTTTTTTCATATTTAACCATTAATCTGCCAATGCGTCACTAAAAAAATCTCTGCCCAAGAGAAAGGTGCCAAATGGAACAACCATATGATTAGTGTAGGCATGCAATGTATTTTTGGGGGGAATTCTCAGCATCTTCCTCTGTTGCTATCAGAGTCATTGATTAATATGAGATAGTGCTCCAGGCTAGCACTTTCCAACAGCCTCCAGGCAACCTAACAGAGTGGATGTCAGGAAATTAGAGACGTCAGAGGCCCAGGAGTTTAACCTGCTAGTTTTCCTGGTAATGCAGAAGACTGTTTCAAGGAAGGAATTCAGAAAGAAGGAGAGACAGAAGGATTTCAGAAGGAATTTGGAAGGAATTCAAAAGGATTTCAGAAGGAATTCAGAAGGAAATCAGAAGGAATTCAAAAGGAATTCAGAAGAAATTCAGAAGGAAGTTGGAATTCGGAAGGAATTCGGAATTCGGAATTCAGAAGGAAGGAAGGAACTCGGAACTTGGAAGGAAGGAAGGAATTCAGAAGGAATTCGGAAGGAATTTGGAAGGAAGGAAGGA
>JAWWLT010000092.1:67436917-67461386 GCA_035040995.1 Premnoplex brunnescens | reverse complement strand
CCCCCTTTTTTTTTTTTTTTTTTTTGCAAGAACTTTCCAAGGTTTTTTTTTTTTTTCTTCCATACATCATCTGTTGTGATTCCATGATCAGCAAAATGTCTATCTATAACCCTTTGTATATTGCATTTTTTTTTTTTCAGACTATACTGTACTATTGTTGTTGAAAGTGAGAAATAAGCATAAGTCTTCTTTTCAAGTGGGCAATGGCTCAGTGCTAGAATGAGTTTGTATATATGTTTATTCTTTGAATATATCTTATTCCCACAAGTAATTTCTTATGTGGATCTGCTCTCTCTCTCTCTTCTACTTTATACCAAACTTTAACTAAACTTTCCTAGAGAACTTCCATGCCACATTCTGACACAACATTCCCAATTCCTACTTCATCTTCCTGCATATATGTTTGTAGATTTGAATATGCTCCATCTTCTTAAATTTCAAATTTAAGAGTTAATTTCGTTTTTTACTAAGCAGTTTTAAAGCAAAACTTGAAGGACTGAGTTTGTGTTGGTTTGTGTTTTGTGTTTGTTTGGGGTTCTTTGTTTGTTTGGTTTTAGATATTTTTGCTTCCTTCCATCTTTGGTACTAATTTTAACTTCTATACCTCCTGATTGTGAGATAGCCAGATATCCAAGCCTGCAATAGTTGAGATATGAAAGTTTGCACTGTGCTGTAATGTACTTTTCATAATGACTAAGGATTCTATTTCCTGCTTACCTGAAGTGCACAATTTCCAATATTGTGTTAGAAACTGCTTTAAAAAACAAAGTGATAAAAGGAAAAAAAACAGTCAAATGAATACATTTTCCACATCCTGATGATGTGTTTAACAGTTCTAACATGTCTAACATTAAAATTTTGTCAACAAATCACACAAACGGCAATTTGCACACAGAAATCAATTTACCGTGCAACTCTCCACAACACTGGCTTATAATTTATTTCCCCTATAAAAAAATTTACTTTCATATCTAATTGTATTCTTCCAGAAGAGTGCAGAAGAAGAAAAAACTACACATTTTTCTTGCCTTGCAAGAGGCGAACAGGCAACAGGACAAGTAGTAATAAAGATAAAGAAACTGGCTAGAAAATGAACAACGATGTCTTCAGTAAATGAAAAATTAGCATTGAGCCACATACTTGCTCCTTCACTGATTGGGTGTTTTGTTCCCATTGGAATACAATTTATTGGAAGGAAATGAGAAATTTTTGCATTGGCTTGTTATGGGAACATAAGGGCCAGAGTTATGGCTTTCAAGGTCTTCCTTTGTCCACAGTTCTTACTCTAAAAATGTCAAATACAGGAGGCTTCAGACAAAGATGTCTGAAAGGGTGTAATAAGCCAAAGAGAGGCAGACTTCCCACATGGAATCTTACTTCCTACTCACCTCATAGTTGCATACCAGACAGTTTTATTCTTGTTTCTTCTTTAATATCTTTTGTTATCTGTGTGTCCATAGATAAACACATAATCAAAAGTACTTTTACTATGCATTGCATATTATGTATTGTGTTATATATAACATTGCAAGTTATATGTCATATATTAACATGTTTATAATTTCTTTTCTAAGACAGATCACATAAATAAAGACCTTATTTAAGTAAAAACTTGAAAGTTGCTGAGCACACAGATGCAGAAACATATTTTGAGAATGAACTGTCCAGTGTAAATGTTCACTGTGTACATTCTTTTAAAGAATTTCATGCACTACCTTTGATGGGAGCGAAGTCATAACTTGCGATCTGTGTCTGTGTAATCTGATCCTAAAATGAAGGCACCATGTGGATGCAAAGCCTTCGACTTCTGTCATTTCCCCAATCCCTCTACCTTTTCCTGTAGGACTGAGATTAGGAGAGGAGGAAGCATAGACTTAAGATCTGAAAATCATTAAGTGGAGATGATCCTCCATTCAAACAAAATCATCTATTAGAATAAGCTTTCTCCTGATGGGAACCACTAAGTTGTCATGAAAGTGGTTGCCCTGGCAACAGCATCACCTGATAGGCATCTCTGGTCACCTAGAAGAAGACAAATTGGTTGGGTAACTATGGCAAAGGCTATAATAAGGCAAGGTCCTGGCCATTCTCTCCTTGCAGGTCATGCTGAAAGGGAGGGAGATGTGGAAGTTACTTTGCTTATTACAGCAGAAACCTGGGACTTCTAAATTCATAACAACTGTGCTGTCTTGAGAGGGGTTGAGGTAGTGCTGGGCAATGCATGGTTAAAACTCTGTCTATGTCAAAAATGGCTTGGGACATGTGTGCAAAAATCAGCTTTTCTCCCTACTGCTGTCTTGAGAACAATACCAGCACCAGAGGTTTTTCAGTGTCAGTTGTATTAAGTGAAAATTACAGTGAGACCCTGAAAACACTGAACTATGGATCCCTCTCCTCTGTGGGAATGAAAGGTGAGGTGTTTAAAGTCCCAAAATTCAACAGAGAGGGCTTGATTAAATATTAATCCTACACATAACTAGGGAACAGGATAGCAACCTATTGAAAGACTGTTCATTTGTCTTTAGCTCTCCTATATATTTAGTTATTAAGTGAAACATTTTATTTATAAGCAGTTTTGTCTATTGAAGTAAATATGTGTTTTCTCTAACTTCATCCAGCTTAAATGTGTCTGTCTACTCCTAATCAGCTGTAGGATGGGATGAATGGGTTTTCAGAAGTATTTAATTTTATTATCTGCAGAGGAAGTATAGTCAACTTTTTATGGGGTGGCAAAAGCTGCATGATATGAATCCCAGCCTTCTGATCCGCCACTTCAAAATTTATCCCTAGATATTGCCACTTGAATAATATTAAACATTAAGAATATCCTATATCTAGCTCTTACAGCAACCTCTAATTCTATTGATAAAATCATCTTTCCCATGAAGTGTGAATAGTTAAAGCTCTCCCTTAAGCCTTTTATTTTTCTGAACATTTAGATGCCATTCAATATTTATAGCTACATTTCCAGTTGCACTTGTAAACACCAGAAGGTGGGAAGATTTGAAGCCTAAATACAGGTTGCTGAGCCTGGTCAGATGTTATATTTCAGATGCCAATAAGGACATTTGCATACAAACTGTACTATCAATATCTCATTTCAGTAGTCTAAAAGACTTGCTGTAATGGGTAATTTATTGTTTCTTGCCCATTTTATAGACTGCATTTGCACTTAAAGATCTCAAGCAGGACAAAATGGGAGACTCCCAAATCCTGTGAGAAACAGAATGTTGAACATTATAACTGTTACTAAAAATAATAGTAATAAAAAGGGGAATGTGTTTTCCCCCCTCTTTCCATTCCCACAGGAAATCTGCTTGAGAAAATTGAAAACTATTTTATTTTATTTTGTTAACATCCAGATGTTACCTGAAAGTGCTTTAATAAAAGTTTTTCTGGTAACTATTGTGAATATTCCACTTCTTTCTAGATCAAAATTTTAGGTCAGCTGGCACCTTCCATCACAGAAATTGGCGTCCCATTCTTGTAGTGTTGTTTGTACTGTGGTAATAATTCTTTGTAAAGGCATGGTGCATCTCTTTTGAGTTTTGGAGAGTAACATAGACTGTGATCTGAGAGCCCCACATATACTGAGGTGGGATATGTGAAACAAAACTATTTAATGACAATTTTAGAAGCTTAAGTAAAAATATTTTAAGAGTCAAGCTAATGAAAAATAAAGAATCAGCAGGAAGTTCTTGGTTTTCACAGTAGGGTGGGCAGGATCAGATGAGACACGAAGGACCCGTTTTCTGCCAAAGAAAATTATTGATTTTCATTCAATAGCATAATACCTCCTGGTGAAAGTACTGACCACAGGAAAAGGGAGAGTGGAAAGAAGAGATTGCCCTCATCAGCATTTCTATCCCAGAAATCATCGTCAAAGAAACATCTATCATATTGCATCCATTTCCCTCACGTCATTGCAGCAAACAAAACACATGGAGTGTTTGAAATCACAGTTCTCTTCCATGCTTGGTTGCTACATCCCTGCTCACAAGTTAGCAAAACCCTATAGGGAGCAGAGAAGGCTTCAGCCACTATGCAATTAATAAATACTATGGCACCTCTCCAATGAGTGCTTTTGTCTAACTTCAGTGACCCCTGGGATGTCGTTCCCGTCTCTTCTTCTAAGATTGTGGGGTTTTTTTATATTATCTGACTCCCCTGGTGTGTTGACAGACTCTTTTGTCCAAATTTAGTCTGATGAACTTCAGTAAGTTTTGAATCAAACAACTGATTCTTGCTGTAGCTCCTATCCTTATTGAACATTAACAAAATGAAATTATATTTCTTTGAACTGTTACTTTTCCTACCATATTTCACAAACAAGAAGGATCACTTCTTCCCTGAAATATATGTATTTCATCTGACATTTAAAAATAAATACTTTAGAAGACTAAAAATTATACATTTTTTCTTCTCCACTCTATTTGCAAGTATTTTGATCATCTTCTCAGACTGGTCAATATCAAACTTGCCAGTTTTAGTCTGTTCTGTTTAAAGAAGGGAAGGGACAAATCCAGCACAGCTTACAAACTCTCTGAGGCCTCCAGCAAGTGTCACCATTATCCAAGATAAACTCACATCAGAACAGACGCCTTAATTTACAACTAGGTTTTATATTCCACAAATAATTTATTAAGATACGGAACATTCATCCATTGGGATTTAGAAATAAGCTCATATCCTGTACAGATTGCACATTTCAGATTCAAATTGGAAACAAAGGAGTCACCAAATATTATTAACACAGCTGCAGTGTTGTAATGGATGCTGAGGGTGGCTTCCAGCTGAGACACTATCAGCATGGTGCTTACTGGCACAACCACAAGAAGGGTCCCATTTGGCATGCCTCAAAGAGCCCTTCGGAAAGATGGGGATCTGGCTTGAATGCTTTTCTTTAACAAAGCAACAGAAGCCTGGCTGTGGATGCATGTAAGTAGTTCTGTGTTTTGGATAAAGCTCCTCTTGCACTGACATTTAACTTGTCCCATTGACTGAGCTGAATAGAAAGTTATGGGGCAGAGAATTCTCCTAATCTCAGTGAATTTGCTTCAATGTCTAAGTGCCAAGTTGAAAAATGAATATAATATATAACAAAAAAAAAATAAATTAGAACAATCAAATCCATTATAACTATATCTTATATGCATCATTCTTTCCATGTTTTTGTACTACTTGCTCCCTGTGCAGAAATATAGTCCATTTTAATTTCACACAATTCATGCTTAGGGGGAATTGCTCCTTTTGGAAAACTGACACTAGCATTTGTCAGGAGACAGCTGTAGCAAAGGTGGTCTGCAAAATCTGTGGGTAAGGTCTTACCTGCAGATTTCTAGCAGGTCTTACTGGAACATTTAATGATCAGAGAGACTGAGTCTAAGATGGCTGTCAGGCTCCTCTTGGAGGCAAAGCTTGCCTGTATCAGTAAATCTGACCAATTCAGTTGACGGTTGGCTAAAAAAACTTCCAAATTGGTAGAATTTTCCTCACAGGATATAATTACTGCCTCCACTTTGATTTATAAAAATAAATACCTACATTCTAACCATGGACTTTTTTGCTTTCAAGGAAGTCTGACTAGCACAAAGAACAGCACAATACCGGCTCAGTCCTAACTTCACTAACTATTGTGAAAACATCAGAATTGTCCTCTCTTTTGTTCACTGTATTCCATGGGAAACAAGTTTATGACTTTTCTTCTCTCAAAAAGTTCAACCTAGTCTGTATGAGTAGCCAAAAAACTTAAGGATAATGACTGTGTCAATTTTCTGCTTGATGGCTGGTTGTATCAGAGACAAGATTTTCAGAGTCAGGACTCAAACAATTAAGAAAAAAAATATAATGAAAAAAAAAATAAGGGCATCTACTTGTTCAGTATCCAAATGCAATACAGTTTCTAGCATAAACCTGGAACAGTAAACATACTTAGATGTATAAATAATAAAAAATAAATCCTTCCTTCAAAATCAAAAACCCCTTCAAAATCAAAACCCTCTCAAAATCAAAAGATAAAACCCTACCGTAATTTAGAAAAGAAAAAGAATTTTACTTTGTTTTGTTTTTTGTTGTTTTTGTGCACTGCATTCCACAGACCAGATGAAGCATGAATCATAGGAAAGAGATGTGAATAACATAGTTTGGAATCATACAAGGTTTTTAGATGTTCCTGAGGTCATCTAAAAATGCATGGATGTCTCAACAGGTTAGTAGACAACTTTTGGTTCCCTACTATGTTGTCAAGTTTCTGCAGATCAGGTTTTCCCTAGCCACAAGTTTTGGAGAAGACTTTGCTCTTTATTCTCCATTTGTTCTACAGTAGAAATAACTGTCCAAGCAACATCACAGTCCCAAACTCTTAAGCATCATATAAACATTTATTGAGGCAGTTTGAAAAATTTCTCAGGAAAATGACAGTGAGGGAAATGACAGAATACTGTAATTTATTTGCAAGTAAGAAAGGTCAGACAGCAAAATGCTTCTTTTGTGAAGTCACATGGGAGGCTTCTCCTTAGGGCAGAGGATTAAGAAAATTTTATTTCTCGTGGTATTGGCTTCACCATTCTCTTGTCCTTCCTCAAAGGCAGTATTGCTCACACAGATTTTACAGAAACCAGTATTTTGTATCTATCAAATATTCATCCAAACTCTTCCCTGAGTTTATGTGGTAGAAAGTTTGCATGCACTTTTTTCTGTGGACACATACCATAAAATACATTTCAGTAAGCCAACAGCAGGAATCATAATGTTACTTCTTTAACAGGACATTTTCTGCCCATATTTGAACAAAGACCTCTAGGATTAAGTGTCACTTACATTGTTCCCCTTTGTTCATGTACCTATTTGTTCATGATTCATTTATGTTAAAAGAAACAACAGTCCCAAAAATAGAAGAATTAAATTGTAAATCAAAGAAACATACACATATGTGCTGCTTTCCCATCACTTGGCTGACCACTGAACTATAGGGTTCTTCAAATAAAAACAAGCAAAAAAAAGCACAAAATAATTTCATACAACCCTTATACACTTATTAACAATCAAATTCCACTACAGAAATTAATTACTCTATGATCCAAAAAGCAAAACATAATTTTATATTCAGTCAACTGCTGAACAAAAATATTACCTTATTCTTGGGTTCAAAGGGCTTGGGATGTTATGTATCTTATTGTTTTCACACATTTTACCTACCAGGAAGGCAGTTCTCCACTGTTTTACAAGAGAAAATAAAATATTCTTTGTACTTAATCTAAATATCCATGTTATTAAAAGCACAAAAAAAAAAAAAAAAAAAAAAATTACTCCATACACTTTGAAATTAACAATGAGGCATACCATCTGTATTTTAAAAAAGAGTGTTTAAACGGGGTTTTTAAACCTTAAGATTATATCTGATGTACCAAACTATTTAGAGGTAATTGGAACAAACAGTGAGCCATTTTATCCACTGTTTCACGAATAACAGAGATAGCAAGAGCAGTTCTCAGGCAGGATCTGTACAAAGGAATACTTGCAGACCAAATATGACTTTATATTTGAGTTCATATTTCACATTTTCTGCTGTTCAATGTCTATTACACATTTTGTCTGTGTGTGAGCTAGGAAACCTGTGGGTCTCCTATGACTACCACTTGTGGGACTTTCACTGTATTTAGCTAAAATCACAGCAGTTCAAGACCTCTATTGTAAAAATTCCTCAGCAGATCCTAAAGTTGATAATTTTGTAGACCAGGTGATCTCCTGCTCAAGTTCTTGGAAAGGAGAAATGTTCTTATGAAGTTATGAAGTCATATCCTTCCTTTAGTCCAAAACTGGATGCTTGTGAAGACTTCTGTTTTACAGTTGTTGATCCTTCTCAGCTGAGATTCCAGAGCAAATCTCCAGACTGTTATGTACAGGTTTAAGGGCTGTACAGGATTCTTCCAAAAGCAATCTGTTTGCTATGCACAAACCTTTATCAAAATTATTGCTGGAAGACAATTTCTTTTACTCTGTAGGAATGTCCTGTTAATTAGTTACTCCTTTTAGTCGTCTTTCCCTAATAAGTCAGCTGTATGAAATAACTAGATCCTCCACTAAACTGTGGAAATGAATATTAAAATGTGAAAGCCAAGGATTTCCAGACGTCTCAAAGGCAAACAAAGTAGGGAAAGACAATGAAGGGTATGGGGTGGGAAGTAGATTAGGAAGATGCAATGCTGCAAGTGTCTATTGATGTTATAAGACTTACTAGGTGCTTTGTTTCTCATGAATGTGAAATGATGTCCTCTGCTACAAGCACAGGCATATCCTTAGTAAGGAGATCCATCGGTGAATTGTAAATGATTAAATATGACCTAGAAAATGTAAAGAGCTCAAAACAGAACAAATACAGTTAATGACAGTACGGACATTTCAGATTCAGTTCCTTATTATGACCTCAGATTATGTTTGGAGGGGCTAATATAGGCACCTGTTTTGGTCTTTATACAGTCTAAGAAAACAAAAACTACTCCTGATTGTATGCTTATGCCACATCTTGGTGGTTTATTTCAGAAGCTTAGTTTAGATTTCTTAACATCTGGAATGTAGATTCCTGGAACCACAGAGTGCTTCTGAGGGTGCAAACTGGAGTCACAGGCTCTTTGTACCATGAAGAAAGCTTGTTCAGTGCCACTGAAGAGTAATTCATGGTGTACTAGTGAAATGTCTGCCTTCTCATTATCTAGGTAGGAACCTAAGCATTGCTGTTGGTTGACTATTTTCCTAAGCTGAGTTACCATAATCATTACAAGCAGTAGCATAGGCTCAGAGACATTGGTAGTTTGGAGTTTCACTGTAATACTTTCAGGATACAGATCAGTTGCAATTGTTCAGGCAATTAGTTGGAGTGGTTATGATTTACACTGCAATAGCCTAGTATTTGTGGCTTACCCTAAAATATGAAGTACCTCAATTCCTACAAGGAGAAGGAAGTATCATAGATGATCTGCTCCTGTTTCTCAGAAAAGTATCTTTACCATTGGTAAGGGAATAAACACTGCTCTAAACTTCTCAAAGAGCTCACAGGGCTTTGTATGTCTAAAGCACAATGCAGCATAATTACATTTAGTGTTGTAAATATGTGTAATCAAACAGGAGGGTTTTTTTATGATTGCCTTGCAATGGGAAGTGTCAGCCACCCCATCCCTAACATATCCTTTCACACATATTCATTTTCCTTTATAAAAGACTCAAAACTGGGAGATAGCAAGTAGGTTGGGCAGGAAAATAAGCAATGCTTCCAGAAGCAATTCCTTTAAGTAATGGAGATTCTTCTATGAGCTTGCTCTGACTGCAGGGGATAAGTTATAAGGGGTCTTCTGGGCTATCAATCCAGTGCCAGTTAGCACAGGTTATCGTATGTTGTATGCATGCTTGTTTTGTATCTACAACTGAGTAAGAATATTAAGTATATCATCAGAGATATTCAGGACAGAAGAAATATTGCATTTTACTCAAAAGTTTCCTTGGGAAGCTGTCTTTCAGATAAAAAGAAACAAAAAAACAGTACTTTCTGATGGCTTGTGGATCTGACTATGTTTTGAATTTGCAGAAAAGTAACATATTCTAATTCATATTCTAATTCTGTGACTATCTAGAGTTCAAAACCAGTCTGCTGATTGGGACACTCCCTGTTCTAACTATAAAACAAAAAACATGAAATAAAACATGTGGTGGATGTTTTTGGAAGGAGTGTATATGAAGACAAAATATCCCAGACTCTGGTTTTGCAAAGATCTATTTTTTATCTTTTCTCTGTATTTTTGTTCTTGTTGTGAGTTTTTTTGTTTGGTGTTTGTTTTTTTTTTTTTGGTTGGTTGGTTTTTTTTGTAGTTTGTTGGTGGTCTTTTTTTTGTGTTTTTTTTTTTGTTTGTGTGGGGATTTTTTTGTTTGTTTTTTTAAGGGAAACTGCTGTCGTCTTTGTGAAATGTGGTTAGCAGCTCTGTTTACTTCAAAAGTAATCACTTCTTGATTCAAACTGCTTCACCAGTAAATAGAATATCTTAGGATATTAATTATATGGGAGAGAAATCTGTGTGAAGAAGCTGTTACAATTCATTACTGTACAAGAACTATTCAGAGAAGAGAGAAAATGTAAGGATAGAGATAATTGTTATTGCCTCAGTTTCTTATGGTATTGGGATAGATGGATTGGAAATGGGTTATCTTTCTGCCTTGTAATAAAGTGGGTACACACACAGAGCACAAAGAGGAAAGTTAAAGCATAGCCAAACAGCATTACATCAGCGGAGCTGCAGACTGTCTGCTGGGAGCTCGGGAGCCCAAAGCAATTGCAGGTGTGGTACTGTGCTAGGGGATTAACCTCTTAGCAGCTGGTTTTCTCCAAAAGCAAGAAAATAAATCACAAAGTGTAACAGCAAGAGAATACAGCTAAAGGGAGCTATTCCAAATTTCAGTTGACTGTTAAATATTTCTGCTGCTTTTATTTCATTTATTATGCAATAGTGTACCCATCTGTTTATTCCTGTGTCCAAGTATAAGAAATGGGATATTTCTTCCCCTTCCATAAGTAAACTGAATTAAATATGCCTGTGACTTCATTTTTTCACTGTTCAGCACTGAAATACCAGTATTCATTACCCTATGTAAAGCTTTAGAGGGTCTCAACTCTCACCCATACTCTGTCATTTAGACCACTACTTCTAGGCTGAATAGTAAAATAAAAGTACTGTTCATTTAGAATTTACTTATGTAATGTTCCTGGTTCATATCAGTATGTGGGTGTGGAAAGGTAAGACTAGAGATGATGATCATGTTTGATACAGTTTTTAATAGATTTGTATCAATGCTTTGGATAGAAAATACTCAAAGTTAAAAGAGAAAAGTTCAACTTGTTCCTCATCCCCTTCCCCAGTCCCGAACAAGACTCAGCTGAAAATTGCTAGAGGGAAGTGGAAACTGCAGCTTTAAATAAGTTTTTCATTTTCAAAACAGAAAAATTCATGTTTATTCTTTCCTTTACAATTATAGGAGGAAAAAGACAGATTCCCCCTCCCTCCCCCAAAAAAAAAAAAAACCAACCAACAAACAAACAAACAAAAAAAACCAACCAAATATATTAAACCATTTTTTTTCCATCACAGAAAAGATGCTATTTAGCAAATCATTGATATCCTGTAGCTCTATGTTCACATCCACGAATGCTGTCTCACCCATTTTGGACTGTAGAACTTCAGATTAAGATTGCTAAAGCATTTGTAAATGTCTCTTTAAATGATAAATGTACTGCCCCATTCAATCTCTTGTACCTTATTCTGATTAATTTGCAGATCAGGATGAAGTATGCTTCAATTACTGTGCTCAGTAGGGTTTTTTGTTTGTTTGTTTGCTTATTATGATAATAATATTTAAAAAGAACTGGTGCTCCACATTGTAGAATTCACATTTGCAAACCCATTCATATTTAAAGAACAATGTTTCATTCCAAAGCTGATCAATGATTTTCACTTGGGTCCTACCCTCCCATTTAAGCCAATATTTAGAATATGTTTCTACAGTGAAGTATTCCCGGTAGAAAACTTGCAAGTCTAGAAGTGTGCAATTTATTTCAGTTTAACTAGGCCATAACAATGCCCTCAAGCGGATACATATCTGTAATCTCTAGCTGCTCATCAGAGCACTGTGTTTTCAAACTGAGAACTGAGTTCTCAGAGTTGTGTGGTACAGGGGAGCAGGAACACATCCAAAATTTTGTCCTGTGGCCATGAAAAATTCTCTGTACATCCTGTGGTGTCCTGTAAAGAAGGAAAACAAGTTATACACTGGCTGAAGTAACTCAGATCATTTGCAGACTTCTGGGGAGGAACAGGACAGTGGGCATGAATCCAGTGTGTCATGTGCAAGACCAAGGCTGGAAAAAGGCATCTCTCAACCAAGAGTGATGACAAACACTGGTGCTTCAAACCTGAGTGGTGGAGGTAGGTGGTGATGTCTCAAGATTAAACTTGCATTACATGTAAATAGTCAAGCAATGTATCACACATGTGCATGCTCATAGTGCAAATCCCACTGGTGTTCTGGGCAACACAAACAAGATGCTAAAAGGTTTATTGGGAGTCTGAATTTGTGCTGGATTTAGAGTCACAGTGTTTAGGGAATGATGTCACAGGAGCAAGTCAGATGCCAACTATCTCCCATCCCATGAATCTCTCTTGACTAAAACTCATTATCTTTTCTTTATGTAGAAACTGACACAGACTGTTTGTCATTTTCAGTTGCTCTCTGCCCTTTACATCTGTGTTGTTGCACTATGATTTTCAGTAAAATCCACCCAGTTTTGGCTGTTATGAACTACACTCATAACATCTTAGTCTCTAGACTCTTTTTTCCAGGTATTGAGTTCATTATACTGACATTGTCCACTTCTCCCTCTGTATTTTATAATCCTATTTTCTCTTGGCAGTAAAAGGGGCTGCCTAAAACTTTTTTTCCATTTTCATAGCTCACTTTGACCTAAATTTTCACATTCTTAAAAACTTCTTTTTTCCCCTTGACTTCTACAAATTGCATGGTAGAAAACTTTGGGTTTTTTTCTTCTCCCAGTGAGCATGTATCAGCTTTAGTCTCGTCTCTTCAGACATAACTGAAGTTAATGCAAAATTTCTCAGACATTTCATAGAGGCTTAGTGATTTGCCAGGGTGACCGGTGTATGATCATCTTCTAATTGGCTTGGAAATGCCCCAGTGCATTGCAACCTCCTTCAGTGCTGAATGGACCAAGTGCATCCTCATGTTTCAAAGATCTCAAAGAAAGTTAATGGTTGACAGCAACACAGCAGGAGTGGAAAAGGAACTGCGATCCTTTCTATAAATACTGAAGCAAAGACACAGACAAACAATTGAGGCAGTAACAGCACTGGAAACAAAAAGGTTTTTTAACAGATCCTGAGTCATCCATTATTTCTGCATGTTTTATATTATGGCCCCCTGCACCCTAAGTATCTGGAGGAAGATGACCCCATCACAGAGATGGAAGGGAGAGTTTAAGGGCCATTGAGCACTGTGATTTTTCTCACTTTATCACTATTACAGAAAACCTGTGCTAAATAACATGATGTTGGTTTGCTGTGAAAATTCAGAGTATTTAATGTGCTAACCAATTTCTTGTTGTCTTTCTCCTTTGGGGCTTATGGTTTAGCACCCTCTTTGGCTTGTGGCACCCAGTTGTGCACAGCAAGGGTCAGACTAACAAAGTGAATGTTCCTGCCATCCACCAATGTACTTTATTCACTTTCACATTGCACTAGACATGGGCCTAAAGCACCTCCACAGACACAAGCCTCCTTGAATGCCTGGGAACTTAATATCCAGAACCAAATATGAACTTCATAGTTGACTGACCATGCACTGAATTAAGCCTCTGTATCTAAATGTGATAGATGCTATCTTGGCCAAGACACTGATGTCTGAACAAGGAACTTCCAGTTCCAAATAAAAGCAAAAAATCTTGTATCTTAAGGAAAAAAGAAAATCTTTTTTGCTCTGTATTGTGTCTTGTAACACACTGCTTGGAGGCAGACACCTTCAAAATTAAATGGCAGCAAACTCAGGTTTATCTGTATTTTATCTTCATTTCACAAGCATTTTAACTTGCTTATCATCTAAAAATCTTATTAGACTGTACAGCAGAAAATACTGCAGAACTTTTCACTTCAGAAAATTGCTGTTAGGAGAATTAACTATGGTTAAATGTGGCAGAATACTGCCCAGTTCTCTCCTTACAGTGGCCAGGCACTCCTTTAAACCTTTTTTAGGTGGCTGGTATGGAAGTTGGGATTTTTAAATTCTTAAACTTCATTATATTCTGAAAGAAGAACCTAGAACTTCTGTATCAATGGCAGAGAAACAAAAGGAGAAGCAAAACAAATTTGTAAGGTGCAGATAGATTTATAGGAATGGAAAATAGTATTATCATGATGTAGTTTAACCAATGAATTTCATTCATTAGGATGTACAGCAAATACTTATCTTATGGATTAATGACCTTCACAGGGTGGGGGAAAGTAAAAACTTGATGAAATGATATTAGGTAACTGTGAGTCCATCATGTTTCAAAGTTATTCTAGTTTTGCTGTTATAAATGGCTTTATACTAGGAAGGTCTTCCAGCCCCTGAAACGTTCATGCAATGACTTTTAGCTTACAGCAGTCTGTGACAAATTTACCATATGTATTGACTACAGTCAAATCACCTCTTAGCCTTCTCTTTAATAAACTAGCTAGTCAGAGCTGCCTATGAGCCATGTTTAGAAGGCATGACTTATCCTTTTAGCCCTTTTTCTGAACCTCTTCCAACTTTCTCTCTATCTATATAGCAGGAACAATAATGCTTACCGTATCACATAAGATCAGGACCTATTATTTCGTCTTAATTGCTAATCTCTAGGATTATGTTCAAACAGAAACAGGAAAAGTATATTGTTATTGACAAGCATTTAACAAAAAAAAAAAAAAAAAAGTGAATGTCCCATTTGTTAGATTTAATACAGTCATTTATTTTCCCTCTTAGAGAAAACTGGAATGGGCAAAAAGGGAGAAGCTGTGAGGATGGCATTGGTGGTGAAAAACTTTTGTCAATGCCCTCTGGATGATGACCAAATGTGCCCCAACCAGCATTGCTATCTGGGCAGTTAAACTGATACATCTCCTCCCACTCCAGTGCCATTTGCTGTGACTCAGCAGGCACTGTGGGGACTCTTTACAGCTAGCATGCAGGTGTAGGACATTACACGAATGAAGTGAGGATAGTTTGCTTGATGATCACAGCTGCAACAGTGACAGTCATTGACCCTGGCTGTTGAGAGTTATTTGCTTTGCATTAATCGGTAAAGCACTTCAGCTATTTATTTTTCTCCACTTTGCAATCCAAAGACATTAACACCAGCTTTGGAATGATTGCCAGAAAAGGCCATTTCACTTGTCTTTTCCACCTTCTCACTGGGATATTATTTTAAGTTAAATATATCTTTTGCTGTGAGCCACATGGAAGTGTCAGTGTCACAGCTCTACTGCAGGAGTGGGCTAGCAACCAGCTGCAATTTGAAAGCTGCCAATGACACAGACTTCTGCCAGAACAGCTCTGTCAGTGAATGAGAGTCAGATATGCTGTTTTACTGTGAAAGGGGTAAAAGAAGGGATATACACTTGTAACAGTATAAAACATTTCACCTCCAGGGCTTCACCCTCTTACATTGCTGCAAAGACCAGTTTTGGAAGTAGGGCTGTATCTGAACTTAGCCAGTCAAACACTATCCAAGAAAAACACCCCAGGTGAGGCACAGTTAGAAAGACAAAAATCAAAACAGGGGGTTTTGATCCCTATGAAGTTTGTTTAATTTCGGTGATGAAGTCAACAGTGACTAATTCTGAGCTAGGAAAGGCCAGTATGTTACATAAGTGTAATCATGTTACAGATGTCTCTGAGCTGATGTGCAGGGCCCTGAATATATTGAACCCTCCCCGGATTTTCAGAGAATCTTAGAAGGGTTTGTGTTGAAAGGTACCTCAAAGGTCATCGAACCCTCTCTGCCAGGGGGACACCTTCCACTCTAGCAGGTTGCTCAGAACTTCATCCAGCCTGGCCTTGAATTCTTCCAGGGATTGGACATCCTCAAATTCTCTGGGCACCCTGTTCCAGCGTCTCACTGCTCTTTACTTATCTTCATTTATTTCTGTTCTTAAAGCTTCCAGTTTTTTTCAGGTATCTAAACAAGACTATGGTGAACACCATTAAAATTCCCGTACCATGAAAAAAATTAGAGTGTCCTCACCTTCCCTCCCCCCCAAAAAAGAAACAAACAAAAAAAACCACCAAAAAGCACCCTGCACCTAAAGTTTCTCTGTTACTGATATAACATATAATGCTTTTTGGGTTTTTTTCACAAGCATCAAAATCAAGTTTACCTTGGCTACTACTAAAACCTTTTAGAGACAACTAATAAATAGCAGAAATTAATATACACACATATTTATATGTATTTATATATACATATATATACATATTTATATGTATCACATTTATATATATATATCAATATATAGAGCTAATTCCTTCATAGAATTCAAATTATTTCATATAGCTTGGAAAAATTTTTATCAACATGAAAATGAAAAAAAAAAAAAAATCCCAACAGAAATGTGAAATGGTTTGAATGAATTTACACAGCTGGTGGCAGACAGTCTTTCCAGGTTTCACAGTGTTTGACTGGTTAAATCAAACCAGCCCTACTAGTCCTTGAAGCAATGTAAGGCCAGATGTGAAATGCTTTATAGATGGGGTTTTTTCTCCCCCCTTTCTGTTCCAGTGAGAATGGGCCATGATTGTTCTACAGCAAACATCTTCATTGTCTGGAGACCACCAATTTCTAAAATCAGGGCTTTTTTATATCTATCTTATGGTGACTTTTTGAAATTTTGTCAAACTCAGGATAAAATTACTAGCCAGGAACAAGAACATGAGAAACATAAAGGGAACATGTCCACCTGCAATGGTATAATGTGAAAACCATCTCACATAGTTCAATGTATTCACAGTGTCAGTTTTCTCCTCTGCATTTCTTTTTTTTCCCCACAAACAACAAAAAAAGAAAAAAAAATCCACAACCTCCCCCCTCCAAAAAAAACCAAAAAACCACAACCCCACAATCAAAGAAACAAAACAAAGAAACCACAGAAACCCAAAAAAGCTCCACAATAAAAGGTCTTCTCAAAAGTATAGATTAAAGAAAAATATCTTGAAATTTTCTTCTCCTTTGAAGATATACTGGCCTCATTTTCTGGGCAGAATCATACAGAACTGCAGTTGTGTTAATTTGAAACAGAAGGAAAAGATCCTGGTACACAAGGAACCCTTTCCAAATGCATCATCATCTAGATCTCCATGTTTTTAATTATTGGTAAAGAAGAAGCACAAAACCCAATTCTGCTAAAATCTCACGCAAATCTTCTAAAAGTCTTGGGAAAGCAATAATAAATTGCTGGCACTGCCATAGTTTCATGGACACCGTGTTTTCTGCTGAATTGATGTAATAAGAGCAAGAAATGAACTTCACAGGAATGGTATTTCATATCTGCTCTTTTGTATCTTGCAATATCCTTTCTGATCAAGTGCCCTATCTCTGGAGCAAGTATTGATTTTCACAGCTGAAATACAATGTCTCAGCATGCTAACCCCCATTCACACACACTTCCCTGTTCCAACACTTTCTGCCTGTCTTATAATTATAAAATGTTAAAGGTACAGCTGTGCATTTTCTTTAACGTTGAGACATTTATTAAAAAAGAAAAAAAAAAAAAAACAAAAAAAAATCCAAACAAACAACCAAGCAAACAAAAACAACTGAAAACCAAGCACAAAAAGCCTCAACCTTCAAAGCTTTCAAGATCATTGGTATATTCCAGATTTCAACACAACCATTTTAAATCTTTCTAGTGGTTGTTTCTTTCTCTACTTTTAGAAAGAATCTTTCCAATTTTTCTATGATTCATCTCTCAGATATTTCAATTTCTTCTGTAATTTTCTACTTAGCTGTATAATAGTATATATACATTCCATGAATTGCTAGAGATGTGAAATAGATAATTTTGTGCAATATGTACTGTACATATGCCTTCTACTTATGCCATTAAAGCAATTGATGTGGGACATTCTCCTCTAGGGAGGTAACTAATTTATTCCTGTCATGGTAAAACTAATGTGTGATTACGTTACATGTTTTGAATTTATATGCAGGGTTCAGCCCTGTTTTTCCAGTTGTAAGTAAATCTGTGGACATGAGGAACATTACATATCTCTCTTCAACCTGTAACTCCTACTGAGAATGAATTCAAATTTCAGTAGTCTTTTGTAATACCTATAGCAGGTGGAAGTGTTTAATACAGATCCATTCAACCAAACCTCTTTAAAGACAACAGAGAACAATCCAAAATCTTTCAAGGTACTTCACTGGACATCAGAAATTAGAATCTCTCAGGATAAGGCTCATAGATTTAATTCCTGATCCAGTTTAAGCTCTGAGTATTCAATGGTGGTGTGTTTTCACCTATTCTTTTCAGTTGATCCTGTTCTGCTCCCCATTACACCACTGTAAATCCAAAGAGACACCACGGAATTCACAACTGCTATTCTGTTACTTTGTTTCTGAGTGAGGGAAAAAGGAAAAAAAAAAAAAAAAAAAGGAAAAAAAAAGTGACTTCAGACCAGACTTCATTATTATAGAGCTAAGGTGGCCCAGTAGTACCTAATGGCCTTCCAGAATGGAGAGAGTGCCTAAAATTAATCTTCTGAAAACCAAGTAATGAAGCGTTAAGGTACACGTCAATCCGACCTTAATTCTTCCCTCCTTGAGCAATGACCCAATACACTCATAATACAGAGACTTATTCTCTGCCTTTTTGGACAGTTAAGAACTTGGAGGGAACAGGGTATGCATAGGGGAAGATGGGATATGAAACCTTCTTTCTGCTAGGAAAATTTGGCACTTCCATTTCAGATTTGAAAACAAGTTCTTTCCACTCACTCTGCCCAAAGCTGCACAACTCCCCAGGACACTTCAACAACCCCTCTTTTGTCTGACATAGTGTGTCTATATGGACCTCATGAAACCTCTGCATGAATCCTGTTTCCCCTTTCACTGCTGACTTTCCCTGCAGGAAGGAAAGACTTAGATTTTTTGACTATGGTATGACTCAGCAGACCACATCCTTTCAAGTACAGATTTAGCATACTCATGGGGTGCAGGAAAAGCTGGAACTCACAGATCCCCAGACTACAAAAGCAAATCTGCTTTACTTCTCCAGCTAATCTCTCTTCCACTTAATACAGCTTTACTGAATTCAGCTGGAAAACAGATAATTCCCAGGGTCTGTTAACAGCACCCAGGAACTGCAGTTGTACTTCATGATTTTGGTCTGACTCTTGTCTTCTTCCTCCGCTTTACCTCCCTTCCTCCCTAGACTGTCTCCTCTAGTTTTGTGGCAGTGTTTCTGCATACCCTTAGTTTATCCAACCACCCTTATTCCATTATATCCTTCTTCATAACTGGTATAATGACAATGTTACTTTATCCAAAAATGTTGAGTTTTTCCTGTTAAGGGACTGCATATTAGCAATGCTTGACCTTAAGCACATTCAGGTCCACTGTTCAGCAAACACGATTATATTACCCTCACCGTCTTTCATCTTCCCCTCTAGTTAATCAGAGCTGGCACTCTGTTATAATAATTCCCCATGTGGAAAAGGAGCAACATGTCCAGCAGCCTTTCTCAGACATCTGCCTCGAGAATGTGTAATTTATTATCTTTCAGAAGTGGTTAAATTCCCTTCTAAATTAGTTCTACAAAATTAGCAAAGCACCTTTTTCAGAGTTTGTGTTGTGTTTCGTTTAGTATTTGGGGTTTCTGTTTGGTTTTTTGTTTGTTTGTTTGTTTGGGTTTGTTTGTTTGTGTGTATGATGGTTATTTTAGGTAAAAGAACCTGCCTTCTGTGAGCCAGACAAGATCAAGGGGGTAAGTTGACCATCCCTATGGGTGTCTAAGAGCATTTCAAGAGCTGTCAAGTTGATAGTGAGAAACAGCTTGATTAGAGGTGATCTTGCTGTGAGAAGAAGGATGTGCTTCACTTCAGACTCATTGTGATATAGAATCGTAGAATCACAGAGTAGTTTGGGTTAGAAGAGACCTTAAAGATTGCCTAGTTCCAACCCCCTGCCATGGGCAGGGACACCTTCCACTAGACCTGAATGCTCACACATGCCTATGGGTGGCTTTTTACCAAGGAACGGGTGAGAGATTTTAATGTATAAGGTCATCTCTTATCTTAAACCAAACGTGTTCTGTACAGTAGACTGCAAGAAGCAGTAGAAAAAGCATGGGTTCCCTGCTGTTTCTTCTTCTAACATATGTGAATATGATTTGGTTTCAATTATATCAGCTTGCCTCTTGCAATGACTTAATGGTTGCCACCACAACTTTTAACAAAGCTGCTACTTAGTCTTGCTATTTCTGCATATACTTTTACAGAGTACTGAATACATCTTTTGATCTTTCCTTTCAGGAGAAGGAGGAGCTCAACTACAGGTGAGATAAATGGAAAACTAGTCAAAAACAGAGTAATCATTTTAAGTTTTAAACATGCCAGGAAAAGAATCACACCAAACAAACCAATCCAAAAAGACTCTTTTGAGAAGCAGCTGATCCAAATGCTAGGGCTAAAATACCACATCTAAAATACCAAGTATTGAAACATTGACATTTTTCCCAAGAGGCACAGCAAATTTCAGCCTGACAAAGCATATGGATTTTATATAGATACAAAATCTGGCAAAAATGCCAGGAAGAAGGATCTGAGAAGAACGTGTTAAGACACATGTTCTCCATGATGGTCTGTGATGCTTTCAGTCAGAAAATGGGTCTCAGGTATAAAGATGGGAGATCTGAGCTTCCTACAAAGTAAAAAGAGTATAATTTTCTCATAATTATATTATTTCTGTGTCCAGTTTTATGATTCAGGTACACATTTTGTTTTCATCAGTTTGTACAAGGACATTCTTGAACACGTTTGGTGATGGTCCTGCCTTACATTGTTCTCAAGCTCCTCATGCACTGGAGGGTGCTGCCAGCATTTCTTCACTTTGAATAGACTAGACATAATGATTTCAAGAGAGATATTAAAACAGTTTAATCTGAAAACATAAAAAGTTCAAAACCAAAGTATTATAATCAACCCATTAAAGATTTTTAAAGGAAGAAATAGAAATACATCTGGACCTAAATAAACATGTACAGAAAACATAGTTACTAATTCTCTCACTCTGCTCCCTATTGGTTTTCCAGTTATACCTTTCATTTTCACTCGTGGGAAAACAAAACAAAACAAAACAAAACAAAACAAAACAAAACAAAACAATCAAACAAAAAAAACTTAACCAGACCAAACTAAACCAGAAAAACAAACAAAAAGTACACACAAAACAAAAAAACCCCAACAAAACAAAGAAAGATAAAACAAACAAAAACCTAAACAAATAAGAGTAAAATTAAAAATAAGAAAGAAAAAAAAAGGAAAAAAAAAAAAAAAAAAAAAAAAGGAAAATTAAAAGGAAAATAAAAAGAGTAAAACCCTTTTTAATAAACTTCCCACTGCAGAATCAATACAAGTCTGGACAAGAGTGCTGGATTCTTCTCTCTCTCATGCATCATCAACAAAATTGTCAACAGCTAAGCGTGCTTTGCAAGATCCTCTTTGCCGGCAATGGCTCAATGACAGAAGAATATGGCTTGATTTTCATAACCCAACTTGCACCTCTACTACTGGCAGTCAAGGGAAAAAAAATAAAAATTGTGCTATGGTATGAATCAGGTACATTTGATCCAAAAGTCATTGTGAGATTCTAAAAATGGTATACTCTAGAAAATTTTCCAACTTTTTGTTTGTTTGTTTTTGTTTGATTGGTTGGTTGGCTGAGTTTGTTTGTTTGTTTGTTTGTTTTTGTTGTTTTTTTTTTTTGTGGTTGTTGTTTCAAACTACAGTTTAAAAGAAATAATTCTTAAACTTTCTATGGCATCTGATAAAATTAGCAGTGATGGTTTGATTTCTTAACTGTTTGTCTGCTTGGGTTTATATTTTATTGATGTATCAGTAAAATTGTATTAATATATATATATTTATATAATATGAAGGGAACATTCCTGCTAGGGTGCTAGGGTGAACACTTCTCTCTTTTCTGACATTAATTTAATTGCTTAATATGATTATTCCAAGAAATCAAATAGGAAGCTTATCTCTTTGAAAGTAGTTAGCCTTTTATATATATATATATTTAAGCATCTAAGTTATTAATTTGTTGCAGTAAATAAAAAATTGATATGTTAGGATAAAAGTCAGGAAAAATCCTCTGCCAGCATGTTCACAATCTTATTATTAAACATTTGTGATATGTGATGGGGAATTATCCGTTAATCCAAAATATCCATGGAGTGCTTGAAATACCTGTTTTCCCCCAGATCAGATATATCCTTTCTAAGCAGGTCTTTGTTCTGAATGTAATTCATCATAGTTATCACATGTCACAAAGTGTTACATTGTGTCATTTTACATTGCAACCTGACATAACATGGTGCAATTAAGGAAACACAATGCAGTAGCTCCTATTAAAATTAAAATAAAATATAACAAAATAAAAAAGTAGGAAAAAAAGGAAAAGAAAAAGAGGCAGAAAAAAAAGAGGAAAGAGGGAACTTACTTCCCATATCAGTTAATGAGTTTCAGTTCTAAAAGTCTGTGTAGAGAAGAAAATCACACTGATTAAAACTGAACAAGGGCCTGAGCCAATTCCCACTGAAGACAATAGGTATCTGCACATCAGGGAAGCATGCATGATTATGTTTTTATTAAAGCACAACTCTAAGATCAAAATTTTAAATCTGGATTCATAGGGCTAAAGAAAGGAATTACCAGCAGGGTCTCTTGATTCTCATGACAAAAACTGGTGTACCATTGGTATTTATTATTAATATGGTTCTACAAGGACACAGTGCTACACAGTGCATTGGTTTGGTCCAGATGAAAAGGATGAAAATAAACAAGCTTCATTGGTCCCCACAGTAAAAGAGCTTATAGGCTAAAGACACAACTATGAATTGCCATTCCGTTGTCTTTGACGTTTATTAATCTTTGAAGGGGTGGATTTTCTCCCAGTGTCTAATATATTTCCAGCTTAACAGATATTTTAACAGTTCAATATACATCAGGGAGACAGAAGAGCTTTTTAAGCTAAAGGCCAATTCTGGCACAAGAACAAGTGGGTATAAACAGCTCATGAATAAATTTAGCCTTGAAATTAGAAAGAGGTTTTTTGTTTTGTTTTTTTTTTTTTACCATCAGAGGAGCAGAGTTCTGGAACAGTCCTTCAATGGGAGTAGAAAGATCAAACAGCATAACTAGTTTAAAATGGAGCTTGATAAATTTATAAATGAGATTATATGGTTGCTTATGGTTGCCTACAGGAGGAGACAGCTTGATTTTAATGGTCCAGAAAGAACATTCTAGTCTTGAAGTCACATGTAGGTGAAGGAGTGGCTAAATTTGAAATGGAGAACTCCCAAGTGTTCAGCTCAGAAAGAGTCATATAGAGATGCAGATTTTAGGGATTTCAAATTTAGACATGTTGTTCTAATCTAAATCTTCACTGAAATGCCAGTTTCAGAAGCACTTTCTTAACCTCTCTAACAAGGATATATGCATTTATACCTTCCAGCACTGAAGTGCTCTAATGCATGTACTGTTGCGCATAACAAATTTTAGCAGATGCTATGTTCAGATTTGCTTGATTTTGAGTTGCTTTTTGGGTTTTTTTTTTTTGGTTGGTTTTTTAATTGCAGCCTCTTTATTTTGACATAATAAGGATTATTTCAATCAATTGCAGGGCTAGCATGCCTTCAGATTAATTTAGATAAGATATCATGAAGTCTTTAAAGTTTTTACAGAAAAGATAAGTCATGATGTTCACTTTAACCTGAGGTTACATATATGATTTTTTTACCTCTCTCATCCTTTCACTTCACAATTTTGGTTTCAGAAATTACTTTTTTATTTTTGGTGGGGGTTTTTTTGTGTTTTGGGGTTTTGTTTGTTTGTTTTTTTTTTTTTGTTTGTGTTTTTTTTGTTGTTGTTGTTGTTGGTTGGTTAGTTGGATATTTGTTTTTTTTCTTTTGTTTCCCCAGATCAAAAACCTTCTGAACAGAAATTATTTTTGTAGGAAATACCATTCTGTTGGTATTATATTGATTGGGGAGCTGGAGGGTCTAGATTTTGTTCCCAACTCTGTTGTATGGTTCTTCTATTTTGAATCATAGCTTCATCACAATTTTCCATCTCTTCATAGCCAATAGTTTTTTGGAAAAAGATTTATTTTCACTACTACTTTCATGTGTCATTTGTAAAATACCTGTTACAGATGGAATTAGGAGAAGTTAGAAGTCATGAAATCAAATATTATTAAAAATTATAACCTCTCAGCAGAAGCACAACAATTGCATGCATGTAAAGTTAGTCAACTACAATTGCTAAGGAAAAGAAATTAGTTTACTCCATTGTTGTTGTTTTTTCTATAAAGACTTAAACAGATCCTCAACAGTGGTGTAAACTAAGGTGCTTTTAATATGTATTTTAAATGGACTCTGATCAATTCTTTCATCTCTTATGACAAGAACTCCTAAGTGACATTAATTCTATCTCCTGAGATAATTAGGGGTGGAAGGGAGGAGGGGGGGAAATGGGTCTCAAATGACTTGCACAAAGGAATGTGAAGTTTGGAGTTAGCTCAAACCCAATGGAGTGGAAGTGTTAAAAATACAGAGCTTTTTTTTTTTGTTGTTGTTGTTTTTTTTGTTGTTTTTTTTTTTTTTTTTTTTTTTTTACTAGG
>JAWWLT010000092.1:67418855-67433340 GCA_035040995.1 Premnoplex brunnescens | reverse complement strand
TTTATTATTTATTCTTTCTGAGATCACAGAAACTCCATTCAGGGGTAAAAAAAAAACAAAACACACACACACACACAAACAAACAAACAAACAAACAAAAAAAACAAACCAAACAAAACAAACAAACAAACAAACAAAGAAAACAAAACACCTTTGCCTGTGAAATAAAAAAAGAATCTAAAAACCCAAGTAACATCTGTTTCTAGAGGCAAAAGAATTGCACACTGCTCATGGGCATAGAGTTTATTTTCTTTCGTACAAAAAGGCGTACAGATTGTTTTATTTATTTTTTTAAGTGTGAAAGGTTGCTTACTATGGTTTTCTTTTTCAACATTTTAAGAAGGAAAAAATACCAACTGGGGAAAAAACCCCTCAGAATAAATAAATAGTATTAATATAGACTCATATTCTGTGATTTTTTTCCCTCTCTTTAGCAAAAAATACACTGAGATAGTTTCAAGGTTAAAAAAGTATCAACCAGAGAGCACCAGTGCCAGAACTACTGTACTGTAGGGTTAGGGTTAGTTAGCTGCTCAATATCTAAAGCCAACTGAAAGGTATCTGAGCTATAAAGATAACTGAAGGTCATTACTTCAAGTACACAAAAAGAACTTATCAAAAATGGAAGAATTACACTATATATAATATATATGACAGTTTTTTCTTGTTGGTTGTTTTGCTGAAACTTATTTTGGTCTTTATTCAATTTAAAATAT
The DNA here is from genome assembly GCA_035040995.1 of Premnoplex brunnescens. Classification (NCBI taxonomy): domain Eukaryota; kingdom Metazoa; phylum Chordata; class Aves; order Passeriformes; family Furnariidae; genus Premnoplex; species Premnoplex brunnescens. The sequence continues at coordinate 67,432,624 of JAWWLT010000092.1, read as the reverse complement.
GAATAAGGCAAAAAACCATAAAAATCACTTATATGCTTTGTGGACACCTCTTGGAGCTTGCTGGCCCACTGCCTGTCATTCCTTGCCACAGTATTATTAACCTACCATGAAATTTTACCTTTGTGTAAAAATATGAACTTGTATTATTCAGCCACTCAAATTCTCCAAACTTAAGCATTTTTATATAATAATTGCATCAGCAGTTATTTTTAGTAATCACAGTTCTTTTTTTTTTTGTTTATTTTTGTTTGTTGTTTTTTGTTTTTTGTTTTAGACAAACAGCAGCTTTGGTAGACTGATTAATGTGTAATATTTCTCTAAACTGCCACAGGGTTAATGGGAAGTTATTGTCCTGTGTATGCTTTGAAAAATACATGGATATTCTGGAGATACTGTAGTTTTGAGATGTACTTTAGAGTAATTTCAGTACTTGGTTCTTTAAGAAATATTAAAGAGTTGAATAATGGAAGAGAGATTATGGTTATTAAATACGCAGAGAATCTGCAAGCACTTTAGAGTACAGGATTGGAATCTAAAATGATCTTGACAAATTGGATAAATGGTCTGGAAAAATATGATGCAGTTTGAAAAGGACAGATGCATTTAAAAATAACTAACTGCACAAATACAAGTTGAGGAACCAGTGATCAGATAAAATTTCTGAATAAAATGGATTTGATGCTTTTTTGTAAGTCACATTTCTAACATGACTCAACAGTTCCATATTTAAACACAAACCAGAGAAAAAATCCTTACCAGAATATTGTCATGTATAAGCAAACTATCACATGCAAGATACACAGATAATCTTTCTGGGTTTTTTTGCTATTGACCACTTTTCAGCTAAAGTACTTCAACTGCATGAGTTGTCACGTTTGAAGAAACAGGTAAATCAGCTCAGAAAAACTCAAAGGATAATGAGATGACCTGTTAAATGCCCAGAAAAAATGAATTTAAAAAAAAAAAAAAAAAAGAAAACCACACACCCACACCAAAAAAAAAAAAAAAAAAAAAAAAAACAAAAAAACCACCACCAACTTTGCTATTTTTTATAGCAATAAAGTGAGAATACACGCTTTGGATAGGTAAAGAAAAGCTTGATGAGAAGGTAGAGGTAAAACCTGCTTTCCCTGTTTGACACAATATATTGCACGATGACAGATTTTACTCAGATTCTAGAAGTTCCGTACAAGTTAGTAAACACAAAGTTAAACAGGTATCTGTCAGGATCAACAGTTGTTGATCCCATTTTAGGGAAGAGGGGAGGACTGGATGCCCTCTGAGGATCCTCTTAAATCCTGTCATAAATGATCTTATAAATCAGATCATTAACTAGTAAAAGAATATAAAAGGTCAGAAAATGGTACCAAAATTATTTTCTCAGGGTGGGAAGTATACGCTTTTCACCAGCTCTTAGAATTTATTACAACTTAAGAGTAGCAACAAGAAAATCAAAACTTTTCTTTTTAAAGTTTCCCAGTAAGAAAATGCTCTTTTCACTTTGTCTGGAGACAATATATTCTTGATTTTCTTCTCATGCTCCATTTCTACAAAATGTTTTTCAGGTGCAAAGAAGAACATTTAGACTGCAGAAAATACATATTCAATTTTTCATACATCAAGCTAATGAAGACCTGTGTAAGACATTATTATTATTATTATTATTATTATTATTATTATTATTATTATTATTATTATTATTATTATTTTACTAAAATACAGGCTTATGAGTGTGTGTGAAACAAGTAAATGGATTTCTGATGTACATTGAGGGAACAAGGACACAAACTGAACTTCTTCATGCTCCATTTCGAACTACATGCGGGTGGAATCCTTCCCATGTTTTCATCACATACTTGATTTTGGTTGACATGTCTCACTTTGGGAGGCATTGAAAAACATCTGGCAGATAATGCAGTCATCAGTCACAGCCAGCACAGCTTCATGAGGGGGAAGTCCTGCTTGTCAAACCTGATTTCTTTCTACCACAGAGTAAGTCACCTAGTTGATCTAGGAAAGCTAGACGTAATCATTTTGGATTTCAGTAAAGCTTTTGATACTATGCCTCGCTGCTGGGGGCAGCTTTGGGTGCCACAGTATAAAAAAGCCATTAAGCTCTCAGAAAGGACCCAAAGGAGGGCAATGAAGATGGTGAAGAGTGTAGAGTGGAAACCATATGAGAAGCAGCTGAGGACAGTTGATTTGTTCATCCTGAAGAAAAGGAGGTTGAGGGGAGACCTCCTTACAGGTGACACTCCCCCTCATGAGGGGAAGCAGAGGGGCAGGCACTGGTCTCTTACTGTTGATAACCAGTGACTGGACTTGAAGCTGAGTCAGAGAAGGTTTAGATTGGATAACAGGAAAAGATTTACACCCAGAGGGTGGTTGGTTGCACTAAAGAGAGTCCCCAAGGAAGTGGTCATGGCATCATACCTGGCAGTTCCAGAAGAGTTTGAACAATGCTCTCAGGCACATGGCGTAATTCTTAGAATCATAGAACAGAATAAAACATGCTGAGATGTAAGAGACTCATCAGGATTATCAAGTCCAATTCCTGGCCCTGCACAGAACACACCAAGAATCCCATCATGTCCCTGAGGGCATTGTCCAAACTCTTCTTGAGCTAAGATTCTTGGGATGTCTTGTGCAAGACCAGGAGCTAGACTCAATCATTGTGATGGGTCCCTTCCAACTCAGCATATTTTATGATTCCAAGATTCCATGACTCAAACTGATTGAGAATTACTGACTTGTCGTGTATGATTAAAGACCTTATCAATTATCAAGTTTTCTTCACTCAGTCAGTAGTCCAGTTTCTCTAGCAGTTCACCATTCTACATGGTTTGGTTTAGAGTGAGAATCAATGCCTTCATTGACATAATTCACTATTTCACTATATGAAATACTTGTTATTCTGGAAGTTCTGAGACTTTTCATCTGAATCTACTTATTTTTCCCCCCCCTTTGATAATCAAGAAGTTTCAGAAGAAGAAAGAGGACAACTCTTTGTACTGATAGTCAGGCATGACATTCAGCTTCACATTCATTTGTAGTTAAAATGAAACAAAAGTTCTTATTACAGACCTGGTAGGGGACTTTTTGAATGTGTATCTCATGCCTAACATAAATAAAACAGTTTTACTAAACCATTGAAGAGACTTTTTGGGGGTTTTGTGTGAAGTTTGAAATATCTCAGCCACTGACACTTAGAAATAACACAATATGTATGTTGGCATTTTTCACAAAACAAAGTCTTTTCTTTCAGACACCCTAATTTTAGCTCCTTTGACTTGGAAAAAAAAAATTGGTTGTTTTTCTGACTAGCCATGCAAACGATTGTAACAGATTGATCACTTTTATCTCATGCAGGGGTCAGTAACCAGAACTCAATCATATTATTTTCTCATATTATCTGGCCAAAATCATAGAAACACTGCCCAACCAGGGCTGAGCCTTCAGAGAAAGCAACAGAGAAAATCCAGACGAAAATCACAGCGGCCAACTATTATCATAGCTGATGTGATACTTTTTTTGATACAGTAGCTGAATTAAAAAACGAGATGAGAAGGAATAAAAGCCAACTGAAATAACCAAAATAACATATGAGGATAGTGGTAAAGGTGGAAAATCCAATCTCCAAATCCCTGCCTGAAATTGCACCTTTCATAGTTAAGCACATCCTAAGAAGTGCTGCACAAAAGAACTACCTAACTGGTATTTCAGAAATAAGAGATATATACAATTGTAGTAAGAACACAGTGCCCTCTCTTTTTTTAACAGTTAAAAACATCATGATATAGATAAGAAATATCCCATCAAAATCGACACTAATTAGCATTCTTACTGCCAGTCTTACTAGAGAGGCCAAGAACAGAAAATAGAACTGCCCCAAAATTAGAGTGTCTGTCCAGCAAAAAAAAAATGGTATTTCAGTATAAGTCTCCGTTTGGAAGAACAAAAAAAAATCAAAAAGAAACAAAACAAAACAAACAAAAACCAACAACAACAAAAAAAACCAAACAAAAAACAAACAAACAAACAAAAAACCTAATGAACTTATTACAGAAGGAAAACTTCTTAAATCTGTCTGTTTGGAAAGGTCACAATGCAGAATTCACTATTTTCAATCCAAATGCAACAGCTCATTGATCATTTTCACTTAATAAAATTTTCAATTTAAACAGTATGTTCAACTATCCTTCACTATCTTCCATTCCTAGATCATCAAATCAAGAGGTTAAAAGGAGAAGGAAATGACACTGATGATGTCTGTTAAAAAAAATTAAAATAAAAAAAAAAAAAGTGTGGATTTTTTTTTTCTCTTTTGTTTTGTTATGGGGTTTTTTTGTGGTTTTTTTTGGTTGTTTGGTTGGTCCGTTGTTTTTTTTGTTTTGTATTGTTTTGTTTAAGAAAATAAGGGAAAATCATAGAATCAGAGAATAGTTTGTTTTGGAAGGGATCTTAAAGATCATCCAGTTCCAACCCTTCTGCCATGGACAGGGTCACTTTCCACTAGACTAGGTTGCTCCAAGCCTCATCAAGCCTGGCCTTGAACACATGAAAATCAAAGTGCTTCACTAGCAATGTTATGCTTGCTGTAGAAATGGACATAAGAACCCTGTTTACAGAAGTTTCAATCTAATCCCTTATTTTTTCATACCAAAAATTGCATTTAAAATATTACAAATACTTTCCTTCCTTTTTTCCCCACACAAAAATGAAATCATACTAATCATACTAATCATTTCCTTAAACAGTATGGGGTGGATGTTTAACTGTTGTGGCTGCAAAAGTGTAGTGAATTAAGTGGAGCTTCAATGATTTACACCTGCTAAAGGATTGGTTTAATATAAAAAGTTAAAGGAGTTACGCATTTATCACATTCTTTCACTGTCTCATGTATCACACTATATTTTGCCGTTGCAAGGGAAGTTAGAAAAGAATGGGTGAAGGTAGATAAAAGGTTATTATTTAATACATTCATGTCTTTATAGAAGTGGCATACAGAAGAGGAAGAAAAAAAAAAAAAAGGTGTCCTGACCGTGCTGAAATCTGCCATACAGTACAAGAAATATCAGAGATCTCAATGTACCATATGGATAGCTCTCTGCAAGACAGCACCTCTGTTCTACTAGAGACCACTATAGAGAAGAGACGGATTTTACATTTTTCATTAGTGTACAGCTTAGACAGTTGAACTCCATTATAATGTCTTCAGGAAGTATCTGATCCATTCTATTATCACTATGACAAAGAGAAAGAATTGGTTATGATTTCAGAAAGGTCACACTAAACTGATGTTCTGCCTGTATGTGCTCTAGCTATGATGGCGATAATAATAATAAAAAAAAGTTTAAAGATGAAGTTTACAGTCAGACATACTGGGGGCAGAGGGATGTCTTAAAAATTAACATTTAAAAAGAAATTCTTATCTGCAAGACATTTTCTACTCCGCTTATTTTTCTTCAGCACACCTGCTGGCAGTTAGTATATTTATACATGTACATATAAACAGGGGACAAGATTCTGATAGCAGTTCCTGGAGGGTAAATGTAATGTTGTTGTAATAAAAGCACTGAAACAGATGATTATTATTAACAGTTATGTATGTACTAAGATCAATCTGCCTGGCTAATCTGAAGCAGGCATTGAGATAGTTTTGACCATGGTGTGAGACACAAGTGAGCTCCAATTTAACAGCTGTGTGGTGGAGTTACTTTGTTGTTCAGACCAAGATAATTCAGTCTCACTCCCATCAGAGCTTATTATTTTTGGCTTATAGTTCAAAAGCAACTGCATGGCTTGGAGCAGGGGCAGGCCAAATTCTTGTAGGTACTACAGATAGCTAATATCACACTGAATATGTCTCCCATAGTGTCTGGAAGACTCAAGACAAAGGTGGGCTCCTCTTGTGGTAGATGCTTTGAACACACACACTGTGGATGACGGTTTCTCCCTGTAGAGCTTGGCAATAAATATCTAATAATTATTAATTCCTTTAGTCATCTACATAATAGATGTAGTACTATGTAATAGTATTAATCATGATGAAGCTTCTAAGCTGCTGAGGTGTTCTTTTAAGGTAAGAAGAGAGGAACAATTCTGAAGAGCAAACCCCAGCACCAGTGAAACCAACGAGATAACCAGATCAAATTTAAAGTGCATAGAGATTCAGTTGCTTTGAAATGTATTGTCCAGGAATATAAACTAACATCACTGGACGGGGGGAAAGTAGATATAAGTGCATTGGATGAGGTGGTTTCTACAAGGCCTGACACATTTCAGTTTCCTGGTGAAGTGCTGAACATCTCTCCAGAGCAGGGAGTGCCAAAGAAACCACAGCAGGAATGAAAGGGACACAAAAGACAGTGGGAAAGTTTTTTTGGTTATTCAGATGAACTAACAAAATGAAGAAATAAAAAATGTAATTTTGACAAGTGAAATTTGAGAAGTTCTGAAGCTTGAAAATTTTGCAAAGTGACTTCTTCAGCAGAAAAACCACCTAGACAGTTATTGACCTATAATAGCCATCAGTATAAAGGCAAAAACAGAAAAAAATGAATCACAGATAAAGTAAAATGCACTGATTCAGAACTCAGTAGATTCTTTGACATAATTCTTCCATTTTCATTTTGCTTCTTTCATTTTCTTGTTGCAAATATAGCTCCATAAACCATAGAAATAAGCTGCATGCAATTAAAATGGCATAATAGCTGAGAGGAAAGCATTGATAATTATGTTAAAATCTATAAAATTAGAAGAGCCTAACACTGCTCAGAGTTCATGCTTTGTCATCTGTCAGCAATTGCAGCTCTATTGTAACCTAGATCTAAAGCTTCTCCTTCCTGAGCTAACTTCTCTTACAATTCGTGGGTTAGTGGTGAATTTTTTTTCTACTTTCAGTTTGTGCAATATGGTCTTCAACTCTTTTAACAATTTATGGGCCTGAAAACAGAAGAAATAACATTCAGCTTTAATGAAATATTTTGTGATATATTTTTGTGAGCTTAGATAGTCCATAGTTCTGCCATGATCCATCCTGTGCTCTTTCCCATAGTAAAACAGTTGGGGAAGCAACTTTCATCTCTATACACATCAGAGAGTTTGTGAAAGTATTGTCCCCATTAACCATTTTAATCACAGCAATAAAAGACGAACTGCACAAAGAATCTAGAGAACTAGAACAGGCGCTATCTGTGACTGGCTCCAGCAATGAATTTAAGCACAGGCTTAAGAGCTTTGCTAGGATCGGGGATTTACAGTGCAATCAAAAAAACTAGTGAAATCAATACAAAAACTGTTATTGATGTCACTGGGCATTGGATTGTGCCCTTAATGAACTAAGCAGAGGCTGCAGTGCTGCATCTGAAAAGCCTAATCCAATATCTATTATACTTAACTCAAGGGGGGACTGGATTTAGGTATTATTTAATACTGTAAATTGAGATTTTTCAAAAACATTTTAAGTGATGCTTGTAAAAAAGAATGTTATTTTCAAACTGGAGTCAAAATAACTATATACGAGTTTCCCTCTAGCTGTCTTAGATGCTAAAAGCTGTGAATACAATGTAGTATAATCTATCACAAAGTAATGAAAAAAAATATACAAGACTATAAGATGTCTTGAATCATTCCCAGGTTGGTGGATATTCACTTCAACTTTTTCATATCTGTCATTTCACTCTGACTCCCTGTTAAAGCCACAATGAGTGCTGGTGGCTCTCCACTCCCACCCTCGTCCCTACTCCTTCCATCACTTTTTCCATTTGACATGAAGAGGTAACCTATATAATTCAGAGTCACTTATTCCATCAACACTGATAAAGCTCCAGAATTCAAAGACTGAAATGCAGAGAAAGGAATTATCTTGTGATTCCAAGGAAAGTTGCCATTTGAAGTCATCTCAAATCTTTTCTGTTGAGAATAATATCTGCTTCATCCTTTTTCATCTTCTTAGGGTACTTATTTCAGTCCAGGTATTCAGTCCCAGTTTCAGAAAACAGGCTGCCCCAAACTGTAGTTGAAACCTTTGAGAGTGTTTAATAACCAAAGATGCACTTCCTCGGCAAAAATTTTGCTTTCCATACAATGATAAAGGAAAGATATGTAATTTAAAGACATATACTTGCAATCCAGTCAATAGTAATAGTAATTAAACATGCTACAACCACTTCAAAGATGGCCATAATGACTCCATTCCAGCTTTTACCTTATGCATTCTGATGCTTTGGTCTCATTGTTCGATTCCATTCTTCTTCTTTCTGTTATGAGGACTTGGAAGACTCGAACGAAAAAGGAAGGTGCTTGTACATTACAAAGGACTACATAAAATCCCGAAAAATCAGGTAAATATGCTAAAAGAGGAAACAAGGTTAAATCTAAATAACAGTATATGTTTTTGTTGTTATTACCAATAAGCACATTTATTCCATGTAAAATAAAAACAATTGGGTATCCTTTAAGACCTTAAGTGAAAGACAATAACTTTTCATATCTGAAGTGAATTGCTCATTTCAGTAAGTGTTTACATATTCTGGGCTTTCATGTCTTAAAATGCATCGTTCTAACAATCATAAGAATCTAATTAAGTGCAAACCTTCCTTATGGAAGTACATAAAAGAAGGGTTATGACAGAATCATTGCATTGCGTCTTCTTAGATAGATACTTGAGAAGTTGATCCAAATTTAGGGGAAATTAATTTCCTAAGGATGACTTGAACTGTGAAACAAAATTTTAAGGGTGCTCAAAAAGTTCTAGAGAAATTATTTGTGTATGTTAAATCATATCGGACTAACCCATAAAGGGTTCAATATGTCAAGTTCATCATTTAGAGCCTGAACTTGCATATGCAGATTGGGTAATTGTCTGTGCAGCTGACAGTATAACCTCTTTAAGGCAACAAGTAATGTAGATGGCATAAGGGTATAATCCTCAGATTAATGGTAATGATATAGATATAAATAGATATATACCTTTACAGTATACCTTTAGAGTGTTTGTCCCCAGGGGTGAGAGAAGAGTTATCAAACATGTCTAGTTTCCACATTTAGGTCATGGATCAAGCCCAGTTCGATATCATGTCAAAGATATTAATATTCATGCACCATTCAATTTTTTTTTTTTTTTTTGTTTATAACCCATTTAGATTTATGCTGAAAATGTAATTCATAAAATTAATGCAGATTAGAACTGTAAGTCCAATGTTCAACCATTCAAAAGGAATACTAGTCCTGCACAGGTTCATCTTTGAAACTTCTCAGTCCTCACATGGTCTTACGGCTCCACTTTTAAAGCCTCTTTAACTTACTTGCCATCTATAAGTAAGGCCTCAGAGTAACAGTCTTGAAGGAATGTTGACAAGATATTTTTTCTTTTTTTTTTTTTTTTTTGTGAAGAAAAATGAAAGCAGAGTGCTACATGAGAGAAAACAGTTCTCCTAAAATGCAGAATAAACCACAGATGCATAAAAAAAAGAGCATGCAAAAATCTTCATTGTGCTGTTATGACACCTGAGTTTTAATATGTACTTTGGTTTCTCAAAATCTAAGTTTTGCTATTTTTCTCCTGTGAAGCCAATTTGCATACATGTCTCTGCCAAGTCTTCCCCTTCTCTGAATTTATGTTCAACCTTGGACAACCTTCATAATCTTTTTTTGCCTCAGTAGTCATAGCCATAAAAGGAAACAAAAAGTGATGCTGCTGCTGTCTTTATTAAAGAGTTTAAGCTCAGACAAATGCTCCTTTAGTATGGAAGCATTGACTATTATTAATGAATAACAATTGTTCTCAATCATTTGAAAAACAAAACCCAACAGCAACATAAAAAACCCTCTGCATCCTACTGGAAGACCTTAGTGCACTGTGACAACTTTTCTCGATGTTTTTGTTGAAATAGGAGGGCTAATTTAATCATATCTTTGCCATCTTCCATAAACCACAGGCAGTACATCTCCCTGCAGACACAGACTTAAAGAAACACAAAAAAGCAGCAAAGTTTAAAAAGAATTTAGTATAGATTTTTTTTCTTGTCTAAACATAAAAGGTCCTCTATAAACAGCTCCTTAAAAAAAAAGAAAATAAAAAAGGAAAAGCTGTTGCTATTATTTTTGGCAGTCTGCTAGCACAGAGCACCATGCTGGCAGCACCGTCTTCAGTCACATGCACTTCTCTCCCCTTTCCAAAGTCTGCCTGTGAAACTTATTTTTACCTAGGAACAAGATCCTATTTTGCCTGGGTTACCTGCTGAAATCTGAATAACAAATATCTGGAACAACAGGGGTATTATCTATTTCATATGATCAAGAGAGGCATACCTAACAAACAATTCTCTTAATTATTCTGAAATTCATTATGGAGACAATGAACAAAAGCAGTACTTTCAGTTAAACTAAAAATTAACTTATAGCAGGAGCTAATACTTGCCAAAAAAATACCACAAAGGGAGTTGACCACTTAAAAAAAAATAAATAAATATTAAGGATAAATATCTAAAATAAGCATTATATTATACAACGTGGAACATATTAAACTTGTAATTTATTTTTTCTCTTAGTATTGCTCAGCTGAATACACCACTAATAATGATAGAAAATTCTCTTTCATGATTCTGGATATTTGTAACAGGCGTCCTACATCTCTCAGATGAAATCAAAGCTTTATTCCACTTTTATATGTGACGTTAACCTGAAATCAATGGGTTTGGAATTTACCTTTGAGAATCATAGCAGTGGGGATTATTTCCCCTCATCTATGCTAAAAGTGAATTCTGGGCAAGGATCATTATCTAGCATGTCTTTGCAGTTAATGGAGAGGGGTGGAAATGGGTCACCTCTCTTAGGCATCATATTAGGATGAATCACCCTCTGGAGGTATCTAACTCCCCTCATTGATTACAGAAAGCCTTCACATGTGGCTTAGACAGGAGGCTAAAATTTTAGGCAACCAGTATTATGGGAGATGACTCCCACATTTAGCTCTAAGTGAAATATTAGGAATCAGGTTTTAATACCCAGTTTTTTAAAGCTATTTCAGCCTAAGCATCACAAGACGCAATTCATTTAAAGAGCTAAGATCCATTTTCAGAAGTAGCTTAAACACTTATATAGCTATTAACATGCATAAAGAGGCAAATAGACATCAAATGAGTATTCCAACTGTTCACATATGCTTAATTCCACTCCAAATCAATGCATAGATGGTTTTGAAAATCTCAATAGGCACATATCTATCTAAATACCTGAATACTCTGAAGAATCTAATCCTTGGTCTTTCACCAAATATAGAGGAACTAAAGTGAGGCTTGCAAACACCTTTACACCCGTGTAAAAATTTGTCTCTTACCTTCACAGCTCAAAACCTTTTATTTGTGCAGTGCACCAAAAAGATAACCTGCTACTCTTTGTCCCTGCAATAGTATTTCTGTGAATGCAACCAGAAGTGAATCCATCATTTTTCAGTCTGCTCTATCACATTGTGAAAAACCTCCATTGTGCTAAACGATGTCATTTCAATTGTTTTATTTTCCTTTTGCAGCACTAATTTTCACGTGTTTCCCTTTTTCTCCTTTGCAATATACCTATCTTCCATCTGCTTTTCATCCCACACTAAGCTTTGAGTGGTGGATTGTTCTTTTATCACCATGTCTCATATATTCTTTTACACTGCTCTTCTCACCTCACTTGGCTTTGCAACACCTCCCAATTTAGTTGCATCCATTAATTTAATAACTGTGCTATTGACTCTCATTTACAGATCATTAGTGAAGATAAAGCTGGACCCGGTGTTAGTCCTTAAGGCACGTCATTAGACTCTTTCCTACAACTCAATACACCACTATTTATCATCACCTTTAATTTAAACTCCTGTAGCGACTTCTTAGCCTGTGTGAATGTACCCATAAGCATCTGAATTCAAATGAATTGCAATGTTCAGACTTTGTGGAACATATCCATTGTGCAAGTACAACCTATAAGGCACCACAAATCCAACAGTCTGTTGTGATTCACACACACTGCCCTGTCAGGTGATGCCAAGCCTTCTCCAGCCTATGGATGTGGAGATTTATAGGCAGAAGCAGTGAGTTTGGGTCCATGCAAATATATATGCTTTGATATGCAAGACTCTGCTAATTCTATGAAGACTAATTTCTATATATTACATGATATATCAGTTAATGATTTATACACTATTCATCTGTTGATGTTAGACTAATTATACACCCTCACATTTTATTCATAAAGGTTTTTGAGTTTTTTTCTTTCTTTTCTTTTTTTTTTTGTTGTTGTTTTGTTTTGTTTTCTTATTCCCTTTTATTCTGATAAAAGAAAAGCAGGAAATACTGAGATGCTGATCACAAGTGTCAAATTCCAATCATTTTTCCACCCAGAACTGCAGTATTTTCTGTATTATTACATATTATTGACAGTGAAATATTTCAGTGCTGCCTTCTCTGTAGGTTTCAGAGCACAGAAATAATGCTGTATTCCCTATTGCTCATCATCCTAGAAAAGCCTTTTCTCTTTTGTACCAAATTTTCTTATGAGAAAAATGGTGAGAATTAAAATTTTTCCCCAGTCAAGACATCTAATAATAATGGAAAAAATAAGTGTGGCTTGAAATCTAGCTCCTTTTTGTCACTGGTAACCCTGGAAAAGGCCAATCTCTTTCATGGATTCAGTTGATGTTGTGAAAGCATACCATAAGTCTGATTAATTTTTTTTTTTTTCCTTTATACTGGCTTGTCTCGTTTATCTACCCTTTTATCTGACTTCCATTAACAGAAAATCTAAACTTATTAAAAAAAAAAAAAAAAAGAGAAACAGAATGTGTATACTCACAGCATTATTTTGAGATATGAGTATGACTATCCCTATTTTAGAGTTAGAATACTTGGAAAATGGTGAAGAAGTTAGTGGTATCAGTTAAACAAAGAAAGTGGATTTTTTTGAGTTTGAGCTTAGTTTCTCAACAGCTGGGTCAGTTTTCCTTTTACAGTTGATGGATGATTAATAAAGCTGTTGAATGTGTTAGGCTTTGAAGCTTAATTCCCTTAAGCTTCTGGTGAGAACTGAGTTTTCATATCTCACTAGACAACCTTGGTAATCATTCCCTCTCTATTCTTGGGTGTAACCTGAGCCATGTTTCAGTATCACCTGTAACAAAAATTATTCTTTCACTCAATACAGTACTCAGTACAGTACTTTCTTTTTGATACTGTGAAAATCATAATGGTTACATTTATCTTTCCTCCTTTCTGATATAAAAAGAAAAAGAAAATGGTAGTAAACTCCTCTGTCATTCAGTAGATGAGGAAATGTTACAAAATTCTTCTGAGAGATTTCCTTACTGGAGTCTTTCTACTCACAGGTTTTATAATGCAGATATCCCAACTGAATTAGGATTAATTCCTACCTACTTTCTCCACAGTATTACATCATCAACAACAGGGAAGAAGCAAGAATAAATTAGTTAGTCAATGCCTGAGTGTTTTGAAACTGAAAACCAAGAGACTACAACAAAGGAAACAGCTGGTCAATCAGTGTCATACTTTACCCAGAGAAAAAATTAATCTCTTTAACTCTGTCAATCTCATTGTTCAGTTTTTTAGTGCTTTATTGGCAGACAATATTATCAGCAGATCTTGTAGTGTACCTATTTTTACCAGCATCAAGAAGGATTCTCCTCTAAAAATGGACCCTTTTTTACTCTCCACAACTTCTCTATGGGTAGTAATTTAAAGCAGAAAAAAATATGTAAAAAGATTTGGTCC
>JAWWLT010000092.1:67408651-67418755 GCA_035040995.1 Premnoplex brunnescens | reverse complement strand
GAGTATGTTGGTTCAAACAGCAACACCTCAGAGATATTTCTAATCTTGAATTATGTTGCCATTCTTCATCACAACCATGGGTCTGTGAATGGATTGTACTTCCCACGACGTAAAAAGTTACATACCTGTTTACCTGGAAAAGTGAGGAGTCACAAAATGCTGTATATTACTTGAGTCCCAATCATAATGAAAAGGGAAGGTGGACCCTATAAGACTCCAGCATCATTCCCAGGCTACCACGATGGCAACTGATAAGAAGGGTTACTACTGCTTTCTGTCACTTTCAAAATCCTGCTCAGAAAAAAGTTTACCCCTCTTCCTTCTGAAAACCTGCTTCATCCTGACAAATGCCAACCACATGGGAGGTTTCAATTAAAATTCAAGTATCAGTGTCAGTGAATGATAAATGAAGGAATCCAACTCATGTTTGAATTCCCTCCACCTCCCATTTTCTTTAACATAATCACTGATACAGTCTTTTCAGATTCTACTCATTTTAATTGTGCAAGATTTATTTCCTTGTTTCATCAGTTCCATCTATCAGAGAAAAATGAGAATTATGAAAAGAAATCTGAAGACTGCCAAATTCTGACTTTTTTATTAATTTTTTTTTCTGTGTATATGATTAATTCCTTCCCAGAACACTAGAGTGACAGCTACATGCACTCTGACTCATGTTTAAAGTAATGAAATGATGGCAGTATTTAAAACAATATACACACTTATTAGAAACCTCCCCTCCTTCATAAAGTTTACATACTGAGCAGTGAAAGGGTCAGACCTACAGACCCATTTAACTTGGCAAACCTTAATTATTCTGTTCTTTCACAAAGGTAGTGGTATTTAAGCCATATTATTTTAGAATAAAGGTTTCACTTCCCCTAAGCATTAGGACCTTTAAAAAAAAAAAAAAAAAAAAAAAAAAAAAGAAAAAAGAGAAGAAAAACATTTAACTTTGACATTTCATTTATAGGAATTTTAATTATCTGGATGGTTTCCTTTAAATGCTAGATGTAGGCAGTGAAAATTTGTACTTTTAGAAGGAGAAACTGCTTCCAGGAGTTCCTAATTTTCATGAGTTATGAATTTTAATGACTTATGTGGGTCAGGTTTTCACAGGCTTAGAAAAGGGAATACATTGACCTTAAACTATTGTACAGTTGTAATAGTATTTTTAGTCTCTATTGGTTATTTGGGAGCAGGAGCTCTAGTTTGTTTATGCTTCGTTTTCCCTCTACTTCTTTTCCACAGTATCAGAAAAGCCCCAAGGCTTCAGAGAGCAGGCTATTCCTTTCGTTGTTTTGTTGTTGCTGTTGTTGTTGTTGTTGTTTTCTTTTTTCCCCACCTCCTAACTTTTAAAAAGACAAATACTAGTAACTATGAAATTCACTAGTCCATGGGGTCAGGAAGTTTTCACCCACTGCTGTCAGTTTGGTCTGCTATTTTTGAGATAATGAATCCCTGAACTCCCCTCTTACAGTATCTCCCATTAATGAAGCTGAATTTTTATAGAACCTTCATTCTTTTTTTCTTTTTTTTTCTCCAGTTTCACATTCCCTTTTCCCCCCAATTTCATTCTGCTTCCTACATTGTTACAGATGTAGACTACTACTGACCCTGCAGGGAGGATTTTCAAATAATTTTATTTACTCTTAATTTGGTGCTATTTTTATTTCTTTCTTACCCTTGTCACCATTTTCTACCTTTCTTTTGGGCTGACAAGTATAAATAGCAGGAGCAGCTCTAGGAAATTTAACCAGAATACTGCAATACCTGAAATCTCATCACCCCAAAGCATGGAAACATGGTGCTCCTGTAAATCATAATGATGTCCTTCCTTGAGTCTCAGAGAGAAGGAAAAAAAAGAAAAAAAGGGATATGTGTGTGTGTGTGTGTGTGTGTGTGTGTGTGTGTGTGTGTGTGCGTGTGTGTGTGAAAAAAAGGGTGTATTGAGCTTAATGCTGGTTTAAGTTGCATCAATACCTTTGTCTTGAAGAAGGAGGTATAGACACTCTGGCAAACTGCAGTGCCTAAAACTAATTTAATTATTAAAGATATAACCATGAACTACCTGGTCTAGTGGGTGGCATCCCTATCCATGGTGAGAGAGATGGAATTAGATGATCTTCAAAATCCCTTCTGACCAAAACCATTGTATTATTCTATCATAATTAAAGGCAAGCAGTTTTTTGGGTTTTTGTTTGTTTTTTTTTTCACCACAAAATCATAAGGGAATTGTATACAATGTGTTTGTTTTTGGAAAAGGCTGACCAGTAAAGGTTGCTTTTGTTACAAACACATTACAATAAGACTTAGGGGTTGGGTATACTTGCTCTGCTTGAAATGCAAGTTTTCATCCTAGAACTCTGAAATGGAGAGTCCAAACAAGGGTCTGTTGAGATAGGGAAATTGGTATTTCCTGTGTTTTGCCTACCTGACTCAATAATTTCAGCCCTTTAAAGCAGTAAATCCTTTAACAAATCTGGAATGATGGGACATTAAGCCCATCTGCTACTTGGAAACTCATGAAATACAAATAATAGTCCATTTCAGTCTATCTGACTTTGGGGAATAACCACAAGCACAAGTTAACTTTCCAGGCCACAAGTTTCCACAAGTGTATGACATTTTTGGTACTTGTGATTCCAGTTCAAAAAATTGAGGGTTTTTTTCAGACAGCTCATGATTTTCCTTTCAATTTTAACTTTTCTGCAGCGTACTCTGCTTCACTTTTGGCGCATGACTAATCCCTTTGACTGCAGTAACTGTACTCAGGTTTTTAATGTTATAAGCAAGAGCTGAAGTTCTTTTGCCAATCAGAAACAAGCGTTCCTTAACTGAACAGACATCAGTCCTTCACACACTAGCCAATTTGCAGTGTTAAATATTTCAGGAAAATATGGTTTCAGGTTTGACGAAGAAAAGCACAAAGATTAAATTTAGAAACAAATCTGTTCTGCAGTTATTTTTTTTTTCCAAGTACACTAAAAGTTAATTACAGCTTTTTTCCTTCCTTTTATTTTAAGGTTACATCATATAAATTCTGTGCACCTCAGATGAAAACAACAACAACAACAAAAACTAACAAAGAAAACAAACAAAAAACCAAAACAACAAAACAAACAAAACAAACCCCAAAACCAAAAAGCCAAAACCAAACAAACCAGGAGCAGGGGCAAGTTTTATTGCTATATCTTGTTGAAGTTCACTGAAATGAACTGTTTTATACCAGCTCTGAGTCAGAAATGGTGCACAGAGCAAGTAATAGGTTGAACAGAAAAATGAACAGTGAACTAAATGGTGCTACGTACTTAATGAGCAGAGAGCTAATGACTTTGTGAGTTAGCACTCTAATGAGCTGAGCTTCTCTGCTGCAAGCAGGTAATCTGTAGTTTCCAGATTGTGGCTTACCTTTAGCTACTACCTATTTCTAACTTCAGCTATGCTTTTCCCAAAATGGGCTACTTCAAAATTACTTTTCGCCACTCATGTGAAAACTAGATTTTTATAAAGAATCCTTCCCATATCCATCCACCATAACTGAAATCATCAGGAACTGCTTGGGTAGAGAACAGTTTAGTCAAAAGAAATAAAGTAAAAGCTGTTTGACCAGGACTAGTTTTCTTATTTTGCAACTCTTATGACATGGTAGCAGAACAATAAGTAGTGTCAGAATTTAACAAGCATCCTTATCCAAACTGCAATAAACCCTAAAAAAAATCAGCAAACTCACCTGTGAAGTAAATTATTTGCCATGCTGACAGAGTTTCATAATGGAGTTTTACTTTCTTCATCCCCATAAAACCTTGTGCTATGAAACAGAAGATGACCACACAGTTGAATGGGCTTTAAAGCAGATTATCCTGTGGTTACTCTTACAATAGTCTAACATCTTTGAAATTAGGTCTGACAACTAGGGGAGAAAAAAACAAACATTAATGGACAAATAGGTTCCTCAATTTCTAAACCATCCACTCTCTTTTCCAATGTAAACTCATATGTCTTTTGAATGCTCTCTATCCTCATATTTATGAATTTATTTTATTTTGTGTAGCTTTATTTCATGTTATTATTTATTCATTTTTGCTTTGAAAGAGGTTTTCAACATTAAAAAATCGTGTCATTATAATGTGTAAAAAATACCATATGAACATAAGTTTGTTCCTGAGTTTATTGGGCTGACCTGTTGTCCCTTTTCTTAATATCTCCTGGGCTATTTCTCATCAGGTGTGGCAAAGCTCTAGGAGATCTCAGAGTCTTTTGTGTAAAGTATGTGCATTTAAAAACTCCAATATATTAAAGATAACCACTGTATGAGCTCAGTTTTTATCTCAGAAGTGATGAATGCCTTAGCAGAGTGGAACAAAAAATGTGGACTCATCATCTTACAAAAAATCAAAAAATTAGATGAGACATGCAGAGTTGTAAGAAAAAATATACATTATTCATTTCCTCTGCTAATAGAGGAATTGATCTTGATAGCCCTGTAAAAGTTGGGCCTCTGGTCATAGCTTGTCCCCACAGTAGTCAGCAGAGAAAGTCTGCTTTCACAAAAGGCATCTCAGACCTTTTGAAGATAAATCTCTAAACTAGGTGAGGTGATTAGGACTCTGGAGCTATCCTTCCTCCTCTGACATTTGAAGGATGTCTAGGCTCCCAGAAAGAGCCAAACTGATAGGTTTAAAAGGAAGGTTTAGCTTTCAGAGAGCTGAGGCTGGGTGAAATGTTAAAGAAGAGCAGGGCTTTAACTGAGGGAGCTGAGTGGCCTGCTCATACCTAGTACATGGGAGGTGTATCTGGGGTGCAAATGTCTCTGTATGTCATTTAGTAGTCTACAAAGTGAACAGAGGAACAGTGCTCTGGAAAACGCAGCTTGTGAGGAAAAAGTGAAGATTAGGAGATTCGTGTGTTCCAGAAATCTGTGGGCACTGTTGCATTCAAAATAATGAATCAACTTGATTCTGTGTTTGGAGTGGAAACTGCGAGTTTTGGAGAGGATGAGATAACTGAAAAAAACCTTTCTCTGTGAGGAACAGTGAGGATTTAAAGCACTAATGGACACTGAGAATGCTACAAAAACGACACAGGTCTCAGAATCCAGGAGACGTAGCTGATCCCACATTGTGGTAGGGACACATGCTTGGTGATTTTTCAGTACCATTTATTTCCTGCTTTCTGCGATTCTGGGAGGACAATGTCCGCACACATACTGTAAGTATGAACAGCGGCAAACTGCTGTTGAGTTTAAAGGCAGAATCAGACTGTTGGTTTCCTAGTTTCTTAAACTTGATGCAAGGGGACCTAAATATTTTTTAAACTGCCATGGGGTGTTTTACCATAATTTTAAAAAGTGGAATAACAGTGGTCTTGCTGGGGGGAAAAAAAAAAAAAAATAATAAAAAAAAAACCAAAACAACCAAACAAAAAACCAACAACAAAAGAAACAAACCCAACTAAACAAAACTATGATAGCCAGGATATGAGAGATTCACTGAGATGTCCCTGTCCTTAATGAGAAATCACAGGGAAGATTACTGCCACTGCTTGCCTATACGCTCTGACTTATCAGTTGGTCTGGGAGTTTAGGCTCCTGCGATATTGAATGAAGATTATAAGCCAGATGGGCCACAAATTCTGTCAAGCCTTCTTGGCAGCTGCTCTCATTACAAAAGCCAGCCAGCCTTTTCCAAAAATAAGAATGTGAAGCAAATTGGGCTTATAGACCCTTATAATGCAATTGCACGCAGAGATGGGGACCTGAGCGGGCAGGCAGAAATATTATTGATGGCTGCTGAAAACAGGGAATAAGATGTTATTAAGCCAAGTCAGAGATAGATATCGATAGCTAATATAAAGCCTTTATTGGTTTACAGGCTCCAGGAAAGAGGGTTCAGAGCTTCGACCCTTTGCTTTGCTTTTAATTTCACTGGAGATGCAGGGTTTATGAATAAAACATATCTTCACTCATGATTCTGATATTAGTCACTGCTTTCTGTGTCCCTCATTCTCTCAAAGCAAGCAACATGCACTAACTACATAAACTTTGAAAGCTCTATTTTACCGAGGTGGGGATGGATGCAAACTGACAAAGAAGGAGTAGTTTGGGAGGAAAGAAAGAGGAGGAAAAATAAGACAAAGAGAAAGAAAATGAATGACAGACTAGAAACAAGATAAATAGGGTGAAAAACAGAGGAATACAAACAAAGTTCTGAAAGACATAATGAGACAAGAATGGATGAAAGAAAATTGAAGAATTCGCATTGCCTTCCTCCTCTAACAAGATATGATGTCAGAGTTGCCCTGCTTCTGGTACGCTCCATCTGCATTTATAGAAAACATGAGATTTTCAGCAAGAAGTACAGGGGTTCCTGAAACTATGGCTGTGCATAAGTTGAGGTTGCATCCTATTTATTCTAGTGTATCCATAAGCATATATAGAATTATGAACAGTGATGTATAAAGAGGTTGGGAAACTTTCATAAACTTCTCAGATATTGTGCTGAGAAATCTGCAAAATATCCCTGGATTTAGGCATATTTCTGAATGTTAAAAAGGATTGAGAGGGAAGATATTTGAAACAGAGGGAAGATATTTGAAACAGAGGGAAAAAGAAAAAAAACAACTTTGTAATAAACTTTACAAGTTAATAACAACCCAAGTTCCATCGGTATATGTCATCTGGGTGGTGCAGCAGTACACACCCCAAGATCCTGCACTCCACTGTCCTGGGTTTGGCTGGGATAGAGTTAGTTTTCTTCCTTGTAACTAGTACAGTGCTGTGTTTTGGGTTTACTATGAGAACAATGCTGATAAGACAGTGATGTTTCAGATGTTGCTCAGAAGTGCTCACTCAAGGACTTTTCAGTTTCCCATGCTCTACCAGCAAGCAGAGGAGTAGCATGGCCAGGATAGCTGACCCAAACTAGACAAAGGGATAATCCATACCACAGAGCATCATACCCAATATAAAACCAGGGGAGTTGTCCAGGAGAGCTCAACTGCTGCTGAGGGACAAGCTAGGCATTGGTCACAGGGTGGTAAATTTTGTCTTGTGCGTCACTCATTTCTCTTGGGTTTTATTCTTCTCTGTCTTTTTGTTGTCTCACTTTTCATTAAGATTCTGTTATTATTATTATTACATATCTGAAACTACTAGTTTTACCTTTTTTCCAGTTATCCTCCCCATCCCAGTGAGTGGGTCCATGGTACTTCATTGTCAGCTGGGGTTAAGCCATGACCTCACCATAGAACAGCATGGGAATTGTCTTGTAAATACTGTCAGTGATGCTGTATTTTATTCATGCAGTTTCTTTTTATTTTTCCCTTTGTAAACAAATACATAGGATAAGGGCCTAGTATTTGCCGATGAACTTTTAGAACAAGACTGGATTTATACCCGGACTCAAAAAACTCAAAATGCTCCAAGGTCCCCCAGTTTACGTACAGAGAGTGTAGCTCCCATTCCCATCGCTCATCTAGTCTCATCCGGGACAGATCTATTTAGATGTATGAAAATGAAATTAAGATCACTTTCCCACAATTCAAGCAGAACATACATGGTTTCCATAGAGTTATAGCAGTACATTTGAATGAGCGAATGCTCCTCTAAAGTGATGAGTGAGAAAAGACGTGGCATTGGCTTATTGCTCAGAATCAAAAAACAAGTACTAAAAAAAAAAAAAAAAAGACCCCTGTTGCCTCCTGTTGGAGAAGGGGAGAGGTCTTTTTAGTGGGAGTACTAAATTGGGGAATGACGTTCTCAGACCACAGCATCACTCAAAATAAAAACCAAAAAAAACTCCAAAAAACAAAAAAGACCAAAAGATTAATAAGATCAGATTTGGATAAAATACCAGCAGTGGATATAAATTATCAGAAGAGAAGCAGAAGTTCTGAAATGCAGATTTTGTGATAATACAAAATCTGCATGAAATAGTTATTTCATACGAACTGGATGGTTTGAGCCAGTCTACATATTCTGCAGCACAGTGAATGAATTTCACCCCTGTGAAGATAATAATGATCTTTTGGGTGTGGATGAATATTTCAGAACACAGTCAGTTCCAAACAAAAGACCCTATCATGGAGTTAAGAGGAATAAGGTTGATGGAAATGTTCACCTTCTTGAGGAACGGTACAGAGAATAACTACAAGCTGGTATTAATGATATTTCAGTGATGTAGTCACAGACAAAAATAACTTTGTACACTTCTAGGACATAATACAAATTGTAGAGGATTTTGTCCCTCTTTAGAGTGGGTGGTTGCAAAATAAATTAATAAGAGCCTTCAAACTTTAAGCATTGCATTTTCTTTAAACTGTGTTCTTTTAACACTGATGTCACAGTTATGTACCAAGTTCTGGAGAAGTAAGAAAGAAACACTTCAGGCTTTAGGATCCTCATTTGAAAAGTGCACAGGATAAAAGCAACTGTGTCATTCAGCCTATGCTTCACAAATGAAAATAATAGCTGAAATGTATGCCAAATTGACTAAACTAATCAACCACCCTTTTGATGGGGTTATTATGCAATCACTACACTTTCTTGCAGAACATTTATGAAATCACAGACAATGCCATCCAGTTTTCATAAGTATTAATTCAGAAAATAGACTATAATTCCAACACCTCTCTGCCTCCCTTTCTAGTGTGTTATAATTAATAATGAACCTCAATGTTGTTTTGCTTTTCACAGCTTTAAAGTCAGAACCAAGGTTGCTCTTCCTTTTTCTGTTCACTTCATAAATTTTATGGAAAGATAGCTTAGGTATTAAAATAATCACTTGGGGTTCAGACTCCAGTTCCTTGTTTTTCAGTCTTCCCATTTTGGTGAAATACAGGTGATAACACCTTACCTTTCTTCTTTTTTTACTGGATTTTTTATTATATGTAACCTTCAAAACAAGTTATGACACTTCCTAATCAGGAAGATAAAGCTACTGGTTACCTGAATAGAAAAAACGATCATCTGAGTTACATCTATTTTTGGCCTACTATGAAATCTCAGAGGGTGAGACACGGGCACAGGTTGCCCAGAGAAGTTGTGAATACCCCATCACTGGAACTGTTCAACGTCAGGTTGTATGGGACTTTGAACAGACTGGTCTAGTAGAAGATATCACTTTCAATGGAAGGATTTGGTCTATGTAATCCTTAGAGATCCCTTCCAACCAAAACTATTCTATTATTTTATGGTTCTACAACAGTAACAGCACCACACAAGCAAGAGCAGTAATGAGCATTGCAGGAGCTCTCAGTAAGTGTTAGAAAGTTTTAGTTGAAACAAGGCAGAATTTTTCAGCCTTACAGTCATAGAATAAACTGAGAAAGTTTTCTGAGATCATCAAGTCCAACCTATGATCTAACACCACCTTGTCAATGAAAACATGGCACTGAGTGCCATGTCCAGTCTTTCCTTAAACATCTCCAGAGATGGTGACTCCACCATCTCCCTGGGACAGCCCATTCCAATGCCTAATCACACTTGCAGTGAAGCAATTCCTCCTAACGTCCAACCTAAACCTCCTCTGGTGCAGCTTGATGCTATGTCTTCTTGTTCTGTCACTAGTTGCCTAAAGAAGAGCCCAAGCCCCACCTGGCTGCAATCTCCTATCAGAGAGTTGAAGTTACAAGCTCACCCTTGAGCCTTGTCTTCTCCAGGCTATGTAACACCAACTCACTCAGCTGCTCCTCATCACACTGGTGTTTCAGATCTTTCAACAGTTCTGTTGCCCTTCTCTGGACTCACTCCAGCACCTCAATGTCCTTCTTGAACTGAGGGGCCCAGAACAGGGCACAGCACTCCAGGTGTGGCCTCACCAGTGTCCCATACAGCAGGAGAATCACTTCCCTACTCTTGCTGGCCACACTATCTCTGATAGAGGCCAAGATGCCATTGGCTTTCTTGCCCACCTTGGTATACTCTGACTCATGTGTAGAAACTGTCAACCAGCACCCAAAAGGTCCTTTCCCACTAGGCCACTTTCCAACCTCAAGCCTGGATCTGCAAGGGGTTATTGTGGTCAAAATGCAGGGCCTGGAACTGGGTCTTGGTCAACCTTATACTGTTTGCCTTCACTGGCCAATCCATCCTGCCCAGATCCT
>JAWWLT010000092.1:67368741-67393657 GCA_035040995.1 Premnoplex brunnescens | reverse complement strand
AAAATATAAAAAAAAAAAAAAAAAAAAAAAAAACACAAACCAAAACAAAAAAAAAAACAAAACACAAACCAAAAAAAAAAAAAAAAAAAAAGCAAAAAAAAAAGAAAAAAAAAAGAAAAAAAACTTAGACTGGATATACTAGAATAGATAATGACTAACTGAAAAGTCTGCTTATCCTTGGAAGAATTTCAGCTCAGGACTAATCTTAGCATTTCTTAGTAACTATTGTTAGGAATCTTTTGGCGCAACAGTTTGGGTTTTGTGGCTTTCTGCTTCCATTTCTGTACTCATACTCAATGTGTTTACTTTTCAAAGTCAAAACTTTTCTTTGTCAAGGATATGGATTTCCCTATGCAAGATCATTTTGAAAATCACATTTTTAAAGTTGACTTTGAAAGCAAACTTAGTTTGTTTCTCTTAAACAGATAATTTTGTACAGAAAACAAAGTAAAAGGAGTTTGTGTTAAAAATATTTAACCTTATAGGAAAGGACTTAGAATAACTGACCAAGGCGAAGTGAGTAATTGTACTAGTTTTACCATAGTTATAGTGAGGGCAGTAAATTTTCAGAAGAATTTTTTTAGATTTTGACATTTATAATTTTGTCAACTACCTTGAACTTAGAAAAACCAAAAATCTTGAAAATACCTGTATTTGATATCTTATACTGGTTGCACTATGCAAAAGAATCCTTCAATAAAAGGTATGTAGATGAGAAAACCAAAGTAAAATTTTCTAATTGTTCTTATTATGACTAAAAGATTGTGATCATTTTGCATTGCACATATGATGTATAATGTGTAAATCCTTTGTCAGTTTTAGGGAACTTTTCAATTGACCCACTGAGGTGAATCACAGCTCTGTGGTAGCCAAAGCTGCATACTTATGACCTGAGTGTACTGAAGATGCAAGGACATTCTCCTGTGAGGAACGTATTAATGCTTTGCCATTTAACTCAAAACCACAACTCATTTCCCCTTACAATTTGTATGAATATTCCTTAATTGCATCACCTTTTCAGACATTTACCAGCAGTGACAATAGAAAGGTCTGTTAGTCATCCAAACTTCCTGCAGCGTCGCTCTGAACCACCTGAAGACCATTAATGTGCTAATCACAAAAGGAAGGAGAAAAATTTGCAGAACTTTATGAGCAGTTAATGCAAAGTCAGATCCCAGGCTGTCATTTTTAAATAGGAGCAAAAAAAATGCCTGATATGCATAACTTCTCTTATCAAACAGGGACAATAGCATGACTAACCAGACTGGCCATGAGCCAGTAGCACAAAAGTATCGCTCTTGGCAGGTGGATTCACTCATGCTGCATATGTGACACATCTTACTGATGGATTGTAGAAAACCACTGAGACAATGTCGGAGGTGACTTGTTTCATCTCCGCTAAGGTCAAGGTTAGTTCAAGCTCCATATGGCTCAGGACCTGGACCAAAGCCCAGCGAAGTTAATATGACCATTTCCATTGACTTTGATAGGTTTTGCATCGGGCAGTGTAGATAGGAGTAGCTGCTGCAGTTCAATGAGGGAAGAAAATGCGAGTAGAAAAATGAAGTAATGTGCAAAAATCTGAAGAAATCTCAGAGGTTTCAGCTGTTGTAAACTTTGCCTCTGTGTTAAATGAAATGCCTAAATAGCAAAATATCTCAAATCTAGACTAGCGGCAAATGGTTAACCATTCTGTAAACTCAGATTGTCATCAACAATCTACTTTTATCAGAATTATTTCTTCTTTTTCTTTTTTTTTTTTTTCTTATTTTTTCCCCAGGTCTCTTCTATGGATTTGAAAGAAGTAAAAATACTCTCATATTGTGAGAAATTAAACCAAATTGCAACAACACATGACATATCTTCCATCAAGCCCAGAAACACCAGTGTTTTTTCCAGACTTACTCAAGGTTGAACTCCCTTTAATTGTTTATCTCAAAGCAGCAGGAAAGAGAAAGCTCATTCACAGTAGGTATTTAGAGAAGAATGAGAGGCTGAATGTAGACTATTCTATTAAAATTTCCTGGAGTTTAAGTGCCATTACTTCAGAGACAAAGATGCTATACTCATGTGTGGGTAGTAGCGTATTCTCTCTGTAATGAGAAATACCAAGTAAAGAAGACATCCTTTAGAAGGGAAGAGCCAAGGAACCAAATGGACAATTACTGGACTTCATTTTCTCACAAAGTATTTAAGTGGTTGATAAATAGGGAAAATAAAGAGGGAAAAGGTGTATTCCAAGTTAGGGACTCAAGGGGAACAAAACAGAATTTAAAGACAATGACTTTCATCTTACACCATGTCATTGGTATTATCTGGAAATGTTTGCCAATAAACCCCTCCCCAAAGCCAAAACCAAAACCTCAAACAAAATCCTCTAGTGTGTTAATTAAGGGCAAACAGATATGGAGGCAATAGAGTCCCTCACAGCAGTGATATGTGTCCTGAGAGGATGTGGGATGCATCAGTGGGAATGCCTCATTATGAAGAGAGGATCACATCTCTGGAGCAGACTTGCAGGCACAGGAGACCCAAGAACATATATGATCATAAGTAATGAGTGGTACAGCAATACAGAAGAATCAGAAAACACAGTAAATAAATCTGAAATCTCCCTTCCCTTAATGTCCTCTCAAGTCTCATGTTAAGATACAAAATACTGTCATTCTTGTAAAGATTTGTATAATATGCCTTTTAAAGTCTCCAGAGAAAAAAATTCCTGAAGCAATTCCAGACAAATTGAGTTCAAAATCCATATGGGATTTTAACAGCATTGAGTATATCTGATGATTTTCATGTGTCCCATTAAAAATATTCCTATTTTTACATTGTTGCAACCCTTCAGCATGAGCTGTTGCCTGAACAATCATTCCCATGTCTGTGGTTGCACACTTCGTTGATTGCAAAGCCTGACAATTTTCATTGGAAAACTCTCTATTTCCATTCAAGTTTTCAATGGAAATATGTAATAGTTCTTGATTAAGGTTGCTTCATGGTATCCTATGGAACAACATCAAAAATTGTTATTTAAGTCAAGAATCTGAACTCTATCATCCCTGAATAGTTTAGTCATTGAAAGTCTGGGAAATGATGCTGAGTTTTCATCTGACTCTTTGCATAAGAATGCACACATACTGAGCAGATGTTGTGATAGAGAAGAAATACAACAATTATACTTGAGATATAAAAAACTTGACAGGTCTTTTGATATAATTTTTCACTTCCACAAAAGCAATCAATCAACCAATTAACCCAAACCAAATCAAAGACAACAAAAGGCCCCCAGCCTAAACCCCAAAGATTCATAAAGGTGCCCCAGAGGCAATAAGCTTTTCCTTAGAGTGTGTGGTACCTCATAAATTTTCTGTATTTGCTCAAAACTATCTACTTATAAGTTAGCTTGTAAATCAGTGTTTTCAATTATGACGACCTGTGAGTAACCATTCATTTTCATCTTTCTGGTTGTCATTATGGGTGGAGGGGAAAGTTGGGGACGACCAAAATACCAGACAAACAAACAAGCAAAAAAACCCAAAACAATCAAATTATAACAAAAAAATTTTAGAGAAAGGTGAGATAGTACATGTTGCTTCTGAAAGGTGGGGTCTCCAAAATGGAAGCTCTTTCTGTAGCTGCAATAACTACCTTGCTTCCTTTCTTCATATAGGAATAGGGAAATAATTTAATTCTCATCAATTGCAAAAGCAAGTAATAACTCTTCTCATTCAGCATGTAGAGTAAGTGGAGAGAATATAAAGCTTCTACTCATAGTCAATCCACCTGGTAACATGCCTGGGCCAAAATTTAAATGTGAGAAGTTCTTAAGGGACAACAGTGTGTCCCTATAGCACAAGTAATATTGCACAAAATAGTGTCTGGCCCCTTTCACTTAAGGCATCTCATTATTAAAAAGAGATACTATTTGAGTGTGTCAGAAACATAATCTCTAAAGGAAGTGTTAATGCAGTATAAAGTATTTTTATGTTATTAAAGTGCTAGTCAAGTGGGAGAAGTAAACTGTGGTGCACTGAATTATCAAGGAAACTTTTCTGAAGAAGATTATACTCTGACAGCCCCAATGTGATAAGTATATCAAGATTTAGTGTCCATTTATTAGTTGCTCTGCACAGGAGAACCCTGTGGCTGCCAAACCTGAATCATTACCCTCATTTTTCATGATATAATCAGTATGAGAATGGTGACTACCTGGATATTTTCCTGGACATGAGGTGTTCAAACTAAGTACAGCTAGATCACCATTATTGCATCATTGACTGATTACCATTCTGATTAATGTCTCTTCTTTTTTTTTTTTTTTTTTTCATTCCCTGTACTGAAACAATGCATATGTCACTGAGTAATTATGTCCAGTGTCTACTCCTGAATTACATCCTTGACGTATATACCTTTGTCATTGCTACTCTAGCTTTATGCTGCTCCTTGAAACTTTTTCCCCTCAAACAAGTAAATTAACATCTGGCCATATTTAACCAAACTCAGAATCAAAAATTGAGGATATTCCCCTTATTCTCTGTTATATGCAGTTCCCTTGCCACTAGTGTTTTCCATGACCATTGCATTCTTCCCTCAAAGAATCTGTCCAAGAGGCTCGTGTATTGTGTTCTATTTGGATCTATTAAAAATCTGCTTCTTTCAGCTTGAATGACAGGAGCATTGATGTGAAAGTTTGCTACATACTTTGAGGCTGACTAAAGAGGCAATTCATATGGTCAGCCTCTCTGCTCGTGCCACTGTTTTCAAGGTCTGAGGACAGCTTTCCCCATAGCAGCACTCCCATTTCCTATATCTCAGTGAATAGCTGTGAAGGCAAAAAGGATTTGATTTTCATTTAAACCTAAAACTGAAAAATTCCTGCAAATTTTAATATTATGGAGCATCCAAAACCGTTATTAAGGGTTCACATCTGCAGTTTAATGAAGCAAACATTTTAACAGCTCAGTGTTAACCCCCTATAACGTCTATTCTCCCATTGTGTCCCTTGCCAATATCTCTACTGATTATGCCAGTATACATCTGTTGTCAGTCTGACCAACTGATCTCTAATGAATCACCACAGTAGAGGAAATTAGAAAATTCTTTTTTTTTTTTTTTTTTTTTCGGAAGTGTAAAATGCATAAATATTGCTCTCATTACAGAATACCTTGCTGAAAAGCATCCAAGCTGCCAGAGTGACTCAGGAGACTGTGAAGTTCTCCACTGTCATTCCACCCTAATCATGACAGCTTCCTTTTGATCCAAAATCATCCAATTTCTACTCATTATATTGAAAAGATGACATTTCAATGTTCAGTCAAATAACTCCAACAAAATTTGATCTCCAGTTCAAACATTTCCATTTCAGAAATGCTGGTTGTAAATGTGATCTTGGCAAAATAGCAAAAAGCTATGATGAGCCTTATCTGTCTGAAGCTAAATTTCATTTAGCATTTATATTCAGAGACATCCTTCCCTTTGGTTTCATTTTAAAAGGAAGATCAGTGTTGCAATAAACAACTCATGGACATCGTCCATTGCTGGAAGTTACTTATGAAGGTGGAGTAATCCAAAGGTACAATCCTAGGTATTACTGTACACCTGTTTCAATAATTTAATCAAAAAAGGGAAGACTGACTAGATGAAGCAAGTGACCTGGCAGAGTCAAATTAAAATGTTTTCTGAAACAAATGTCACTTGAAGTTTCCTCATGGAGAAATTATAAGTAACAAGTAACAGGCAAAACAATGTGTAGTCATTTAGTGAAGTATTAAACAAGCAGATCTATTTCTTTTTATATTTTGCAAATTCTTTCATTTGAAGGGAAAAGCAAGTAGTTACAAAAGAGGTAGAAGAAAACAACAACATCAATGACAACAAGGGCAAGAAAGTCAGAGAAAATAAGTACTGTCCTGAGATTTTTTCCTATTTTAAGTTTAAAATAAAATTTAAAAAAACCACAAATAACAAATAAAAAAACAGAAAAAAAACACAAACCAAAAAAAAAAAAAAAACCAAAAACTCAAAAACAAAACAAAAAGACGTTCATAAAGATCAAATCAGTTCCTTGGATTTACTGAAAGGGATTATCTCTTACTAAAAGTAAAATACAGTGCTATTGTCTTTAGTATGTTTTCCTGGATGCTACCATAGAGAAACTAGGAGAAGTCTTGTCTGTGCCATCTACAGGTGGAAGGATTTCTGATAAACATCTAGTGCTTTGTTCCTATCCTTGGGCAAGACCCACTTTGAGGCAGTAGATGGGAGATTCTCTCACGTGGGAGGGACCCCACGCTGGAGCAGAGGAAGGTGCAAGGAGTCCAACACCATTGGAGGAAGGAGCGGCAATGAAAACGTGTGATAAACTGACCATAGCCCCCATTGCTTGCCCCTCTATGCCACTGGGTGGGAGGAGGTCAAGAAAATCAGGAGTGAAGTCAGGAGCAGAAAGAAGGGAGAGAGAGGAGAGAAGATGGTTTTACTGCTTTGGTTTTATTTCTCATTATCCTACTCTGATTTGATTCGTAATAAATTGAGCTAACTTCTCCAAATCAAGTCAATTGGGCTGGTGACAGTAAATGGTGAGTGACCTCCCCTTGTCCTTACCTTGAACCATGATCTTTTTGTTATATTTTCTTTTCCCTTCCAGCTGAGGAGGCCAGTGACAGAGCAGCTTTGGTGGACACATGGCATCCAGCAAGGGTCAATCTACCACACCTCCTTTGTCCCTGGCTCAGCTAGACCAAGTGATTTCATGGAATTCTCTAGTGCTGGTAGCCTCTTCCACAGCTTGATGTCTCAGCCTGTTATGCCTGGGTAGAGTTTAAAAGCCAGCACGACTCATAGGCAGAGCTAAAGGAGCAGACTTGGCCGTAGCAGTGAGCTTTTCTCTCTGTCAGGACATTGCCTTGGCTCCCATAAAAGACATGCATTG
This sequence comes from Premnoplex brunnescens, assembly GCA_035040995.1. Lineage (NCBI taxonomy): Eukaryota > Metazoa > Chordata > Aves > Passeriformes > Furnariidae > Premnoplex > Premnoplex brunnescens. The sequence continues at coordinate 67,386,729 of JAWWLT010000092.1, read as the reverse complement.
CAAATGAATGCCCTAAGAAATATTGAAACCAATACTGAATGCACTTCTGGAAACTTGATATTTTCATCATATGCCATCTAAGCTAATACACTGCACTGTTTACAGTCCTCCACTACAATATATTTTGAAATGATTACCTTGCTCTGAGTCATTTGTGTCATAATGCTCTCCATAGGTACCCATAAAATGAAAATGTAAGCCTCTTTTATTGGTGGCACTGCATCTTAATTGAAAATATTAAAGGCTATTGCTTTCCTGCTGGCTTTTTTTCCTTTTTCTTTTTTTTTTTTTTTCCCCCCTCTCTCTCTGTTTAATTGGCTAATTATATGATTTTTTTAATGAAATAATCATGAAAGAAAATATGAAGCTAATTTAAATTCAAACTGGATTTGGCGATATTTAAGTGATTATCCCAAAGTAGCAGAGGGTGTAAGAGGCAATAAACATCTGCTGCATTCATGACCATTGGCCTTACTGTTTATGAGCTTGGGAGATATTTATTTTCAAGAGACATACTTCTCTTTGGGTTAGACTGTATTTTTTCCCCCTTGTTTTATAGTTATTTTACCACTTGTAAAATATTAAAGTGATAATAAAATATTTTTGGGGGGATTTTTTTTTTTTTTTGCCTTTCCTTCCCTCTACCCCTATCTCTTTTCAAATTAACAGCACAATGAAATTCAGTCAAACGAGAAAAAAAAAATTTTTAGAAGAAATCTTTCAGCCAGTAGGCATGAGTTTTAACCATTTCTCCACTTATGAGCTGTTTGGACTACTCTAGCTTTATGGACTGAAGAAGTTAATAGGAATTCTGTATTGTAGTTGGTCCATTGTCCAGCTGCCATTCAATTGTATGTGTTGTATGTAATTGCCAAGTAAGGCTGTAACCTTTTCCTTTTCTCTTTCCCTCACATGCAATAAGAACTAAGGGCAAAGTTGGAGAACAAGTTGTAATTGAAAGCTACAGGCAGCTTTCTGGTTTTGTCTGTTTAGTGAAGGAAATAGAAGAGTGAAATAAAGCAGGCTGATGTTTGGAAGAGAATTTAGCTATTTAGCTAAGGAGACAACAAGACAGCTGTGAGTAGAAATGACCTTCAGCAACTAAGGCAAAACAGTGTTTGTAGGAATAGGCAATACATATTATTTGACCAACCTGTTTAGTGCATATTACTTTGAACACACAAGTAATCCTCCAGCTCTCAAACAGAATAAGACATTTTACACATCAATGTCCTTAGAAATTTTAAAATTTCCTTTAGGTGCTTCTTTGGTATTCTCCATTTAAATGAAGCCTGTATTACTTTTAATGAATTTTTCATAATGATACTGAGATGCCATTGGGGTAGCAAGCTGTTGTTGATACAACACAGGTTGTGTTTTAGGGTACTTCATCCATAGGATTGTAATAATTTCCAGGAATCACTTACTGGGAGTTAATATCTATAGTTATATAATTTTAAATTTAAATGGTCCAAATAAACAACAGATTATGTCTTCCGGTTTCTACATATGAACACTATGGAGGATGCTCTGTCTCCTTTCTGTCAAACTCTGACAGGATATCAACCTGATATCCTTTAGTTACCTCTGCACAGAATCTCAAGAAACAATAATGATTCCATGCTTTAATTCTTTTTACATTTTGTATGAAATTTATAGTCAGGAGTACATGTTGTAGCAAATACAGAAAATTCAGATTTCTTAGTATTTCACCCCTGGGAAGGCACTGTAAGCACCTGTACCACAGAGTGAATGTATCACGCAAAGAAAGAAGCTGAAAGTGTCCAGAAAGAGGTCAGTTTTCCTTTCTCTGTAGGTTTGAAAATGAATGTATAAAGCTCTACTATGGCCTGTGGTAAGTTTAACTGAGTCAATATGGATCCTATAGTAAATATTACGAACTTCAAATTACTTAGAACATATTTGGTGGGGATTTCTGGGTCAAAGCCCAGGATTTCAGCTTTTCATCATTCATGAGTTCCATAACTTTTTGGTAATTAGAGAAGAGTTGAATATCAAGATCACAGCAATTGAAATCTTAGGCCTCTGTAGGAAGCTGCATGAAGCAAGAACTTCTGAAGCAACATAAAATCTTTGAGATTCAGATTTGTGGTTTTAGATAACTTTAAACAAAAAATATTATTCTTTTTTACAGTTAGCTTTGTCTGCTTGCTTTTATTTTCTTTAGAAACGAGCATGAGCATAACAAACAAAAAAAAAAGATAAAAAATATTCTTAAGGTGATATTGCCATATTTTCTTTGAAAATTTTACTGCTTCTATATTCAAAGTCTGAAAAACTGAAAAGCTGCTTGGTGCTATAAGTGTGAAAATCTAGAAATAAGGGTTTCACTTATTGACAGTGTTGAAGATGAACTGAGCAACAAGGAAAAGGATGTGTCACAATATGCTTGATATTTTGCATGGAAATTTTATGATCTAATTCCTATGTGGAAAGAAAAAGAAAAATAAATTCAGATAATTGCTCCAGATGAAGGAAGTATTATTATTTGTAATTTACAGACTGGGAGAGCAAAGGCAGAGATCACATTCTTTAAAGTGACAAGAGGCACTGCGGGGTCCTTGCTTAAGTGTCCTGAACACAGTACAAAGTGATTTGAACACTTCATTGAAGATTTTACGGCAAGAATGAGCTCTTTAATTTCCCGTCTCCAAAAAATAATCCTGGAGCATATAAGTGGTGTAATTTCATTTTACAATGAAAGAAAAATCTAAATTACAGAATTAACCTCCAGATTAAGTTTGTGAACTTTTCTAGCACATGGAGAAATTAGGAAGTCAAAGTATTAATACTCTTCCCCTCTTTTCTAGATTTTCTTTCACTTTCTTTCTGTAACACTTATCAAAAAGATTGTCACTATAAATAAAATGTTATTAGATAATAACATAATAGGTTTAATAAACATCCTCATACCACAGAACACTGAGCGACAGGCTGACATTTTGAGCCAGATTTTGTTGGAAATCTGTTTATTTTTTGTTGTTCTTGAACTTTTTTTTTTTTTTTTAAATTTGTTTATTTATATGTTATTATTTTCCGAGATACAAAACTTCTCAGGACAGCATATCTTTGCATATAAGTTGAAGAGCAATTACTTTGCCCCATAAATTTCCAACAGATTGAAATAGAACATACATTTGCAAAAGGAAAAAGAGAGGGAAAAAATATATACATTTTACCTCCACTTAGATGTAGCTCATGCAAACCTGAACTGCAGCTCCAGGGCACAACTCAAGATTTGATATTAAAGTGTTTCATTTGCAACCAATTATGTTCAGAATTAGATTTCACTGCTGCCTTGCTTAGCAGTACAGTACCTTGATTTCAAACAGCCTGATATAGGTTTGTTGGAGGTTTTTTTCCCCCTTCTCCTGTCTCTTTTTTCTCCCCTTTTCCTGCCCCTTAGAATCATCTCCACCTTCATCAAAACAATTCCATTTGTACTTATGAAAGCATTACAGCCAGTAAGCAGAGAGTACAGAATAAGTTTAACCATTGTAGCCTTTTTCCCTTCTGAATATCACGAATCTTGTATCTCACCATGGTGTAAGGTCTCTGATTACATCAACCTCTCCAAATTATGCTGAAATGGAGGCCATTCAATTTGCTACAATCAGTAACTTTCGAAAGAGCCCTGCATAATTGATTTCACAGTAATATAGGCATAGGTGAATGAGTTCCTCAGCCTCGTTTATACAATGTTTTCTTTCATTCCAAAGTGCACTATTCAATAGAAATCACTTTTTTTTTTTTTTTTTTTTTTTTAACTTCCACCCCTCTCCCAACAGTTGGCAGGTAAAGCTTTTGGCATATACAGAGTTGTGAGAAAGAGAGGGAAAGGGAGAGCAGGGGGGAGGGGATGGGGGATTTGCAAATAGGGTAGACACATGAAAATTGAAATTAATGCCGTGAGTGAAATACTAGATGCAGACATGCCTTGGGTGAAATAACTACTCTTTTCTGTGTGTTGGATCAAGGTGGGGAATGAAGGACTCATACAGGATACAAAATTCTGTTGAAATTTAAATGCGATCCACAAATGAAATTTGTCAGGGGAGGTGGCAGGTGGGGTGTGTGCAGGACTGTAAATCTGAATATTCATTCAAGGTTGAAAGTGTCTGGGTTTATGAGCTAAAGAGACTATGGACATCTCGGTGGTGTTGAAATTAGAGAAACAGCTTTGGTAGCTGGGCAAATACTGTAGCCATGAAGAATTAAAATGGGGAATTGACTTAATACCAGCACACGGCACCATCTCTGCCATTTTGGCCCCTTGCATGGAGCCAATCGCATTGGCTACTGCTCAGTGGACCAACTTCCTTAGCTCCAGAGATCCTATTCCTACTTTATAGACCCACAGTGGAAACTTCATGAGAGATGCATCACTCTGTGTGTAGGATTGCACAAGTGCTTCCTGCTGGGAAAGAAATAAGGGCAAGAGCAAAAAATTAATAAATTAAAAATTAAACAAATACATAAATAAGTGGGTGGGTGGATGGATGAACAGAGAGATGATCAAACAGAGGTAGCAAATGTGAGGCATTAAATTATTGAGACATGGCCAAGAGTTTTAGCTATTGAAAGGGGAAAAAAAAAATATAAAGAAAGTGTTCTTGAATATTAGTCATATTAAAAAATGGTAGGAAAATTGTTCATGATTAGATACAAGTATGAAAATTTAAAAAAAAAATAAAAATAAATGTCCTTTAGGTTGAGAAAAAGACAATAAATCCCATGTACTGCAGACATAATTTCAGAAGGACCAAATAAGGTTTTGAGCTGTTTGCCACTCAACACTGACTCCAGAAGAACCCTGATTAACCATGTCAGACATGAGTTTTGTTTATCTAAATTTAAGCAAGTTTTCATGAAGTTTCCTGAGGCTGATATGCATCATACAGAGGGAAATGTGGCAGTGGTAATGCCAAAGACAAACCAATGGATTAGGTTACCTTTCACCTGCATCTGTTTTATTCTGGTTCTCCCAGTGTTCAGAGATCAGCTGCAGGATTTATTGTTCTCAAGAGAAGTATCTGTGTAACTGCATATAGCTTCATGTATGTGTGGATGTGCATGTGTATGAATTTCCTGCAAAACAAAAAAGTTGATTGTGAGAAGTTCCTGTTTAGGAAGGCTGCAGCTGCCTCTGTATATTAGTATTCCCTTTTCTAAAAAATTGTGGGGTTTATGTGTTTTGTGCCACAGTTTGATTATAAAACACTCTGGAAACATGTTCATTCTATTCAAATCTAAGAAGCCATAAGTTTATGCTACTTAAATCACTTCTAAATCTGAACTATTTGGATCTCTGAATTTTATGATAATATTATCAGAGCTTCTGTTGAAGCCCATTAATTTTTTTTTTTGTATTGTTTAATTTTACATGAGTAAATATAATTACTCCTTTTGTCAGAAGTTCTAATACCAATTTATAATTCATGGAGTTAATTATGTTAACAAGGAGGTAATCATTTCTCAACTCTCTCCCCTGTAATTTTAAAGGATTTTGATTTTTTTCCCTGTCTCTCTCATTCTCACGTCTCTTTTTACAATTTCTCTTCCAGCCATGAAGTGGGAGCATACACAATTCATCTGTGATATAATTATTTACCATGGCAACAGTTTGTGAATGGGATTGTGAAGTTGCAAATAACTAAAAAGAAGCTTAAGTAGAACAGACTGAAAAAAAATTATCCTTTTCAAAACAAGTGAAGAGTTCTTTGAGGTCGGGAAAGCTTTTGTCACTCCAATATGTTAAAACAGAAGGAGGTGAAAAGGATAGTTTTGGGGCTTGTTCTTCCTCCTTTGCTAAAGCTCTTGCTAAAATCTGATGAGCAAATAAAGATAAGTACTTTGCATGTGTTTATGTATGTGCAAATTTGGTTTTGGGTGTGTATGTGTGACTGACAATAAAGAACATTTTAACAGACTTGAAATGGCAAGCACTGAATCTGACAGTGCTCAGCAAGAATGACAAAAGCTTTGGAAGATCAAATATTGGAAAATTACAGGAAAAAAGAGTCATACTTGTGGTGGTTGATTTTTCTTGTTATATTCCTGAGATAAACAGATGGCTCAAATTCACACTGTTGTGCAAGACCTTCAAATTTTGGAGTCTTAGAGGCAGATAGAGAAAATCTATTGAAAACCAGTAGTATGATCTTTTTATGTTGCTGGAGGCTGCTACTGACAAACCTTTCCCTACAACTCATCCTATTCAATCATGTATTGAGTATTTTAGCACTACTGCTCCAGAATCAAAGAAATCTATTGTTGTTCTTCAAAGTACACTGAGCTGCATATGAAAAGAACAATAACAACAAAAACTCATCCAGATGTACCATGGTTTACAGTTTATCCACATGGGAGTTAAATAAGGTGCCATATTTACCCTAACTCACAACCATAATGATTTAAGCATCAAAATATTTCAGAGGAATAGATAAAAAGCCATCAATACACTTCATTGAATGTTAATTAATTCAGGAACACTTTGAAAAATCTCCTGCCCAGTTGGTGGCATGAAAGAGGATTTTGTAAGATGTCTGTCCAGCTTCCTTTAAAATTCGGTCCTGATATGACTCTGCCCTTGAGAATTGGCCCACTTTCCGCGGCAGATAAACCAAATCCCAAACAAGAGAGGTCTTTTCACTGACACCAGTGGAGCTAGGATCACAGCCAGCAACTGAATATGGAAAGCAGTTACATAGCAAAACATTGACTTGCTCTGACAACCATGAAAAATTGCTACCTTTTTTTTTTTTCCCCCAACGAAGTATGTTATCTGAAATGTTACTACTCAAAAGGACCCTTACATTAACTTCTTCAGTCACAGACCAGAAGAAGAGGAAAAAGCACGTTGATTCTAACTGCCCTGTCTGCTCTGTAAACATCTGGAAACAATACTGAACAACCTCAAACTGATGAAAAACACATCTTTCCCTGGTGATGGAGCATGGGATGCTTGGTTTCCTACAGTTTTGTGGCATGCTGTTGGGCTTTCTGACAAGAGATGAGCTCTGACTGAGGATTTTCCTGAACATGTGTCATTAATAAAATTTAGATTGATTTTCTTATGTCTCATAAGACGTGATTTTGCATGGCTGATTCTGCCTCAAAGGGGTAAACAATGCATTCTCACTTCCTTTATTATCCAACTATTTTATAAAAGCTAGGAGTTGAATATTTTGTCATTACTACGGCAGGTGTTTCAAAAGAGGTTATAAAGAGGTGGATGAGTAGACAGATATATATTTATAAAAATTATTATCATTTAACCTTGCTGGAATCACTCTTTTTTTGGGGGGAGTGGAGGGGAGTGTTTGTTTGGAGGCTGGGTTTGGGGGTTTTTTGTGTCCTACCAATAGAATTCCTTATTTACTCTCAAACTCTTGCCCAAGTCTGACATACAATCTGGGATTTGTTCAATCTGTATCAGTGACAGATTTAGGGACCTGTGTTTTCCCCTGAATGGATTGGGAGGAAAGCAGTTATACAATGGAAGAGGCAGTTTTGAGGTTCCTGTAAGTAGGGCTTGACAATCAGATTTACAGCCATATTTACATTTCAAAGTGTAAGGAGGCACCTAATAGGATTTGCAAAAATGCATAACCATTTTTGGAGAGAAAATGGAATTAGGAACTTAGTTCTTCTAACTGCATTTCTAGACCAACTTCAGGTGCTTATTTTCCTGTTTTTATACATTTTTAAAAGCCACCTTCTATTTCCATCAGTGAAACATTCTCCTATCTCAAGCAACAATTCTGTGCATGATGGACTACATTTTGTATTTGTGCGTGTGTAGGAAGTGCCTTTTGCATGAAACCAAAAGGCACATGTGTAATGGTTAGGCATATAAGTTTATAAGCATGTTAAAATTCACTTGTACTCATGGAACAGACAATAAGCAAACAAGAACTCAGTTACTGCTTTAAAGTTTTCATGAGGAAAAAAAAAGCCTGGTGAGGCTGAATAAAATGTCCTGCTAACTTTGTACCTCAGATTATTTTGATTTTGGCAACTCATTGTTATGTGAGTGAGAAAACTAACTTCATTATAAAAGAAGAATGTGCATGTGAGTTCATGAGTTTGGCACACTGAGCACCAAAAAAAAAAAAAAGAAAACCACATTTACATGGCTTTCATCAGTTTGATGCAAAACTATCAACAGGAGGAACTGACAGCACAGTTCCAGCTGAGAAAAAGAGGTATAACATTCAAAAGTTACTATCAATAGTTGTTTAATAGCCGTATTTATATGAGGAGGAAAAAAAAAAAAAAAAAAAGAAGAAGAAGCCTCTACAGATGGTAATGAAAACCTGTCTTTAAAAGGCCACTTTAAAAACAAAAATAGTATTTTCAAAAACAAAAATGGAAAAACATTTTCCCATGACTCGGCAATCTTTTCCAGTGACCTAAACATCAGACACAGTTTTTTCAAACATCTGAAGAGTGTTTTTTTGTTTTTTGGGTTTTTTTTTTCAATTCTGTTTCTAAACACATCAGCTTTATACTATAAAGCAACACAGATTTTAAGGTGGGAAGAACAAAGGAGTTTTGCTTTTTATTTTGAAGTTAAAAAGTAATAAGAAAGCAAATTTCTACAAGGGCACAAGACACGGGAACATCTTGAGAATTATTTATGTGACATATGTTGCTTGTTCAGTTGTGACAAAACAACTGAAATTCTGAGCTTCATCGTTTGTTCATGGACCTGAGGAAGAGGAAAATAGGGAGGTTTAGGTACTCATCATATTTAGGAAAATAGGGAGGTTTAGGTACTCATCATATTTAAGAGACACTTAGAGCCTAAATGGGTCTTCACACCATTTTGAGTTTCTTTATTTTTCTTTCTTGCAATTCTTAGAAATATTGCTGCTGAGAAAAAAAAAGTTCTCCGACATTCCTTCTTCATTTATTTGGAACTTCCATATATTTGGGCCAATGTTTTTTTACAAGCTTCTTATAAATATTTTATGCTAAAGTAGATTTATTTTCATGGTGGCTTCTTTATTGAGTAATTTCTCCTCCCTTTATTTCTTATTTAACTCACTTGAGTGTTATAAAGGGATCAAATCTATCTTTATGGATGTCTTTAAGACTTCAGACTTTTCTTTAAGCTCAGCATTTCCTCTTTTTCAAAGTATAATGTCCATCACTGAAATCTTCAAAACACACCACTGGAATGTTGCCTTTACTAATGCATTTGGAAAGGTGGAATCAAGAAACAACATTCATTATTTACCACTTAAACAAATGTAGATTTAATTTTCACAGGTGTTAAATTTCAGTTACTAATACTAGCCTAAATACAGTATGACATGTAATACCAGAGTTCATCAGTTCATACCATCCTTTCTAACTCATTTTAAGATTCAAATACTCAGGTCCCTAACCATTTGAACAGGCTCGTGTTGTGATAAAGAAAATCTAATGGCTATCTTCTAAGGTGTCACACTTAATAATAATTATGTATTAATAATAATTAATAGAAGTGGATTGGGCTAAGGTCTTCTATTTTCAAACCATGCAAATTCATGGATGCAAAGGTGCATAACTTGTCACCTAAGGAGTTAATTAGACATGCATTCATCGTATAAATTTTTATTTTGTGCCATATAAGTATAGCACATACATAGACAGATAGATATAGATGTGCAGAACCCATCACCAAATGGAAATAACCTGAAATGCAATAACACACCAGGTCTTAAAGTAAAGTTTAAAACCATTTCTTTGCCTTGGCTGTTTGCTTAAGTGAATTTGACCTTCCCTTCCTTCTGTCTAGAATCTTCCTGTTGCTTGTGTTGTTATAGATTGTGGCATCTGTATAACATTTTGCTCTTCCTTATATCATCACAACAAGCAAGTTAACAATCGATGGGTAAGTCAAAAATGTCTTTTCTTGAGTCACGGTGGATTTTTGAAAAGCATGTTGACACAAAATTTCTTCCTTTTCACCTTCAGAAACTGCTTTTATTAAAAACAAAATGAAACAAACAAACAAAAAAAAAAAACCCACAGAATTATTTGACTCTACTACATTAATCATTAAAGAAGAAAAAAAAAAAAAAAACAAACCTCCTTTTATTTGCAATCAGTGATGAACAATAAATCTAAGTAACCTTTCACTTCAGTGGGGAAAAAAATAATCCAGAATTGTAGCCTCCAAATAATTAACAGGAATCTGGCTGTACTGGCAAGGCGTAATGTACAAGATTCAATTTTAACTAGAGATTACAGCCCAGCAACCTTGTAGCCCTGAATGTCAAACAGTCATGTCACCTTCTGTCAGGAATTGTGTCAGGACTCACACAGGCAGGGTGACTTTTCACCAGAGGTAATGTATCCATATACAAGAGTCAGGGAAAAAATGCCAGGTGTTCTCTTGGCCACTCCTCCCCCTCCTCTTTCAAGTGAAAATAGGAAGAGCCACTTCCCAGCAGAACATTCCCTGTTCCAACCCTTTTTAATCCAGGTAAAACCCCTATAATCACAGGTAGCAATGAGGTCAGTGGAGTTCACTCTGCACCTCATACCAGGAAGTGATAAACTAAACATTCCAGGTGACATTGTATGATGCCTGAATCTCGTGGATCATCTTTCCTTGTTCTTGAGTAAAATACAAAAGCAGATAAGAAGGGAATTGAAGAAAAACAAAGTAAAAACAGATCTAGAGGAGGAAAACAAAAGGATAAGAAAATGAGAACAGAACATAAAACACAACTGCGACATTAGGAACATTGCAATTCTTTCTTTGAGAGGTGTTTTCTTCTTCCCTTCAACCTGAAACTCCGCCCTGTTCTTAACATGGAAGCAAAGTCAACTTAGTTTATGAAGTCAAGACTGACAGATTTCTATCCAGAGATGAACAGAACAAAGACCATTTGATACAGAAGACACAGAATGGTTGTGTGAGTAATTGTTACCTTCAAAATTGGAAGTCATTTGAGAAAAAGCAGTGGATTTTGACTTTTAAATGTATGAATAACGACTGTTACCCACTTTATTCACTTGTAAATATCTTTTGGGATGCTACATTCTTTTCTCAGCCTTCCCAAGAGACAAATTACCCCCTTTTACTTTGTATGATAATGTAAATATAATTGGTATCATATTGATAAAAAAAAAAAAAAATCCATTAGAAGCTTTGTGAGATGAACTTTTTTTAATAGAAATTGGATACTTAACCTGCTCAGACAGTTTTAGACAGTTACTGATGTATTTATAGCCTTAGGCATTTAAACATCATTACAAATCTGGTGGAACATGCACACCAATCCGTATGTGACAATGGCTGCCTTACTTGAGGCAATGGCAACCACATGTTTCATCTCCTTGTCTTGCACCAGAAATATTTCTCAAAACTTCTAGATCTAGACCAATAGGAGAGAACAATTTGTTCTGTGTTATGTGAGCATTCATGCAGCCAAGGAGAAGTTTACACTCCTGGAAATGGAGCCATAGAGCCTTGTACTCAAAGATAATCACTATGGTGCCCACCTCTGGTGGTTTGGCTTTTAAGACGAGAGGTGTAATGGTCAGCAGTGTCTGTTGCTATAGAGATGAGTACCTTTTCCTCTTTTGATTCAGTAATCACCAGAAAATGCAGAGTTTCTCTAATAAGATATTTCAGACCGCAGAGAATTGGTGCAAACAAGTTGAAGATTATTCCTTCAAGAGAATGAAAATGATCCATTACTCCCGGATAGCTACACTTCTGTGTTTGACTGTGGAGGTGTGGAATTACAGCAAGCAAAATCAGGTATTACTGGCTCAGGTTAGGTCATTTCTAACCACAGTAATATAGTCTGTAGTCTGAAAAGGTTGTGGCACTCATTGCTCTTGATTTTCAAAGGCATACAAGCCAGGACTTTGAAGCAAAAATTACTTATTTCCTTGCAGAATTCTGGGAATCTGTTTTGCTTGGAGTTTTATGTTTGTTGTTTTATTCCAAATTTCTTTTTTTTTTTTTTTTTTTTTTAAGCAGAAAAAATATAATTTCATTTAAATACTGTTCTGTGGGGGAAAAAAAATAAAAATTAAAATACTGGGATTTTAAATATAGCAGTCTAGCCCTAAAAAACACATAACATTTTATCTCTCTCCCTGAAGTCAAAATCAAAACACTTTTTTGGCAGCCAAAATCTCTCCAAATTATATTTCTTCTCAATTTTTGAATGTTTCAGTATCTCGACAGAAGCTGTAAAAAATGTAATTAACAATTGTGAGAATGAAAAAAAAATATAAATTTGTGTTGTTTTCAACTACATTATTTTAACAAAAAATAAACTAAAATTAATTACTTGGTTATTTGTCAAAGACCAGGAAAGCTGGCACTAAGTCTGCCTTTATAGAACAGAAAAGAGGAAAAGTATGAAAATCTTCAATTAAGTACAATATCTTCATTTTTAAAAGCTTTTCAGTCCCAATGCAATTTACCTGAGACTGTGAGTCAGAGGACCCTTCTATTCCCTGAATACTCACTCTGACTATCACTTAATACTGATTTAACAACCACAAGAAGAACTTTGCTGTTTAAATATTTAACATTCCATTCAAATGTGAAACAGCATAGTGGAAATTGTTTCACAGTCTCTGACTGTAGGTCCCTTATAGGAGAAAAGTAAGGACATGTAAGAGCAGAAGTCAGGAAGTCAAAGGCACAAAATGAGGTGCTATTAGCAAAGGAAGTAAAATGGATCAAGGAAAAGTTTTCCAAGACTCTAAGAAATGAAGCGTGGACAAAAGAAAATGTTAAGTTTGCTACTTAGCAGAGGGGGAAGAAGCAGATAATGGATATTAAGGAGAATTCTGAAATGCTTGATGGGTTTGATCCTTTAGCTGTCAATGAAAAGGCAATGGTAGTTAACAAAGGGAGAAAGAGGCCACAAGACAGAATTAGGATAGCCTGGCTTAAAGAACAGTGGGATAACCTGAACATTGTCACATCATCAAGGGCTGATGAAATTTAATCTACACTGTTAAAGTGTCTACCATATAAATTGTGAAGGAAACTCTACCACCTATTTCTGAGAATTCGTTGAAAAGGTCCAAATGAATTGGGAAAGGGTGGTTACATTCTGAGGTTCAAAGCAAGCATATCAGTGGACGCACAGGTCAGCAAATTCATCTTCTTTGGTACTATGCTAATTAGCATTACACCTCAAATACATTGGAATCCTCTTCTCTGCCACAAAAGCAAATACAATACTATTTTTCTACCTTTTAGTAGAAGAAGCAGAATGAATCCCTAGCAGACTGGGGAACCTATGTCCTGATCCAGTGGTCACCAGTGTCAAAGGGAAATCTTTTCTGTGGATTTCAATGGACTTTCCATCAGCATGTCTATGAGTGCTCTGAATGAGAATGAGAAGGGGATTACAAGTGTAAACAGAAGCTGAAATGTTCTAGTCTATTTTCATAGGTCCAGCAGAGAGGATTACAGAAAGCAAAGAAAAAAAGCATGAATACATTGATTCGGGGGGCTTAATAACTTACGGCTCAGCACATAGCATAAATATATATTTTAATTTTCTTCTGGCTTAAGCCAGACAATGCAGAAAGAAACAAATAGTTTAACAGGTGATGGTTTCAATCACATTTTAAACAGGATTCCACGTGCTGTTTCCACAGTGCATCTAAAATTCAGAGAACGAAACTAAAACCCAAGTACCTGATTCTGCTTAAACTTAAAAGACTTCTCTGCAGTTTGTGAGAATTGTTATTGAATGAAAATGTACAATCTATACTCTTAAAAGAAAAGGTAGAATCCTAGCAATAGCATAATTATTACAGTTTGTATGCCTGACTTTTTAACTAGATGAGTGTGAAAATACGTTCAACCAACTTGTAGATGAAGTTGCATGCCTAATTTGCAAGCATTAAGAGGGTTACATGTGCAGATTGAATAATTATGTACACACACAGTTATCGTTTGACATATGCCCAGATAATTATCTAATCTGTGCCTAGAACCGTGGACCCAACTTGGCTGTGTCTGACACTTGCTGTCAAACAGTGTGAAGTTCACAGGCAACTTCCCTGAGGTCCTGTGCTTTGGCTAGCAACTTGGGGAACAGAATTCATTAACTTTCCCTATAGATAATTAATATCTTCCAAGAATCTCAGTCAAGAAGAATATACAATGTAGTCTTGATATATGGAGGAATGGCACTAAATCAATGAAAATAGATTTTTAAGATAAATAAGAGGTAAAAGCATTAGCTACACTACGTACATAAAAGTTCAGGGAATACTACTTATGGAGGATTACAGCAAAAAATCATCAGGAGAATACTAGGAAAATAAGATTTTCATTAAAGTTTTGTCTCACATATGGTATTGGTCCAGGAACATTCACAGCTTTTCTTACATGGTGGATAAAATAGCTCCAGGAAAACAAACATGGCTACTTGGACACTGATGTGAGGCACTACAAGATCAAAACCTCACATGTGCTATTAGAAGCATTGTGTAGATTGGGTGCTGGGAAAAAACAAAACAAAACAAAACAAAACCTTAATATAGTTAAAATATAGCTGTATATTTAAAATTCATTTGTATAACATCATTACTTGCCACCACACTGATTTAAATGTGATTTAAATCACATTTATTCTATTTTCATAAACAGAAAGACCTGAAACTTTTTCCACACATTGAGCATATGCAGTTAAATTGCAATGAACTTCACTTTTGAACTTACAAATGTTGACACGTTCCTCTTTCTCTCTATTTCTTCCTCTCTATTTTCTAGGAAACCAGTGCCACGCTGGAATATTATGCACTATATTTCAAAAAGAAAAGACTGATTGGAATGGATTCAGAGAAGAGAAAGAGAATCATAAAAAGAACTGGAAAATAATGCTGCCAGTTTGAGGAAAGGTTAACAGAGCTGGTCATGTTCATTCTGGCAAAAAGGAGATTGAGGAGAGACATAAAATATCTGCCTAAAAATATGTAAAGGGACATTGTAAAGGGAGGACGAATGAATTATCTTCCCAGTCCATGAGGAACAAGAGGTAACACGTTTATGCTACAGACAGAAATATATGTTAAAAATCAGGCTTGTTGAGTAATAGAAAAATGTGTTTGCCAGTATGTTTTCTAAATCTGAGCAAGGATTATTTATCTCCCTTTTGTTTGGTTTAGTATAAAAATTCTGACAAGCATTTTCTCTTTATATACATGTTAGTAAAAGGGCAATTATTCTCAGGAACACTGAGTCCACTCAAAAAGTATGATAAAGGATGTGCTACTGAGTATACTGCCAGTCCAATAGAAAGCATGAATTTGTGTTCAAATTCAGAAATACTTATGCTGACATTTTGCTGCAAGTTTGTTTTTAAAAGCACAGTACTTATTTGAAACGTTTAATGCTAATAAAATGGGTTTGGTTTTCACACAAAATTTGAAATTAGCTCCTCTGTTCAGGAAAAAAGTCAAGGTACATGCCTAAAATTAGATAGATTAGTGTTCTCCCATAAGGCAGTGAAGTCAAAAGTTCTCCTTTAGGTCATATTTGCCGTCCATTAAACTGGTTTACCCTGATGGAATTGGTCTCAATTTATGCTTCAAAAAGATCAGGATCAAGCCTGTGTTTTTGAATGTACTAAATTTAAAATTATCTTCTAAAGGATATAAATTAACAGAACTTTTTTGACTCAGGAGGAACCATCTTAATGTACATCTCCCTTCACACACCTCATACTGACCATGATACTATACCTTAATATTTGCCTATTAGCAGTCTGTAAAGTAGTCAGCTTCTCTCCCGTAATGTCCTCTAACTGTCTAAATGCTAGCATATTCTTATTTTAAGAACCAGTAAAATGCCACTAACTCTGTTGTAGAACATGCCAGCTGTTTAACAGTGGGCAGCAGAGAAACACATCGTCAGAGAGGAGGAAAGGAAGAAGAATGTTGCCTGCAACTGAAACTGAAGGGAGCATTTTAAGTAGATAGAATGTAATTATTCCATTTGGAATTTAGCCAGATCATCTGGCTGTACATGCTGTACTTGCACGAGAGGAGGTGGGGGAAAGCCATAGATTTCTAATGGTCGAAAATTGTCATGCCCTGGATTTTACACCCCATCCATCTGAAAGGAATGTGGTTGCACTTAGCTATTTTCATTCAGAACCACTTAAAAAGGTGAGCTCCTATATAATTGGAATTTTAAAGGAGTTCATGTTGTGTTTATGGAGCAATCACTACTAAATGATTTCATTTAAATTTTTCATAAGCTACACTTTATGAAAAATTAAAAGAAATAGACTCTTCAGAAACCTTGCAAAGAAATAAAGTCTCTTAAAGGAATACACATGCCATCTAATCACACATACTTTCAAATGTTTAGTTTTCTGCATACAGATAAACAGAAGATGGCATTACTGAGAGAGAAAGAGTCAGGCACCTTTTCCTTACTCTGTCAGTAGTTTTCATTCAACTAGAAACATCAGGAATGAACTGCGGCAATCCATACATTTAATCCAACGATGCCAACTCTCAAAAGGATAGATCCAAAATGATAGATCAGTGAAGGATCTGTGTCCCTTTGGCTGATGCAGGGATGTTTTTTAGCCAAAACTGTAGCATGCATAGGACCAAGCAGAGCAGAAATAGTCCTAGTGGACTAAATGTGGATTCCTGGTGTTAAGTCTGTGTCCAGTTGCTATTCCAGTAATCAGTATCTCAGCTATATCCCTGCTGGAAAGTGATTGATTTTTTTTTTCAGGGAATTTAAGACCAGACATACTGCCACTCTGAGCCTCTGCTCTTTTGTCAGAGTCCACCATGGAATTATATGTACAGAGCTTGAGCAATACTCTCTCTGGACATGCATGTTTTGAGAACATCTAGTTCAACTAACATCTAAAGTGTGAGATACCAAACCCATTGCTAGATGAGATTTTTATGAATTAATGCAGCGTAAAGCCATTTAAGGTGCAACAAAAACGTTTAAAATGCTTGTAGCACGTAATCTATATAATTATATCTGTGCAAGCCAATGCATATATCCTGTAGCTGAATTACAGAGCTCTTAAAAAGGACATATCCTGTTATTTCATGCACACTTTCATTTTTAGCAGCCACAGCTCTATTGAGACTTCCAGTTGTTCTGCATAAAAAAATAATAATAATGATAATTAAAAAAAAAAAAAAAACAAAAAAAAAAACAAAAAAAAACCCATACAGGCAAAAAAAAAACCAAAAAAACCCAAAAAAACCCAAATAAAACCAAAACCAACAACAACCATAACAACAAACAACAAAAAGGGCAAAACTAAAATTTTCAAATTTTCTGGAAATAAGATAAGAAAATTCGTTGATTGAATCTGTAGGGAAAAGAAACCAAAAGATGATCACACACAATCAATGAAAAATCAATGAAAAAGTTTGTTCTTTGAGAAACTCTTCAAAATGGAAAAAAAAAAAGTAAAATAATAATAATAAAAAAAAAGAATCATGTGTCTCATTAAAATGAATCTAGGTTGATTTACAGTAGCTGTAATCAAGGGTTACACAACCTTATAATCTGTGCTATTCCATTTATAATAAATCTCAGCAGTTAAAAATAGATGAGCTTAGGACAGATAATAAAAGACACAGTTTTAGGAAGTTACATGATTATTACAGAGAGGTTTCAACATGCCATCTGTCAACAGCAACCATGGCAGTGTCATGATGATGTAGGGAGATGTTTCTGAAAGGTGTTTGATACAATCCAACCTCTACCTGTAATTTTTTTTTTTTTTCTGTCAGGATTGTCACCAGCCTAATGCCTTCTCACATGAACTGAGGTGAAGCTGCAATTTCTTCATTGAAAACTGTGTTGAGAGAAGCTCTGAGTGGGAGGACTTGGAGGTGCTGGTTGACAAGAAGCTTGACATGAGCTGGCTCCTCTCCTCTCCTCTCCTCTCCTCTCCTCTCCTCTCCTCTCCTCTCCTCTCCTCTCCTCTCCTC
>JAWWLT010000092.1:67348947-67368641 GCA_035040995.1 Premnoplex brunnescens | reverse complement strand
TGGGTGGTTTTTTTTGTTTTTTATTTTGTGGGGAGTTGTTTTTGGTTTGGTTTGGTTTGGTTTTTTTATTTGTTTGGTTTTAGGGTTTTTTTAATTCATTCTTATTTCTCAGCATGATTGGATTTAGCTAATTGTTTTACGTCTTAAGATATTGCTCTTCCAAGAGCTGGTTCACCATATGCAACTGTTTGAAGCATTTCAATACACTTTCTGTGTGCACGGTTTTCTGCTTCAGTGTCCTCCCTTGGCTGCCTTTTTCTAGCCTCATTCTTTAATGCAAAGGACATTTGCAATGAAAATGGGATCTCTGCTTCTTAACAGTTCATCTGCTCCTGCTGCTCATTTCCCCACCTGAAGTCACAATCTTCCACTTGTGACCTCACTGGAGGTTGCTCTGGTGAGAGGATTATGTTGTTGCAAATAGAGGTTTATAACTTCAGAAAGAGAATGAACAGCCAGAGCAGATGGACTCCTTTGAAATGAAGATCCTGTCTTCATGCAAATGCTGTGAATGATAAAAGGACGATTGGGAGAAGTGGTAGAAATTACACAAGCAGAATTGTTTCTAAATACAGAGCACAATTATTTGTTGTCCCATTCTGTGTCTGGAGCAGGGTTAATGGGAGAGACCCTGTAATTCCTGGGGTGGTTCAGAGAAGTGATCAGCATTTGCACAAATTTTAAAGTAACCTTCAGACAGCTTTGATATGTTCCCTAGTACTGTTGGTGTCTGCCTGCTATTTTGGGTGATACCAGATTTAAATCAGGATGCTCTATTGAAAGGAAAATAGCACAAGTCTTTATAGCTTGAAATAAGAGCCAATTACCACAATCAGGAGCTGTAACTAACTCACATACTTTGTGGTTCAGGCTCACAGAGGGATGCTTAGCAGTGAGTCACGCTGACAGTGAGTTCCAGGAGAATTGTAGGACAACTTTCTCATAACTGGGTAGACTTTCTGGTGAAGCAGCTCTTTAAGCCATGTTTCTATCACATCATGGTATTCTGCTGTGAAAGTATGCAGCCTCACTTTGCTTGATGCAGGTGCCTGATGTAGTGCAACTCCTACTTATTTGGTGGTGTCCCAAATGTTGAATTAGCACAATCCTGAATCCAAGTTATAAACTTCATCTCTTCAGTAGATGAAGCAGCAAAGATTGCTTTCAGTTATACTCAGCTATAGTGCCTAAATTTTCATCCCCTGTGACATGTTTATTATGTGAATATGCCTAGAGACATACCTTTAACCTCATTATGCATTTGAGAATGAAACAACCTTTATCTGTATAACAGACCACTAGATCCAGAACATCCTACCTTTTTGGAGAGAGTGATCACAAAACTCAGGGGCTACTTGTTACTACAGACCTGCAACCATCAATTCTCCTGAACTATTTAAGGAACACAAAAACACTGTTATTGATACTAGGAACAAAAATCTAAGTTTTCTTATCTCTCAGCATGTGAGACCCAACAGGTTATCAGTGAAGAGGCATGAAATCATTCTGCAGTTGAGGATTGAGCTTACCACAGGTTTCTCCTCTTGTTTGGGAACAGATCCACACGCTTTCCCTGTGAGCCAAGACTCCACAGAAACCAGAGCTCAGTGGAAGGTAGTCTGGCTGTGTTGACACACAATAACATGGAGCACTGTAGACCTGTGACATACTGTTCCCATTGCTGTGCCATGTGAGACAGGAGCCAGGCACAACCTTCTTTTTGACATGTCAAAAAGTCAGATAATTGAACTCCAGTTTTAGTCAATGCTGCTCCAGTTTTAGTCAATCTCTTTTCATCCTCTTCTATTGCTTCTACATCTGCAAAAAATCAGATGTAAAAGTAATAGAAAAAATACGAAACACTCACTGATTAAAAAAAATAAGTAAATAAATTAGTGAAATGAGATTCCTGGTTTTCAGAAGCTCCCAATGTAATGGTACTTTGAAAAAGAGATAACTGTCATGTATGCATCATACACATGTATTTTTTTAGTATGTGTGTGCAATCTGATTCCTAGGAGAATTTTTGTTTTATTGTAATTTAATTGCTTGATTTCAGGTCTTTGGATGATGTGTTTACACAACTTTTATTATCTGGATGATTTTGCAAGTCACCCAAATGGATTCTGGGAATGATGCACCTTAGATTTATACAGAAGTTGTAAACTAAGCGCATTGTTTATAATCAGCACTGACTGTTAAATATCTTTAAATTTAGTCTCTAAAAGTCTATCCTTCCTCATCTTGTGAGTCAGTTTCTTGGACAGGGATAGGCTTCTGGGAGGAAGTCAGGTTATTAGTGAGCCACAGGATTGCCTTTCTCATCTGTCCATGACTGAAAAAAAAAAACAAAACAGTATTGAGTGAATAAAATAAAGAAATAAATCTATGCTAAGTGCAACCCTGTTGGGAAAAAAAATGAAAGAAAAACTCTGGGAACAGCACTGAAAGGAGAATGTCAAAAAGCTTTGGACAAAACTTTCAGACAGACATAGCTTCCATGCTGAGTGGTACGATGTGTCAGTATGCATGACATTATCATTGGATACATCAAAGAGTGCATTGGAAACATCCCTGCTACAAAAGGGAACACTGGTTGTGCATCCCTGAAAAGCAATGGCATTAACACAAAAGAGCTTGTCAGAGATATTAAAGGGAAATGCCAGCAACAGTTTTGCAAATATAATGATTCCATCAGTACATTGGAAAGACAGGCAATAAAAATGATCAGGGTAATGCTGATCACATCATTTTATGTAGATAACATTTGTTATGAATTTAGGCTCTTTTATTCCTTAAAAATCCCATGCAGACTGTTGCTGATTGATATGAAGCAATCATTATTCATTGAGCAGATGGCTGGGAAGGTCTGTGGGGTCAACCAACCTGACCTCAAAAAAGTAATGGATTGTTATAACAGCACCTAGTGGCCTTGTCCAATTTCAGAGTCTTGCTGGACTCTCTATATATGGATAAACAGTTATTGGGCCAATGAATTTTTAATCAAACTGGATAAAATGTGGGAGATGAAACAGTCATGGAGTCAGAGCAGATCAGCTACAGAGTCTAGCCAAGAATTCAAGTTTTCTGACTTGAAGGCTAGTATATAGGAGTCTGGAGTCTTTTATGTCTTTATATTGTCTTCATTATTTGAGAATACCCATCAGTGAGTAGTGACATAATGTTTTTACTGCTTATTCAAGAGATATTTAACAGATGCTTGATTTTCATTGGTTTGGAGGGGGATTATTGTTGCTTGTGGTTGTGGGGTTTTTGTTTGCTTTTGGTTTTGTTTTTCAGTTGGGTTTCTTTTTCTGTTTGTTTGGTTGTGGTTTTTTGGGGATTTTTGGGTTTTTTTTATTATTTTCTTTGTTTTTTGTGGGTTTGGACACTTGTGTTTGTTTTCTTCTAGAGGACTGAAATAAGATTTTGAAAGGGTTGTGTGTGTTCTAGCAGATGTTTAAGAACAAAGAAGCAGGACTCTTTCCAGAAATATATTCCTGCTTCTTAAAATAGAGCTTTCAAATCTATGTTGCTTAAACCAAAAAGGAAAAAGAGTAAAAGGTTGCATTGGTGCAAGATGGCTCAGTGAAAAGTAAGGATTGTTTCCCAGCATATTGTCTCAAACAATTCTTCCTTCTCAAGATCTGTTTATAGATGAAATGACAATTTTAGAGATTTTGGATTAAAACCAAAAAAGCTGCTGGGTAATTTAGACCAACTTAATACAGCTGTGTGCATAATTAATTAACAGTTATGCATTTTTTAGCAATAGAAGATAAATATTTTAGAAAAAAAATTTTTTATAAGCATTTGTGTGTATTAAAACAGTTTTAACAATATCACTGAAATTAAATACTTTAAAGAGATATTTACACTCTTTCTCAAAGGCTACTGAAGCTCATAAATAGTTGTCTACACCCCTATTAAACAATTCATAGGTGATTTCAGTGGGATTTTAAAAAGAAAGCTCAGCCACATCATCAGAGGATGACCCAAAGTTTGCTGATATGAAGTCTGACCTGATATATTTTTATGATCTAAAATTTCAAAACACAGAAAGGAGGAGCTATAATTAGAATGACAAGCAGATGGTCTGATAACCAGTAAGAGAGCATAGCAAAAAAGCGGAAAATTGCACTGGAATGTTGGGAAGAAGATTCTTATCAGATGGGCTTATTAGGCTTGAAATATTCTCTCTGGAAAGTTGTGAAAGCCCCCTTATTTGAGGCTCTTGGTGAGAACACAGACTATATTTTAAAACAGTATCCCATAATATACTGTGCTGTCTATTGTACACATGGAAACACTTCTTAAAAAGGAAGTTGAGAGGTTTCATGAGAGGTGTAGTCTGCACAAACCCAAAAATATACAGGAAACATGAGAATGAAGTAAACAAATGAAGGGATCCCTGAAAGTTAAGAAGTGTTCTTAGTAAATTAGAAAAAAAAAAAAAAAATTTTACCAATGCAACTGTACAAATAATTTTTGGATTCTAACAAGTTCTAATCCCATGTGCTCTTTTTTCTTCAATTTATATAACAGGAAATTTTCTTTCAAGATCAAGATAACTGTTTAGTTATAAACATAGTAGAGCAATACCTTAAAACATGTTAACTTACTCTTATGTGTGAGAAACTGGAGTGATGTTTATGTATATACCCATAATTGTACCAAAGTCCCATGAAATAATCAAAATAACTTGATGACAGATACACTGTTAAATCAGGACTTTCTTTCTTAAAAAACAACAGCAAAACTAAAAAATCTCACAACTTACCAAAAAAAAAAAAAAAAAAAAAATCCAAACCACAAACTCATGCAATAAAAAATGATGATCCATTTTCTAAGTAAGCTAATATATTTACCCTTTTTGTACCAGGCTATTAGGAGCCTACTTGAGCAAAATTGTCTATTACATAGTACAGAATTCAGGCAGTTAGTTACTCTGAATAATTTGGACCTAAATTAAAAAGACTCATTGAACGTAAATAACCTCTATTAATTATTATAGTTATATATCTATATTTTTTTTTCTTCATAATCACTTTCAATTCCATCAAGGAAAAAAAAAAAAAACAATATAATTTTGTTATCAACTATGCATTGATATTTTTCCATAGACAAAGCCTGTGGCAGAGATGTAGGAAAGTCACATATTTGTTGAGATCTAGATTGCCATTTCACTTTTTAAGTTTTCCTCTATATGTGAACAACATCAGAAAAATACCCTGGTTTAGAGTCTTAGGAACAGCAGACCCTGAAATCTTTTTAACAAGGATGAGCACTCTCTTCCCTTCAAATTACTATGTCTCATCTTTAACAAGTCTGAACCTTAAAAGCAGAGATCTGGCTTTGTGACTGGTTGACAAATGCAGGGAGAGGTCCAAAAAAGTAATTTGAAATAGAAAATGATTATATAATCCTTAATGGAGTGAGATTTTTGGTTTTGGAGAATAGGGACAAAGAGCAAGTTGTGATTTATTTTTTAGACACATAATAATTTTTAAAAAACAGGGCTGGTTTTTGTTCAGAGAGAAGGAACACAGTACATTCATTTTTGAACATGGAAGCTGGTGTGAGGCCTTCAGAATAGCTATCCCTTGAAGTGTTCAAGTGTTCACAAGCCTAGGGACTTGGCTTAGTGGAGTTCTTGGCAGTTCTGGATTAATGGTTGGATTCTCTAGAGACCTTTCCAACCCTAATGATTCTGTGAAAGGCTGAGAGAGCTGAGACTGTTTTGCAAACAGCATGGTGTTCTGGGCTGAGTTGTTCCCCACTGAACTGAAGCTTTAAGGTCAATCAACTTAGCTCAGGCCCGACTCCGGAGAGGGTTTTCTCACCCTAGTTAGTTTCTATAGCTGGAACCATGATCATAGCAATTGCAGATCCTTTTGAATAGAAAGTATTGCAGAACAGGGGTTGGATCTGCTCATACCTGAAGGATTGTACCTGTAAACAGTGGGGCAGATAATGCTGGTTAGAAGAATGCAAAACCCCACAACAGTACAATGAGGATGATGGTTAAGATGAGTAAAAAGACTCATCATTGGTCAGATTCTTATCTAAATCAATAATAAACTTCAGCAAGCCTAAATTTGTTCCATACCGCTGTCCAAACTTTGTCTCAGTACCATTGGACAAAATGTTTGATGAACAGTGAAATGTTACTCATCACAAGTAGGCAGATGACACATTTCAGTGTCCAAGCCTCCTACATTTGCACTTGAAGCAACATTAAATTTTATTTCAGAAATTACCCCTGCAAAAAGGTAACAGGAATACGCTCTCCTGGGCTGCATCCACAGCAGTATGTTCAGCAGATTGAGGGAGGTGATTCTGCCCCTCTGCCCTAACAAGGTCCCAGCTGGAGCACTGCATGCAGTTCTGGAGTCCCGAAGCACAGGAAGAACATGAACCTGAGTCCAGAGGAGGCCAAAAAGATTACTGGAAGGATGAAGCACTTCTTCTCTGTGGAAAGGCTGACAGGATTGGGGTTGTTCAGTCTTGAAAATAGGAGGTTTGGGGGTGACCTAATTGCAGCCTTCCAGCACCTCAAGGGAGCCCACAAGAAAAATGCAGAGAGACTATTTGCAGGGACCTGGAGTGACAGAACAAAAGGCAATGGCTTCAAACTGAAAGACAGTGGGTATAGATTAGACATTTGGA
The DNA here is from genome assembly GCA_035040995.1 of Premnoplex brunnescens. NCBI lineage: Eukaryota > Metazoa > Chordata > Aves > Passeriformes > Furnariidae > Premnoplex > Premnoplex brunnescens. Next base: position 67,361,972 of record JAWWLT010000092.1, on the reverse strand, counting down.
AGAAATTCTTTACTCTGGGTTTGGTGAAGCACTAGAAGAGGTTACCAGAGAAGTTGTGATTCCCCCATACCTGGAAATGTTCAAGGTCAGGCTGGATGGGACTCTGAGCAACCTGGGTCTAGTGGTACGTGTCACTGTTCATGACGAGGGGATGAAATTCAATTTCAACTTTGAAAATAAAATAAAAAGGTCTTTAAGAGATAAAAGTTATATTTTTGCATCATTTTAATTCAAAATATCTTCAAATTTAATTTATTTTGGTCAGTACAATATGGAGCTTTTACTGCCACATGTGGTAGATGCCTGGAAATGATGCAAAAGAGACACTACATACAGAGACTAGGTATTTGTCTATGTAATATAGATTCCCTTTAAATCAGATCTGTTCACTTGTGCCTGGAATTATGCAGATATATCAAGAAAAAACTGAAAAACACATGTAGCATAATAATTTCAAATATTTGGGATATGTTGCTACCTCTAGGAGATACTGGAGTATTTTTCAAGTAATACAGCATTGACTTTGACATCTGAGTGACTGTCTTTTAGGTTTGTTTGGTTTTTGTTTTTGTTTTTGTTTGTTTGTTTGTTTGTTTTTGTTTTTTCATTAATAGTATATTGCATTACTTATCCTCTTAGCCTCTTGAGAAATCTCAGGTCTCTTTTTGAGACCAGATTTCACTCAGATACCTAAGCACAACACCTGTATCTTGATCCTGTCAAACTCAATGATGTGAAAACTGATTTCTCAACAGGCATTGGTTTCTTCAGTGAATAAGAAGGATAGCACTTAATTTCTGCTAGTGCCTTGATATTTTCCCTATAACCTTTAATTCTTTTCTCTTCTGTGCTGAGCTAGGAGTCCTTAATCCATAGTTACCTCCTTTCTAGGTATCCATCAGGTGAGGATATGCAGTAACCCATTGATGCCATATTAGCACAAAATGTGACTCCTTTTCTTTTTAGATTTTGTTTCTTAAGAAAAACTTCCAGACACATGCAGTATTTATCCCCATTATAAACTGACTTTTTCCTATTGGCGTAATGAAAGTTCACAATTGAGTATTTCTATCCTCGACCTTTACACTTGGGAGAATCAGAGGATTATTCAGAAAGGACCTCTTACGTAGTTGGTATGAAAAAAAAAAAGGTTCATTGACATGTAGCTTGATTTCTTGACCCTGAAAGCTATAGCCCTCCTAGGGGAAAAAATAAAAAAAAAATAAAAAAAAAAATTAAAAACTAGCAAATAGAACGAATTGATGACAACTGATGTTTGGGTATCAGTCACAATGAGTGAAGTGAGCTTCAGATTGTACTGCTGCAGAGATGGACTCTGAGGGGAAGTTATGGTGCTTGAACTGAAGAACTTCATTTCCCATCTATAAAATATGGAATAAACTCCCATTCTCATCTTCTTTCTCATCCCCTAAACCTGAGAAACATTCCAATATTGAAAAGCATGATCACAGAGTTAAAAAAATCCCACCTCATCTTCTGTTGGAGCTGATACTTCAGACCATTTCTGCCTAGCTTCAATTCCATTTTTTTATCGCAGTAGAAAATGGAACCAGATGGGAAAGATAAAACTGCTTCTACATTCACTTCATTCAAAGCTGCAAGTTGCATTGAAAAGGATTCATATTTCTCTGTGCTCTGAGACAATGTAGGTAGGAAAAAGCTTACAAAACAATACATGGCAGTATAATATTGCCCAAGTCCTTCATAAGCCTAAGTAATCTGTGTGTGCATGAGTGTGTGTATTTGTGTGAGGAAGGGCATAAGCATAGACAAATTAAGTATTTTCTTCATCACTGCTATGATGGGAGTTTTGTCTGGAAGAAAAGTCATAAAATGCTGAGAGAAAAAAAAAAATCCCAACGGGTTTGACTATTTTTTTTCCCTTCCTTGCTGACTCTGTTTCCTTGATTTCAAACCTGGCTGAACTTTACCTTGGCATTGACACATGATTTCATTTTTGCCATTCTAGACTTGTCTTCTCTCCTACCCTCTGAGGGGTGCTCACACAAACTAGGTTCAGGGGACCTACTTCCAACCACCCTGCCAGAGATAAGACAAGAAAGGTGTGCTTATTTAGCATTTAAAAACCCAAGGTCTATACTTGCCTCTTCAGCAAAAAACAATTGATCACCAATAGTGAGAAAACACTGTTTAGCCACAGTATACAGACCTTGAGGGATTTATGAGCAGCTACAAGCTCACCTCTTGACTTCAGCTGGAAACTGGGCTGCATGTCTGAGTACCAGACTCTGACCGGTAATGTCCTGTGCAAATGAATTTAGAGATTTTCTCAGCTTGTATTCATATTCTACAAAAGGTAAATATCCCCCAATTGCACCTACTTGGAGCTGAATTATCGACTTCAGCTTTGAAGTGCAAATGAGCTGAATGAAAACATAGACTGCAGGATAGGAGCTATTCCTACTAGCTGATTTATAGTGCATTAACAGTCTAGTAAGGAAAGCCTTCTATTGCTATGGATTTGTAATCCCCCTGTCCAATTATCCTGAAGATGAAGGCAAAATGCCATCCACTGTATGAGGCAATCAATAGTGGTCATTTCTTAAAATTCTCTACTTCCCTTTCTTTCCACCAATCCAAGTTACAGGATCTCCCTGCTGTTTCTAGAAGCCAGACTTAGGGACTACAGTTATGAAATAAACTGCTATAAACAACCTTTCAGTAGGTTAAAACTATCAGAATTTATGGTGAATGAAAACTCCTTTAGAAATTTATAATCACCATAATCTGTCTGTCTAAAAATGGTCTCTGACTAAATAAATATGTCAGGAAGTGAGAGGGGGAAAAAAAGTGTACCTAATTATTAAAGACACAGAATTTTATTACTTTTTTTCATAAATAAGTACATACATACATGAAGTCACACCCTATAAAAAATTTAAGCCCTCAATTCTCAGGTTACTTTTTGCTAAAGGACATTATATCTTCCAGTAATACAATTTCCAAACTCTCATCTGAAACAGAATACAAGCCCTCTCATTTGCCATCCCCTTGTTTGATCTTCTATTTTCAGGCATTTATTTTTCTCTATGGAAAACTTCTCACTATCACCAGTTCTATAATACAATATAAACTCTTTTGGATGTTTCCTAGAACTTCCAACATGAACACAGAATTCAGCTCGAAAAATCAAGTTTAGCCTAAGAAAATACTGGATATAGAACCTTCAGCTTATTTGTTACATTTGTGCTCATATTTTTCTACCTATCTATATCTGATAAATAAAATATTTCTCTCATTTCAGATAAAGCTAAATAAGATATAACAATTGACGTTCATGCCATAGATATATTTGGAGGAAGTAACCCTCAATATTTATAACCAATGGAAATCCAGTTATTACAGTCGTTACAGCCCAGGGTGAGAAACACAGAGTCATAGAATAGTTTGAGCTGAAAGGGACATTAAAGATCATGTAGTTCAAACTTCTCCCTCCTCCCCCCATCCCCCATGGAGAGGCAAGATCTCTCTCATCCTCAAATGAATGTATAAAGTTTGTGAAATATATTTGCTATGCCCTCCCTAAGTTACTAGTTTAATATTAAGAATAAAGACAATGAGAAATGACTGCATGCAATGATAATATCTAGGACATACCTATCTGAAATAAGATAAAAATTAATTCCAGCCCTTCTTTCAAAAGAAAGACAGCAAGAAACCAAAGAATCACAAGGAGCACTAAGGTAACTTTTAGAAAACAATAAAATGCCATTCTTAGGAATACCAATGTCTTGATTGGACAAGGAGCTTCCAAGGAGTTTCAGCCTCTTAAAAATACCTAATCTGTTTTCTAAAGTGATTTGAGATCTTAAAGTGGTCATAGTCTTCATTATTTAAATTCAAGAAGGTAAGATCACTGTAATGCCTGGAAACAGAAATGTACATAATTTTGGGCCACAATGATAGCTGCTATGATATTTACCAGTAAGGTAAATGATCTGTGTTTGGTGGACCTAGATAAACCAGTGTTCAAAGCTGTACTAGATCATGGCTGCCCTATATGGGTTTCTCTAATTATACTGTAGACTGTGAAGTAAGAAGGACTGAAGGAACATTTTTGGTTATGGTTATTCTAGCAATCAAGGTACAGGCATAATTTTCTCTACAATATGGATGAATTTCAAATTTAATAGCAATTTTTATTCAAAAAGTTAATTTATGCACTAAGGAAAGATCAACTTTATAAATTAAAGTCCACAACTCAGAATAACTGTAGCTATTTAGCCAAGGTCATCCAGGAGATCTGTATGTTTTCAAGGAATCGTATTCTGTTATCAGACTCCTTCTTGTGGGCACTGAATTCCTACCTAAAGGGTTGCCTGGGAATCACAGGGATACCCAAAATTCAATTTTTTTAAGTGATCCTTGAATTTCTTGGGATATATACCATTCTGTTTGGGCTCATTCCAAAACAAATTATGGAGGTACAATGGAAACACAGTTATCCCATTTCCAGGAGAATTTTTATCTGCACTACTCTATAAAGCTTTTGCCTAACTTCAAAGTTCAGATGTTACTTTGTAAAGGCAGAATTAATTTTCTTGATTGCTAATCCATCACCACTAAGTATGATGCATATGGTATCAAACATAGGTATTTCTGCTATCATTAATTGTGGCACATTGTCACAACCGATAAGGAAATGCAATATGAGAACAAGAAAACAGTCGCTGGATTTGGCAGCTTACCCTTGTTTTCCTAGTCACCATGGCAGGTACCAACCGAAACCCTTAACTCAGGAGGGTGACTGCATGAATAAACAAGGAAAAGAAACTCAGGACTTGGAGAACATCAATCATTCAGCTGTGTTGTCTCACACTCAGTTTGCAGTGGTGTTGTTCAGTGAAAGATAAAGATGAATAGGTCTGAAGAAGGAAGGGTGTCTGTAAAATATCCCAGTGCTCAGGAGCAAAGGCATAACTTTTGGCCTTGAGAAGTTTTTCTAGAGAAAAGGGGAGACAGTGACACAGAGGGTGAGAGAAGGAAATTAACATGTGCTTGATAAAAGAGAAATCAAATAAAGGACTGTGGTTTAAATGGCAGGTAACATACAGCTGAAGTGATAAGTATCATATGATAGACAGGAAAGGAAATTAACAAAACACAAGTTAGCAGGGCAGAAAATATCTGGGTCTAAGCCCAACAGCAGGTAGAAATACTCAGGTCAGGAGGAACAGAATAAGCTGTTTTCTCTTTTGAGAAAGAAAGTCCTGATGTAAAGGGCTAGGGAGGTGTTCAGGGGAAAAAAATAATATATATATATATGCATACTTTTCTGTTTCAGTTTGTTTTATGGGGAGAGAATAGAATCACTGAAATTGCTGTGAATTACAGATTAAATAATTTTATTATTAAAGAAAACCAACGGAGATAGATCTTTTTGATATTGTATAGATGTTCCCCAGAGTACCTCCGTAACATGGCATGCTTATATAAGCAAGGAGATAAGGAGCTGAATCTTGTATTTTAAAACAAGAAGAAGCTCTTATGATTATCTTTGCTGACCCCCAGTGTAATGCAGACCTAGAGCAGCACAATCACTTCTGCATTAGATGAAGAACTAGTGTTCAAAATCTTTGGATAGTACTGCAGTCCATATTACCCAGCAGGGAGGGTCCCATTAATTAATTCAGGCATTCCAAAATGCTACTGAAATCTAATTCAGCCCTTAGCTGGAAGGAAAAGAAAAAAAAAAAAAAAAATAGAAAAAATGAAGTTATTTGAAACTGCCCTAGCCCTCTTCATTTGTTGCAAAACTGTGAGTTGAATGTTGCATCACTCAGTAGCCCAGTGTAGATTTGTAATGGTTTTGCATTGCTATTGCCTTTACTATTATGGGAAACTTATTACATAGAAACAGACTCTGAATTAGGTTACTTTCTTTTCTCTTGAATTTACTAGATGATATAGGTCACCAAAGATTATGTTACAACTTAGAACTGAGACAAGGGACTGTCCTGGCTCTCCCAGCTTACTATCAATTTAGGGTTTGTTTTTTTCTTTTTTTTTCCCGTTTGTTTGGCTTTCAACTTTATTTTTAATTTCTAAATATGGCCTTCTTATTAAATCAATCCCTGACTTTTCAATAAAAACCAGGAATAGGCCAGCAAAATACTTGTTCTGATTCCACACTGAACTCTGTTCTGCAGTCCTTCACTTCTCAGCTCTATATTTTGCAGGGGCAAATTGCATGTCTGTGTACTGGTGGCTTCCAGAGTGTATTTCCCCACCTCCTCATAGGACCTCTGCTTCTTATTTCTCTGTTGGTTAATGCTAAACTATTTTGCTATCACAAATCGTTCATGCTCATCCTTCTGTAACTTTATGAATCTTTGGCTGATCGTATATCTTAAGTGAGTTAATAATAGGTGTTCTGGGATCAAGAAGTAAAATAGGTGCTATAACAGTGCTGTAATAACAATAATATAATAATAAAACAACCATCAGAAAAACAACAAACAGTGATAAGATTGATAAGTAAACACTGTTCTTTTTACTATTTAAATGACTCAAAATAGGTACTAAATGACATAATAAACAAGATACATTATATGATGCATTACATACTTTTTGTGGAATATTCTTAACTCAAGCACTCATATAAACTTTTGTTTAAATGTATTTATGTGTTTGTATACATATCTAGATATATAAATATCATATATTAATATATAAAAACACAAACACCTTCATAGAATCACAGAATGGTTTGGTTAGGAAGGGGCCTTGAAGATCAGTCATGTAGTTCCAGTCTTAATTGAGCTAGATCTACTCCAGAGAAACAAAATTACACATTCAACTAGCACTAAATTTATTCAAACTCAGCTTTTAAAATCCAGCCTTATTTTCTGGATCTTTCACATACATTTAGAAGCAGATAAATGTCTTTACAATCTTTGGTAAGATCAGAAATATACCAAACATATGCATATCCTGTATACTTGTGATACATTCTGCTCCATGGAGGAATTTATCAGTGAAGATACCAGTGCAGTACATGTTCCAGCTTGTTTTTAACAGGAATAGTTTGCAAAGTCTGGTATTAAGATCAATACTGATAAGTAATCAGGAAATCCCAAGGAAAGTGCACTTTCTTTAGTACAATGTCTCGCTTAAAGTTGGGGTAAGAGGTGACCACAAAGAAGGAGAAGGAGCCAGTAAAGAGTTTATGTGCTGCCTTGTGCAGCCAAATTAATGTTGCTACACGTAGCATGATGTAAGGGCACTTTAATATACTTTTAAATTTAGAGAGCAGAGGGGTTGTGTTGTCTTTAATCTGAACAAATTGCTGGACTCGACAAAGCTATAAACTCAGAACAAGACAGGGAAGCCACTTCTGGAGTGAAATGACAAACAGCAATTTGAGGGCCTGGTCCTTTTTGACATACATGTGAGTCTTTTCATTCATTGACTTCTGCAGGTTTGGATCAAGGTAACAGCAGGGAGGCATAATTTAGCCAGCTGAACATGAGGAAGAAATTCAGAGGGAAGGAATTCACTGAGCCTTACTGTCATTTGGCCATGGGCTCTGGAAGTGACCCCCCATCTCCAGCCCCGGCTCTCATAGAAAGATGAATAGAAATGATCACAGGAGGCCAAGGCCACAATTTTTGAATGACCCTGTAAAACAACCTTTCCACAGACTCATGTGTCATGTACACGCAGCAGTCAAAACAACGCAGATACACACCAAAATAGGCTTTTGTGTAAATTCAGTATTATTGTAGTATACAAAAAAGGTAATATGGAGTAAAGTACCATTTTTAATGCATACTAATTAAAGTGGGAAATTACCAAACATGAAGTCACTTACCACTTCATTTACCATGTTACATTATAGATCTGGTAACCTTTATATTCAATAATAAAATCCGTGACTAATTCCTAAAATAAACTCTGAAAACAAAGCAGCTATTTGCTGAAATCTAGCATATGCCAGGGAAGCGAATTAATGGAAACAGTTTCCAAATTATTTTGGAACATATTAAATCCTGTGAGCCTGATCCACATCTGGTGTAAATTGGCGTCTTCCTTGTGACTTTAAATGAATTAATACCACTAGGGATTTGGCTTTATGCATTTCCCCCCTTAATTCTATGCTTTTTTGTTCATTTTTTTTCCAGATTGTTTGCTGGGTTTTCTATCGGTTTCCTTTTTCTTCTTATTTTTTATTTTTTTTTTACAAGCAGAACACTTCTTCAAAACAAACATATTTAAGTCTCTCAGAAAGCCCACACATAGCCGAATGTTAAGGTATTACAGTACAGAATTTTTGGTCTTCTCTTATATGCTACATGCACAGTAGAACAAGGGCCTGTTACAAGTTCTTCCTAATTCCATGCGAGTCCATGTTAGATTATTGTCAAAGTTATGAGTGCGTGAAGAGGGATTTTATAATTCTTCATCTCCTGAGTGAATTTGTCCCTTGTCTGTTTGACAAGGATTAAACTTCTTCCAAGGATTAAATTCTTTCCCCTCTCTGCAGCTGAAGAACAAGGGGGATATTTTGATTCAACCCTACCTGTTGTCTCACTTCTCTCACTTTTGCTGTGTGCATAAGTCCCTTCCTTTCCCTTTGGGGTACCCATCAAAAACTGTCCCACTCATCAGCAATACATTTCTTGAATTGCAAATATATTCCAAGTGTGTTTGGCATAGGGTAGAAAGCACAAAGAAAATGACAAAATAAGACAAATTGTAAACAAATGTGACAAGCTGAATAGAAAATGAGAAAAACAGGTGCAAAACTGGCATGGCCTTGCATGAATATTACTCACAGCAGAGCTGAGAAAATGTCTGATTCACCTCCTTCCCCTCCTACCCCCCTCTTTTTTCCTTCATTTTTTCCCACTAGACCTGAAAGCTGTCTAGCTCACTTGTCAGCTAAGGTTTTGTCCAGTGTTTGTATGCTGCATTAACTTTGTTTTTCCACAAGAAATCCAGGTTTTTAGATCCCACACATCAACCAAGCTGAGCCAAGGGTTGCTGGGAGAAAAAAAAAACTACTTTGCCATGTTCTCCCAGCATAGTTTCAACCTATGTGCAGTTCCCTTAGCTTCCAAAGACCAAAGAGTCCATTGTCAGCCTGATAGGACACTGTCAGAAGAAGGAGAGCACTGGAAACATAAAAGCATTTTTGAATTCTCTCCTGCCTTATTGGGGTAATATGTTCCTTGATAGTTCTGGATTTTAAGTCATCTCCTCTGGAGTTAAATGTGAGTATGTGCTGATGTTTTCCATTGTTGGGGATTTTTTTCCCCACTAAGTTCTTTCTTCCCCTTAAGAGAAGGTCGTCACATGTTAAATTTTAATTGCATAGTTACTGCTCGTCATACCTGGTACATATACATTTAATTTTTCTATGGTCATCACTTCATGCAATATTTGAGGGTCTTCCATTGTCTTGTATTAGTTTTCTGTTATGATAAAATCATGGAATTAACCAGGTTGGAGCAGACCTCTGAGATCATCAAGTCCAACCTTTGATTGAACCATTGTTCTTACTAGACAATGGCACTAAGTGCCATTTCCAGTCTCACCTTAGAAACCTCCAAGGACAACAAATAAACCACCTCTCTTGGCAGGCCATTCCAATGCCTGATTACTCTGTAAAATTTTCTTCCTAATATCTAACCTAAATGTCCCCTGGCAGAGCTTAAGCCCGTGCCCTCTTGTCCTATTGCTGGTTGCCTGTGAGAACAGACCAACTCCCATTTGGCTACAACCCCCTTTTAAGGAGTTATACAGAGCAATAAGGTCTCCCCTGAGCCTCCTCCTCTCCAGTCTGAACAACTCCAGCACTCTCAGCCTCTCCTCATAAAGGCTTGTGCTCCAGTAATTTCATCAGACTCGTTGCTCTTCTCTGGACCCACTCCAGCACCAAAATGTCCTTCCTAAACTGAAGGGCCCAGAACAGGATTCCAGGTGTGGTCTCACCAGTACTAGGTACAGGGAAAGGATCACTTCCCTTGTCCTGCTGGTCACACTATTCCTGATACAGGCCAGGATGCCACTGGCCTTCTTGGCCACCTGGGCACACTACTGGCTAATGTTTGGCTTCCCATAAATCCAAATCCCCAGGTCCCTTTCTGCCTGGCCCTGTCCAGTCACTCTGTACCAGTCTGTAGCACTCCATGTGGTTGTTGTGGGCAAAGTGCAGGACTCGACACTTGGCCCTGTTGAACTTCATCCCATTGGAATCACCCCACCTCTCCAGCCTACCCAGGGTCTCCTGGAGAACCCTCCTGCCTTCCAGCAGATCAACACTCCCCTCACAACTTGGTGCCATCTGTTAATTTGCTTATGGTGGACTCAGTCCCCTCATCTAAATCATCAGCGAAGATATTGAACAGAACTGAGCCCAGCACTGACCCCTGGAGGACACCCCTAGTGACAGGATGCCAACTGGATGCACGACTGTTCACCAGCACTCTCTGGCCCAGCCACCCACCTAGTTCCTAACCCAGCAGAAAATTTCCATGTCCAAGCTGTAGGCTGCAGCTTTTCCAGGAGTATGTTGTGTATGATGGTGTCAAAGGCTTCGCTGAAGTACAGGTAGACATATCTACAGCCTCATCCACCGGGCAGGTCACTCAGTCATAAAAGGAGATCAGGTTGCTCAGACAGGACCTTTCCCTCCTAAACTTGTGCTGGCTGAGTCTGATCCCTTGTCCATCCTGTAGGTGCTGTGTGATTGCACTCAGGATGATCTGCTCTGTAACCTTGCCAGACACAGAGGTCAGTCTGACAGGCCTGTCGTTTTCTGCATCCTCCTTCTGGCCCTTTTTGTGGATTGGTGTGCCACTCGCCAACTTTCAGACATCTAGAACCTCCCCAGTGGTCCAGGACTGCTGGTAAATGATGGAGAATGACTTGGCACTTGTCTACATGAAAAAGGCAAGTACTTACTTTTGTATGTGTGTGTGTGTGTGTGTGTGTGTGTACTATTAATAATAACAATTTCAGAAATTTAGTACAGTTAAAAAGGGAAGATGGAAAAGAAAAGGCTGAAGTAAGTTTTTGGCTGATTGACTTATTGTGTGAGGGTTCTCTTCAGTTATTACAGATTTGCACATAGATGGAAAAGAGGAAAGAATTGGATTTGGACCTAAACAGCTCTATAGAAACTAAATAAAAAACTCTTGTAGACAAATTGCTACTCAAACTTTCACTGTATAGTCTTCAGAAATTTATTTTGGAAACTTGTGGTCTTATGAATGTGTGCTTTATGTATAATTTCAGAGTGCCAAGGGAGAAAGACTTTCACTCCCAATCTGTAAAGAATTCACCTGGCAGGAGTATTCTGGGTGAAAACAAAAATCATTGACTAAAATTATTCACATTTCAAAGGCCACTTTGAATAAGTATGTCATTTCATACTATGCTCATACCATACCTTGCACAAATACCAGGGCTTGTAATGGCAGCGTTGCTATTATGAAATCATGCTATTTTTTCTAGAAACCTTTACACATTCATGTTCTGTTACCAGTGTTTCATGTGCTGAACACTCCTAATTGCATCAGCTTTTGTGTGGAGACTAATCTTAGGAGTTAATATATCTCATTTCTGGAGTCCAACAAGCACTGTAAAAAAGCCTATGTGATTTTCTACCTGGATTAATTCTCTGACACTCAGTTTTCTATGAACATTCAAGACACTGAGTTTTCCCTGTCAGGAATGTGTTTATCAAACACTTACTACTTCTGGCAGTAGTAGTTTTAAAGATGCAAATATTTCCTGTGAGATATGCTTGCTTTTCTACCCAGTCAAGAAGAATGTATTGAAATTATGAAATTTATCTGACCAATTGCAAAAAATCATCCTGTTTAAAGAGCAGAAAAGAAAAAAAAAGTCACAGTACCTCCACAGACTTAATGATAATAATAATAATAATAATTAAAAAAAAAAAAAAAAAAAGAAAAAAAGGCAGAAAAGTCTGTCAGATAGCAAATAAATCTGAGAAGGCTGTGATCTGCTGGGAAGGAAAAGGAAGCTAATTTGTCAGATAAATGATTTGTAGTGAATTGTACTGTTATTTCTCTTCACGGGGAATGAGCCATGATTCTGGAAGGTGGTGAGCCAGTCCTGCTGGTTTCTAAACAGTCTCAGGCCCCTTTGTAGGAGAATATCCATTTCTGTCACATGCAGACTGGTTTGATGAGAGGTAGCATAGTATCCAGGAAAAGAAACTTGTGTTCAGTTCCCACCTCCACCATGGGTCTGCTTCGTGACCTTGGGCAAAACACTTATCCTCTCTGGACAGCAATTCCTCCATCTGAAAATTGGGCATGATACTATATTTTTAAAGCTCTTTTGGACCCAGGATGAAAAATGCTAGACATTATGATTATTATTATATTTCATTGCTGACATCTATTACTGAGTATGTATTTCACAATGACAGCTATCACAGTATGTATATTTCTATAATGACAACTATCACAGCACGTATATTTCTGGGATGACAACTACCATATTAGACTGTGTATATTTTTGGAATTAAAGCTATAAGAGCACACATTGTTCTAAAACTATAGTACTAATTGCCATATACTTTTCCCAAATACACAATGTGTTATTATATGTCATCAAGTTGCACTTATTGTTTCATTATATATATATATAATGTAAGTGTACATAAAGTGTAATACATATTCCATGTTGTTTGATACCCATCAAATTACCCTATCCTAATAAAGCATCCTGTACAAAGCAATCTGTAGTAAGAACGTGTGAAAATGAGCATACTATGAAAGACTTTCAATGGCTAACAAGTCAGCATGGCACTATCAATGAAATCTTACACAGCATATACTAGAGACTTAAACATTCCAATCTGTTCTTCACAATGATATCCAATATGCAAAGAAAAGGCCAATATCAGCCAAAATTTATGAAGCTTCCTTTCTTTCTTTCTTTTTTTTCTTTCTTTCTTTCTTTCTTTCTTTCTTTCTTTCTTTCTTTCTTTCTTTCTTTCTTTC
>JAWWLT010000092.1:67334694-67348847 GCA_035040995.1 Premnoplex brunnescens | reverse complement strand
CCCTCCCTCCCTCCCTTCCTTCTGAATTCCCAATTCCAAATTTCTTCCTTCCTTCTTTCCAAATTCCTTTCTTCCCTCCTTCCAAATTCCTTCCTTCCGAATTCCTTCCTTTCTTCCTTCCTTCCTTCTGAATTCCTTCCTTCCGAATTCCTTCCGAATTCCTTCCTTCCTACTGCCTTCTGAATTCCTTCCTAATTCCTTCCTTCTGAATTCCTTCCTTCCGAATTCCTTCCGAATTCCTTCCTTCCTAATTCCTTCTGAATTCCTTCCTAATTCCTTCCTTCTGAATTCCTTCCTAATTCCTTCCTTCCTAATTCCTTCCTTCCTAATTCCTTCCTTCCGAATTCCTTCCGAATTCCTTTCTTCCAAATTAATTCCTTCCTTCCTTCCAAATTAATTCCTTCCTTCCTTCCTTCCTTCCTTCCTTCCTAATTCCCAATTCCCAATTTGCAATTCCTTCCTTCCTTCCTTGCTTCCTTCTGAGTTCCTTCTGAGTTCCTTCCTTCCTTCCTTCCTTCCTTCTGAATTCCTTTCTTCTGAATTCCTTCCGAATTCCTTCCTTCCGAACTCTTTCCTTCCACATTCCTTCCTTCCAAATTCCTTCCTTCCTTCGTTCTGAATTCCTTCCTTCTTAATTCCTTCCTTCCTTCCTTCCAAATTCCTTCCTAATTCCTTCCAAATTCCCTCCTTCCTTCCTTCTGAATTCCTTCCTTTCGAATTCCTTCCAAATTGCTTTCTTCTCAATCCCTTCCAAATTCCTCCTGAATTCCGAATTCCAAATTCCTTCTGAATTCTGGATTCCTTCCGAATTCCAAAATCCTTCTGAATTCCAAATTCCTTCTGAATTCTGAATTTTTTTTCTGAATTCCTTCCTTCCAAATTCCTTCCTTCCGAATTCCTTCCTTCCAAATTCCTTCCTTCCGAATTCCTTCCTTCCAAATTCCTTCCATCCAAATTCCTTCCTTCCAAATTCCTTCCTTCCTTTCTTTCTTGACAAAATTTATATATATTTTTAAAAAAAAAATTATTATGTAATTAGAAGAAGAAATCACATCCTTTTAAAATAAAAAAAGGAATTGTTCTCTCCAAGCAGTGCAGTTCATGGGAGGATTATATACAGCTGACTGCTTGATTGACTGCTTGCTTCTTTTTCAAACTAAAAATTGCTTATAATCTTCTATGTACTTTGAGTCATTTTTAAATAAATAACAATGGGAATATTTATTTAAAATTCTTGAAACTGTAAGTTACATATTTCAACACCAGTTAGTAAGTCAATTCAATGGATAAAATTTTATCTTTCAAAAAGACTAAACTGTACTGTAGGACTAAGTCCCTACATCATGGAAAAGCTCAGAGTTGAAGCTGAATTCAGACCCTTATTTACAGCTTAACAAACATCTACAGTGTCCAAATACAGGTGAGACAACTTTCCAGTCTAACTGGTCATATTTAGTAGAGTGAGGTTGAAGTTTCTAGAGTCCCTAAAATGAGATTAAGGAATTGGGGGGAAAAAAACAAAAAACAACCAACCAACCAAGCAACCAACCAACCAAAACCCTTCATCAATTAAATTCATAACATGTTCTTTATTAATTTGAAAAACTTTAGTTGTCTAAATGCATGGGGAAAAAAAGAAAGAATTTTTTAAGCTTCATTTATTTAACTTGGTTTGAACATTGATTCTTTGGCACTTCAGTTCTGCAGAACAAACTAATTTAATGTCAAGGACTTTCAAAGGGGAATATCTTGCAGTCACTTAAGCTACTAATGTCGGTTTCTTTAGCCTTAGTAAGTCCAAAATTGTCTTGCAAACTATGATATTAATCATTATTCACTTGCTGGCTCTTTTTCCCCATGGCCTTCATTGTCTGAGACAACAATACTTCAATGCAACTTGACCTCATGTCCAAGCATGTGCTGTGGCAGGATGGAGGCTTGCCAGTCTGAAGGACCACACAGCTATGGTTGCTATTTCTTTGTGAACCTAAAAAGAAGTTTGTTACCTCTATTAGACATCTGGATTCATGTCCCTGATAGCAGTGTGGGACTGGGTTATCTGTTCACACTTCTGGCTGTTGATATGCTGGTGGTCATATTACAGCAATGCCATTTGGGATTGTGTTTATTTGGGTGCTGCACCAGTGCTCATGATACGCTCCCAACACTACCTCTTTAATAAGGAAACCAATATAACTAACCAAATGACTTCCTCACACATACAGATCTGAAGGGGAAAAAAAAGGAAACAAAAAAATTGTAAAAATTGGCCGAATTGTGAAGAATAGTATTACCTTCTGTTATACCCATAAGAAAAAACATGTTTCACCCAAGGCACAGCCTTGTACTTATTAGTATTAGTTCCAGAACCACTGCTAAGTCAAGTATTTTGAGATGCTAGTCCATGAATAATAATGCCAGAGAAGTACAATAATTAATAGAACATGAGGATATTCCCTAAAGAGCATGAGCAGCATTGCAAGAGGTATGCATGCCTGTCCTTTGAAATTTGCCTCATACGGCCTCTTGAACTTTGATTTTAAAAGGTGGGGAAGAGGCAAAATGAATTACACTTCATTAGCAACGTTGAGTAAGATGGAGCCCCCTCTTCTCTGGAGAAACAGCCTTTAATTGTTAAATTCCCAGAATTCCCCTGTGCACATCAAGCTGGATTCACTCTCATGCTCTGACTGAGTGTAGGTGATGGTTTTCATTAGCCATTCTTTCTCTTGACCCTGATGTCATCATTGTTATTGTTATTTATTAATTTAAGGTGCCTCATTCTCCCCTGGATTGCAGGCATTTCAGGCAAAACTCATATTCACTAAGCAAATATTACCATAACAGTAGCAAAACAAACTTTTCAAGAATATTTTGTATCAATTTATCATTGATGGAGCGACATCCCTGGAGGCTCAGGTCTGCTTAGTCTGCTAGCAATTGCAACACAAACAAGCTTCCATCGCACACACCTCTTACCATTCTGACTCTAACCTTGACCTAGAAGGGGCATTTTCTAGGGGTGAGAGGATGTCTTGGCCTATTCATTATTTTTCATGCCTTTTTAGACAGGTGGAGGAAAATCATTCAGTTAGTGATGATCTTATCAAGCAATAGTATATTAGCCAAAATGAAGAGTAATTCAGGGTAGCAGAAGAAAACATCACAGACACCAAAGTAATGAATTTCATGCTGTCCTTCACCCACTGGGGTATAGAGTTTGGAGATGCTCAATCACTGATCACATTTAAGAGGGGCTTTATTTACTTTTTTTTTTTTCCTCCCTAAGCTTTTGTATCACCCTAAGGGGACAAAGGTGAAATGGGACTCCCTGAGGGATTTTTGGTTTGGTTTGGATTGGTTTTGGTTTGGTTGATGTTGGCTTTTTATTTGTTTAGTTGGTTGGATTTTGTGTCTGCCTGTGTGTTGGGGGGTGTTTGTCTTTTTTTGTCTGTTTGCTTTCTCTCAAAAAAAAAAAAAAAAAGAAGTGCAAAATAGTTTTACATACTTGACTGGGCTGGTGCATGGGTGCTGGCTGCATTCCTCAGCCATTTTTGCTTTCTATTTATTCTGCTTCTTTGCAGCAGCTCTGGGAAAGCCTCCATGCAAAACTGAAATAAATCTAAACCACTTAAGGACAGCTCCAATAATGACCTATGCAAACTCTTGAAAGAAGGAAGAAAGGGAAGGAAGAAGTGTAGTATGTCTCGCATTTCTTTCTTTGGTCTATTTTTTTGTAATTTGTATGGCCTAAGATGTCAGCGTCCTAATTCTCAGTGTGCAAAGCTGTCTGCATACAGCTCTGCCAGAGACATCTTATGAATAACCTGGAAGTCCTAGAGAACCTAACATACCTTTCAAATGTTCATCCAGTAGGAAGCAGCACTGCTACTGCCATTTATTCTCAAATTCTTTTATCCACCATGTGCTCTGAAGTCTTTGCATGGTGCAGTGGTATGAGGAGCTATTAAGGTTTCCCTTTCAAAAAGCTCAGTGGAGAATTCACTCTGACTTACCTCTGGCATTACAAACTATGACAAGTGATTAATTTACCCCCAGTGTCACTGCTGCTGTGACTGAGGCTGTGGGGTAAGAGCAAGTTCACTAACCCATCTGAGGTGCTGTGGAGATACCTGGGCACTTATTCCTTTCCAATCTCTGCTGTACATTGAGTCCAGTTTAGCTGCAGCTTGTTTACATTACATATCAAATGTAGAGAAATTTGCATCCGTGGAGTACCTTCCATGGCACTGCAAATTCTACTGAGATCTTTGCAAAGAACAAAAGGTAAATATATTAAAATCTTGGTGTGCAGCCATCTCTAGCTCTCCAGTTGTCTGATTATCCATGTCTAACTGAGTCCAGAACAATGCTCAGCCTGCTATATTAAGTTATTTCAATTGCTTTGTAAGGACACCATTCAGGTTCAAGATAGTTAAAAAGTGATTGCTACTTTTTTCTTTCCTTGTGTGAGTGTGCATATCAATGTTTTGCAGCACAGATTGATTAAAACCAAACAAAAAACCTAAATATCGTTCTTATTTTTATAAGTTTCCTACAGCTTGCTATGGTACAAAGAAGCATTGAACAATGAACTGTATGGCTAAAAGAAGGAAAATTCCCATTTTATCCATTTAGGAAATAGAAAACATTAACATTTGGATTTGAATGTGCCCAGGTTGCTCCAGAAGCTTGGCAACCACAAATATCATGCTGCCTAGAGAATGAGAGACCATGGAAAATTATTATAAAGGTAAGTACTTGGTGCAAAGAAGGGTTATGTGGAAGGAAGAGTGAAGAAATCTACATTAGGAGACCAGCTGTGCATTAGGTGTATAATACAATAGAGAATGACATAAATTAGCATAGTAAACAAATGGGCACTTAAGAAGCAGCACATAGGGTAATATGTATAAAACAAAGACTGGGATTATAAGCAGTGTTTGCTTTGTCACTTCTTGCTTGTGGAGTGTTATTTAAAAAAAAAAAAAAAAAAAAAAAGAAAAGAAAAACAGAAAATAACAAAAAATGACAAGAAAACCCCAAACTAAAACAATTCCTCTACACAGAAAATTCGTATAAAAAATAAAACCACATCTCAGGATTTTATTTTTTTTTTCCAAGTTTTATATTCTTTACCTCAGACTTTTCTATTATGTGGTAGATTTTTTTTTTCTTTTTCTCAGTACTGGAAAAAGTGTGGCATTGCTGAAGTCTGTGTATGTTAGTGTGCACAGCCCTAGATCCTGGGGGGAAGAATCCCAGTACTTTAATATGAAGGCATTCCAAAGCCTGGAGGAACATTTAAATTATTATTAAATTCCATCAGATTCTAAAACACAAAATGGGGATAGTTATGACAAATCTTTCTGGGCCAGATTAAAAGAAATACTTAGGAATTGGTAGAATCAAAGACTGGTAGGTATTTTGTGAGATTTACAGTACTACTTGAACAAAGCATAAATAGGAATAAATATATTAGAATTTTATTATTTTAAAAGCAGAAGAGAAATATCTTTGTATACTTAGATAATTAAGAGTTGGCTTTTATCAAGCTTTACACATGTACAATCGTGTCTGCACCTTAGGTAATCTTCCCTTGCAGCCAGTGAACAGAATTATGTGCTTCACAGCATGTTTTAGAACCTTGCTTTAAAATGAGAGGAATCATACCTTGGATGTGATTACTTCTCTCCATTTACTATAGAGAGAGTATGCAGTGACTAGCTCAGATGAAAATGTCTGCTCTGTGTATACCTATTTAATGTCCAATGAATCATACCTGAAACCTTGAATTCACAGAACTCTTAAGTCCTTTGAATTCTTTTTATTAAAATACAAACCACTGCCTTGCTGCCAGCTCTACTGTGCATGTTGTGCAAGAGCGATTGGTATCCTCCTCCTTATTCACTGGTCTCATATCCTCCCTTTCTTAAGAAAAGAATGAAAAGAGGATGAATGACATCTGTTAACAATCAATGGTCAGGATATACTTTGAATGCAAGATGTTAGGACACCCTGTGCTAGCCCAGATTAACATTCCCTGTGAATTGACAACATTATAAACTGTGAAATGTTACCATTTGCTTGAAAGTTAGATTGGCATTTTCATGAATATTTGTTTGAGTGGGATTCTGAGTAAACTGTGGCAAAATAGGTGGCTATAAAAACTGTTTAAACAACTTTTCAAATTGTGTCATTAGAGTTTCCCTTCATTAAACCCAAATGTTCTGATGGCAAAGAGACTATGATTTGGTGGCTGAGATTTGTTTTGAAGAAAGAAAATTATTTGAAAATGCCTAAGAATCCATAACAATTACCTAACATAACATGTAGCATACAAAAGAAAACCAAAACAAAACAAAACCTGAGAGTGTATCAGAGGTAATTTTCACAGCTTGTGGTCTCATTGCAGTTGTTTTTTGAGTGCTAGTTTCTTGTTTTGTTGTGTTTTTTAAAATATAAATCCGTGATAAAGGGATTTTTTTTATGGCCAGAAAATGGGCAAAACCATACATACAATGTCTCATACCTGAATTTTTTGAAGCAAGGAGGCTGAAACTTCTCAAATTTGATTTGTCTGTTCTCTCTAGCAGTTTAACTAATACCTCATCCTAGTTCCTTTAAAAAAAACAGTTTTATAGAGTACTTGCTTGAAAATTGCAATGTAATTGCAAATAGACACTCAGAATCCCTTGATTAAATACTATAGAAAAGTAGTAATAGAACAAATATTCATTTTTTTAAACAACAGGTTTTAACTTCAATAATACTGCCTTAACTAAAATACATAAAACAAATCCAAATTTTAATTCCAGTGATGCAAATAGTTCAATTCAAAGTGGAAAAATAATAATAATTTAAAAAAAAGACCAAAAAAAACTTCAAAAACTGAAACCCCTCAAAAATCAGCAAACAAACAAACAAAAAACAAATAAAAAACAACAACAAACCATGTGGAATAAATTTTCTTTAAACTTCTCACGGCCAAAAAGGACAATAACTATGGTGGATAAATAGAGATATTAAGGTGGATAATAGATAAATAAAAACAGCGGTCTGTACTGTAAACTGACCAGGTAAAATAAGAAAAGTAGTATTTAATAGTGGCTCCTATTCCTACATAAATAATACAGGGTAACAATTATGATCTATGTTTTTAAGATAATAGATTTCAATTTTACAATTTTCTCCGAAAAATTAAAAAAGTTGAAGATAATGTTATCAAGAGAGAATCTGAAGTCTTTGTTGACCCAAAAGGCAAAGTCCCTAAATCTCTATTGTGTGTTATACTTGTGAGAATTTATGACTTTGGATGAAGAGTTCTGTAGTCTGTCAGAAGGAAAGGAGTAATTGGTACCAAAGCGAAGTTCGTGGAAGGAAGACGGAGGGAGGGAGGAACATTATTAAAGCAGAAAGTAACGGAAATCGGTGAGAAATCTGAGCTGTGTTAGAGGTGAAATGATCAAGTCCCCTTCCAGACTGAAACATTCTCTTTCCTTTTCTTGCAGACTGGAATGGCCAATGGGCAGGACACAGTTGTTAAGAGTTTTATCTCTCTTTCTAAGCCAAAAGAATCTAAAGACTTGAGATAGCACCTATAAAACCACAGTTTTGTAACAGCTGAAGGACAGGCCAGTCTGGGATGCTCTTTGGGGAATCTGTCCCCTCAATGATAATGACCATGAGGAGTTCCAGCTCCCAGAATGTGCAGGGCTCAAAAAATAGTGGCTCTCATCCCTAGCAAAATTATTCATCCCTCTTTTGCTCAGTGACAGTCAGCCAACCAAACATCCATCAACATGTGGCTGTCCATATGTCTTTCTGAACATCTATTCCTATATAAACAGCTGTTGAGATGGACGAGTAGACAGACACCTGTGTGAGAGCAAGGGTCAGCGGCTGGGCTGCTTTCATATGTTTATGCAGATGTTCCCCTATTCTTCCATCTCTACAAGCATCTCTGACTATTTGATTGACCTTTGCAGTCACTGAATATTCATTTTCCTGGAACTTCAGTGACATTTTAGACAGCTCAGATACCCAGAATACAACACACATCCTACAGTCAAGTCCTTATATTTTGAAGATACAGCTGAAGCCTTACGATATAAAATTCCCCAGCACTGTGAGACATAAAATAAGGTGGAGAGGTTTTTGTTTGTTTGTGGGTTTTTTTTTTTTTTCCTTCTTTCCTGTCACTTTCAAAATCTTTCTCTCTAAGGAAGTATATTCATAGACCACTTATTTTGAGAGTCATCATGATTTACATGACCTCCAGATCCATTAGCTGGAAAAAGCATTTACCTGTAAGAAAATAATAATGAAGTAATTTGCAACTATATGTTTGGAAATCAGTGCCTATTTTACCTATTGAACTGGTTTAGATTGGGATACAGTCAATTGTCTCCATATGTGCTTGTATGGGTTTATGCTTTGTATTTGTGATGAAAACTGGTTTGTTTTTGTTTTTGTTTTTTTTTTTAGTTGGTTGGTTTTCTTTAATTATTATTGCTGAACAGTGCTGAGAGAACATCAAGGTCTTTTCTAGATGTATTAGTTAGGCTGCACAAGAACCTGGGAGGTGACAGGTGGGACAGGTGATAACTGTCCACAGGGTTGTTTCATACCCTGTGGTGTCATGCTCAGCAATAAAAGCTGGGGGCAGAAGGAAGAAGGTGGGGGCACTCAGAGTGATGGTGTTTGTCTTCCCAAGTAACCATTACATGTGACACAGCCTGGATGTTCTGGGTATGGCTAAACAGCTGCTTGCTGATAGCAAGTAGTGAATTAATTTCTTATTTTTGCTTTCCCTACGTGTGTGCCTTTTGCTTTTAAACTACCTTTATCACAGCCTATGAGTTTTCACACTGTTACCCTTCCAATTCTCTTCCTTATCACATGGTGGGAAGGTGAGAGAAGCTCTGTGGTGCCTTCCAGGGTTAAACCACAGCATCCATTCAAAACCTGCGTAAGAAGGAACAGCAAGGATAGAAACAATAAGTCCTTTGCCTCACTAATTGCCACATGCCACTCCCACAAACCTTTCTTAATGCCTTGGTGTTCTACCCAGAGTCAAACAAGCTTGTTTTTTGGACAAAACAGATGAGGAAAAGTTCATACTAATAAAATTAAATATTCTGTTTAATACTGTCACCAAGGATAGTGTGATAAATGTTCTAACTTTCCATTTTTAGCCTGCCAACCTGCAAATACTCAACAAGTGTCAGCAGCAGATTACAATTTAATAACAAATGCACAGTCTTCTGGCATGGACCTCACATATCTGACACTGGGGATCCAACAGGATGACTGTGACTGAAACCTGTCTAGGCAATATGCCTATGAGCAGTACCAAAAGCTGAGCACCAGATGCCTCTGTCAGCTTTAGAAACCCCTGCATCATATCCCTTTTAACCTTACTACCCTATGGAATAACTACTTAGTGTACTAAATCTGCTAAGCAAGGACTTTGCAATTCCAATCCAATATAAATGAATAAATATCTGACTGCTAAATGAATAATATCTCATACATTAAACCAGTATGCCAGAAAAGTCATTATAATGTATGCATTTAAATTATAATATACAAATATACAAAAGGGAAGATAGACATCCATTGAGACCAGAGAATTGATTACGTGGTTAACAAGTGGAATATTTATAGGTCATTATTCATATTAATACTAATAGTTCTTTTGTGCTGCTTTCCTCCATTCTGTTGTACAACACAATGAAGTCAGTGGCTTCATTTCCCTTCAATAACCCACTCTCTACCTCAAATTTACCCTTGCATCCACCATTCTACTTTCTCCTGAATAACCTTGCCTAATATAGTTTCAATTTAAAAACTAAGTGTTAAGCTGGGAAATGGATAAAAGAGGAAACCACTACATATAAGCGTGAAAGTTCACTATGCATTATTAACAGTCATAATAGTACTTTGCATTTAATTCCCTTCCTGTAAGGGGATTAAAACATTTCTAATTATTAATCAGTATTAAACAGTTTATAATTACCTCTGCAAGAAGGTAATTATTAATATACCCATTTTGCAGATAATCGAAACCACAAAATAACTGTGTAACTTTGCCAAAATGGCACCAAAAATAAAAGGACCAAGAAGCAAAAGAGAAAGAAAAGTTATGTGTCTTGTCCCTTGTTCCTATTCTAACTCATGTAGTAACACACTGTTCTTGGGAAGAGAGATTCCGCCTACAAACTGCCAGGCACTAAGAAATAGGAAACTGTTATGAAAGTCATGTTGGTTTAACTCTAAGTATGAAAATATGACCTTACATAGTGCAAAAACAAATAAAGAAACAATAAAAATAACCCCAAACTATCACACACATCATACTCTTTACTGGACATTTCTGCCTACAATAGCTGTTATGTTTATTCAAAAAGGAATTGTAAAAAACTCCTATTTTTTAAGCTAAGCATTTGTCAGTCCCAGAATACAACTGGGGAGAGAGTTTATGGATTTTATTTAGTGGAATATATTATATACCCTAATGATGCACAGATCTGCACCCAACTGTAAATTCCTCTGTTGAAGCTTCTTCCTGCTAAATATTAGTTTAGAAGTGTTGACTCTAAAAATTTTTGTGTACATATCGGTGCTACATTCATAATTTCTACTGATGCACATGCATCTCAAGACTATCTAATTCACCTGCATCTCATGAAAAATGTGCATTACAGGACCTTCATTCAGTCCAACAATCCATTTGGCATTTATTTTGAAATACACAGTCTTTTTCTCTGCCATAACTGACAGTTGGATCCATTAATTCATTGCATCCTTAAAAAAAAAACAAACAAAAACAAAGCAACAACCACAAATTAAAAAACTCAACCAACCAACCATAAATCTCTATCTATCTAAATATATATATACATACATATATATATTTATATACATATCTAGGACCAGAGCAAAAAGGATTTTTTTCTTCTTTTTTTACTTCTCTTAAGATCCATTCTTACAGAATTAAAAAGCGTATGTAGGTAAAAAGGTTGCTGTGGAAGGTTGGTTTTTTGTTTTCCTTGGTAGTGCAGGACAATGTGTAGACTCATTCAAGAACAATAAGGCAGTGAAAACATAAAAATAAAAAGAGGGAATATAGTGTGGGGTTAATTATGCTTTATTTAGCTCCCTAACAGGGACAGAAACTTTTAGCATGTAACAAAGCAATCTTTTTACTGTAAAGTGAAAATGATCATTATCCGACAAACAAAAGGTGTCTCTGTAGAGATCCAGTTTGCAATGGATTTTAGGGAAATACCCATTCACAAGTGAATCCCCATGTTATTTTATCAAAATTATGGTGTGGCAATAAATAAAAAAATATTTTAATTAATTTTAATTTTTCCGTCAGCTACTATGTCACTGGCACAATCTAAATAGTGACCTGAGGACCTTCTATTGGAGTGAGCTGTGTTGTTATCTCTTAAACAGACCAAATAAACACGACAAGAAGGACAGCAAGCTCAGTTGTCAGATAGCTATTTCTCAAAGATTCACAGAGAAGGATAAACACAATTAATCTGAAACAATTTGGAATCTCATCAAGCTACAGTTTGGTCTTCATAACACTTCTCCTGCCTTAAATAGCAATAACTTAAAGAGTTCAATGCTGCTTTTACCTCAGCTGTTTAAGCATTAAGGATTATTTTTTTGGATTAGACTCTGTCCCAGTTATGAATAAATGAAAGGAAAACCATTTAAATATCTTGATTTTCCACAACACTAGTTATATTTCTAAAGCCAAAAATTAATTTTAAAATCTACTGTTTAAACCTCTAAATTCTAATACCTATGATGCAAGTTTCCCATTAATATCTTTCTCAAAGGTATAGGTGCATTTAGCGCAGGGGTCATAATTTCACTGAAGTCAACAGAGCTGCTCTGATTTATTTATACCTGATGTCGCAGGTATTGAGAGTGCAACCTTTCAGGCAAATTAGCTTAAAAACTTTGGACTTTAGTTTATATGTTGGTGTCTCATAGAAAGGGGAACTAAGGGCAATTCCAGCCCATTTCCTTCACAGCACCATCATTCTAGTAATTCCTGAGAACACACCAAGCAACAAAACAAAAACTAAACCAAACAAAAAAACCACCCAAAACCAAATAAAACCAAAACAAACCAAACAAACTTAAATTGAAAATGAAAAAGAACAATACAAAACAAAGAAAGAAAGGAAAAGAGAAAGGAAAAGAAAAGAAAAAAAGAGTATTAATAAATTGGACTTCTGTCTAGAAGAATCTAGAGTTCTTTCCAAATTCATATCTAGTTATGTGATAGATAACTCATTTTATCCAGCCCTTTGTTATTTTCCTCTGTAATTTCAGAAATTACACCACACTCCTTCATCAGGATGTTATGAGCCTTAAATCCTAATTTTTGCATGACTTTTGGAGTTTAGTTGAAAAAAAAAAAAAATAGCAAGTCCTATGAGGAAGGGATCAAGGAGTTGTGGTTGTTGGAGAAGAGGAGACTTAGGGCAGACCTTCTTGTCCTCTGCAGCAGTCTGAAAGGAGGTTGCAGCCAGGTGGGAGTCAGACTCTGCCCCCAGGTAACAAAAGATAAGATGAGAGGAAATGGTCTTAAGATGCAGCAGGGGAGGTTTAGATTGGATAAAAGGTAAAAATTCTTCATTGAAAGAGTAGGCATTGGAACAGGTTGCCCATGGAAATGGTGGAGTCACCATCCCTGAAGCCGTGGATGAGGCACTTGGGAACATAGTTTAGTGTTGGGCTTGGCCGTGCTGGACTAATGGTTGGACCTGATTATCTTAAAGATATTTTCTGGACTAAATGATTCTATAGTTCAATGGAAGTTACTTAAATCTACACATATTCCAAATACTACATCAATGCATGTTGCTTTGAAACTCACAAATCACTCTGCCCTTATTTATTCTACTTATTATTGAGTCTGAGTATTCTGTCAGTAAAATTGCAGTGCCCACAAAGCTACAATGTGGATAGGCAGAACACTAAATGCCCAGGAAAGAGCTAAAGGACATTTTGAAATATTCGTGGTGAGCAAGGTTAATGCTGTCTTCAAAAAGTTAAGGGAAGTAATATAATTTTTTTTAGTGGAGTCTCTCATATCTCATTAGCAATATCTTATCCGATTAGCACATTAGCAACATTCCTTTGTATTGCATTAGCATTCATATCATATCAGAATATATTGTTGCTAATACTATGTTACAGTCGTATCATATTAGTGACTTTCATATCAGATTACTGAGAGAGGATACTAATAAGACATTCCAATTCAATTAGTAAGGTAACAGAATTCCCCTCTTTCCAAGTCACTTCCAGCTTTGCTCCTAAATATAAGCTGATGATATGCATCAGTGGAGTAATCCTTTTACCATCTCGAAAAACTTTGCCCTTCAGAAACCATATCTGTAGAAAGTAAAAATTGGAAATTGAGTCTTGTATTTCTCTCTTGCTAAACTCCATGATCTGTCCAGTTCCACGGATGGTGAAGGGAAGAGAAAACTCCCTCATTAGGTGCAGCCCTGTCCTGGCAGAGAGTGTTGTTTCCTGGGGTGTTTGTTGCAGGGGAGAAATCAGCACTTTGCAGGACCAAGCATTCAGGTATTACAACTAGCATAGAAACACAGACTCATTTATTTTAGATTCACTTCTTACTTGAAAGATTCCATTTAGTAAATTTTTACTGAATATGTTTCATTAATCTAAATTTTGAGAATTTGATAATACTTTGCCTTTATAAGTACTGATAGACTCTCAGCACCAGTGTGCAATGCACAGCAATTTAGACCAAAACCTGCTCAGAAATGCAGTTTGAAGAGGAGGCATTTGCTTTGATAAAAAGCGTATACCTAGGATTCAAGTAGATGAATGGAATCCAAGATGTAAGATTGCTAACTTTGTTATTACCTTCAATTCATCTGTGTTCACCACAGTCATTAATTTACTGTAAGTGAAGTGGGACTTTGGAAACTGTTTCTTCTCCATCCTTCCCCATTATAAGATTGTGCTGGTTTAAAGGTAAACCAGAAGGAGAAATGGACCCACCACTACAGAGATTATAAGTCAGAGTTACAATTTAATGAAAGATATTACAATAAATACACTGACACAAAGAGAAACTGCTTTCA
>JAWWLT010000092.1:67299307-67312233 GCA_035040995.1 Premnoplex brunnescens | reverse complement strand
AAACAAACAAAAACAAACAAAGACAGAAAGAAAGAAAGACAGAAACAAAGAAAGAAAGAAAGAAAGAAAGAAAGAAAGAAAGAAAGAAAGAAACATAAATTTCAGTTTAGCCTTTGACAGCAAAAGCAATGATTTTTAGTTGTGGGCTCAAAAGCAGACAGATAATGGCTCAGACATTTAGACTAATCTAAAGTCAGACATTTCATATAAATGTTCCACCCCTTTGTAATGGATGCTTCTGTATTTCAAATTCTTTTCTTTATTGAATAATGAAAAATCTGGTCTTCAGCTAACCTTGGTTAAAAATTTCTTTTTGAAAGTCATAAATACATAGTTAAGTTCTAAAATGTTAATAGCTGTACAAATAGTTACTGCTGTCTAAATGAGTGACCATTTAATGAATCACTTCCACCAAAAAGGTCAGTGTAGCAAGTCCCATGTGCATCATGTTATTACAACTTACCAGCAAATGACCACATTAATATTAACTGACAGATTGCAGACCTTTATGTTTATGTACAGTGGGTTTCTGGAAAGTGCACTTCTGGGAGGTGTTAGAAAACTTTCTGCCATCATATCATCCTGTAAATTGTGATGTTTTCAGGTCATTACTTGTCCAACATGTGGACATCTAGTTATGGAGCTTTTTGAATGAGAAGTATGTTACTGAATAAAGCACACTTGACCTTTCATCTTCAAAGTCTTGGTACTAAGAAAGCTGGTATTCATAATTCCCCTTGTTTCTGGAATCTGGAACATTTCACAGATAGGTGTGCCTATCAAGGAGACCCATGATAGCTCTGAAATATCTAGTGGTGTGCAGTAAGGTCAGAGACTGTTTAAGACAGAGGCAATAGCAAAGTCTGGTACCCTGAAGATGCTAGCGTCCGTAGTCTCTGTGATAAGGGTGAGTGCATTAAGTTGAATTTCTGAACTAAGCATCAAGTTTGTACTGGAAACCTGTCATATCCCCATGGCACAGAATCCCCTCACTGAAGGCAGACATTCCTTCATGTTTACCAGCATTTCAAGACAACTGTGGATTATTGAACTGTTCTAAGTAACATTGGGCCATTTACATAGAAGCCTCACCTATTCTAATGACAGGATTAAGGATGTGCCCAACCAAGGGCCAGGGCTAGGACATGGACTTGAGCTCTGTTCTGAAGAGAAAGAGGTAGGAGGGTTCTTGACTTTGCATATTGTAGGAATTCAAGCACTGTTCCTGATCCTAACCCTGCACATGGCTGTGAGGATGCCACAGCAACAGTGCTCATCAAAGAGAAGGGGTGAGCATGAATTCAACTCATTCTATGGGGAAAGATTTCTCCTCACCCAATGTCTCTTCACCTCACCTCTCCTTTGGTCTTTTCAGTTTGTTTGCCTTCTATACGCTACTGAGATCTCTCAGCCTATAAGTTAGCCAAGTCCAAGACAGCAAAATCAGGCAAACAAACACACTGGGTCAATGCTTTTGTAGATCTCTGGGAAAGGTAATTCACTCCTGATCACTGGTAAACCATTCTTGTCTCCTCAGAAATTTACTGAATGTCATAAAGATGCTTGAAAAGTGGTTAGGAAGTTAAGCCACTGTACTCTTTTAAAGAAAAGACCACCATCCCCACCCCCATCCCCACCACCTTTTCAGACAGTGTATAGAGGAAAAATGCTATTAAAAAATCCCTACTTGCTAGTGTCCTTTTAAATTATGTAAAGCCAATTTCTTGTAATATTGTCACTGAACAAATAATCAGTTCGTTGAGGAAGATTTGTAGCTGCAATTATTTATTCATTTTAATGTTTGTTATTAAGCCTTCCTCTTGCTGTTTGCACCCATTATATGATGAAAGATCAATATGAAGAAGATGAGCAAGTGCAGAAATGACGGTTAATTATCGAGGAGTAAGGAGGAGAAGAGCAGACCTGGTACAAATGCCTGTGAGACCTTAGACCAGTGTTCTACTCTTTTGCTGCTATTAACCTTTGTTTTGTAGTGTGGTGGGGGTGTTTTTTGTTGCTGTTGTTTGTTTATTTGTTTGTTTGGTTATTTTTTTGTGGTTGTTATTGTTGTTGCTCTTTTAGTTTTTCAATCAGAACAGTGGAGTGACACTTGGGACAAATTTTATCGTGCTTTTCTAATACACTCCATAGCTGGGATTGAATTAGGAGAAGCAGTGGTTCCAAGCAGATAGAAGGAGCCTGAAGTCAGGAAACAAGGTTTTGCTTTTTTTTTTTAATTTTCCCCCACTTTAAGAAGTGACTGACTACGTAACTTGTTTCACATCTATTTCTCTAGGTGTGAAACAGCAGGACTCACTCTTACCTTCTTCTTTAGTATTTTGTAACCTAAAAGAGAAAAGTAATGTATCTTTACCATAATTATAGGTATGTATTTACATCTACATATCCCTGTGTTCATTTGTGTATATATATGCATATAGAAAGACATACAGAAAGGTATCAATATTTTATATCTTAGATTAAATTGTGTCATTGCTACCCAGGATTAACAGACATAAAAATCCTGGAGATGCATTACCATTATTACCACTTAAGCAGTTGTGGAGAGGTAAAATGCATTCCAACCATTGCTTTCAAAATAGCAGGATATCTGTTAAATGTGATTTTTCTCCAGCAAAATCTTTATTTTTTAGCTGATACAATATTTGGTACTTGGTAGTAATTTGTCTCAGGTAATATCTCCTGTATTAGGTTCCCCACTTCAATTTTTTAATTAGAGCTGCAAAGACTGTTTTTCATGTATAATATCAAACTGGTGTCACAGTCTGCAATGTGACTGCTCAGATGGCTCAGAGAAGTCTTAGATGGACAACACAAGTATTCAGCTGTGAGCATTCATGTATCATAACAAATTTGGTGAGTGCAAGGGCTACCCAAGTGGGAGAAAGCCTGAAAGTAGGTCTGTGTTCAAGATTTTATATAGCTCTCAAGGGTCTCTGTCTAAATGCTTGCAAAATCCATCATATAGCTTCAGGCCAGCCCTGAAACTTGCCTTTAGTGAAAATCTCCCACACCCCAGATATAAGTACATACAGATGACAGGTAACTATAGTAAATATGTATAAGAGTCACTTTCTGTTATTGTGGGGCCAGTAACTCTATTAAAATGACAAAAATAATAATACTTCTAGAATCATCCTCTCTCATTCTACATGTCTGCAAAACTTTTGCCAGAGACACCTTCTTTCTAACTGCTTTTCATCTGTTTTCCTGTCATGGTTGAGAAAAAATAGTTCACCAAATGACACATTTTCACTGCCCTTTTTTTTTTTTTTTTTTGCACTTTTTACAAAAAAAATTTAATAGTAATTAAAAAAAAAAAATCTTAATTTCAGTGTACCCACATAAATTTTCCTGCTTATCCAGATTCTGATCTGAAGATATTCTCTTCAGTATTACTTCTTTCTGCCATTCACTTCCTTGAGTTACATTAACTTACAGAAATGCTGAATTTCACAATGAGAAGAAAGCCACTTTTAATAATATCAATTACTTTATGGTATCATTTGCACTGTGTTCAGCATGATATTTTTGCTGCCTCTGACAACAGTGAGACTGAAAGTAGCTACAAACGCATATCTGGAGCAGCAGTTTTCTGTCTAGTCTGTAAAATTGTGTATCATAGAGCAAGACAGCAATTTATGCCTACAGCTATACACCTAGTACTTAGCTATACTGTTTCATCCTTTGAGTCATCCTATTTGACTTACATAGGTAAAGCTGATACATCAGTGTTTACAGTATTAAGGCTTTAACAACAGTAGCAGAAACTCTGGATATCTTCAGAAAAGATAAATCCATCTCTTTTGCTTTATTAAATGCTGCCTGGCAAGCAGAGTTATAGAATTTAGCAGCATAAGGCATGAAATGGTTGGAAACAAATCTGAAGTTCTGGAGATCACTCACAAAATTAAGTGCATTTCAACATGTAGGTAGTTGTCAAAAGTGCCCCATAAATCTTCTTCAGGTAAAAATATTGCATGACCATTTTTTTTCTTGCATACATATTTGAATAAAATATAAGTCTTTCTTTTAAAAAGTTTATGTCAAATTTTAGGTGGAGGATGGTAGTTTTTTGGTTTGGGTTTTTTTTTTTTTTCTTTTTTTTTTTGCTGCTGGTGGTGGTGGGTTTGTGTTTTTGTTTTTTTCCTTTCTTTATTGAATTGAGTTCCTGTAACAAAAACACAAGTTGGAAGAAATACACGTCTTGGCAAAGTTAAGAGCTACAGAGAAGAGCAAGACTTTGTTCTTCATTTTATTATGCACTTTCCCTCAAAACTTACAGGCTACTTAAATCATCTCAGCTACATAGAAACCTTTAGCAATAAAACAAAAACTGTATTAAGCTCTAAATTTTATACATAACTGGTATTTTGTATTGACAGAGAGTTTATGAAAGTTGTCAACTTCTGAGTCCAATTTATATGAAGGCAATCATAATCTGAGGGTACGTGAATTAAACTAGTCAGAAATTGAGCAAATAAAATTAACAAATTTATTTTTTTTTTCTTCCTCCTCTGAAGCTCCTCCTGCTGTTTTCCATATTCTTGGCAACGGGTGTATAGAAAGCTGAATACAGAAGTTTAGTCTCTCCATTAAGTGGAAATTTCCTGCCGGGATTTGAGGAAAAGACTGGCATAGAAATAGGTAACCATTTAGCTTCTGGGCTGTGTGGCCTCTCTAGCTCAAAGGAAGCACAGGGCCAGAGGTTATGTATTATTCATTTTTCAATTGGACTCAGTGGAGAAATTTGAGAGTTTACTACATAAATATGTTAAATTTAAGTACATCATGCATTTCCATAGAACTCACTGAGGCCCAGGTTCATCATTTCCTCCCAGTTCAACAAACTGCCTTAAAATATGCTTACATCGACTTCAACAGAGCTCTAAGCACTTACTGAAAGTTCAATGTGTCCTTAAATGATTTGGAGAATGAGGACCATCTGCATATTTGTAAGTGCTTTGCTGAATGTTGTACGTATCCAATCCAGGGCCCCATGAAATCCATGAGGTTTCTCTTTTAATGTCACTGGGCTTCAGATTTAGTCTTAAGAGTTCATTATTATCAGTTCAGAGCTCTCTTGTTGCTTCCTTGAACAGAGATGGCATTCATGCTTTCACAGCAATTCCCTATAGTTTGCATTAGAAAGCCTTGGATAGATTTCTAACATTTCTTACTTAGTGGTATCTGTGGGGCTTGTTGTGGTTATGATTTTAAAATACACTGCTCAAAAGTGACAACTAACACAATGAGAATAATAATTCCTATTGAAGCAGATTGAAACACACATGCTGTCTGTACCATAGACAATGGGCGCTTTTGTGCAAGGTAGGAAACTTCATGTTATCTGTCACACACTCAGTGGTGCATTTCTGACAAAAGGGACTTGTTGCAGAGCTATTTATTATGAGGATGATTACAGATATTAGACTCTAAATGTAAGAATGTGTTGAATAAACCACATTATCTCTCAGACCCTCTCTTTCTACGGTCAGATGAGGTAAGAGCAATCTATGATTTAGCCATTTCCAACCCACATTAAAGTAACATGGCAGTATTGAATTACGTTCTAAAATCCTGATTTTGAAGGTAATTTCACTACTACTTATTTCAGTACCTTCTGCTTTCAATGACCTCCTCCCCCCCACCCCACTTATTTATAAGACTCTGTATACTACCCATGAGATAAGATATTTAAATTCTCCCTGAGACATGTCCTTTTCTGTAACATTCTGAAGTAAATTATCCACAGGAGCAATTGTGTCCTTCTCAATCCTCTCTCTTCTGTGCCTCAGAATGAAACTTCAATAAAACTCTCTTGTTTTATTATGGTACACCAATGTTGTAGTTATTAATAATTCTCTAAATCATTCTTCATAATATACCTGGGAAGGGCACAAACTTAGATTCCATTGAAAAAGTTAGGAGTGTGAGATATCAACAAAGCATTTGCTAAATGAAAGAACAACTGATTAACAAATAAAAGAAAATAAATGGATCCCATTTACGTAAAATGTACCTTAATTCAGTAAAAGAAGAGAAAGCTATTGATTTTTTTTAATTATTTTTTTCAGAAATGCACACTCAAGACATAGGTACAGCAAGAGAAAAGCAGAATCTGAGGGGGGCAGCAGTATCATGCCAGTCATAAAATTAACAAGCAAAGAAAGACCACTCTGTTTCTGTGCTGTGCTTCCCTGCAAAGAGACAAGGGTGTTTTCACAGGGGAGGGCAGACACTGAGTTGGGAAGAATAGCTGTGCCATACTACACAGAACTGTACTATCCACACTGGGCACTTAGGTATAGAGAAGACTCACAAAAAAAATAACCTAAGGACTGGAAGAAATATTTTTTAAGCAGGAAATGTAAAGATGAGAAAATACTTGGAATATAAAAGTTTGTTTCACTGAACAGAGAAAAGTAACAAAGTCAATGTCTGTATACTAAATTCAAATGAGAAATTTATGTTAAATACAAATGAGAAATCAGGCTCACATGTTTAACAAGCTTAGATTAAAAAAAATTTTGGAACTGCCAAAGGGGATGGTAGTTTTTTAGTGGTGGATTTAATTCAGCACTACAGGCTTTTCTAGGCAATGTTTGCCATAGTGTAGGCTGCTGTACTAAGTACAGGAACAACTAGATAAAAGTCAAGGAAATTATTAATGTAGGGTATGGGACTACAAAACTGAATTATTCCACTGGGGTCAGAATTTTGTATGATCTCCTGGCTACTACATGATCAGAGGTTTTCAGAACTTTCTTTATAATGAGAAAATAGAGCGGTGCAGTCTACTTGCTCTATCAAATTAAGGACTTGACTGGATTGCAGTCTGCAAGTAACAATTAAAAAAAAAAATCAAACAAACAAAAAAACATAAAAAAAAAAAAAAAAAAAACACACCAAAAACCGCCCAAAACAACAACAACAAAAAGCAACCAAAAAACCCTCAACAGCAATAGAACCAAACAACTGAAAAACCATTATTAAATTGCTGAAAGCTGAAAGTTCACAGTTTAGAATAGAAACATGGATGGAAGGACAGAAAGACAGTTAAGGATAACTATTTAAATGTTTGGCTTGCCAGTGTGTTAGTCTGTGTCACTTTAACTCTTTATGCAAAGGCTTTAATATCTTTCTAAAACCTGTAATACAAAAATTGACTGTGGCTCACAACGGATCAAAGGATTCTGTTGGAAGCATCTCTCTTGACATTAAAGTCAGAACTTTCAAATACCTACACCACTCTTAAAAACTCCAACCCCCCATCCCAATACATAATAATCCTAGTCTCCTTTATTAACAATAATTGCTATTGTCAAAAAAGTTTACAAAGTAGCAACCTTCTATCACAGGAGTGTGACACACTCACACATATATCCATGTTTAATCTAAAATACCTACAGAATTTTTACCATGATGCATTAAAACACAGTGTAAGACCTGTTAGCACAGTTTAACACAAGAATCACAATACTACACTATCTTTCCTCTTCTGTATCTGTAATTTTTCTAGCCTTTGAGACTTGTTTCTATTTTTAATCTATTGCTGAAAAAAAAAAATAAAAAATTGATAGCCACTTATGTTATTAACTATACCCCAAAGGGTTCTTGTTTGTTTCCAGATACATATCACTTTCTATTGTTGATTATTTGGATATAGATATTAAGAAGGATCTTGATAAGCTCCTGTGCCACATGGAAATATGGCAAGATCATTCCTGGGGTTTATACTGTAATCATTTCAAGTGCTTAGACCAATGATGCAAATGTCAGATGTGTTAACCAAACAGTTTTTTCAAACCCACTTCATTGTCAGCACCCCAAATGCATGTTTCAGAGCAGTACTTGGTTTGCAAGCTCAGAATCCCACTTTGGATTATGGTACAACGTCTGTTCTCTTCAGGAGCTGTGCTGGAATTTAAGGCAGATTTATTCAATACAAATTATTTGGGTTAATGGCAGCATGCCTACCTGTGATGATTAAAATTAAATAGCTACAACTCATTGTTGAAGTTTCCACCTTATACAGTAAGAGGCTCAGTACACACCTTAAAGAGGCAGATGAAAAGTTTGAGATCCTTACTAATACAAATTCATAAATTAAACGCTAAAATTTAGCAGAAAGGATACTGTTCTCTCTTCCCCACCAACCCAAGTCACTTCTAATCTTCCATAAAAAACAAAAGCATTCCCTTTTGCTATATTTTTAATGGGAGTCCTAAAAAAAAAACCCTAAGAAACCCAAAACAAAACAACAAAAAAAGCAGCACAAAGTAGCCACTCTATGAATCTAGTTTGGTCTAACCAATGTACATTCTTAGTTTGGAAACAATGATGAAATTCCTCATCCCCTACTAGCCAATGGTTAAAAAGCAAATAAATTATTTATCTTATTTATCTTAATGTAAAATTTGCATTGATTATTATAATGCATTCTAGCTGCTTTGATTTTTCTTGATCATTTTGTAACACCACTCATATTTTTCTCAGATATTTTGACATTTGGAAATATTAAGGGGAAAAAAAATTGTTTAGACTTAGATATCAGTGCCTATAGAATTAAAGAAAAATCTGTTCATTCACTGAAAGAAATGAAACTTCATTCACTTAAAAAAAGAAATTAAAAAAAAAAAAAAGAAAGAAAAAAGGGGAGAAAAAGCATAACAGTTCACATTGTAAATTGGAAAATTACTATGCTGGAAGCCAACTCTTATAATTATGATATCTTTTATGTTCTTGGCCTTTTGATACCAGAATCTTTCTCACTCTAAACAAACGTGAAAGGGGGGAGGAAGAGGAAGGTAGGTAAATTCAAGAAGATTACCAGCAACTTCCTTCACAATTTTGAGAAACTGACTTTGTTGATTTAAACACAGCACAATAAATCAGATTCCATGACCCTCTTGGGGTCAACTTCCAGCTTTCGAGAAAGTGAGATAAAGTGAAAAACCTGCAGATAAAAAACAGTTGCTGAAAGCACTTTTCCCTCCCAAGCCCTCTTGAGAGCATTTGAGTTTGTAGGCCTTTCTGTGTCTTGCTCTGTATGCATTTTAAAAGGTTTGGTTTTTTGTTTTTTTTTCTGTACTTTTCCCCTCATGTTTCTCCACTATAGGCTAGCTACTGATTCAGTGACTATGTGTCTCCTTTCATTTTCACTTGTTTCTTGATATTTGAACAAACATGGAACACTCAGAGACTTTCCTCTGTTCTTATAGATCGTTAAAGCTTATTTTCTGCATGTTTTAAAAAATATATACAATGTATGAAATTACAGATCCTAAAAATATAGATTTAGCAATAAACCCCTCCAAGAATGACAGAAAACATTATAATTCCCACAGGAGCTTTTAAATATTTATGCAGCAATCCATCCCCTTCCACTTGTTCTTTATGGTCACCCCCACAATCAGGGAATTTCCAGAAGCACCCAGGATAGTCCCAGTACATAACTTTACTGATCTTCATTCCTCTACAAGGAAGTACTAACTCCCTCTTAGCTGTCTAAATATCCTGTATGGTAGATAACATTAATTCTTATTAAAAAAGGTTTCTACTTGATGTTTCCC
The DNA here is from genome assembly GCA_035040995.1 of Premnoplex brunnescens. Lineage (NCBI taxonomy): Eukaryota > Metazoa > Chordata > Aves > Passeriformes > Furnariidae > Premnoplex > Premnoplex brunnescens. The sequence continues at coordinate 67,302,637 of JAWWLT010000092.1, read as the reverse complement.
TGATGACTTCCCCACCAGACTATCTCCTCATTCCCAAGGCAGGAGATGCACAGGGTTACAGCTGAACTAAGCACAGAGTGACATTACAGTCATGTACAAACCACGACATTTGCTCCAGCACTCAGCATAACTTGTCAAGATCTAGCATTTAAATAATATGGCCATGAAGCAAATGTTGCTTCAAACACAGTTCATTTCCACTCTTGAGTAGTGTTAGATGTACCTTATATACCCAAACTGACATTCATAATGAAACCAGCCATATTTCTAAAGTATTCTAAGCATTCTGAGGTTAAAAGAAGAATTTTAATATATAAAGTTATATGCCATTGCCATTAAATGATAGAAACATCCTAAATATTTGTAGAAATTTAATTTAATGAAAGAACTTCACATGCATTTAAGGCAAAGAAACAAAACCCTGACAAAAAGTAATTATTCAGGGATAGCTCTGTATACAGCTTAAATATGTGTATATCCACCTTCTCAAACTGCCTAGCTGCCCTCTGATATTTATTACAGAAATTAAGATACTGTTGCTGTTCTTGTGCAGCACTTCCAAGACTAAGCAAAGACATCATGTAAAGTTATCAACTATCTCATAGGAAAAAAGTGTCCTTTGAATCATACCCAAATTAGGACATTTAAAAGTCTTTCAAGAACTTTGCAGATCAAAGTGATTTTGGTAAACTTCAAGGAACTAACACATTTAAGATCACTGAACTTGAAACTGTGGCTGAATCAGGCCTGGCACATGAATGTGACAAAACTGAACAAAGTTTCACTGTTCTTAGCTGTCAAATTTCAACCAGATTAAACAGTTTTAGTCTTGACATCATGATTTTAATAGTAGGAAAAGTAGGCAGGGGGCTTAAAATCACTCAAGTTAGGTGGAATTCAGAGCTAAAATGTGCCTCTGAATTCAGGCTGAACTAGTCTTTACTAGTTAAATTAATCAGAATGCAATTATATATACTATTTATATATCTTTTTCTTTTTGTATTTCTTCTGTTGGAACCACAGTACTATGGACAAAAAAAAGCCCATCCTTTCTACCTTTACATTAGTCTACATAACTCATTGACACTTAAATATTTAAATCCTGTTTGGGGACACAGCTCCTTATGTCCATAAATCAAAGTGCAATTCAATATACTTTTCCAAACAGAGAAAATCTTAGGTCTCTCCTTCCTTCCCTTTCTGCCTTTCCAAAATACATGTCGAGATAAAGATAAACCACCAGAAATCACATAACAATTAACTATTTTTTTAAAAATCCTTATGTATATGTCTGTCCTTATGAATCTTTATGTATATATATATACATACATATACATGCACAGATCACATATAAATTAAATGCATTTATAATATACACAGTGCATGCACAGACTTAATTGCATACTTTATACATATTTATATAATTTATATAGGGAATTTATATAGAGTATGGATTTATAGATAAATAATAAACTTATACATGCAACAGACTGTGTGTATGTGTTTGTGTGCATGTTTATATTCTAATAGTACGAACTTTAAAGAGAAATGGAACAGCAACAACACCCAAATGTTTGGGGAAGTTTTGGGATGAGAGAAGCACCGCTATATCTGTTGGGTGCAAATGACGTTCTCTGTAATATCCAGATAGATGTGTCTTGTTAACTGCCTCATCCTGTGGTGTCATCATTACTGTAATTAATGAATTACCATAGCAAACTGCAATGACTATAAAGTTTTAGGGAATAAGCAACCATTACCTGTGACAATATGGGTTGGTGGGCACCAATGGCTTATATTTCATATTGGACTGGTTAGGAATGATGACAACAGCAATGTCCTTCACTTAAAGAGGAAAAAGAAATCAACTTAGAACTTTCCCAAATGAAAAACTTTGCCCTTTTGCTGCCTTTCCTAATAGAAAACAAGTTAAAATGTACCATTGGGCAGGTTAATTGACTTACAAGTATGTCTTTTTAATAAGTGTCATAAAGTATGTCATGCAGCCGAAACTTGCTTTCAGTGCATTTTTTAAACTGTTGTCAACCAGATTAAAGTTTATTGTTCGCATGTAAGTTTCCGTTTTCAAGCAGTAATGAAAGACATTAAATTGATTTGCCATGCGTAGATACGAAGCGGGTTATGTCCTTTGCTCTTAGTCAATGTGCCTTTCCCAGATGCTTCCCTTCTTTGCTGTTTGTCTAAGCAATGAATGATCATGAAACATTCTCCCTGGCCCAAGACACAACTCTTCATTCCTGTGGTATACCTTAAATTAAAGGTTAGTTTATATAGGGACCTGATTCACTGTGGCTTGACTTCAATTTTGCCTTTTTATAAGTCTTTGGAGCTTTTGATGGAAAAGTGATTGAAGAAATCCTACAGTGAATCAGACTTTAATACTGCAGGGCATTTTTTTTTTTTTTTTTTTTTTTTTTTTTGGTACCAGTGCCTGTGTGGTGAGACCCCATTACTGAAATTAGTGTCTGACATAACTCATGACTAAAAACACTGCAATAATCCCAATATTCAGCTACTTAAAATACATTAGGTCAGTTGAGATTGTGCCTCATCTTCACAGAAGGAGAGAAAAACTTAAAATAGCGAAAAAGAGAATTTTCCAGTAAGGAAAGATGGATTTTAAATAAAGGGACTAGTTATCAACAGTAAGAAAGAGAGAAAGAAATTGCAAATCATTACAGACATGAAGAAAATTCCTGGAGCAAGAGGCATTTAAAATTGTTCTGGGAAGAACTAGGATTTCATCTAGTAGTTCACTGTTTCTTTATTTTTTCCACATCATTCACCTTACACTACAATAAAACAAACAAACAAAATGTAGATTAAAAAGCAAGCAAGCAAGGAAACAAAAACCATGAAAACATCCTTCAAATTCTGTATCTGCTGTAAAAAGTAACCAGTGCTGCCACTCCAGAATTTCTGTGTGTTGATACTAAAAAGCATTTTAAAGTTATGTTTTTAGTTTTAATCATGTCTCTTTTTTCAATAGAAACATTTTTTTTTCCTTTTATTCATATTCCTGCCCCATCTCCTCCCTCCAGAAACAGAAATAGAACAGTCTCTCAGGTCCAGAAAACAGCATAAAACAAGGGAAGAAATTTATTAACCTGCTATAAACTTTCATTAGTAAATTAGAGACTCTTGTTGCAAAATTATCTTTCAGTTACCCAGGTACTTCTTAACTTATTAAACTGATAGCCATAAAGAAATCAGACTTTTTTTTTTTTTCAAATGTTTATTTCTGCTTATCTTATTTTCTAAAAATGCTATTTACTGTAAATGCATTAAAGCTGAATGTTAAGGATGCTA
>JAWWLT010000092.1:67284615-67294923 GCA_035040995.1 Premnoplex brunnescens | reverse complement strand
GTGGTGGAGAAAGGAAACCACTCCTCTGTAATGATGAGTCTGTGTCACGCTGAGAAATGGAGGCACAGAGACACAGAGATAGGTTTGACTCAAGCTGAAGTTCTAATCCACTGAGGACTCACAAAACCTCTGTGACCCACAACTGGACTTGGAATATAGGGCACGGCACAGAAAGAGAAGTGACTAGTTACCAGTACCTTCACTATGGGTTACTGTTTTTTGTGTCCTGCTTGGTTTGTGAGATCATATTTTGAAGGACTAATTAAATATTGTGCTAATGGCAAGTCTCCACTGCAACATAATTGAAATAAAACTGTCATCTGATCCTCAGCTCATGACTCATGTTTGTCCATTGCTCTTATGCCAATGGTCTTCAGTGGAAGAACCATGGAGTTTATTAAATGAATTTTGCACCTTAGAATATACTATTCCAGAGTACCAGTCATGTGCTCTGATTGCAATAATGGCTCTATCTTATGGGTACATTGTGGAATTATAGCATTTTTCACCATCTGAGAATCTGGCTCAGTGTTTTTATTAAACTCTCTTTGGCAGACTGTACTGTTACGTCAAATGCTTAACAATAGGGAGGACGTAAATATACACTTCCACTGTCTCCCTCCTCAAAATAATCTTTATATTTATTATGCTGATTCCTCCTATTTGGTCAGTTATGTGATTCAGCAGCAGTGATGTTCCACAATTCCACCTGTTTGCATTTACTCTATGGCTGCCAAGGGAACAATGGGGAAAATAATGCTCTTGTGAGCCATTCTGTTCACTATGTGTCAAAAAGTAATTTGAATCAAAGAGTCACTAACTTAATTGATGGCGATGGCTCCATCGAAAAAACAACCAAAGAAATTGATGTTGTGCAAATTGCACATATATTGCTCTTGAATTTGTGAGCATATTCTTGTTTGCCTTGACAGCATGTAAATTACCTTTTGGACAGCTCAACACATTACTTAAGATGTGGCTGTGTGTGAATTTTTAGCTGCTAGCTGGGGCAATAACAGCCTTCCTGTGAAACTAAACTTCAAGTTCATCTTGCTGGTTCTTTTTCCTTATTTATTTTTGGTTTTGTTTTGGTTTGTTTTGTTTGGTTTTTTTCCTAACTCATGGCACACACCAATCATTGCTTAACATCTAGAATTTTAACCCCTGTGCCTTTTCATCAATGCATCATGCCAGAGAATACACTGAGCCTGTGTTTCCCTCAGTAGAGTAAAACTGGGGACAATTAGCAAAGATCCAGCAAAGTGCCTGGGAAGGACACACAGTGTTTCAGAGGTTTAGCTAAGATGTTAATATATTAATTGATCTCAACTAATTTTAAACACTTACACAACATATCTGAACCCAAACTGTAGTTGCCTGAGATTCCTGATATAATCAGTGGAAAGAGACAATGACATTCTGACACTCACTGCAGTTCCTGAAGATTTTTGAATCACAGAAATCTTAAATCAGAAAGAAACTTAAAGATCATCTACTTCCAAACTCCTGCCATGGGCAGGGACACCACCAACTAGATAAGGTTGGTCAGGGTTCAATTCAATCTGACTTTCAACATTCCAGGAATGGGGAACTAAGGATCCAAGACCTTGGTCTTTGGTGTGGAACAAAAAGGATCTATTTAACTTTGAAATGGGTTCACTACTCACAACTATTTCACATAATTCACAGAATATTGTGAGTTGAAAGGGACCCAAAATGATCATCAAGTCCAATTCTTAAGTGAATGGTCCATTCATTTAATATTAACTCCAGAAGGTATTGACAGAAATTAATATTTGCCATCTCAGGATCATTTCAAACACATAGCCACAATATTTGTTGTGAAACATTATAATGTAAAGAGAATGGACAAAAGATGGGTGAAGAAACAGGGTTAAAAGACAAACATGACATACCAAAGTCACATATTTAAGGTGTTTGAGAGAGAAGTTTGTACAAATCTTTGTGTCTTTGTGGGAATGCATGTATGTGAAGTTAAAAAAAAAAAAAAAAAAAAAAAAAATCAAAATACTAATATTTTTATATCTATCGACATGTGGGTGCAAAATATGCCTGTATTATGACATCCATTAGATGAATACCCTTACAGACCTTAAAACCTGAAGTAGCTACCAATACACTGCATGTCTCAGAAGAAAAATATGATAATAACCAACCTTTAAAATATAAGTTAAATCACACTAAACTGAATTATTCCTCTAGTTTCAACCAGATCTATACTATTTAACTTCCTGTCCAAGCTGTTTGGGTAACAAGAATGTTACCCAATATACAGATCATTAAGCAGAGAACCATGGTTAATTCTTGGCCCATTCCATGAAGGAATTATATCAAATCAGTGTGCCTGACTAAAAACATGGTCTCAACCTGAGGGCCACTTATTTTTCCTCTAGGCAGTGACACAAGTGTTCGCTCCACCAAGACAAACCACTGAGAACTGAAAGGTGCTTTTATTGCTCCTGGACTGAGAAAACTGAAAGGGCAAGGCAATTCTGTCTTCTAGAATCAAAAAACTAATACCAACAGTACAGTCCTGGGGAGCAATTCCATCTCAAAAACTAATTCCTGAGTGTCTTGCTATCCATAAGAAAATCCAATCCCTCAAACAGTTCCTCTCTCACAATGACCTGGAATAACATAATCTCATAAAACTGAATATAAGCAAGACATTCCTCATGTTGGGTGTTTTCCAAGGGCCAATTATGTTTACACATGAAGAACATTCAGTTTAGTGTTGTCATGTTTGAAAAAGAAAGAAAGGGGAAAAGACAGAAATTCAAAGATTTCTTGTCCCGCCCTCACTTGTATTAATATACTTTTATTAGCTATAAGTGTCCTCAGAATATCAAAGCCTTTTAAACGCCCAACAGAGTCTGTCTGTGTCCCACCTAACAGGGACCCTTCCCTAAGACAGATGCACTGGTTGAACAGGAACTTTAATACTCCAATGAGAACTACACTTAATAGCAAGAGAAACCTTTTTCCATCAGGTCCTCTTAGCCGTCATATTACTGCCAGTACCAGCAACAAACCAGACCAAACTCTAGTAGTTCCTGAAATGATTTTTATTAGTACAAGGGTGTGATAACTATTGTGAGTTTTATATTGTTTGTGATAACATTAGCTGCATGATTATGTTTAATGGATAACACAAAAGACCCTGAAGTAGCCAGCACAAAATATACTCTACAGACAGCATTTCTGCTACAGCATAACAATCTAAGTTTCAATACAGCATCAAACAACATCTTCCCTCACCAATACTTAACTAACAACAGAAAACTAACCGGAAGCACAACAACCTAAAAACAACAATCTAAATCTGACAGGTACCTGTAGTATGGAGGAGTATTGTACATGACGATAGCTGTCTCCCATTAATAAAACATGTTAAAAAGAATTACACACCTTAAAGGAACAGCACAACCAATATAAAGTCCCGATAGATTATGAGATGTAAGGCAAGGTATAGTGCTTATGGAATAAAGACATTAGCCAGGTAAAATTAGTGAGTAAGGGTAATTATGGAGTAAAGATGGAAAGGTATAAGGCATAAAGTAATAGGAAGGAAAAAGAGAAAACAGAGTAAAAGGCTGCTCACCCCTTCATTGTTCAAGGCGAGGGAGGAAGCAGGGCAGCTTGATGGTTACCCCACAGAGATGATAGTTCTTTCTTCCCCCAAACTTTGCTTATTACCAATCTCTTTTTATACTTTTTTTTTTTTTTCTTAGGTACTTTGATTTGCTATAAGCAATAATAGTTCCTGGGGTGATAGACAGATGACATAGGCTTAAAGGCTGGCTTCCTGTTCTTCCATAAGATAGAGCAAAGAAAGGCCATGTTATCTTCATAACCATCCATTCTTTGTTGATCTTATCACCTTGGCTTGAGTGTAGCGATGAGTGTCTGAAGAAGATGGAGAAAACTAGCTGTAATGCCTTAAAAACAGGCTTTTACTGTGTTGTAAAATGGACCCTGCTTTTTTTCTTTTTTTCTTGAGTTACCTTTCTTCTTCCAAGACCCCTTGAGGAAACCCTTATCTCACTGAATTAGCATACAAGAATGTGCTCTGGCAGGTTTATGTGAAAAGCGTCCTTATTGGTCCTTTGTTAACCCTTTCTCCATTTGCTGTTAACCCTCGATTGTCATTGGTTGTGATCCATTTCCCTTAAAGCCCTTTAAATACCACTGACCATGTGAATAAACTCTCTCTCTGCTTCCCTTCCAGTAGTCTGTGTGTGTCTCTTTCCTGGGACATCTCTGGGACCATGTGGCCGAAGGAGAACAAAGTGGGAACACTCCAGCATGCTGTCACACTTGAGCACTTTAAGGAAACTCCCAGAGCCTCTTTGTCCTCTGACAATGGTTTCTGGAAGCACCCTTCCAGGGCTGTTTACCTTAACCCATCAGGAGCTTGTCAGGCCTATCACCCCACAAATGTGACTTGAAATATCTGCGAAAAGGACTTACAGATCTAACAACATAATTCAGAAAAGTTGCACCAACACTGGTTGGTCTAATAAAGTTGACAAACATCCTTCTTTTCACAGTTTCTGCTTTAGTCATTTTTTTTTTTTCTTTAATTGCCTGCTCTCATACAGTAAGTCTCTTTGCATCTATATATCATATCAACTTGAACGCTGTATTCTTAGTGGCATAAGCATGCACATAAACATTCATATATACCGTTCAAATACTTTTGTTATTCCAACATCCATTTTTATTTTTGCTGCAGGTAAACTATAAAGTTCCGCTGAAACCAATCAACTCAAAATTAACAAAAGAAAAAAAAAATTCCTTTCTCTATATTCTCATAATGTTCTGTGCATTTGAATCACCCTTGGAAAAAGAAAAAAAAAACACCAGCTTTCCATGCCTGCAAGTAAATACTGATTGGCTTAACAATAACAGCAAAATGTATATAATTATAAGCATTCCTCCTTCCCCAAAACAGAACATCATAATGTATCAGTCTGGAGCATTAATGCATCTGATAGAGTACTTTGAGTTCCTACAAGGCTCCATCTGCTGATAAACCTCCTCTAGAACTAACTGTGATGCAACAATATTTGAACCCTCTAGAGGCAGCTGAGGAACATTAAGATGCCATTAATGTTCATTTTACTTGTCTGAACTCTTCCTCTGGTTGGGCTTCCTTTGTAAAATGTGACTGTAGGGCTATTTCCATCCAGATGTCACAGTGTGTATCTGTATTTGTTTATGGTATTTAATAATATCTTCTGGCTGAGAAGAATTGTCTTAGAATGTGGTGTATTCTCAGGCAAAAGTTGTGGCTGCCATAGGAATATGAAATGTTTTAATACAGCAAAATTAAAAGGAAAAAAACCAAAAAGTGAAGACAGTGCCACTTGTAGATGAAGAGGATGAAAGTAAGCAGTAGCAGCATTGTTAGGTTTATAAAATAAGATTTTAATGAGAAAGAATTGGGCTTTGATCCAACATAAATTGGGCTATTTACATGCTTAAATTAAACATGTGTTTAAATTGAGCAAAAGCACTTTGTTACCTGGGGATTTGGTGGAGATCCATTATAAGAAATGTCCTGGAAACCATGAAACACAGTGGGCGAGTCCTCTGAAGCAAGACAGGTTGCTGCTTACTCTGATTCTTCTGCAGGTCTTCGGGCTGGTCTGGTCTTCTTTTCCATGTACGCTTGCATCCTTTCACTCACATGTGTTGGTCAAAGCATGACAACTTCTTCTAAACCCATGGGCCATGGCTTTTGCTCTCCTTTGGGCAGTCTGCCTGAGAAATGAGACTGCTAAAGCTAACCTTAGAATCTGGGGTTTTTTGGCAGTGGAAACATTAGTGGAGTGACTTCTCTCAACCACATGAAATTTATTAGAGGATTACCAAGGCACCACATTGCCTTTGACTAACTCAGCTGAAAGATCAAACTCATCCATGTTTCATTTTGTTCTCTTTCTATAGTAGTGGTTTCAGGATTAGAAGATCATGGGGCTAATGTTGAAGCAGATTGAAGGAAGGAATTTCTTTTTCTTTTGCAGGATTTTAAAGCTTTCAGGATTCAAGTTTTCTGCATTTCTCAGTACTTGCAGGAATGAGAAGCATTATCTTTAACACTATGCAGTAACACAGGTGATTCCTGCACCCTCAGTAGCTTGCAGAGGTCTTTAACTGAAGGAAGGCTTATGGCCCAGTCCTGAATCTTGTCAATACTGAGATACCCTGCTGAAGTCAGAAGGAATCTTATGGACTTGCCTGAACATCCATCAGCAAAACAGACTCAGTAGTGCAAGCAAGGTATGAGCAAATGACTCTTTCATAATCCAAAGCAAATTCTCTAGATTTGCCCTTGATTCTCCTGGCAGTCTTGGAAAAGCAATATGCCTCATCTTGCTGATTTATAAACTGCAGATATCTTTGCACACCTAGACCTTAAAAGGATTTTGACAACCATGTTATGAAAACTGGAGAGAAACCTTTGAGCTCTAGACCTGAAGGAGAATCTATTTTTTGCCAGATATGTATGACACAGAGGAATAATTCTGATCTTATGTCACAGGAGGCATTACACAGAAGCTGTTGTCATCACAGCTTCAGGCAAGTCGTGGTGCTCCAGACTTGGCCATACATTTTGATTCCCTGTGCCATTCTGACGCAAGCAGAGAAGGATGCACACAGGGGAAAAAAAAAATAAAAAAAATCATCTTCTCCTTCCCCTTAATGATGCCAAATGTGAATGGTGCAATAAAGTACATGTGTAGCCACATTAGCTTCTTTCCAAAATGAGGTACACAGAAATCGAGAAGTGCCCATCACACAGTATGAATATGCAAGTAGTCATTACAAGAACCATGCTCCCAAATGTGGCAGCAAAGCTTTGGAGGTCTGACGAAGATGATTTCATGCCATCTGCCACCTGCTTCTGAAGGATAATGGCTGGCTGGTGTGTGCGAGGCTTGTTCTAAATGTTATCATACTGTCTTCTTCCTTAAATTATGTGGCTAAAATGAGCCTGTCTTTGTTTTATTTCAATTGACACCAGATGCAGGGACTTGGATTCGGGTTTTCTGTTTTGCAAACACAGGCTTGGCAGAGAGAAAGGAGGAATGATACTCAAAGCAGCTCAGATAACAGAAGAAACACTTCTGATAAGCCTTCACTTAAATTGCATCTGTTAAAAAAAAAAATAAAATAAAAAAATCGAACCATGATTTGACATCACCCCTGACTGGCATCAAAAGAACAAAGAATTATGCAGCTTCAGGTCTTTTTTCTAATTCTATTGCTGCTGATAATATTGATCATCTTTGCATAAATCCAGATTTAAAATACATTCTATGTGTCAGTCTGGCACACTGGACAAGTTTAAAAATAGTGATACCAGAAATTTCTAATAGTAACAACAATCAACTAATTTGCAGTTGTTTATCTCAACCCTTTAATTCTCTTTTACATTACCATAGGACAAAAAGGTTGCTTTATTAGCCTTAATCTTACTTGTTTGCTTGTTTGTTTATTTAATTGATAAATACAGTAAAGGTATTTGGTAATGTCTGGATTGACAAGGAAATCTGAAAGGGCAGTTCAATCCCCAACAAGGTAAGTATTGTTCCTCTTCCTTTAACAAACATGCCCTGAACAACTCTTCTGCAAATTTCACAATTTTAAATCAACATTAACCTCTTCATTAACATCTAATCTTGGAGCAACTATTATAAAAAAGAAATACAGAGAAGCAACTTCTAGCTGGGTTTTGTCCCTTCTGTGACAAAGGCAATATTTTCCTGTGAGACCCTCTGATGTTGCCTATGTTCTCTGGAAGCGTGAAATAGAGCTGTTCTAGGGCCCAACCACCCTCTAGGGGAAGACCCTTTTTCTAATACCCAACCTAACCCTGCCCTGACACAACTTCAGGCCATTCTCTGGGTCCTGTCACTGGTCACCCCAGAGCAGAGATCAGTGCCTACCCCTCCTTTGCCCCTCACAAGGAAGTTGTACCTGCAATGAGGTCTCCCCTCAGTCTCCTCCAGCTGAACACACCAAGTGCCCTCAGCTGCTTCACATCCCTTCAAGGCCCTTCACCATCTTCGTTGTCCTTCCTTAGAAAGTTCTCCAATAGCTAAAGTTCTTATGTTGCAGTGACCAAAACTGCACACAACTGTCAAGGTGAGGCAAGATGGGGAAAAGACAGAGCTGGAGAAAATTCATAGCATGTATCTGAGGGATCTATTCAGGAGATGAACAACCCACAGTGCAGGTCTGAGGTCCACTCAGGAGGCAGGGGATGGAAACCATCATGTTACAGTGTCACTGGCACAGGGACCTGTGTCCAGGGCTGAGGTGGAATAGGACTCCTGCACCATGGCAGTAGGTAGATACAGGTCTTGGGTGAGGCTGATCAGGGTCATTCAGGACCACTGGTGCCCTCAGAGTCCCGGCACTGTCACTGTAGAACTAATCCCAGCTTAATAGAGAGCCAAGCTATTTTCCAAGGGTCATGTGGGCTACAGTGCCACTGTGTGTTCTCCAGAGTCACAGTGTGATCCATGGGAGTGACCATGGCTCCTTTCTCCTTTCCAGATCTGAGTTTCCCTTTGAGTGAAGACTTCATATGCTAAAATGCTCAGCCTATAGTGTAGACTGACTACACTATATACTGATTAATTTCCTTTTCTACCACAAACATTCACTTTCTTTCTCTTTCTTCTCCTTGAAGTGCAATGAATGAGACTGAGTTGAGGTACCTGATATAAGTTTAACTGACCTTAAAATCAGTGTAGGGCATTATAGGGCATCACAAGGATGTCAGTCACAGAAAGTGTTGCACTACATATTAATATGACAAGTGGAAAGAACAAAGGGACGAAAAGAAAAAGTAAGGTTATTTTTTTCCTTTTTATTGTTTTTTTCCCTGAAGGAACCTAAAGAAGCAAGTAAAAAACTGCAGAAAATATCTGTATAATTCTGTTATATGCACTGTATACAGAGCCTAACCATTAATGCCGCAGAGTTCATGGACTCTAATAAAGAGGAAATTACCCTATATTTCAGCACTGTGTTCTCAGAGTTCCTTCTCATGTTTACAATCAGTGGGTAGCTATTGAACTCACAAAGCTTTTTTTCCCTCTGCCATAGTGAGGCATATTACTATGGGATGTGCAAGTGAATTTAAAATAAGCAGCATTTCTCTTAAATGCTTGCAATTTTCTGGTTCCCTGTCCCCTAGCAAATGCCTCATTGTGTTCAACTAATATCTACACATTTTTCTATACAGCTGTTTTTATATCTTTTTTTTTATTACTTTTGCTTTTCAAGGTTAGTTTGGTGGTTTGTTTTTTTCCTTTTTTTTTTTGTGGGTTTTTTTTGTTTGTTTGTTTGTAGGTTTGTTTTTTTCCCCCCCCCTAGTGGCTTTAACTATAGTAATAGATTATCCAGATGTATAGAAATGAACTTCTCTTTAAGTTCAAAGTGACTTGCAAATAAGGGAGATGTAGCATTTTCCCCTCAGCTGCTACTAAAGCCTTACAAATCTCATAAGCTCAAGATAGATCCCTGGCCTAAACATCAAGTAGAAGTCCCATCTTTTCAGGGGAATAGAAGTTTATTTGTTCACTCACCCAAAATGAAAATTGTAAAGGAAACCTCCAGCTTTCCTCTAGAAAAGAAGAGAGTAAAGATATTAAATTTGTATACCATGAGCTAAATATATACGTACATACAAGCTTATATATTTCTCTTTTTTCCTACTTCTGCTGCACTAAAAAGGTCACCCAGACAAAATTAAGGTCACAGGCTTAAGTATGAGCTGAGGAACAGCAAAGTGCCAAATAGCACCATATAATAAGTCAGTCAGAAGTTGTGGAGAAGAATAAAAGGGAGGGAGAAATGTGGCCTTTAGAGACATAGATGCAGAGAGAGGCAGAACTTTTTGTTAGTGAATGATGCCTTTGTAATATTTTAATTTTCCACTCTTTCACGAAACAGAATGATGACTTAATGGATAAGAAATTATTTAAAAAGAGTTAAAAAAAAAATTATTCTCTGGAATGATATTTGAAAATTGTCCCACATCCACACCCCCACTAGACACATCACATAAACCAAAGAAGTTTGTGAAGATAAAGCTTCAGTTATCGTTTGTTTTAAAGCATAGCACAGCTTAGTTGATCTGCAGTCTGAAACTTGCTTAATCATTTATGCATCTCATTTTCATCCCCTAATAAGGTACCCTTTCACATTCAGAAACTCCTGCCTTCTTCCTCCCCTCCCCTCCCCTCCCCTCCCCTCCCCTCCCCTCCC
>JAWWLT010000092.1:67272258-67284515 GCA_035040995.1 Premnoplex brunnescens | reverse complement strand
TTCAAGGCAAGGTGAATGGAATTCACTAGTTTGCCTGGGATATATCTAGTAAATTTAAGACACTAAATAAAAAAATGGGGATTTTTAATTATCATTATTGTTAGTGTAGCATAAGCCGTGCAATGTGACGCTCAACGAAGAAGAGGACAAAGGGGGTAAGAATTCTTTAAAAGTTGTCCCCAAGGTTGCTTAATTTTTACCTTAAATAAGAACAGGTCAGTCTTCCTAAAACTGAAAAATGTCTTGGTGAAGTCAATGGCAAAGTTGCTATTGGCTTCAAAGGAATCAAGGTTTCACCTTTTATCTCAAAATGTAAGCTCCTCTGCTACTGTAAATCAGTGTCACTCCTCTGACTTGAAATCAATAGCGATATTCTGATTCACACTGCCTCCACAGGCCTCTATATTCCCACTGCCTGCTTATGAATCAGAGCACTTTCCTGCAACTTTTCACTGGGTCAGTTAAGTCCTTCTGTGTCGGAGCACTCTGACAATAAGGAAGCACTTTCACAACACATCTGCTCATTCCTCACTCTAACACTGGTGGCACAGTCCTCAGAAGACAATTTTCCAAACAGAGAAGCCTGTTCTTTGGTCTCTGGTTTTGCTGAAGGGATGGACATGTTTGGGAAGGTCGAGGCAATCAGGGTGGGGAGGTAGGGGAGGGGAGATAGAACACTAGGATGAGTTCAAGCTTCAGGAGCTAAATTATGAGATATCTGAAAGCACAGCCTGACAACATTTAACAGAAAAAGGCCTAGGAGAAACGAGAAGAGGTAAGAACACCAGGAGATTGCTCGGAATTACTTTTCTTCATGTGGTACAGGACAGGTCCAGGGCATGCAGCCCTTTTCTTAAGACATAGTTGTTTATTTTATTTTAGTATATAATTTATTTTGTGCCCAACTCATCAGATACCCCCAGTAAAGGAGTGATCTGTGTCCTTTAGTTGACTTCTCTGCTAAGCTCTTTTGTGCTGTTTTGACATTACTTGTCTTCCTTACAAGACATTTGGAAAGCCTTTAATTAATAGAGAGAAGTCTCTGGTTGGGAATGATGAAAGTTATTATTCTCAGTAAGGGAAATGATGTTTACTTGTGGATAGCCCTGGACTTCTTGGAACACTTCCACTCCTCTAGCTGGAAATGGGGAAAATGTGTGTAAAATCTTCCAGGTCGGGTGCTTAAATGTTTGACAAGAAAAATAAGCAGTCTGATCTTCATTGATGATATGCTGGTGTGCTGATTTTGGCTGAGGTAGAGTTAGTTTTCTGCACAGTACCTGGTATGGTGTTTTGGGTCTGTGCTGAACACAGTGTTGATAACATGGAAATCTTTTCGTTGTTGCTGAGCAGGGCTTACAGAGCCAAAGCCTTTTCTACTTTCTGTACAGCCACACTGGTGAGAGGGCTGGGTGTGCATGGGAGGTTGGGAGGAGACACAGGTGGGATGGGTGATCCAAGCTGACCAAAGGGGTATTCCAGACCATATGGCATCATGCTCAGTATATAGAGTAGGGGAGAAGAATGAGGAAGAGGGTACTTTTGGAGTGATGGAGTTTGTCTTCCCAAGTAACCCCTGCACGTGATGGGGCCCTGCTCCCCTGGGGATGGATGAACACCTGCCTGCCCATGGGAAGCTGTGAATTAATTCCCAATAATTATTTTGCTTTGCTTGTGTGCACAGCTTCTGCTTTCCCTATTAAACTGTGTTTATCTCAACCCATGAGTTTTTCAGCTTTTCCCCTTCCAAGTCCCTCCCCGATCCCACTGGTGGGGGATTGAACAAGCAGCTGTGTGGGGCTTGGTGGCTGGGGTTAAACCACAGCAGTTGAGTAGTCAGGATCTTTTCAAGGCAACACATTTGTTTAGGTGTTCCAATTTGAGTTGAAAAGACCACCTCCGGGACATCAGAGAGGAACATGTCATTGCCCAAGTTTGAAAAAGAAACAGAGGCTAGGTTGGTGCCTGTAAATGATACTGAACCACAGGATACAATGTCTTATTTAGAAGATTCATCTTTTCAGTACACAGAGCACCAGCAGGAAAGTTAACAGCCTGTCCTTCATTCTGCCAATTAATGGAGGTGCACTTTGAGCAGCAGAAGTATCGCTGTGCAGCTCCCTGTTTTTTTTCTGAGTTGGGCACTGCTGAGACAAGCGGGTGTTTAAACAGATACTTAATATAACTGCAAATATTGCCACTTCCCCCTGTGGAACTAAATTAGCTTGTATTATTCTTTTCTTTTTTTTTTTTTTTTTTTCTTTCCCCCAACTACTGTAGTGCCAATAGACCCAAACTAAGAATGGGATCTGAACTCTGACTCTGAAAAGGAAATGATCCTACCAGATGGGCTGACAATTTAAATAGTCAGAATAGACAAGTGAATACTGTCAGTCCTTTTACACAAGTGGGGAACTCATTAAATATTGTGCCCTAGATTATACAGTTATTTAGGGGTAGAACTATGGGTTGAATCTAGATCTCCTCTATCCAAGCTGAGTGCATTAGCCACTGTGTGTAATAAGGCCAGAAAGGGCAATTTTAAGCAGGAAAGAAAAAGAATCAAGGGAGCAAGCAGCAGAGTTGTTAATGTAGCTGTGGTTTTGCATATGTGTGAAAAAGGAGACCAAGGGTCATGCTGCAGAGACATAAAAAGAAAAGAATAAAGATTGGAAAGTGAGTCAGGAAATAACTCTGCAAAAAGATCGAGCAATTAGCCTTTTCTTATTTTCTTTCTTTGCATTATTTCTCTAAACTTTATTGATTTTTTTAACCATGTAGATACAACGTTTTATTTTTTGTTTTATTATAGCATTCACCATCTCTTCAAATTCGAATTGATCTGGCTTTTGCTTTAATCATCCAATTAATACAGCTCCAGAAAAACTCAAGGGAGATGTACCTAATGCTGAGAACAAAAAACCATACAGGCAGAGCAGTGCTTATGACCCTGTTGGAGTCTTTTTGATTATGCCTAACTACTGTGATCAATACTTCAGGACTTTTTAAAACATGCATATTGGGTAAAATGTAAATGGTGATTTTATTTTTTTCTCAGTAGATTTTATTTAAAAGCAATTTGCTCCATTCTACCTGAGTCACACAAATGCAAATTTCAAATACTTTCTTCTGAATCACAAGAAATGAGAGGAATATTTAACTGTGAATAAAGACTATGTATAGGGGTATGCATGTGCACGGGAAGGTTATTAATGGGATATTTTGGCTTTATTCCTCTGGTATCAGGAGAGGAGCATTGCACCCTGATAGGATTCAGGTGCTCTATAATTCTTCATGCTAGAGGAACAGTCCTTGTATGTGTTATAGGCATTAAAACAAAGCTGAAAAATCAGCTGTGAATAAAGATGGTGAACATGGTTGAGTTTTCCCTGCACTTCAAATAGTTTTCCGCCCTCCTGTCTCCCCTTCCTGGGGGGAAGGAAAAAAGAAAAACAAAAACAAAAATAACAAAAATGTAAGCCAAACCCACTAATTATATGAAATTTAAGAAGTTCTCAGACTATCCTTCTTTCCTCAGATCACCAGCCCTCAATATTAAATTGGAATTCAGATATTTCTGACTGCTTCATTGTTTTGTTTTGCTCTATTTCTTAATACAAATG
Organism: Premnoplex brunnescens; assembly: GCA_035040995.1. Classification (NCBI taxonomy): domain Eukaryota; kingdom Metazoa; phylum Chordata; class Aves; order Passeriformes; family Furnariidae; genus Premnoplex; species Premnoplex brunnescens. Next base: position 67,280,892 of record JAWWLT010000092.1, on the reverse strand, counting down.
GGGGAGGGGGGGGGGAATTTTCCAATGAATCTTGATAGTATGTTTCAGATAAAACGTCTTCAATTATTGCTAAACCCATGTGCCTTTGGAAAGGAAGATGTCTCTGCGTTCTCTACTCTGCAGCTGCCCAGGATAACACCTCCTGCATCTTCCCCTAAACCTGCAGTACTGAGCACTCACCAGCTACTTCCCTCTTGTCAGATGCAACGTGAGATGTTCTGCCATGAGCACCATAGTGTGATTTTACGTACCATGTCACTACTCACAGGTAGATCCATATCTCAAGGGATGGATCTCCTTTCCCCTTGTCCAGCTATCAGATGGGTAGAGTGAGCTTGTAGGTGTCTTTTCCATCACTGCTACAGCTTTAGCAGTAATTATCTTTCCCATTTTATTTTATTTTACATCTCTACATGTCAGCTGTGATATGCTGTGCTGTTGGTCTCCAGTTGTGACATCAGAACTGTGTGCAATTGTTCATGCAGGATCTTTTCAGGTTTGTCTTTGAAATTACTTTTTCCTTTTAGCTGAAACAGAGGCTGTCATGATTCTTCTTTCTTGCTTGATCATTTGGTAATATTGTGGGTCAGAAAAAGATGGTAAAAAACTAATTTACTGTGTCTTAAAGTAGGCTAAAATTTTCCTTGGATAGAGACTGTATTATACAGAGAGATTTAATTTTGTAAAGCAGTGAAAACCTGAATGGAATTTAAACACTTTTCTCTAGGAAAAAACCATTTAGTCCCATGTCCTGTCTGCAGGTATGATCAGAAGTAGATGTCTGTGTGGGTAGGAATAAGACAAGCATATAAAGACATATAGAAAGGGCACACATATAAGAACAGGGGAAGCACACGTATCCCTGGAGACTCTCCCAGCTTCCAACAGTTTGTGGATCAACTCTAATGAGACAGAAATCTCTCAGATTCTATATAGCGAAGTGCCAGGTCCTGCACTTGAGTCATAACAACACCAGGAAATGCTACAGCAGACTGATGGAAAAGGACCTGGGAGTGCTGGTCAGCAGTGGCTGAACATAAGTCCAGTTGTTCCTAGATGGGCAGAAGACCAATGGCATCCTGACCTGTATCAGAAATTGTGTGGCCAGCAGGACCAGAGCAGTGACCATCCCCCTCTGCTGGGCACTGCTGAGACACCTTGAGTTCTGTGTTCAGTTCTAGGACCCTCATGACAAGACATTCAGGGATTGGAGCATGTCCAGAAAAGGGAAAAGAGATGGGGAAGAGTCTGGAGGACTCTGATGAGGAGCCACTGAGGGAGTTGAGGGGGCTCAGCCTGGAGGAAAGGAGGCTCAGGGGAGACCTTACTGCTCTCTACAACTAGCTGAAAAGAGGTTGTAGCCAGGTGGGATCAGTCTCTTTTCCCAGTAACAAGCAGACAGGGCAAGAGAAAATGGTGTCAAACTGTTCTAAGAAGTTTAGATGGGACATTAGGAAACATTTCATCACTGGAAGGGTGGTCAGATCTTGGAACAAGCTGTCCAGGGAAGTGGTGGAGTCACCATCCCTGCTGGACTCAGTAGTACTAGATTTGTAGTGGTACTTGATGTTCTCAAAGGGTCTTTTTCAACCTACTCTAGTTTATTCTAGTCTAGGTTGAGAGAAATGGGCTTGTTCAGCCTGGAAATTGTACCTAAAGACAGCCTACAAGAAAGAACGAGAGGGACTTTTGTAAGAGCATATAGTGACAGAACAAGGGGGAATGGCTTTAAAATGAAAGAGAGGAGATTTAGCTTAGATATTACAGAAAAAGTTATTTACTATGAGGGTGATGAGTCACTTGAACAGGTTACTCAGGGAAGTCGTGTAGGTGTTCAAGGCCAGGCTGGATGGACTCTGAGCAAACTGGTCTAGTAGAAGGTGGCCCTGCTCATGACCAAACACTTGTCAGAATGTTTGGAAATAGATGATCTCTAAGGTCCTTTTCAACTCAAAACATTCTATGACTCAATGTCTTCATTTTTCTTAATATTTTACAGGCTTCATCTCCACAAGTTTGCCCAGATTCCCTGGGAATTCTTGATAACTTAGGACATACTAGCCTTCTGTTGTAAAACAATACCAAAGCAGGTTCCTTGCAGCTTCTGATTGTTATAAACTTGCAGCTTTCCAGCTTCATTAGGTGCACTCACTAGTTCATCTCTGAAAAGATCCTTGACGGGTTTTTTGGGGGTTTTTTATGAGGTTTTTTTTGTGTTTTTTCTTTTTTTTTTTTGTGGGTTTGTTGGTTTTGTTTTTTGCCTGGTATGCCTGGTATGGATTTGTGTGCCAGCACACCCTGACGCAGTCACAGCACAGGCTATTTGTGAGGCACTTACGTGGGTGGCTGCAGCAGGACACAGAGTCCATCACACACCCAGTGGCTGCCTTTTCTAGAGCTACAGATGCAGCCAACAGATTCCCTCTTACCTCCCTTCCACCTCAGAGAAGCCAGTTTTACAGCGTGCTTGATGCCAATTGGGTGCCTAAAGAATGATTTCCACCACCAGGAGTTGCCAGGCTGTAGGTGAGTGAATAGCAGCCCTGTGCCAATTTCCCCTCTATCATAAGAAATCACCACTTGTTTACTTGACAGAGCTACAAGTGTAAACAGCTGTACATTTCAGAGCATGCAAGATGTTACAAGTGTAGAACAGCAGCCATGCATATTATGTGTTTCAAGGCTCTACAGGTTCACTCCTGCTTTCCATCAGAAAACAGAGAATGTAATGTGATTTGCAGGGAGAGAAGGATGCCTTTGCTCAGCTGAAACACGGCAAGCACATGCAGGCAGGGAGGAAGGGATCTGCTGAGTTTTCCAGTGGTTATGTCACTCCAGAGGCAGGGACTTAGCTGGCGGTCAGCAGTGATGTTACTGTCACAGTGTCACCTGTCAAATTGTCTCTGCAGGAATAATGGTGACTGGGTACCCTGTTGATTAGTGCATGGTTAAAGCCTAAAGGATGCAGGCTTACAGAGTTTGAGCTCACAGCCAGGTTTACCCTCCATGTAATGGCACTTAGTCCAGGGAAATCACTCCTGATTGGCACCACAGGCTAAAGAATCTGTCTGAAGGGGTGGGAATGAAATGTGGCAGTGACAGAGTGCTGAAACATTGCCTGTTTTCCGAGTGAAATGCAGTTCTTTGTGAATAATAACAATCTGCATTGAGTAGATACTAGATGTTCCTGATTAATTAAGGCTCCATTATGTCTAAACAAAGCACACAAAAGTCCCCTACCTACTGACTTTGTAAGATTTTGCTTTTTAGGGGTCAGGCTAATGACAAAGAGAATTCATAATGAATCAAGAGGGATCCAGGTGAGGGGAAAGGGTCATTTGAAATATCTGATTATATTTGCTGATGAGAAGTAACAGCAAGGAAGTCTTGGAAAAAAGTATCCTCTGATCCACAGTCCTTGTGGTCCAAAATATAAGCAAACCCATCAACTCTTGCAATAAAACTCAGAGAAATGGGTGCATTTCTGAACAAATGGATATTTACTTTTAATTAGAACAACCGGAGGGGAAAAAAAAAAAAAAAAAAAAAAGAGAGAGGTGTCCATCATGACCAGGACCTTGCCTTTGGGTGTGCTCAGTAAGAGATTCTTTGAAATCAATGTCTGGATCCAGTGATATTTTTCCCATTGTGCCCACATCTTTTTTGATGCTCAGTAAATTACTTCAGCTGGTGATTACAAGTAGACCTGTCCTTCAAAATTCACCTATATACCTCTATGAAACTCATATTTTTTTCATCCTGCTTTCAAAAAGAATGTTAAATTACAAGAATGGTGGAAATCAGTTTGTTTCCACTGATTTGAAGTATCACTAATTTACACCAATTGAATATCTGCCTCTCAGTTTCTTAAGAAATCCCATTTGCAAATCATCACAGGAAAAAAAAAACCCACAGTTGTGGACACCTGTAATGAGCCTGCAAAGGTCCTCTCTCTATGAAGTCTCATCTTTGCAAATGTTAACCATTGCACTATGACACTTAAAATACGGACAGAAAACAACTATGTCACCTGCTTGCTCTCAGCCATTGTATCTTTATGACACAGAGGAGAGTTCAGAACACTTCACTGTCTTTCCATCTATCATTTTCCAAAACTATTTCCTCTACTTCCTGTTCCTTTTTACAATTTTCACCTTTGTAATGACATTCTGGGTGATCCACCACTGCACTTCTAAACCTCACCTTGCTTCTTTCTGACCAAGTCCTGTTAATCATACCCAATCTAATAATAGCAGTGTTAATAACACCTTCTGATACAATATCCTCCTCCACAGGCCTTCTATGTTCTTCGGATGGCTAATGTCTTGTTAAAACTTTTTTTACTTATTAATTTTGTCTGTGACAGAGCTTGATTAGCTTCTAAATTACCCTGTTCCTATTTTTAGTGCACTGTGCCCCTACCCTTCACACACAGTTTAATCCCAAAGTATTAATTCGTCTCTATATAATGCTGACTTGTCTTTCTCCAGCTATCCTAAATCTTCCTGTTTTCATTTGAGGTCCATCTACCTTTGTTTTAACTCTTATTACCTTTCTCATTACTTTTACTGCTCTCTGTTCTCCATTGACGGGCACAATTGCTTTGCAACAGCCATGGGTAGTGCTGGGGAGGTGAAGGGTCAGGATCACTCTTTGAAAGAACTCACCTCACATCCCGCTTAAATTAGCAATTGCAATAATGCACTGAGTCGAGAGACAGAGGGAGGGGGGATTTTTATATCTCTAATAACTTCGGGGTAAGTTGTGAGCTCAGCTACCTGCAGAAGTAAGAGTCAGAAGGAACATCTCTTTGCTGCTACTTTGCACGTTGATACTTGTTAGACAGGTTCTGTCACAAGCAGAAGTGGGGACACAGAGGGCAGTTAGAGGGATGTACTGACAAGTACTTAGCCAAAGTGTCCCACCTTGGGGAACAGGCTGCTCAGTCTTGCTTGTCCTGAGGTAATCACAATCCAGCTGTGGAGAAGAGGTGGTCAGGACATTTCTTCATAATGCTGCATTGTTTTTTGGTTTGTTTTGGAGTTCTTTTTGTGGTGATATCTTTCCCCTATTCAAACCTACACCAAGTCAGATTCTCTCTTTTTGTGCATTTCTTGCAATGTTATTGTATGGCTTTAATGACCAAAGATTAATATTGTGACTCTTGAAATGGAATCAACTTCTCAGGAGTGGAGAAAGAATGGAAGGAAGAAAAGGAAGAGGAAGGAAAAACATACGGACTAGGCAACATAGGACAGTCTTCATTTTCTGCCCCTTAAATCCCACAGATGTCCATGGAACCCCATGAAGTTGGTAGATTGGGCTGACAGTAGTTTTTGAGCTAGTATTGGTAATGGGTCTGTAAACTTCTCAGATTTGTCCAGTTTCTGGCAGAACATCATTCAAAGTCTGACCACATGGGCTATGCTGCCAATTTCCTTCCTCCAGAATGCTGCAAATAAAGATACATAGGACACGCAAGTCAGATTTGCCTCTGGAGTTCCTTTCTTACAGAAATTAATAGGACATCAAGCTGAGCTACTTTTGAAATTTAGTGTAGCATGAATCTTGTAATTTTTAAGTCTTACAAGTACAGCTGCAGGATGCTCTGTAGTCTCTGCAAATCCTGCCAAGCCACCACAAACCCATCACCAAATGCTTCCTCCAGTCTAACACCCTTGAGAAAGATATATTTAGTAATTTTAAACAGTTATTCTTTTCTTGACTGGGGCTGAATGAATAATATTTTTTTGCTTTGAATATATTCTTTATTGGAAAAAAAAATGCTGTTATTTCAGAGATTTAATATGTGATACATAAGATTTTAATGTAAAATGTTGATGCAGACACCTTATAAAATGTGTAATGTGAGGTCCTGTGATGGTTTTGGCTGAGGTAGACTTAATCTTTTGTCACACTGCTTTGTGTGGGGCTATGTTTTAGACTCGTGCTGCAAACAGCGACAATAATACACAGATGTTGTCACTATTGCCGGGCAGTGTTTGCACTAAGTTAAGGCCTTTTCTTCTCCTCTCACTACCCCATCAGTGAGGGGGATGGGGGTGCCTCAGTTGTTTGGAGGGGACACAGCCGGAGTGGATGACCACAACTGACCAAAGGGATATTGCATATGGTGTCTGGGGTTAAACCAAACAGATCCAGTGAAGGAAATTATAGAGATCTGGTTGTACCTTACTACCTGTAAATAAGAATCTGTGGGGGAGAGACTAGTATGAAAGAAGGCAATGAAGCAACAGAGCACAGAGGGCCAAATGTCTTAGTCTGAGAGCTCTGGGGCTATCATTTTCCATCTCAGCAGCCTACCCACACCGTTACCATCCTGGTTACTATACCAGTGGCTGCCCTGAGCCCACTCACATTGCTGAAGCAATGGTAACATATGCCCAAATCTCAGTGCACCATATGATGTGTTGTGGCAGGAGGCATCTGGCTGGTCATAAACATATCCTTCATACTTTCTTCTTCTCTACATGACAGCCACTCTTCACATCCAGCAGACTTCATTTCACCTTCAAAGAGGGTGTCTGAGGCACTGTAGCTGCCAAAAGTTTCTAAAGAGCAGCATTCTTTGGAAGACCTGCTGTATTCCCTATAATATATCCATCCAGCAAATGCTATGGCATTGCCATCCATTCTCCATTACTTCAGAACTCAGATATGAACAGGGGTAAGGTGTTTGTTTTTTTTTTTCTATCTGCCTCTTCATCAGGACAGATGAGGAAAGCAACTAACTGTATCCATTTAACTACTCCACACCAGAACAGAGGTGTTAAGCACCTCAGCACAGATGCCTTAGTGCCCTGCAAAATGTATGTGGTTGCTTTCAAGTACTGAAGCAAAGCAATCAAGATAACCTCGACTAGCCACATCTCCCTTTCATGCTGCTCACACAATGCTCTGCAGTGGGCTGCCTGTTTGACTGACATTCATTCCTGTAAACCCAGGTGAAATAAAGCAGTTGCAAAAATTTGGGGTGCAATATGCTAAAGTGATTTCAGCTTCTGCCCCTCCACTGCATCTGATGCATTAGTTATTTGCATTAATGCTATTGTAATTTCTTTATTGAATATGCTGGCAGAATATACTCATTCCAGGTATATTGAAGACAGGAGGTTGATGGTTTGACCTTGCAGCTCCTTGCTGGAATGTAACTCCAGAGTGGGGAAGGAAGGCAATGAGTTCCTCTCCTAAGAGGTGCATAATCAGTATCCAAAATGAGTCTGCCATAGACATTTTGCTTAACAACAAATTTAATGGAAAGGCTCCTTGTAACACAAAGGGAGATGAGCCACACATTCTCCAGCTTTGATAATCAAATCATTATTTTTGTAGCCTTAAGGGATATCTGCTTACAGCAGAATCCAACATATAGTTTAATTTACTTATCTGATCTTTCTCTGCACATGAATAGCTTCTATTTCTTACCCTATTTCAAATTTCCTTACATAATTCAAATGGCATCACAAAGTATGTATGTGTTTTTGTACTGATGATATTGACAACTGACTAAAAGAGGGTTTTATTTCTCTGTTCTTCTTGTCTCTTTCCCATTCCCACTATTCAAGCGGCAGCTCAAAAGGATTTATTTTTGATGATCTTAATTCTGCACCAGTGTGATTATTATTAGTGTTTTAAATTCTAACCTCTGATCCCTTTCATCTTTTTTTATTGTTGTGCTTTTACTAATCCCTAAGTCTTATAAAGGGCTTCTCATCTGTACATCTTAAAGTGCTTTACCAAGGAGACTGGAAACACTATTTTTACTTGACATGCTGGGGACTAAGGCGTAGAGAAGTGAAGGGTCATATGCAAAAATAACCCAGAAAAAACAGTGTTGAAATAAATTCCAGATTTTCCAAGAATCTTCCCTATCTAATGTGCTATATTGCTTTCCTTACAGAATTTGAACAAAAATATCATATTCCTTAGAATTGCAACAGAAGTCTGCCTTTCTTTTTCTCAGTTACTGTCTCCAACTCTTTTTTTTTTTTTCCTTTTTGTTCCACCCTCTTTTTCCTGTTTTCCACACTTTTCAATGTCAATACCTGTTTTAAGATCTTGTAAGAAAGTATGAATGAAAAAGAAAAATTGTGATCCAATTAGTGCCTCTCATTATTAGTGGTTTGGGAAGTGCATGTAGGTTTAACACGCATGAACAGTCCTGCTAGCTAATGTCTGCTGCTCCAAAGAGTCAGATTTTCTGCTGTTCCCAGGTTGGGAATGTAAAGAAATTGCATGAAATGAATCCTAAACATAAATGTGGCTAAGTGTGATAGCCTGGGTGACAACAACTTGATAATGTAGAGCTCATAATGAGACACATATATATGGTCTTATCACCCCAAACAGCTCTACCCTGCTGATTCGGGTAAAAAGAAAAAAAAAAAAAACAAAGAAAAAAAAACCACAAACCCACCATGTCAACAAGTAAAAAAAAGCAAACAAACTTTTCAACCATTTCAGCGCTCTATTGCTCATTACACTGACCTGTCAGAAATGACAACTTGGCCAAGCCCAGTTATTCCATGCTGACCAGGTGCTGTATATGCTTTTTCTACAATAATGTCAGCGTTAAGGTGCAATGTACTTAAGGAAGCTAATTTCTATGAGTGG
>JAWWLT010000092.1:67255974-67267336 GCA_035040995.1 Premnoplex brunnescens | reverse complement strand
AAGCCAACAGCCTTTATAAGGCCGTGACTTCACTTCTGCTTTTGTGTTTCATGAAAATAATTGAAACTAGCTTCTCATCTGGATAAAGCTTCCAGCTCCTCCTTGGATATCCCCTCTGAATACGGGTGAGTCACTTAATACTGTAAGTAGTGATTCGGTTTTCTTCTACATTATATTTTTTCTCTGTGTGTTGTATTTGAAAAGTATGGATATTTGAAATAAAAAATTGTTAGAATTTTGTCCATTACCTATCTATAGACCCTTAATGCTGCAGTAATAGTAATAATGAGATATTAATAGTAATAATGAAATGAGTGAACCTAATAATCACAAAATATAGGAACTGAGGATAATGAGAGATGAGTTGTCATTTGACTCAAATGGTGATGAGTATTGCATGGGAAGGAAAACTGTAGAGGTAAAACATTAAATCAGTCTAGTGACCTTTCTAGTTCTCAGATGTAGAGATAATCTGTAAGAAACTGATGTCCTGTTGAATATTCACTGACTTTAAGGCAAGAAATGCTGAAAATCCAAACCAACCAGGAATGAAAAGCAATGTAACAGGAATTACTAGCCAGACCCAATTGTGACAGTCATCTCAGGAAAAGCTGATTATAGAAATATATCACATTTGTGCCCTGAGAAGGCAAACCCTTAGCTGATACACAACATATCTTAATGAACTTATTGAAAACCTGCTGATGTAAACCATCTTAATAACCAAAACAGAATTTTTTTTCTGCAGTTTAGAATAATTATAAGACACTCCCCCCGCCCCCACCCCCGCCTTGGCTGCAGGAAAAGAAACAATTACTTTACTCAAAAAAAAATATTAATTACTGGAAATTATTTGTTCATTCCTGGTAGAATGAGACAAATGAGTTCTTTAGCATGTGCATCTCTCTCTCACTTCCAAGGGGCCATCTGGGTCAAATTTGTCCTTAAGTAACAAAATGACTTCCAACTTTAAGCTTTCTGTTCTACTTCTCAGGGTTCATTTGAAGGTGTGCACTGATGCATTGCAGTTTTGTAGCAAACTCTGAGGCACTCTCCATGGCACCAGAGTAATATCCTCAGTGGAAACTTACTGAAAGGATTGCTACTTGAAGGATGGCCATGACGCTTTGGAACTAGGTTTTATGAAGTTGATGAACATTCACTGAGGATTAGGCTGTACTCATCAAACAATCTCACTTTTTCTTCAAATTAAAGAGAGTGCTGCCATTTCCTCCCTTCTAAATCTAAGTGTTTGCAGAAAAAAAAAAAAAAAAAAATTATGTTCTTCCCTCCTCTCCTCCACTGCTCAAACAACCTTTTTTCGTTTCTGATTTCAGATTTTTTCTTATTTATTTTCTAAATCTATGTGCCAAACACGTTTCATTATATATGAAACTCGAAATAAATTTGTGGAAATGTTGGTGTTTCCTAGGGAATCTGTAGCACAATGGAATTGATCAAGTCAGTGAAAAAAAGGGACAGCTTTGCCATTTAGATACAGAATGACTATGTCTGCAGTGTGGGTGATTTTGACTCTCTAAGCAATTCCCCTTGGCAGTTCACAGGGCTGCTTGCCCTCCTCTTTTCCCTGGCAGATAGTGAAGAGCCTCGGTTAGATCCCAGCAAGCATAAATCAGCCTTCCTCCAAAACTCATTGGAACAAAGCCAGTTTCCAAAAGATAAGTACCTGATCCCACTGACTATTATTTGACAATGAACCTCAGCCTCCGTGGAAAATTTCAGCTTAGTCAGTATGTGATAGCCTGAATTACAGTAAGCAGGCTGTCAGATCTGCTACTCTTTGTCTAATATCCACAAAGATTTATATCTTAAATGAGATACTACAACTTGGTGCACAAATGAAAATTGCTACTGAAGCAATGCCTTGGGGCATGTAAGCTCTGTAGCTATTTTACTTTGTCTTTAAGGCCAAAAAACCCCAGTGTGGATTGTGTTTTTGGAATGCCCAGAATTTCACCAAATGTCCCTTGATGTAGGAAGCATCATCCATTTGTTACAGTTCATTTCTTATGAACTGAAAAGATTCCAGGAACATGAAAATGGGCATGAATTTGTAGACAGATGTAAGATAGATATGGGAGATAAATTTGCTTCCACATAGTAGATTGTGACTGACAGTTTCTCTAGTCACTTATTTGCAGCAAGTCAATGGTTATAGGAAATCTTCCCGACAGGATCTGGCACCAGCTGCCTGTGGGTCTCAAGCACATCACACAATAGCTCTGGCAGAACCCATGGCTGTAGCATGCAGTCTGCAAGAGACTCTCTCCATCAACATTAGCTATGCATAGTTTCTTCTCCTAACTCTTTGTCCTCGATAGAGCTATGACCTCCAAGCAAGAAATTCCCTGTGCTCCATTTATTTGAGTTGTCTTAGCTAATAATGGAGAATGTAGTGATCCATAGCCCTTAAAATAGACATAGAGAAACAAGCCAAAAAGATTGATCCTAGAATTCATATATTTATTTTTGCAGTGCGTGGGGTATCTAATACCTTTCAGTAAAGTCGACAGAAATGCTTCCTTCCACTTTGATGTGAACTGGAGCACATTTGTAGGCAGCAGGGAAAGCTCTGATTTCAGATTTTCCTATGCAAGAGATAAAGGTGTTTAAGGTTGAGCAATGTGACCAGAGACTCATTGTAATCGACACAGAGATTAGATTTTGACTGCTTTGATTCTTCAAAAGTTGATATATATGATTCCCAGGCTGTCTGAATGAAAGTTGTTTCACCTCACTTCAAATATCTATAAAATGATGTTAATAATTATCTTAGGATCCCTTCATATTGGTTGGAGAAAAATGTGTTCTATTAAAGGCCTGCATTGTGAATTAATTGGGCACTAGAAGTACCTGTTTCCCTGCAGAGGTATTAAAACCAGTGTAGATAACCAGTTTAGAATATATACACGTTTAGTCTGATGGCTTCCATTGTGCAATGTATCCGAAAGCACAAGTGGTGGGAGCACTAATAGTGGGAAGCTAAGCATCACCTTAAGACTGAAAGATATGGCACCAAAGCAATAGTAAAAGAAAAGAAAAGCAAAAAAAATCCATGTATGTGTTCACATGGATCTGATTGAGCCATTTCAGAGTATTCTAATTCATGATTATGGCAAATTAAATATTGTTTAATTTTATCTTTTTTTTTTTTTTTTTTTTTTTTTAAGAAAGAAACCTTTGCCAAGATATACATCTCTTTCCTAAGCAAACTGCTCTTTTCTCATCTCCTATATCCAAACTTCCCAATTTATCCACAGGACAGGCAGTATGTTGCTTCCAGAAATTTCACCATGACTGTTTTCCTGAGAGACCACTTCTTGGTGTGATATTAGTCAGCTCGATCACCATTGCCTCTGCCTTTGCTACTAAATCAGTAAAGAGTGTCATTCACTGCCAGTCATGATGCTCTCCATCAGTGTTATGGAGAATTAACATTTTGACACTGAATTAAAAAAACAGATAGTCCCTTCCCATAGACTACTACGCAGTCATCAGATGGGTGTTTGATTGCTTCTAGATATGGAGCTTTGGAAGCAAGTAAGATCAAAATAAATTTTGTAAGGCATTACACCTGCTTCACTTTTTGACTTATTCATGAAGTACAAGTCTTAGCTTCCTAAATTTGAATTTTCTTATGCCAAAGATAAACGTAATGAATTTCTTCTGAAAAGAATGTTCTTTTGAAATTTCTCTTTCTGGAATAACACACGTTCAAATGATTGCTATTTAAAATTCAGAACACTGATAGTTTGTGTTGTTTCTAACTAGAAGCTTTGTACACTTCAATTGCCATACATTATTGAATGAATTTGTGATCTTTCTTGCCTTAAAATACATGTTTATGTAGAGTGGTAGACAGAGACAGAGACACTACTGCTGTCTATGTATCTAACACAGAAATACAATGCACATTACTGTACATTTACACTCCAAAGGCTTTTCTGATAAGTTTGCAGTTTATCAAAATGATAGTGACCTCCATAGACCAGTGAGCCAAATTGTCTCTATGTGATTCTAAGTTCTGACACACAAAACTCTTCTTTCTTTTAACTGAGACTCTTAAAATACTCTGGTACAAAGTCTGGTCAGAAACCTACCATGAACAATGTTTTTCCATAAATTTTGGTGTATGTTAGATCAGTCACAAAAGGTAGGAATCATTTATCTGTTTGCTTCCACAGCTAGATTCCAGTCTTATTTTGTCATTTAGTACTGTTCTTTACATACCAGTAAGAAAGAACTACTTGTAAATAGTGATTTTTCTGTTCTCACTTAAAGTCCCATATAGATAGGCTGAAGAAATTTCTAGACATGCTAAAAAGTCTTTACTGATTATAAAGCAGGGCTTAGATTATTAGCTTAATTTAAGATTTAGACCTTTAAAAATATGTGTGATGAATATCTACCTCACTGCTACAAAGGATATTTTTCAATTCATGTGCTGAGTAAAAGTGAAGTTATCACAGAAAATGTAAAAACAATCCTAAACAATCCTAAGTTTTATGCAGTCAAGGACGTTAAAAACTAAAACAAATAGCTAGGTCATATGTATCCCTTTAGTTTGAAAGACATTTTAAATCTTTGTAAAAGAAGAAAATTTTTGTGTGATTTTTATCTATTAACAGATTTCTGTGTCTGAATAATCTGTCATTCAAAATCTGTCAGGTGTTAAGCAAAGATAATGACAATGATGTTCCACTTCTATTCTTCTACCAGTCTTATCCATATTGTTTCATAATGTTTTCCAGATACACATCAATGGTGTAACATCAACTCTGTAATATCAATCATGGGCTATTCTTTCCTTCTTTTCCCTAAGAAGACATTGCTACTTTTGGTGAGCTTTGGTTTTAAGCTTCTTGTTTCCTAGGTTTGCTTGGTTTTGGTTCTGGGGGTTTTGGGTTTTTTTTCTGTTGATTTATTTATTGTTGTTGCTGTTTTGGTTGGTTGGTTGGTTGGTTTGGTTTGGTTTTGGGTGGGTTTTTTAAAAATTTTCTAGAAAATGCTTATTTTGGAAGAACATCATATGAAATATGACTATTTAAGTATTCAGTTCCTATGTTTTAGTGGTTTAGGTTTGTTTGTTTGTTTGTTTGTTTTAAATGTCCTTACTTTTACATACTTAGTGCATTACCATTCAATCTCAAAACTCACAGTACTGGCCCTGTAAATGCCAACAAACATTGTTAGAATTAGAAACAGGGGGAAAAAAACGTGGTTAATTCTTTTGAAAATGTTATTCTAAATCTTGTATTTGATAGTTGCAAAACATGGATTTATAGTGTCCATCAGAGATTTTCTCTTACCTACATAAGCAATTTAGGGGCATATTTTTACAAAGTAGCTCAATGCCTAGATGTTATCTGATGCATGATATAAACTTCTCTTCCTGGTACCTCTCAGATTGCACTGACCATTGGACAGAATTAATATCTACCCCTGAAAACAAAGTTTGCAGAGACTGGAGATAGCTCTCCTCCTAGTTTTCTCTCCAGATGATAGCATTAAGAACCAAGCACCAAATGTTCTCGCCAGCAGGAATTCTGGTCTGGTTTATTTAACCTTATAACTTCCCCTAAATATACAATACTTTCCAAGGAAACATAGCCAGGCAGAAACCATATATTAGAACAGTGGCCTTTGATTTCTAGAAGTAAATACCAGGCATCACCTGGCAATGAATAGCATGGCATGAGAATGGCAATCCCACTGAAGTCCACAGAAATTGCCTGGTAGTGGTTTCTGGGGGGAGGATTCAATTGTCCTTAGTGAGAAGAATGAAGGGGAGAAGTACAGAAGGATAGGACTGAGGAAAGAATAATTTATTGTGGTATTAGACAAGTATTATAATTTTGTTACTTGGGTGGAAGCAAGTTTGCATCTAAAATTGGCAGATAGTGATAGGTCTGTAGGGGAGATAGTTTTAAATTAAAAGAGAAGAGATTCAGAATAAATTTTAGGAAGAAATTCATTACTGTGGGGCTGGTGAGCCACTGAAACAGGTTGTCCAGAGAAGTGGCAGATGCCCCATCCCAGGGTGGATGGGGCTTTGGGAAGCTTGGTCTAGTGGAAGATGTCCCTGCCCGTGGTGAGGGAGTTAGAATTAGCTGATGTTTAAGAAAAAGGGAAACGTAATGGTAATAAGTTGTTGTTGGAAGAAAATCCTAGGACTGGTCATGGAGATGAAGATGGTGTGAGAAGGAAGATCTTCAGGAACCCCTACAAATCTGTCTCTGGAATTTATTTTAATAAATAGGGAGCTTTAAAATCTGTGTTTAAGAAAAGGAAGTGTGTGAAGAGAAGGGAGAGAGGACTAAGAGGAAAAGCCTTCAGGGGACAAAAGTCTGCTTAAGATATGTCCCATTAAGTGTGCTCCTTCTCCTTTGGTAGCTAGGATCAAGACTGAATATTCCCTGTATACGGCCAACAAAAAACAGACTGGTAGTAGTGCTTGATCATTTCTGTTAGCTTTTAAAATGGAAATGGGGGACATCTGCACTATCATATCAGGTTCAAACAAAGCTGTGTAGG
This sequence comes from Premnoplex brunnescens, assembly GCA_035040995.1. NCBI lineage: Eukaryota > Metazoa > Chordata > Aves > Passeriformes > Furnariidae > Premnoplex > Premnoplex brunnescens. The sequence continues at coordinate 67,260,781 of JAWWLT010000092.1, read as the reverse complement.
AAGCACAGAAAAAAAAACCAAACCAAAACAAAACAAAACAACCCACACAGGTTATGTCATACTCAGTTTTTTCTTGTATAAAGACTCAGTCACATAGCTCTGAAAAGCAAAAAAGCAAATATGGTTCTCGTTAGAAACATACACAATACAGAAGGGGAAAGGGCCCACAAATCCTAAGTGTGGCATATTCATCCAAGGAGCTGGTAGTTGGCAAAGGGTCAGAATGCCATGAACCACAGAGTCTGCAGATTCATGAGAAGCATAAAAAAACAAAACCGAAACCAAAACGAACAACAAAACAACAAAACCAAAACCAAAACCAAACCAAACCAAACCAAAAAAAAAAAAAAAAAAAAAAAGTTTATTTTTTTCTGGAAACCTGATTAGTCAAGTTAGAAGAGCCGCTGGAGAGTTCTGTCTGGCACCTATAGAAAAAAGAACTGACATTTTTCCATGACCTTTCCAGTAATACAGATTATTTTAGCAGGGCTAAACCTGGGAAAAATGAAAAATAAATAATAAAAAAAAAAAAGGTCTCCAATGTATTAAGCATGAACATGCTAAATTCAACATCAGGAATGCAGGTCTGTTTACAATGTGCCTGGGAGACTCCAGGAACATCAAAATGATCATGAATATATAGATTATTTTGGCTTTGAGCGAGTTCTGGCCAACATATAAAAAAAAAATAAATCTCATTTGCCATTAATGTTTACATTATTATATACATTCTCTAGAGGTAAAACAGAATTGAGAAAAAAAATAAAAAAGGATGCAGGGGAAAATACACTTGTGAAGGTATCAAAGTGCTTACATGGCAATACAACTTTTGAAAAATAATGAAAGCAATAACAGCAATGAAATGTGAACAGTGTGAAGTTTAAAGTCAGATGTAAAATAAAGACTGTTGGTAGCATGAAGATGCATGAAAGAATCCATGCATGACAATAAGTGCAAAGATGACAAGAGCAAATTACGAAGAACAATGTTGAACTTCCTAAGAGAGCAGAGAATAAAAATTTTTATTCTGTCTATTGTTAGGATGAAGGGCAGAAGAAAGGAAATAATATTGAATCATGAAAAAAGTAAAACAGCTGAAAGTAGAATTAGTTAAACTATTATTGACTGGTAAAAGAGATGGAATAATTCATTGTATTTTTCATTTGTTGCTATGATTTCCAAAGGTACTCTCTAAATAATTAAACTTTATTGAAACACTTAGGTGGGTAACTCCTTTGTTCTCCTTTCAAATTATCATTTCGTGTGTTTAGCAATGCACAAAACCACCTTAAGCCTTTAAATGAATTTTCTTTTTAAAAAAGGCATTTCAGGAATCAAAAATTAGAAACCACCAGAGTTCAGGTAATCCTTCCAACTGTAATTTTAGCTTTGCATCCTGATGTGTTATTAACCTTCTGTGTCATGACACACCCTTTGATTAAATAATCATGTACATCATTTTTGCCACAATTCCTTTCCTCAGGAACCCCATTCCTAATACTGAATGGGGTAAACAATATATATTCAACAAGAGATTTCACAGTTTAATTTCTTTCTTTTTTGGTGTTCATGGTGTTTACATCTACACAGCAAGAAACACATTGCAACAGGAAAGGTTTGGTCTAAGTAAGTAATTGATTCTGAAACATCATCTATATACACAACCTTATACTTTTGCTTTGGTTAAATTTGCAATAATTCACAAAATTTAGATATTATTTTGAATTTCTTAGGCCAAGTTTTGATTTGTTACATTTTCTTTACCTAAAAGGCTATTTTTATTTCCAGGCAATTTTATTTTCAAATTGAAATGACACCTCTCTGAAATATTTTCTGCAGCCTTGATCTTCCCTGACTTATTAGTTCTCAGTCAAAGACTATGAGTAAAGTTATCCTGTGACTGGAAGATGTGGGTGTCCTTTGGATCAGCACAGAGGTCTGTGTCACAGACAGAGGTATGAGGGTCCCATCATTTAAGCATCCCTTTCTTTCCTGTCCACTTGATCCTTTGCTTGCAAGCTGCATATTCTTTAGTCAATAAAGGGCTGCATCTTGTTAAGTCCTTTCTTCTGAGTAGCACTTGGGAGTGTCATCTCAAGGTGATGCTGCTGGCCTGTTTGTATTTGGTGCACTACTTTATCCCTCTCTTCATGGCATATAGCAGGATCTAATTCCTCATACCATGCTGATTTTCTACACTCCTTTCAGATGCTGCACGGTGGGTTTGCACGACAAGGTCTTCATGGCAGGGGGACTACAGGGGTGGTTCTTGCAAAAAAGCTGCCAGAAAATTCTATGTCCGACAGAGCCAAATCCACTCAGCTCCAGAATGGACTAGCCACTAGTCAAGGCTGAGCCCATCAGCCATGGTGGCAGCACCTCTGGGGCAAGGTATTAAAGAAGGGGTGGGAAGGGGGGAAGATCAAGTGCACCCAAAGACAGAGAAGTGAGGCTGTGTGAGAACAACAGACCTGCAGATGCCCAGGTCAGTGCACAAACAGGGGCAGGAAGTGCTTCAGGCACCAGAACTGTGGTTCCCCTGCAGCCCATGGAGATCCATGGGGGAGCAGAGATCCACCTGCAGCCCCTGGAGGACCCTATTCTGCAGCAGGTGGATGTCCAAAGGATGCTGTGACCCCATGGGAAGCCTGTGCAGGAGCACGGTCTTGGCAGGACCTGTGGCTGCACGGAGAGAGGAGCCCAGTCTGGTCCTAGTTTGCTGACTGGACTTGTGACCCCAAAGGGGAGCCATGCTGGAGCAGTTTGGGAAGAGTTGCAGCCTGTGAACTCACTTTGGAGGCTGCTGAGCCAGAGGAAGTAGAGAATTTGGGAGTGAAGTTAAGGCTAGGAAGGAAGAAAGGATGGAGAGAAGGTGTTTTAAGATTAGGTTTTATTCTCATGATCCTACTCTGATTTGCTAGGTAAATTAATTTCCCCAAGCTTAGTACATTTTGCACATGTCAGTAACTGGTCAGTGATCTATCCCTGTCCTTAACTCGACTGATGAGCCTTTTATTATATTTCCTCTCCTGTTTTCAGCTGAGGAGGAAAGCTGGTTGGCATCTGGCATCCAGACAGGCTGAATCCACCAGAGATGCCTAAATCCTGACTCTTCAATCAGTTTATCTAAAATAACTCCGTAACTTCAGCTGTAAGACACAGAAACCCAAGTGAATAGACCAAAGAAGAAAGATGTTATTTTTCAAAATTTAGCAAAAAAATATGAAAATTTTAGTAAAGCTGTGGACCAAGGAAAAGAGGTTATTAAAAAATGAAGCAGTGGTTCCACACTTTAAAAACAAACTAACAAACAAACAAACAAAACAAAACAAAACAAAACACAACAAGAAGGGCATTTCTTCTAACCTCTTCTAACCTTGTCTGTCTGCAGACATTTCTCAGTATATTAAAATATTCAGACATTATCAACATTATCAGAATCGACAGAACAAGATTCTCTAGGGCTAGAAAATATCTCAAATCTGGAAGCTATTGCACAAATGACCTTTGACACCAGGTAATGACTAGGGTAACATCTTCATCTCTTATTATCCTGTCAAAGTAAATTAACCATTTGCTGAAAGGGAAAGTTTCAATTCTAAGTTTTTCCTTATTCTCACACAAGGAATATTAATGCAGTAACTCTGTAGGGAAGCATTTAAATTGTCAAATATTTTTAGTCCTGAGTTTGCTCCATGTTCCTTAATTATTCTCATGTTAGTTTGTTAACAGATCCTTTCTTTAGGACTAAGCCAGTAGTTTTCCTTTGGGATAAAATCCTGATACAGTCCTGGGGACAACTTATACCTGCAGGCAGAAGGTGTGAGGCTGTGCCATGCTTCCTTTCCTCTTTTGCACAGGTGTTACAGTCTTTTTTCCATCATGCCTTGCTCCAGTAAGAGTTCCACATGTCCACCATTAGTCAGAAATGCAGTACAGACCCTTGACCTTATCATGTCAGGTACTCATATCAGTCACTCACACGAGTCACAGCACAGCACTTGTGTTATTTCAGGCACTTTAAGTCTTTAAATGCAATTAAAAATAATAATAATAATTAAAAAAAAACACCACTTAGGGTCAGTAGAATTAACCTTAACAAACCCAAACCAGATCCTAAGAAGCATGAACAGTGAGGATTTAGAAGAGGAGAACTGTATAAAAAAATGTGTGTGCAAGCCCTTCTGCACTATTTGGTGTGTACATTTGGGTACATGTATTGTAGATGTAGTCTTGAATCTTTCAAACTGCCTTTCTCATACTGTATTCCACTCTCAGAATAAACAAGAGCAGGCTCACTTGGTAAATGCTGAAACCATGACTGCTCTCAGTTTTCTATTTCTGTGTAGTTGAAGATCATGTGATTTTTTTTTTCACAGCATAAAAAAACAAAAAACAAACAAACAAACAAAAAGAAAACCACACCAAATGCCCTCAAACAAACAAACAAAAAAACTAAAACCTGTATTGCTTAAAACTGGACCACCTGAGAGACCAAACATACTTTTGTCATTTAAAGTAAAGTATGTAGATGTGTTATCATCCTTGGGGAAAACCATAAGGGAGCAGACTATGGCAGCACTTCCTGCAGGTAAGTAAAGCTTGACATTCTTGAACCCAATATGAGAAACCCACAAAAGCAGCAAGGACAGTATCGTGTCCCTGGGAAATATCAGCAAGGATATCCTCATTGATTTCAGCTGTCAGATTCATGATGGTTGGGACTCAGACTGCACATGGCTTTCTAAAGTCTCTAAGAACTGACCAGCTGAAGATGAGAGAGACATACCTCAGCCCTTGGCAGTCA
>JAWWLT010000092.1:67244212-67255874 GCA_035040995.1 Premnoplex brunnescens | reverse complement strand
ACTTGCCTATCTCACATTGGCCTTTTTAGCCACCAGCGTGCTTGTAGCAAGTGTGGGTAGAGCCCTTCCCAAATCTTCGTTCGCGAAGCCTAGCCATGATGATGATGATGATGATGATGATGATGATGATGATGATGATGCTGATTATGAAATAAAGCTGTGTAGGAAGTATAGAAAAGGAACCACACAGGTTATGTCATACTCAGCTTTCTCTTGTTTAAAGACTCACACTCACATAGCTCTGAAAAGCAAATACTATTCTCATTAGAAACATACACAATACAGAAAGGGAAAAAGGAGCCCACATATCCTATGTGTAGATTATTCATCCAAGGAGCTGCTAGTTGGCAAAGGGTCAGAATGCCATGAACGACAGAGCCTGAAGATTTATGAGGAGAAAAAAAAAAAGGAGTCTATTTATTTCTGAAAACCTGGTTAGACAAGATAGAAGAGCCTTTAGGGAGTTTTAGTTTGCCTGTTCAGCACCTACAGAACAAATAAGTGACATTTTTGCCCGAGCTTGCCAATATTCCTGGTTATTTTAATAAGGGTAAACCTGGTGAAAAAATAATAAAAATCCCCATGCTAAATTCACTATCAGGAATGCAGGTCTATTTACAATGTACCTGTGAGACTCCAGGAACATCAAAATGGACAAGAATATGTAGATTATTTTGACTTTGAGCAAGCTGTGGCCAACGTAAAAAAAAATAAATCCTATTTGCCATTTAATATTTGCATTATCCTATACATTCTCTAGAGGTAAAACAGAATTAAGTTAGGAAAAAAAAGAAAAAAAAGGTAAAGCTTTGGGAGGGTAAAAGACACTTGCGGAGATATCAAAGTACTTACATAGCAATACAGCTTTTCAAAAATAATAAAAAAATTAACAGCATTGAAATGTAAACAGTGTGAAGTTCACATTTAATGTTTGAAGTTAGATGTAAAAGAACAAAGACTTTTGGTAGCATGAAGATGCATGAAAGTACTCATGCATGACACTAAGTACAAAGATGGTGAGCAAATTATGAAGAACAATGTTGAGCTTCTTAAAAAGAACAGTGAATAAAAATTAAGTTTTATAAAGCTAACTATTGTTAGAATGAAGGGCAGAAAAATGAAACACTATTCAATCATGGAAAAATAAAAGAGATTAAAGTAGAATTAGCAAAACTAGCATTGACTAGAGAGATGGAAGAATTAATGGTATTCTTTATTTGTTCCTGCAATTTTCAAAAGCACTCTATAATTAAACTTTATTAATAGTTAGGTGAACAACTCCTTTCCACTCTTTTCAAGCTATCATTTCATGTGTTTAATTATGCATAAAAAAACCCCAAACCTTTAAATTAATTTTTGTAAAAAAAAACATTTCAGAAATCAAAAATTAGAAACTATCAGAGTTTAGGTAACCCTTTCAACTGTAATTTTGGCTTTAAATCCATATGTTTTATTAACCTTGTGTGTTATGACATAATCTTCGATTAAACAATCAGGTACACTATTTTTGCCACACTTTCTCCTTGCAGGAACTGCTTTTCTTTTAATGAACTGGGTAAACGATATACATTCAACAAGACATTTTCACAGTTTCATTTCTTTCTTCCTTAGTGTTCACGGTGGTTACATCTACATGCCAAGAAACACGTTGCACCAGGAGTGATTCAATATAACTGATTCTGAGGCATCAGCTATATACACAACTTAATACTTTTACTTCAGACTAAATCTTGCAAGAATATGTAAAAATCTTTCTGGCTAAAGTTAAAATAATATACAAATTTTGGATGTTAATTTGAATTTCCTAGCCCATGTTTTGATTTATTGTTTTCCTGTTTTTAAAAATGCTATTTTTATTGCCAGATATTTTCATTTTCAAATTGAAATGACACCTCCATCAAATATTTTCCACAGCCTTGACCTTCCCTGGCTTATTAGTTCTCAATCACAGTCTGTGAGTAAAGTTATCCTATGAGTGGCAGATGTGGGTATCCTGTGGACAGGCACAGAGGAGCTCTGTATGTCACAGACAGAAATACCAGACTCACATCATGTAAGCATCCTTTTCTTTCCTGTCCACCTGATATTTTGTTTGCAAGCTGAATATTCTTTAGTAAACAAAGGCCTGAGAAGTCCTTTCTTTCCGAGGAGCATCTGGGAATGTCATCTCAAGATGACCCTGCTGGCCTGATCATATTTGGTCTGCTACTTTTTCCCCCTCTTCATGGCATATTACAGGGTCAGTCTCTGCTGATTTTCTACTCTTAGATGCTGCATTGGATTTGTGTGACAAGGTTTTGGTAGCTGGGGGAGCTACAGGAGTGGCTTCTGTGAGAAGCTGCTAGAAGTTTCCTTTATGTCCAATGGAGCCAATGCCAGCTGACTCCAAGATGGACCTGCCACTGGCCAAGGCTGAGCCCATAAGTGGCAATGGTAGCAGCTCTTGGATAACACATTCAGGAAGGGGGAAAAAAACCTCTGTGCAAGTGCAGGAGGGAGACGGGAGTGAAAATATGTGCGAAACAGCTCTGAAGACATCAAGGTCAGTGAAGAAGGAGGGGGAGGAGGTGCTCCAGGTTCCAGAGCTGAGATTCCCCTGCAGCCCATGGAGGACCACTCACTGGAGCAGGTGGATGCCCGAAAGGCTGTGACCCTGTGGGAAGCCCATGCTGGAGCAGGGTCTTGGCAAGGACCTGTGGACCTATGGAGAGAGAAGTCCGTACTGGAGCAGTTCATAAAGAACTGTAGCCTGTGGGAAGGACTCACGGTGAGGGCCTCTAGGGTGGAGGAGGTAGAGAAAATTTGGAGTAAAGTTGTGCCAATGAAGAAGGGAGGAGTGGGGGAAGGTGTTTTAAGATTTGGGTTTATTTCTTATTATCCTACTCTGATTTGATTGTTAATAAATTAAATTAATTTCCCCAAGTCAAGTCTGTTTTGCCCATTATGATAATTGCTGAGTGACCTCTCCCTGACCTGAGCCTTTTGTTATATTTTCTCCTCCCTGTCCAGTTGAGGAGGAGAATTGGTTGGCATCTGGTGTCCAGGCAGGCTGAACCCACCACAGATGCCTAGATCCTGGCTCTTCAATTGGTGTACCTGAAATCTTTGTATGACCACAGCTATAAGACATACAAATCCAAGTGGATAGACCAAAGAAGTGAGCAATATAAAAAAAAGAAATATTTTTTTTTTTGCAAGAAAATTCTGTGTTATTAGGCAGAGTTCAGAAAAAAACATGAAAATGACCAGGTTAACATAGCCACCTCTTACTTTGCTGTCAATGTAAAGGAACTATTGCTGAAAGAGAAGAAAAGATTCTAAGTTATCCTTATTCTTGCATGAGGAATATTAATGAAGTAATTCTGCAGGGATGCATTTAAATTGTCAAATAATTAAAGTCCTGGGTTTGCTCCTTCATCCTTAATTATTCTTATGGTAGTTTGTTAACAGGCTCTTTATTTAGGGCTGAGCCAACAGTTTTCCTTTGGGGTGAAATACTGATACAGTTCTGAGGACAATTCATGCCTGCAGGCAGGAGGTGTGAGGCTGTATCATGTTTCCCTTTCCCCATTTGCATGGGCATCGCAGTCTCTATTCCAGCATGCCTTGCACCATTAATAGTTTCACATGTCCTCCATGAGTCAGAAATGCAATATAGACCCTTGACCTTATCATATCAAATACTCATATCTGTCATTCACATGAGCCACAGCACTCATGTTTTTTTCAGTCACTTTAAGTGGAATTAAAAAAAGAAAAGAAAAAATAAGAAAAGAAAAAGAAAACTATGAAACTAGGAAAGCCAAACCAGATTCCAAGAAGTATGAAAACTGTGGCTTTAGAAGAGGAGAGATGTAGAGAGAAATGTGTGGGCAAGCCCTTCTGTACTATTTGGCCTTTAGCACTGTAGCTGTAGCCTTGAAACTTTTAAACTGCCTTTCTCATACTGAATTCTCTGAGCAGTTGGATGGTATTCAGTCCTCAGTGTAAGCAACAGCAGACTCACTTGGTAAATGCTGGAATTATGACTGCTCATAGTTTTCTATTTCCATGTATTTGAAGATTATGTGCTTTTTTCAGAGCAGAAAGAAAATCTTGTATAGCTTAAAACTGGACTGCCTGACTGACCAATCATTCTTTTGTCATTTAAAGTAAACTATCCTCTTGAGCCATCATCCTTGGATAAAACCACAAGGGAACAGAGTACAGCAGCATGTCTTGTAGGTCAGTAAAGCTTGACATTCTTGGACCAAATATAAGAAACACACAAAAGGAGCAAGGTCAATACCCTGCCTCTGGGAAATATCGACAAGGACATCCTCATTGATTTCACCTGTCAGATTCATGATGGTTGGGACTCAGACTGCATATGGCTTTCTAAAGTCTTTGAGAACTGATCAGCTAAAGGTGAGACATATATCTCAGTCATTTGGAAGCTGGAACACTGAGCAAGCTGCCAACACATACAGGGAACAGAAAAACAAGCTTAAAAATTGGGTTGCTGAGGTCCACAGTCTTGGGAAATTAAAATTTAAGTGGAACTGACTTGAATTAATATAATTAATGTTAACTGTGATGTATATATCAGGAATATGGCATCAATACTAAGAGTCCTATCAACTCGAATATTCCCCTTGGGCACTTTAGAGGGCAACTAAGATCTGTGGTGGATAAATAGCCCTGTGCAGATACCTAAACCTTAGCATTAATCTCAAAAAGGTCTAGAATAACTAAACTCCTGAGTTCAGCACCTCAGCTAAGCAATTTAAACTGGGGAGACTAATCTGTTCCTACATTTTTATACTGATAGCCATTGGCATTAATATATCATGGATCAGACCTTACTAAAATTTAAAAAAAATAAATTAAAAAGTCTCAAAAAAAGAATTTCAATAAAAGGCTGTTAAAATAATCTTTTTTTTTTCCTAAATAGTTTTTTATTAAGACACAGGATCTGAAGGACTTCTTTCTAACCATAACAGCTTGGAACACATTTAGAATTTTTTTGTTTGGTTTAGTTACAATTGAATTTATATGTAATCCAATGACTCTATGTGTCTTTAAAAATGTAAACACATCCAACAAAATCTCATTACTTATATCATCATGAGATGAAGAATTTGCAGCATAGTAGCAAGCATGAGACAGATGTGTATATTCAGAAAGCTCATTAGGTGCACAAGCACATACAAACTAGCTTTTAGGAGTGTAATTTATGTATGGAAGTACCCATTTGTCACATATAACCATCAGGCAGAAGGAATATGGAAATACCTTTTTGTGAGACGCATATTTCCAAAAAAATTTCCTTTTTTTTTTATCCTTATTATCTGAAGAAGAAAGAAACAAAACCGACTCATAAAATATATCAAGAAAGGCTTTATGGATTAGGCACAATGGTCAAAGGAATGGATTTAGTTGGTTAACAGATATTAGACTTTTTTGTAGTCTTATAAATCAGCGCATTGAAATAATGTAATGAATAATGGATAGACGAGACATTAAAAGTCAGGTCCTAGGAGCTTTTAAGTATATACTTAAGGATATATCTCACAGCAATACCAGGGAATTCAACAGGAGTGTTCACCATGCACATACCTGGACATGGTCATATAACCCTGAATCTCAGTTCTACTTTCTCTTAGTTCTTTGAATAAACTTTGTTTATCTTTTCTTCCTGGCCAAATAATGGCTTGCTAGATCTTTCTTTCATGACTCCATCAGAGTGTTAGGAATCAGGATGAGATGAATAGTTATCTATAGCACTGTTTATGAAATAGCATATAGCAGATCAAAATATTATCACCCAATGTGCAAATAATTTCCTGTATTTCCTGTCTTTCAATAGCAGTCATTTGACAGATGGGAAAGATAGTATATATTTGAATACCAGAGATCCAAGTAAAAATATTTGTTCATGAAGCAATTTAATGACTGGAAGAAAAAGATAGTTTTCTTATTATTAATACTAACAGTGTAGCTCAGAGTACTTGCACATGTCCAGTACGCACTCAGTGTATTGAATTTTTTTTCTTCTTTCTGACATGGTTATTTAATCTGCCAACACCATCTATCAAACAGATTTTTTCCATCTCTGCCCATTAATCTTTTGTACTATTAATGCTTCCAGTAAACAGTGTATGTGTGTCAAATTATAACTATTGATCTATTTGCTTCTTAATGTATATAGTTCTTTAGATATATATTTGTCTGACTGTGGTTATATAACTAAAAAAAGGAAAGTAAAGAAAAAAAGCACTGTCATTTTTATTTCTTTTATGAATTTCATTGTTGAAGTAGACTGTTTATTTGAATTGAAAAGACTTGTTATAGTTTCAGAATCTGCTATGGAATTCCTTCTCCTACCAACACAGAGTTTGGAAACTAATGACCAACTTCCCCCCCTCCCCCCCCCCACTAGCTAACAAAGCGATGGCCAATTGCTCAAATTCCAACTTGATGGCTGGGAGTGGGTGGGGAGTGAGGGGGAAAGGAGAGAGGTTTCTTCCTCTGTGCTGGGCTGGCAATGGACTTCCTGACGGGACTGACATCCCTGGAGAAGCTGCTGCCCTCTCTGCCCACCCCGGCCCAGCGCTTCTTCTCTCGAACAAAGGACGAGGAACGTGTCTACTCTCCACCACAGAAAAGGTTCCACCCCATCTCTTTGCCCCAGCAATCCCACATGAGTCTACTCGGGACCGCCACAGGTCCATCCCCGGGACCCACCGGGGACTCCACCGCATTCCTGGGAGCCAACCCCACAGCCAGCCTGCTGTCCGTAAATATAATTGTGCCCAAAGGTGGCAGAGACTTTAATTTTGTTCAAAGGTGTTGATTGCAAACTGTTTTGTTAGGTTCCTTTTTTTTTCTTGGATATATATAGACAGATAGATATATTGTAGTTAAGAACTGTTACCCTTTTCTACACATTTTCCTAATTAAAGTTTGTTCTAAATTTAAAGGAATGGGGTGGTTATTTTTTGGGGGAAGAAGACCTCTTCTTTTTTCCTGGTCAACATAGACATCTTAGTTTTACTCTAAGACAATACTGAAATTGATGTTTCTTTAGATATGTTACCTTTTTTCTTCTTATTAGTAACAAGTGGAAATAAATTAGCAGAAAAATAAACCCAAACTAAACAAAAAGATCCTCCTTTATTTTTCTATGAATTTTTTAATAACTGTTTTTGTCATATTTCCTTCTGTCTTAGATGTTGCTGTTCAAGCCATCCCAATAAAATTTTGCCTCTTAAATGGATACTGTCAACCAGTTAACAAAAAAATAATATAAAACCCCTCTACTCCTCATGAATGATGCCCCTATCAATACTGTGAAATGCAGATATTTTTCTACCAGTTTCATTTTTCTCTTTCTCTCTCCTATTTGCAGATATTAGTTTTCTTCTGTAACTTATGAATAGAAAGAACTGAATGTGGTCAACTCAATTCAGTGGTTAGAACAGTGGACTGGGAACTAGATGACGTGTCATTGTTTTCCCACTTCTGTAATGATCTGATGCATCAGCTTTGACAAGAGTTGTCACCTTGCCATATATCCAGTTTTCTTCTGGTTTTGTATTTGCCTTGCATATTCCAAGTGGTAGAGGCTAGGCTTACTTTTCATAAAGCACATGAAACTTCAAGTAAGACAAAGCAATAATAATACTAATAATATTGCTTAATATAGCCCAGGAATACCTTAGTACCTTACATCATAGAGTTAAAAATGAGCTTCCATAACCACTTGGGAGAGCAGGTGATCAGATAGTACTGCTTATAGGGTGAATCTTGTCCCTTTTCCTAACCTAAACTCTTTTCTTACTCTTTCTCAAAACTAAGCAACTGAACAAACCCTCAGAAAATACCTAATGATATTTTGGATAACTGCATTGTTTTTTTTAAAAAGGTTTAGACTGCTAGAAGAGAAGGTCTTTTCCCTCCCCATATTATAAATCTTCCAAGAGACTCCTGATTTTTATGATCCTTACACTACTGAATTATGGCAAGGGAGCCAATTAATGACAATTGTGTTGATGGCTTGAGTGATGTTAATTGTCTTCTAGGAGCTGCACTGAGATCATGCTTAAACTAAATTTTATTTTTCAAGAGCTCAAAAGCAATCTAATGTAAAAGTCTAGCAGAAAGTGATTGTTGTAGTTTTGGTACCTCATTAGAATTCCTCCCAAAAAGCTTGGAGCCAATGCCTGAGTTTTTGTAAAGATGGTTAACAAAGGACTTCATGAATATTCATATTCTGATGTTAACGACTTAGCCAGAGCCTTTTGTTCTGATCTCTCCCCAGGCTGGGAGGAGGAGGGAAGACGGGCTCGGGTGGGGGGAAGTGGCCAGGGTTTCTGTGGGTTTTTTTCTACGCAGGCTCAGGAGGCTCAGCGGCTCGGTCCAAGTGGGCTAGGACGGGTACATACCAGGTCCAGCATCGCTGGAGGGCCAGGACTGTGTCTCTCCCTCTCTAACTCAGCCGTTCACCCATGGAGAGCCATGGGCAATGTGGGAACTGCCGGGAAGGAAGACAGCATGCCTGTTTTTCTGCACTACAGAGACAGGGTTTCTACTGATTTAGCCATCAATCCCACAGGAGCTGACCTGGTGACTGTGCCCTGCCATCTCACCTGAGAGAGAAGCCAGACAGCTGAGGCACGACATCGCCATCTGCTGTCCGGAAATATAATTGCATTCCCTTTTTGGGAGCCAAAAAGAAATTAACTGTTTTGCCTTTTTTGTTTAAAGGGTTTATTACAAACTGTTTTTGTTTGGTCCTATCTGGATATATACATATATATATATATATATATCTGTGTATTGTGGTTAAGAACTGTTATCCTTTCATATATATATATATTTTTTTCCTAATTAAAGTTCTGTTTTCTAAATTTAAAGGAGAGGGATTATTTTTTTTTTCTTGGCCAACATAGATATCTTAGTTCTCCCCTTGAACTAAGACACTGTACCACACACAAACATTAAGTAGGGATAGCAAAGTTTTATCTTCTAACAAAATCAAGACAGGATGCATCAGGGAGTACCACATACAAACATTAAGTAGGGATAGCAAAGTTTTATCTTCTAACAAAATCAAGACAGGATGTATCAGGGAGTGAAACACTTGTGTTACTGTGGGAGAAAATCCTGTAAAAATGTCCCACCAATGGTGTTCTCCAACTTGTTCTACTTCAGTTAGGATAGTTTTTATACTTTCCATGTCATGTTTCACTGGCCAAAGCATGCACTGTGTTGTTCTGTTTACTTCCTGGACCATTTTCTCTATGTCAGGATGTCTAAGCATTGCTTTAAAAAGATCAATATCCATGCCTATTTGCAATTTGGGAATATCATGATACAATGTATAATCAGCTTTGATCAGTTGTTTAGTGGTTACAGGAACAGTATAATCAAAGTCACAACCTATGATTCTAGTAAAATTACACACACAAAAATTGGTACCATTTGCTATTTCGTGACAATTGTCAATAGTATTGTTAATACAAAAGGTCCTAATACATGCACATTCATTGCCTACATAATATATTTGTGATTGAGCTCTAGTATGTGGAAGCATTTCAAATGTACACACACTATCTTCAGTATCTAAGAATAAGTCTTCATTTTCTACTATAGCATTTTCACAAGCATATCCTAACTGTCCTTTGGGGATACATGCTTCGGTACTAATTGATTGCTATTTGCCTTTGGTCTAATCATAACTTGCCCAAACATTATGACCTATGGGTCTGACAATGATTTTGATGTATAGCTCCTAATGTTAGAACAGGAAAAATAGTTTGTTCTTTGGCTGCACTAATAGTGAGTACATACACCTCAATTTGCCCACGCTGTAAGTTATAAGTAAAGTTTGCTAGTTGCCACCACACCTGGTGGTTTTTCTCAAATTGAGTATAACTGTTTCTAACTATAATTTCTCTTCTCTCTTGAGATAGTATCCCTGATGTTCCTTCTTTAAGTATTCCTGAAGCTACAGATTGCACACGTTGCTGGGTTTGGATACATTGAATAGCAAGCACAACCTTTCTGCTAATGCCACTGGTATAGTCAGCAATTTTGATAAAATCTTCAGCAGTGTGATTGGCTACTAATGTCAGCAGCTTGACTAATGATTGTGTTTCTGCCAATGTGAACAAAGATGATCTCAGGAGAACTTTGAGTTTTTTAAGTCAGAAGTGACAGCACTGAGTTTGTTAGCTAATACTTCTTGGTCTATAGTGTTTAACACACCTAATCCTGTCCCAAACCATCTGGCTAAATCTCTTTGAGCTCTAGTGTGATGAAATCTAGTTGCTAACCATGCATTCCATCCTTTGAGATTTTGTTGTATGTAAGGCTGACGGTCTTTTTGTAAGTGAGATATATTTGCCTGAATGTTTATCTGGACTTTCAGTGAGCATGTGGGATATAACAATAGCTTCTGCTCATTCGATTGCCTGATTACATAAGGTCCAGCAAAGGTTAGATTGTGGACACTTTCACAACTCGGAGAAGGAGTTGTGGGAGTCATAGTTGTCCCAGTAAAAGGTTTGGTTGTAGGACTCTCCTCAGGTTTGATAACAAACATTTTAGAGATACCCTTGTTTTCACCAGTCCAAGAACACATAACTGAAACTGACTGATTTAACAATAACTTGAGCTCACACTGTGCTTTATCTCTTTTATCTTCTTTAACACCAACCCATAGGCAAGAGTCCAGGTGGGTCTTTCTTTCACCTGAACTGCTTTGAAGGTGGTCAGCAGTGCTTGAAAGGGTCCATCCCATTTCTCTTGTAGACGGTTTCCTGAAAAATTCTTAGCATATACCCAATCACCAGGACTAAATTAATGCAGTTTACAATCAGGTTGCTTAGGCTGGTGTTCTAACACCACAGTAACATTTTATCCAATTGTTTTCCCACAGTTATAACATAGTCATAAACATACTGATTGCCTAGCTGGTCTAAGGCTTCACTGTTAATTGTACTCACTGCATAGGGTCTTCCATATAAAATTTCAAATGGACTTAATTTTTCTTTTGACCTTGGTTTGACTCTTATTTGAATTAAAGCAATAGGTAAAGCTCAATACCAATGCAAATTTGTCTCTTGGCATATTTTAGCTATTTGCTGTTTGATAAGATGATTCATCTTTTCCATTTGCCCACTTGCCTGGAGTCTGTATGGGGCATGCAATTGTAGATTGATTTTCAGCGCTTTACTTATTGCTTGCACAATTTGTGCACAGAAGTGCGATCCTCTATCTGAGGATATGCTCTTGGGTACCCCAAATCTTGGTATAATCTCGTTCAACAAGATTTTAACCACTTCTCTTGATTTATTTGTTCGGCATGGGTACGCTTCAGGCCATCCAGAAAATGTGCCTGTTAAAACCAAAAGACAGTGGTAAACCCCCTTTCTTGGAAGTTCAGAAAAATCAATTTGCCAAATTTCACCTGGGAAGTGCCCTTTGGTTATTGCTCCTTGGTGTGCTTTAGTTCCAGTGTTTGGGTTATTTTTCAAACAGAGGTCACATTGTGCTGTAACTTGTTTTATTGTGATAAACAAATTTGGTCCTGCTGCCCTAGTTCTCAAATGCTGATAACAGAGTATCCAATCCCCAGTGAGTTTTATCATGTTCTGCTTTCACAAAATCCCATGCT
>JAWWLT010000092.1:67211835-67223000 GCA_035040995.1 Premnoplex brunnescens | reverse complement strand
AAACAAACAAAAAAAAAAAAAAAAAAAAAAAAAAAAAAAAAAAAAAAAAAAAAAAAGTCACACCTGAATCATGGGCGTAAATACTCTTTTAAGACACTAACCAAGAATCTAGCAGTGAAACCTTTAGAATTATTGACCTATATAGTCTCCACCAAGACCAGGCTCAGAGTCTGCCAAGGTTTAGCTACTGCATCATTTCAATTATTCACTCTTTAAATTCACTTTCTTAAAAATTATTAAAGTCTTGGGTAGACACAGAGATTCTAACTTTTTGATTCATTCTACATGCAGATTTGCTCTTTTCTTAAAAAATAACTCTGAAAAAAAAAAAAAAAACAAAAACGAACCAACAAAAACCAACCAACCAACCCCAAGACTACGTTCCTTCTTCTTTTTTTTTTTTTATCTGGTGGGTTTCTTTATATTTTCAGGTAAAGAGCAGAAGCTGGTTGCTTCTTTCTCCTCCCCCCTCCCCCCCCCCCCCCATTTTTTTATTCTTAAATATACAAGTGGCATAAAGCATCAGAAATTATAAGCAAGAGGAAATATCCTCTTGCTCTGTTTCAGGAGTAGGGAGTGGAGGGTATATAAGAATTGATCAAAAATCTAATAAATCACGGCAGATTAACAGCTCTCTGTATGTTTTGGCACATAAAATATATCTATATTCCTTCTTCCCACCCATAACTGACAAATTAACATCTTATGCGTGTAGAGTATGAAAATAGCACCTGAACCTAATTATGAAAACCACAGTGTTTTTCAAAATGTCTATTGTCTAACATATGGTCTTTAAAAATAATCTGTGCCTTATTATTTTTGACTAGAATCTAAGTAGAAACTTGTAAAAGCTTTTCATGTACTGTATCAAGCAGCTTTTGAAAACTGTAGTTTATTACTTCACCCATAAAACCAAGACAGCAAAACATATTTTATTAGGCAAACTGCACCACTAATTTAACAGCAATGGAAACACACTTTATTAATTTTATAAGGATTAACACAGACCAAAAAGGCACTGACCATATTTTAAAATCATTATATGAAACATGTTGTTGACATTGTGGAGATAAGGTCCTCACTAGCAAATAACAGTCGACTTCTTCTGACTGCTAATAACTCTTCTGATTAATCTGTGGTACAGCTCTCAGCAGTGGATGGAGTTAGATCAGTAGCAATGTAAATGCCACAGGCCACCAATGTGAGTTATGATACAAACATTTAAACAGAATTTAAAGCCAGATGATTTCTTCTAATAACGAGGTCCTGAATGCACCCACATGGATGTCAAACATTCCCTGATGATCCTTGTTGCTCCCTTCCAACTCTGACTATTCAATGATTCTATGACTATTTCATGATTCTATGATTCTACTGGAGGATCCAGGCTCTATTCTAGGCAAGTGTTCACTGATCTTTAAAACAATATCAGCAAAGTTGGAATGTGGAAGCAGAAAATGTCAGCTCCTGGTCTAGCAAATCCTTAATTATGGATAAATTATATGAAAAAGGTGAAGCTGCCATGGTTTGTATTTAAACGGGTTCCATCTCAACTTGGAAACGTTCTGAAGGACGTTTGATCTCCTGAGGTTTCTGGTTGCATCTTTGAGGAAGAGAGAGTTTACTCAGTTGGAAAGCAGCAGAGAAGAGTCAAGAAGAGTCAGCATGACTCTGTGAAGATCACTGATCTGACGTGCTTGTAGTTGTGGTATAATTCTGTCCACTACAGGTATTTTAAACTTTTTTTTTTAACTTTAATTGCTGGGCTTTTTTTGTTCTGAATTGTCATTTAGGTTCAGGTGCTTCATCCAAACTTTTCTGATGAAGACATAAGCAAAAGTTGATATAACTGCATTCTACAAGTGCTTCATGGGAAGTAATAAAATGAAAAGGCTTCTTTTTTTTTTTTTTTTTTTTTTTTAATAATTTGTAGTTTGGGATGTTCAGACTCGGTAACAAGAAAATGTTTCTCGTCAGACCCAGGGGTACATTACTGGACGTGTCACCCAGGGATACTCTGAAGTCTTTGCCCTTGTGAATTTTCCAGTTGTAGCTATTAATCCCCCCATCTGCTCTGACCTGGTGATTTGATTAGAGCCTGCCTTGAATCCTGGACTAGCTGACCTCCAGATGTTCTCTTTGACCAGTGATTCTATGAAACTGTGACAATGTTTATCCTGTGAGATCATCTGATACAGAGAGTCTGGGGAAGAAGATAAAGGACCTCAATTTGGAATATATATATATATATACATACATATATAATATAAAGCCATTTAGTACTCAGAACATATCATTCAGCCATGGTGTTAATGTGCTCTGAATCATAGAAGAGGCCATATTTAAGAGACTCTTATTTAGTCATTGGGGACAAAAAGTAATAAAAAACGAATTGGTGCGAACATTTGCTCTCTCTGGGAAAGACTTTTGCCACAGTACATGTGAACCAGAGACAGAGGATCATCCAGACCACATGTCGTGAAATAGGAAACCCCTGAGACAAGATCACCACTGTGACAACTTCCAAAGGACCAGAGACTTTATAATTCAACTCCACATTACCTGCATGTTTTATATACGGGTTTTCCCCTGTTCAGATTGTAACTCCTAGAATCCTCTGCACACGTGATCCTTTCTTCCCCGGGTATCCAGCACCGCTCCCCTCCTGACCTTATTGGATGTATCCCCTGTCATTCCCTATTCCTGGCTTCCCACTGGGTTTTGGTCCTCTTGTTTCCTTATTGGCTCCTGTGCCCCCAAACCACACCGCTCCCCCTGAACCTTACACAATCACATCCTACCTTTCTAAACCCCGCCCAAAGGGCTTAAATACCCTTGAGTCAAGTAATTAAAAGCTCTTTCTACTACCTCACGTACGTGGTGGTGCTGCATCTCTTTACTCTTGACCACCTGGGGATTTTGCAATCCCCTCCAGACCCCGGGAGGCTGGGGAAGTAGAGGAGCCGGCTCCCCCTCACAGCTGTTATGGTCTTGCTATTTTTGGGCAACCAGACTAGAGAAAAAGTGGAATTGTAGGTGGGACAGTTCTATGAAGTTTATATCTATATTTTTTAACGTGGGACAGTTCTAAGAAGTTTATATCTATATTTTTAATGTGGCAACCTAACGTTGTTCCCTCGAAATAGAGATTAACAAACTTTCTACTGTGCCTGCATGGGTACTGTTGCTCATTGCACTCCCTGGAGTGGAAGGCTTTTACTAGAAGTGTGTTAAGTAGCTTGAGAAATTAATTTTCCTATAATAGAGACATCTTTAAAAGCGTGATCTTGCTGTGCAGTAAATCAATTCATGCAACAGATTTGTTCTTTTATTGGGAATTTTCTCGAGGGGTTTAAGAAAGAAAAAAAAAAAAAAGCAGTTGAGATAAATTAAGAACTGTCTGAAATACCAGAAACAAACAAACAAACAAAAAAATCTCTTACAAAAAATCAAATCAAAACAAAACACAGAAAACCAACAAAACAAGAACAACATAAACAAGAAAAAAAAACAACAAAAACAACAACAAAAACAACACCCAAACAATTCTGAAGCTACTTTTGAATCTCAAAAGGTTCATTAAACTTCTTGGCAGAGTAATTAATTTATCTTTGCTGTCAATTCAGCTGACAATATCAACTTTTGTTTTTATCATTGTCTTTTTAGTTTGGGGAAAATTCCTGATTTCAGAAAGACAGTAAAGTAAGGATAAAATACATCACAATAAAAGGTATTTTAGGTATTTCATGATGTTTCCAGTCCACTGGAGTTTAGCAAACCCAGAGATCTCTTCATCAAGTTTCAGCTATATCTGACCAGTCAGTGAAAATTTCACATGAATCATTGTTACAAAAGTTTGATATTTAGAACACCACACTTCTTTTCTCCACTTCTGCTACATCTTTTCCATATAGTGTCATGCAGGTTATTTAATTTATCTTTTCTTGTGTTTCTTCTTTGTTCATTCTTCATTCCCTCACAAGCTCTCATCCAAAATGTCTGGCCTCAGACAGGAAGGAAGTTGTACCTTTCATGAATATTGACTGGGGGTTTTGTGTGTATACTTATAGGTATCTTACAGAAAGGAAATTTTTGTGCAGAGAACAGCTTTATTTCAGATATAAAGGCTCCAGAAGAGAGATTATAACTCTGTAGATAAAACAGAATGAGAAAAGCAAGCAATAGAACTATGGTTGACATAGAAATGTGGTGTGTAGAATATATTGAAAGTCTTCAAGTTCGAAAAAAAAAGAAAAATTCCTTCAAAAAGAAGCAACCTGTATATTTACATATCTAATGAAGGCAGGATGCAAACTAATGGCAAAGCAGGAAGTTAAATTAAGTAACTTTGAAGTTAAGAACTGAACTAAATTAATACAAATGTCAAAGAATCTCTCTGCTTCTGAAAGGAGATGGTTGACTTTTAGTTATTTTCACTTTGATTTCTGGTTAAAAGAAATCTCCATGTTATTTTTCCTTTTAGGATTCCACTGTTATCAGTATGGGTCGTTTGGCTTTGTTTTGGCAAGACAGTAAAATACAATGTATTTTGTCTAAAAATTGAACTGATCCAGATCCCATTCAGAACAAGGGAATGGTTTTCTGAATGTATTTTGAAGGATGCACTTTTTTGTAACTAAATATTCACACTTCAAAAACAAGCCTTGGAGTTTCACCATAGCTACTTAACAAAACAGACTCACTAGACTGGAGTTTTTCTTGGCATGAAGATGCATGCAATTAAGAGTTCCACTAGCTGGGTTGTTCCTGCCTACAAAAATGAATAGTTTCTGTATGAGGTTAAAAAAAAAAAAAAAAAAAAAAAAGTAAAATAGAAAAAAAGCAACTTACTCAGCAGTTGAAATATACAATAAAAATGTCACTGCTATATTTGCTTTAATTATGGAGCTCACATTGTGATTATATTCTATACCAGTTTGTCAGAAAATGAGACTGTAACCATTATTGTTAAGCACTGTAACATCTCTTCTCTTCACTGAGTTTGTGTGCCCTCATTTTTATTCAGTCATATTCAAACCACATCCTTTTCTCACAGGTTTGCAATAACTAGGACATTTTTCTAGCTCATTCTGCCTGTTATAAATGAATAGCCTGGAAAATTTCCTTCTCACTCCCATCTTTAAAGGCACAGATGAAGGACCAAAAAAAAAATAAAATTCTCTTCTGCCATTGTGCAGGAGGCCTTCCATTATCACAGGGGATCTCAATGGCATATTCCATGCTTAAGCATAAACCTGATCTAAGAGAGAACAGTGAGATTGTGGCACAACCCCACAAAGACCTGGAAAGTGAGGAGGGACATGAAAAGTAGCTTGGAGAAAGCAATACTGCCCCTGGGTCTTCTGCTAGTGGTAAGGGAGCCAGAAACATGTAGTCATCATGGCTTCAAATTGCTCCTCTTCTGCTCCAAGAAGCTCAGATCTCAACTGGGCAATCAAGAGAGATCTAGAAACTGAGTTGCACAAATAAGACTGTCCCAGAAAGAACCAAAAATCTGAAACATCTCATTTGAGGAACTCATTGAACTAAAAAAAAGTACATTTTTAATGCAAGTTTGTGCATTTCTTGTTTCTGTTTTCTACAGACCCCAGTAGAATTTTTGCATCTGTTGCTCTTGATGTCAAACAACTTCTTTTATAGTGAGTAGGATATGTACCTGACTATACATATATATATACATATGTATATATAAACAACAACCAAAAAAAAAAAAAAAACCCAAAAAAAAAAAAAAAAAAAAAAAACAAAACAAATAAAACCCCCAAACCCCAACACCATTCAATGTTTTTTAGAAGGTCAGTCCATTTCACATCCAACCCTTGCTTGGAATCACAGGCAGCTGCTTCTGAAAATGTCACAGCACTTCACTCCACCTGATCTAGTCAGCTGAGAGCAAGATAATACAGATCAAGTCTTGCTTTTGCCATGTTTTGTGCTACTACTGAGAAATGTTTTTTGAACAGCAGTAGTTAGAAAATGTTTCTACTGAATTCTCCTAGCTTTCTGCCAGACAATGTGGTTAAGACAAGGTCTAAATGCTTCTCAAAAATCATGCATATTTTGTTGACTTTTTTTCTGAAAAAGTGGAATTAATCCCTAAATTTTAATATACTTGAAACATCATGTTTTGACAATTTCAAAAATGCATTTTATTTTTCATTTCTCATTTTCCTTTGAGTGTTTATGTATGACACATTAAGATACAATATATCAAAACAAATAGAAACATTTCAGCCCAACAAAAGCAGAACTGTTGTCCTCTCCTGAACATTTTATTGGTAGAAATATGAAAGTGTATTGTCTTGTTTTGATGCAGACAATGTCAGACTGGGAAATGATGAAATTCTCTGTAAATATAACTTATAACCTGGTCATTTATATTTATTGTCACAAACTGACAAATACTTCTGACCATGTATGTTTGTTCCTATTAAAGTAGTTAAAAAATATGCATATTTTTCAAGTTGAAATAAATATGAAATCATAATATATTAACAGTGCCTAATTAAAAAAAAAAAAAAAAATCCAACAAAAACCCACCAAAGCCTGGCGTTTTTCCAAGTACTTCAAAGAATTCTAAAAAGGCATTTAAAGATTTTCAGTACTTCTAGTAAATTAAATTATAAATTGACTGCTTCTTTTATGAAAGGAGTTACAAAAAATTCAGAAATACTTGATTGTAAAAATTTTAGACAGATATTTCCTCTTCCAGAATGAGAATAAAGGCATCAATGTAAGTATCATATTTCTGAATATCTTACCTGAAGCACAGTAAATAATAATCATGCTTTCCTGATTATGCAATAGCTGTCTATTTATCTTGACATTGAAAGAAACCAATTTTAGAATATACAGTCCTCAGCTGCTGGGTTTTTTCCTGCAGATGAAGGATGTGCAAGTTTGAATCCCATGTAAGTGAGAAAGAACATTAATTCCAAGGAAACACATGTGATTTTAATATTATTAGGTTACAGAATGCAAGATGTAACCTCGTTTTGCTGATATTTACAGCTGGTAGGTATGATGTCTTGTGACTGTGCCTTGAAAACCAGGAAAGAATTTGGCATTTTCATTTCTCCGGACTGCATTCAAAATTTCCTACATTTAACTTAAATTTGGAATAATTATGACACTGAATAAGAGTAGTTTTAGATTAGATATTAGGAAAAAAACCCTTCCCTGTGCCTGTGGTGAGGCACTGGAACAGATTGCCGAGAGAAACTGTGTATATCCCATCCCTGGAAGTGTCCAAGGTCAGGATGGATGGAGCTCGGAGTAACCTGGGATAGTGGGACGTGTCCATGCCAATGACAGGGGGTTTGGAACTAGGAAATGTTTAAGGTCCCTTCCAATACCAACTACTCTATAATTCTACATCTCCATGATGTTCCTTGTATCACTCTCCATGAATTATAAAAACATTTGTGTTGCTATTACTTTCTTTTCTTCCTAGCTTTGTTAGCCCACTGCTGACCTCAGGTCAGAGATATCTCTTGATGGGTATCTATGTTCATCCAAATCAATGCCTCCCATAGGGTCTGACTAGAGTTCATGTTCAGGCACATTTTATCCAGATTAAGAGGCCTGTTCCTACTTTTCTGACCACCAGACATTCATTACTGTCCCTTTGCCTGAAAAAACTGCTAATCTATGCTCCCCAGTCTGTTTAATTCAAAACAAAATAGTTTAGCTTAAACAATGCAAATAGCAGGTCTGTGCTAACATGTTGGTTTTTGGTGTTTTTGTTGGGGTTTTGTGTTTTGTTTTTGTTTGATTGGTTTTCGAGTTTTCTTTGGGTTTTTTAATTATCTTGGAGGGGGTTGTTTGGTTTTCTTTTTTTATTTCTTTTTTTTGTTTGTTTGTTTTGTTTTGTTTTGTATTCTTTTTTATTATTATTATCACTATTCTTTTTTCCTAAAGAGCACAAATATATATTTTTCTATTTCAAAAATATGCTGTCAAGTTAAAGAGTTTTTGTTCAAATAATGAATTTATTCCATTTTTCCTGATTATTCTATCTATATATGAATTACTTCACAGTTATTCTCTGGAAGTTTTGGGAGTTTCTCTAAGTGGAAATGACAAAGAGGGAGATACTGGAATTTGTCTTGACTTACTTTAACATACTTTAAATTCAATGATAGCTGTACAGTTATTTGCCATCCATACTGTCTTTCAAAAACTAGACCAAAAACTGCGGAAAGTGGTAACACAACACTGAAAACTAATGCATGTTAATCTTGACAGGTCTCAGTCCACTCGGAATTTACAGATTAAGAGAACAAGTGAAACATGAGGCAACCCAGTGTTGCCTCCTGGAGCTCCCAAGGAATTTCCCTAAAGCAGGTTAAGGAATCAAGGGTCTGGGTTTTAGCGTCTAACAGCTACTCCTTCTCATAACATTTCAGACTTCTAATAGCACTTTATATACCTGTATTTGTGTAGCTGGATTATCCCTTTGTTCACCTCACAGTAAGATATACATATAAAATGGACCAGCTGCATTTTCCTGTAGAGGTACCTCTTTTTTTTTTATTCATTGACTCCTGGGCAAGCTTTAAGTAAGTAGCAGAGAACTAGGAATATACTTTTTACATTTCCAAAGTTAGACAATAATAATTGTAACTCTGGCTTCTCTCTTCTACTTTGGAAAAGGTTTTCTAGCGTGACTCTGTCCCTTTGCAAGGTACGGACTCACAATTCAAGTGGACCTGTAAAAGGAGGTCACAAGAAAGATATGCCTTCCAGGTGTTCTCAAAAGGTCAAGGTGAGAGTTTTACTACTTTGGCCAAGCCAAGAAGAGGTGAGGAGCATCAGAGCAGGAGAAGTCAAGCACAACAGGGAGGACACTACTGATGTTCTTCTGGCTTCTGACATCTCTGGGCTGAGGAACTGCTTTGGGTTTTGGCTAAGACAGGCTTGAGAGGAAAAGAGAGGAACAGCAGAACTGATATCACCTGTGATTCTCTAAGCTCAAGTTGATTTGAGCAGAATGGGTTTCTATCTCTTGTTACACATCTCAGAAATTAGTATTCTGAATCAGAATCAAGGGATTTTCTTTAGACTGTTTGGTATGGAGAATTTACTAACTGCATCATAGATGTATCTTTGTGTTTGGGAGCTCAACATTGAAATCAAACTAAATATAAATATATGCCTTAGACTTTTATTTGACACGACAAACCTCTAGTTGTGTTTTCCTCATGAAATTTCAGGTGCATTAAGACATAAAGTAGAGTAAAGGACCTCAAAAGGTTGTATAACTCCCCCTGAAATCACAGGGGTTGATACCAATGTAAAAGTCACAGCTTTCCTCCCAAAAGGTCCCAAGAAGTTTGTATGTAAGGGTCAAGTTCTAATCCAGCTCTCTTTTGACCCTGAAGCTAGTGCTGATATGTATGGAACCGTTTATTAATAAAACAATAGTCCAATTGTAAACAAGTTTAATACCAGGCATGAATGTTTGATATTCTATCTAAAATGAAAAAAAATATGTATTCTATAATGAATACTTAATTAGGACTGTCATATGAATACAAGGACCAGAGACCCTACTGCTGTGCAGACAAACCAGAGTGAAATGAATTACTGTCATGCAGGGGGTGATATTAATGGTGTCCAGCTTTATAAATGAATCCAATTTTAAGCCACTTTAGTTGTTATCATACTGAGAGAGAGAGTGCAACACGCCTAACATATTATTTCTGTACCGGTAAATGCTAAGATTTAAGCTTTAAACAGTTTTAACTTACGGTTGTTTTCCTGCATTAAATATTTCTAATTAGCTCTTACTACAGCCAGACAACACTAAAAATAGCCAAAATTAAAATCCTTACTTCTTATTGTTATTTTTTTTTTTTTTTTAAGCCCTGTATTAATAGATGGACTTTGATTTGAACTCTGATTTTTGAAGCAGCTGAAATTCTGACTGATGCTTGGCTATTTGGCCACTTTTAATTAATCTCAGGGCAGTTTTGTTTAACTGATGGTGTGTGCTGTCCAGGTTGTATCATACAATTGGTTTTTCGGCTGACAGTTAGTGACCCCTGGTAAGAATCTGCACTTACTACTCCCCTTGTAGAAATTTTAATATCCCCATTTGAGGGAGCAGTCAAGCAAAGTCTCATCCCTGTGAAAAGTTAAGTCATGTGAGCATTTCTTCAGTGATCATCAAAGGATTACATGAATGCGTAAGCATTTGCTGGATTCAAATATATCACCAGGGTTTTGGGTTTAAATGTGTATCCTAACGTCTGACTCATTTAAATCTGCCAGATTGTAGACATTATTTTCACTTGTAAAACAGGTTTTCTCACTTACATAACTGGCATTTCTCTCCACCCTTGCCAGCAAACACCAAGATAAATATATTACAAAAAGGTAATGTCAGATTGCAGCCAGCTTGAAAGCAAAATTCTTTGGGAGTGTTGAGCAGCTCAGATGGCTGGTAGAAGTGCAGCTGAAACCATTCCCAATACAGCATGTCTCAAACAGGAGAGCCAAGCAAGGGCATGTATTTTAAAGGCTTGAGGTGTGCCACTTGGGAGTACACGGTGTAGGTGTTCCTCTGTTCCCCATGACGTCAGTGCAAATTTCACTACTGACCCTATGAAAAAGCAGTTTTAATACAAAACTAGACAGTTTCTAAAATCTAATGTCAAGTCTGTCTGAGGTTTGTCTCAGTCTCTGTCTGCCTTTGTATTGCAAATGCTGATATTTAAGTACTCGTATACTTAAAACAAGTACTTAAAACAAGGGAATGTTTTTCAACCTGGACGAAGGGCATGGCCTGAGCTCACAGACCTCTCACCAAAAAAAATTACATTGCTCACTTTTCCTTTGCCAGAAATACTCCATTTTCAAAGGTAAATGACTGGGTTAAACAAAAAGAGAATGGGATGCTCCATTGTTTTCTATTCCAATACAAAAGATTTTGCTAAGTGGAAGAAAAAATCATAAGAATTTTGGAACTATGGCTAAATAATTCTGAATTTTAAGTTTTGACAAATTTAAATTAAAAAAAAAAAAATAAAAAGTGGAGGGGTTTTCTTTCCATCAAGTTTGCCTGTGGAAAAATATCACACAGACTGAAAGAACCTAATTTGTCTCAGTGAAACAAATGACAAAAAAAAAAAAAAAAAAA
This sequence comes from Premnoplex brunnescens, assembly GCA_035040995.1. Taxonomy (NCBI): domain Eukaryota; kingdom Metazoa; phylum Chordata; class Aves; order Passeriformes; family Furnariidae; genus Premnoplex; species Premnoplex brunnescens. Next base: position 67,211,836 of record JAWWLT010000092.1, on the reverse strand, counting down.
A
>JAWWLT010000092.1:67187144-67198045 GCA_035040995.1 Premnoplex brunnescens | reverse complement strand
CCTTCCTTCCTTCCTTCCGAATTCCTTCCTTCCGAATTCCTTCCTTCCTTCTGAATTCCTTCCTTCCAAATTCCTTCCTGCCGAATTCCGAATTCCTTCCTTCCTGGTATATTTTCACCACTCACAGATTTTAAAGCAGATATTTTAAAACGTATGTGCAAAGGTCCTTTCTGTGACATATTAAGCTCTGAACTGGACTTCCAAAACTCACATCAAGAGACTTATTAAACTTCATATAACCTTTGGTTCTGTTACATAAATACGAAAGTCTTTTTTCCTTGTACTAGTCTTAGATGGTTTTCTGTTGCTTTTATGTTTCTGTTTTCAAAATAGTTAAATGGATGCCAGTAATACTAATTTGTGTGTCTGGTACACGTTGATATTTTTTGGTACATTTGCTCTAAAGATAAGCAGATGGGGGGTTATTAAATTCTATAAAACTATATGTTTTAAAGGAATAGAATATGAAGGCAGTTTGAAAAGTCATGCTGAGCTGGCCTCTTTTTTAACAGGTTCTGAACCACAATAGTCAAATTGTTGGTAGCATATTTTATGTCATTAATTGGTTGTAGTCTCTTATGGTCTTAATCAATTAATTGAGCTCTGCCAGATGCTTTTCCTCATTTTTATTTACTTCAGAAACAAATAACAGCCAACTTACCTATCTTCAATTTAAGTTAAACAGCTATATTATAATAAAATCTGGAAGAAATTCCTTCTTACACTAATGAAAAGAGAGAAAATTCACCCTGGATTGTTGATCTTTAATTTCACATATCAAGCCCATAACACGGCAGTAAAATTTGGACTGCCTCTTTTTCTGTCTGTCTGTGAATTTCTTTGTTCATATTATGAGTACAGCAGCTGATAGAGAATTGCAGTGATACTCTTTAGAAGAGGTTTCTGTTCTCTCACCTTGAGTACAACAGTGCTTTTAAGGAAGCACTTCAAGGTTCTGTGAGCTTAGGAGGAGAAGGACTGAATGGCAGACTGGGCAAGCAGCGCCAAAAACATGCAGAAAAACAGCAGAACCTATTGTGGTGGTTCCTTGCTTTAACTCCTCTGAATGAGTGTTCAGAGTGTTTTATTTCAGGCACACAGCCATGACTGAGGTCGTTGTGGGTGGTCTCAGCACACTGCTCATCCATTTTGTTGCTCTCATTTCAAAATATACTTGTAGTAAGAAGGCAAAAGTCATTGTCAGGGGAGGTGGCAGGGAGAGAGCTAAAATATGCATCAGGTGTTGGATGTGATTATGCTAGTACTAAATATGTACATAAAACTTTGACCTGGAACTCCCACTGGGAGGGGATGGAGGAATTAAAAAAGAGATAATCTAGATATTTTCTAGTCAGATGTTATTGAGTAAGGTGAGAGTAACTATTTGTGTAAAATTCTGTCTTAAAATATCTATATAATCTTGAAAAGTAAATCTAAACTTCCACAGCTCAAACTGGACAAGGCATTGATTTTGGAATTGCAGTGTAATAGGAGGGCAGGCAAATTTCTTGATGTTTTTTAAGGGAAATCTTTCAGATAGTCCTATGTAAAAGGTCTTTTAGCTAGTATTTGAATCCAATTCAAGATTTCTAATTACAGGAATGGAAAACCTCTTCTAATGAAGAAACTATAATGTATTGTCATGTATGTGGATTTCCTGATTATTAAAGAAATGATCCTGGAAAGATCTGCTGGTGTTACAGTACCTATACCATTAATGAGCCACGGCAAAGAAGGGAGTCATTTGTTTCATTTTGTTTTTCCCATTGCAAGCACACATTACTATAAACTAAGGGATAAATAAAAAAGTGAAAGTACATGAATATAAATGAAAAGGTAACCTAGAAGACACTTCTCACTTCAAAGACTTTTTTCACAAAAACTCACATCTGAATCTTGAAAACTGGCCTACTTCATTCTGAATTGAACTAAATTTATATATGCTTCAGTCTCAGCGGTTTATACACTTAAAACAGAACTTAAGGTATGTTTTTTATGGAGTATCTATTGCTACAAGAAACTCATTGTGTTCTGAAGTACCGACATTTAGAAGCTGGGTAAAGAACTGAGCACTAATTTGGTCTGAGTTCCATGATATTATGAATATATTTCTAAGTGATCACAATCTAATTACTTGAATTTTGAATGAGACTACAGGAGCTGTATTCTGAGTGATTGCTACATCAATGTGTTGTCCAACTTCTTTCAGAGGCTGAGATTTATTTTATTTATTTTAGGTTCAAGTAGGCTAGTAAAACAGAAATAAAATGTTCAACATACTGTTGAAATCCAAATCCTCCTCTCCCCATTTGCTTTCTCATGGATATCCCTGGAAATTCTTGTTCATTTTCGGAGTTTGAAAATGAGATGCTGGGAGAGCTTTACCAGTCAAAAGGCTACTAATATACCAGCCAACCACAGAGAACAAGAAGTACTGTCCTGAAAGAGGGGATGATCAGAAAACAATTAAGGAATTCTGAAAATAAAATATTTGGGAATATATTTTCTTCATTGAGGAAAAGGTGTACTTGTTACAAACAGAGTAATTGTGCTTTAGCTTATCTTATTCCTGAGAATAATTCTTGTTTCATGCAGATGAAACTCTCATTCCTAAAAAAAAAAACAACCAACCAACCAACCAACCAACAACAACAACAACAAAAAAACTAAAACCACACAAACAAACAAACAAAAAACACAAAACCAACCAGCCAACCAAACAAACAAAATCTCTCATTCATAAAACATAGATATGTGGGTGAAATATTTTCAGTGAGAGGCAACACATAAGACAAAATAATTATTAAAAAGTCATTAAAGTATTTAAGTATTTAGCAATTATATCATTATTATATTTATATGTATTATAGCTTTAAATATTATTATATTCTGCATAATTGAAATAAAAATATTATACGACATGCCAGAAAAAAACCACAGCTTTTGTCAATCAGCTTCAACAAATTGCCATAGCCATTATTGGAAGGTACTTATCCACCTTACTACATAAAGTACATTATCAAATGTTATATCACTGAATAATATAGGAAGAATATTCTAGAGAATTATATATTGTTCTTATTTTATCTTGTCACTAGGTACTTTCAAATTCTTTGATAAAATTATAGACTATATTTTGTTATAATTGTGGACACTATCTCTAAGACCACTTCATGGTTAGATCTCCCTGAATTTGGCCAATGTTTTCAAAAAATATATAGCTGAAAATCTAAAACTTATGTGATATTCTTGGAAAAGTCTTCCAAATCCTTTCTGCCTCATTTTCTAAATTTGTCAAAGGAATATCATGGTCTTTTTTTATGTGACAAGAGAAAATGATAATGTTAAAGTTCCTTGTAAATTCTTCTAAGATCTATGGATAAAAGGACTATATATATATATATATATATATATATATCAGTATTTTGTAGTCGTTGAAAATCTAATGCTATTAAGAGATCATTTTTCTGTGCTGTGAATGGATGAGAGGATAATGATTTGCCAGTCTGGACAGAAAAAGAGTAAAATGGCCCATTATCTGCATTTTCATTTGATAACAGGATGTCCAGAGAGGGCAAAGAAAATGTAATCCAGTAAGGCCATGGACCTTTATTTTCATGAACTTTGCTTTAAAACAAAATGGAAACATTAATCTTATTTCTTTGGTATCAGCCCTTCTCAATGCTACTAAAAATAGTTGAATATTGCAACTTAATAGGATAATCAATATCACAACAAGATAAATGTTTCCTTTTCATAATGTAAACCAACACCACAGGTCCTCCACTATCCAGAAAAGGCAGATACAAGCTGAATTAACCTGCATTAAAACAACTCAATAAATCAAATATTCAAAACTCTATGAAACTTTTCATGATTTGCATTGCTTGCAAAAAATCACATTTAAAAGATCTGCCATTAAGACAGAGAGAGAAAAGATATACTGAAATGGAGGGGGAGTCTTCTGAGCTTGTATAGTTACTTTAATTGTCAAAGAAACAATCTGGGTTATCTTTTTTATAATTAAATTTTGTATACTAACTTGTTTTAAAGAAAAAAATCTATCCACCCGCATCTGCTGTTTCCTGGATACAAGCCAGTCTTTCAGAATAACAGTAACTCACAATGCAACAGAGAAAGGATAAACATGCCCCCTCTCTTTGCTGATTAGAGGATGTCTCATAAATGCATTCCCTGAATGAGTTTTATAGTAGACTCATCCACCTTGTGTTCAATTGTAAATTCAATACCTAGTACTATTAGCTGTTCTATCTGTTGAATTTCATCCTGTTAAACATTTGGTAATAAACAGACTGGGCACAAACAATAAAACTAATTGTACATATTTCTTTAAAGTATACATTGCAACTTGGGATTTTTGGCTCAGGGGTTATTTTCTTCTTTTAATTTACAGTAACTTCGTAGCAGCAGAGGATGAGCAAATATGTTGTGTACGCAAAGGCTGGAGGAATTAGCAATAGCAGTTGTGTGTATTGAAGTGCAGTTGTTTAAGGTGAGAATATTGTAAATGCAGAGCTGTTACAGACAGGGAAATTTTCTGAGCTGCTTTTCAGCTGTTTTGCTCAGTACTGATTTTAAGCATGGAACCTGTCAAAGCAGCAGAACAACAACTTGGTAGAAGTTCTATGCCTTATTTCTTAACCCTGATGAGCTGAAGATATTGTGAACTCCCACTCCTCAGGAGAGATAGAGTCATGGGGTCCTACCAAGCCGAACTGTACAGATGAATTCTGCTGAGTTTTTTTGAAAGTGTAAGCTTAAATCCTGCAAAAATCAGTTCCCCATGCCCTGCTCTCCTGAGAAGGCAGCTCCCCCTGCCTTTCTCAGCCCTACTCATGGTTGAGGCTGTACTATATGCGTAACACTCTTCAGAACCTGGTGAGGAGTGGGTAACTGAGAGAAAATTGATAGAACTGGTTTATGTGGTTAATTTTTTCTCCTTTTTTTTTTTTTTTTTTTGCCTCAGTAAAGTACACATTTAACTTTAAAGTATGCCTTGCCCCATTTCACTGATTGATTTTAGGACCCATGGCTCCAAAATCCCTGTGTGCTTTACACTATGTGTACCAGGACACCTCGTACCTGCCTGCTGAAATGCCTGATGGTGCACACAGATTTGCCCATTTCCTGCTGCTTTTTTGGCCGGCCTGATAATGGTAATGGCACACACAAATTAGGGGTGTCACCATATGCTTGTGCTTTTGAGAATCTGTCACTGAAGTTTTCAGCGTAAGAACCTGAATTCTACCCAGAAGAGCTTGTCCAGGCATCCTCTAGTGGATAAATGTGTTTATCACAGATATTTTTAAGCTGGTTGATGTTGCTGTTCCAGACTGGGAAGCATCATCTGCTTTTTGAGACTCTAGAAGCTTCTCACACACATTCACAAAATTCATTCAGTGCACCCCCTTAGCAGACAAATGAATACAGAAATCTTTTTCTGGTTTGTTTGGGTTTTTTTTGTTTTGTTTTGTTTTGGTTTTTTTTTTGTTTGTTTGTTTTTTTTCTGGAGGAATGACAATGATAAGGACACCAAAAGATCAGATCATAACTACTCCTATGTAGAGCTCTTGAAAAGTAATGTTTTGGCCTCAGTTTCTTCTCCTCTGAATGGACTGTTAATAGTAATGGCAGTGATTAAGGGTTGGTTTGCTGATATTTACAATACTCAGAATACATAAGCCATAAAATAAATGCTATCATTTTGTCATTATCAGTTATTCATTTGATTCCTCAAATATTAGGTAAAAACTGAACTAATAAATCAACCAGTTCTGATGAAATGCTAGAATTGACATATTTTTTTCTCCTGTGTGGATTGAGGGTAGCACTGAACATTATTTAAAAATTGAAAGGAAAAAAAAAAAAAAGGAAAAAAAAAGAAAAAGAGATTGGTTTAATTTAATATAAATGGGTTGCAGCCCTTTTTACTTCCTTCTAGACTAAGAGAAATAGAGCCTTGATTTATATCACCAAACCAGGTGATGCTAGGAACCCAGTGAGATGAATCAATCGTCTGTGATTTCCAGTCCTGTTCCCTTGTTGAAGTGCACTGTGTTTGAGCAGCCAAACTTTGCTGAAATTCACCCGTTGCTGCTGAGACTCAGGGTGGCCTGTGGGAGTCGGGAAGCAGAGTCAATGGCCAGCAGCCCTTTAAAGAGACAGCAGGCCATGTGTCAGTTGTCAGGAAAACATATTCCTCTATTTTCCTACCCCTTGAGTCAGCTATATTTCACATCCCTGGTGTCAATGGAAAAGCTTAATATCAACTATATTGGAAACACGGCTTTCCAATTAATTCATGTCCCTGAAATATAACCTTTCTTTTCTGTTTCTTTTCCTTTTTTCAGTCACTAGGAGTAGAAATTTGACCACAGACATGATGGTTCTGCTAGCACTGTATTTAAACTGAGCCATTGCCTTAGCATCTATCTATTTTATGCAACCACAACCAACACAATGTCATCTACATTTCACACGGAGGTGCTTTTTTACAGGTCAGCAATCGAGAAAGACTTTATCTTAATATTCTGTCTAGTTTAGACTTTGACAATGAAAATAGTGTTATTCTCCAGATTGCCAGCACTAGTATCGCTGGTGTTGAGACAGGAGAGATTATTAATTTTTTTCTTTATACAGATGTATAGGGGATTTTAACTGAGATGCTTGGAGTGTGTTTTTGTGGGAAAGGGAGAATTTGAATGTTTCGCAGATTGTTCTGAGCTGTTTCTCAATTCAAATGTGAAGCTCTTTCCCAAGAAAGTTAGTCTTTCATATAAGGAGCTAAAGTAGTTTGATTTTGTCTGGAGAAGTTTCTTTCTTGTGTACCATTGTTGATAGAAATTGTAATTAAACCCAATTTAATGGGCCATATGGGTATAAAGAAGTCTGTGTGTTATGCCAATCCTTCATAACATGCATTTATTTAATGTAGATAGTTATCTTTGTGCTAAACATCTTAGGAGCCTTTCACCACCAAAAGGAAGGAACAAGATCATGTCAGATGCTGTTTACCTTATTCTAATGTAGTCATTGACAATAGATCATGTGACAATTTCCCTAAACCTGCCTTTACTTACAGTAAAGGAAACTTATATACCATAGTTTAGGTCCTGAACCCATCTGGTACCTTGATGGAGCCTGAGAAAATTTCATGCCAAGAGTGTTTCTACAAACTACAGTTTAGCCAGTAACCCCCCAGCAGTTTGTCTCCCCTCTCTTCTAAAGGAAAAGATCTCAAATAAAGGCTTCTCTCTCCAAATTCTAGTTATAAAAGAAATTTAAGATTATCAGCAAAATGGACCTAATTTTAGGCCCAAAAACAAAACCTTCAGCATTTCTATGTGCTACCTCTATGAATGGAATGAAATGGATATTTGGAAGGAACCTACAATGATCTAGTCCAGCTGTCTGACAAATTCAGGGCTGACCAAGTAAAAGTGAGTTGTTAGGGGTGTTGCCCAAATGTCTCCAAATACTGACTGGCTTGGGTCATTGGTTACCTCTTCAGGAAGCCTGTTACAGCATTTGACCAACTTTTTGGTTAGGAAATCCTTAATAATGTACAGTCTGAATCTCCCCTGGTGCAGCTTTGAACCATTCCCACACATCCTGTCACTGAATGCCAGGGAGATGAGCTCAGCTTGCACATAGTGTGTGTGCATTTTAAAACACAGTTGTAACTGCATATACAACCAGTTCCTCTGCAGAAATAAGAAGAATTATACCAGCAGATTCTTTGGACCATGAGTTCTGTGAGAAGATATTAAGCTGCTGTTTCTTATCTTCAAAAGACCAATATTGTCTTAAGTGTGATGGAACATTTTGCCTTGGAAATGTTTATTTCTTCAGTGGTGCGTGTGTGTGTGTATGTGTGCGTGTGTGTGTCTACAGGCGTGTGTCCTTGAATTACTTTTTACATTGCACTTCAAGATTTGATGACTCCAAGTGATCCTCCTATTGATTCAATATTAGGGAAACAAAGAGTTATTAAGTGATAACCTGTTGGTGTATATTTTTTGCTCTGTTCATATAAACCAGTGGAGCAAGATCAATTTACTTTCCAGTTGAATTGCTTTTCTTGTGGGCACCTAAAGCATACGTTAGAGATCAGCTTCCAAGAAACAAATTTATTTTCCTGAAATGATGGTCTTTATTGGCAACATCTAGTTCTTTTAATTTTACAGTTGGTTTACCAGTTATTATCTCTGTTTTCATGAAGCATGAGAAAAATGCTAGAACAGTTAAATGTGCTTACCATATAGTTTGTGAATTAGTGACTCCTTAAAATTGGCAGCAGATGTGGAGCGAAACTGCACTGTCAGTTCTCCTTTCTTTTTTCCCCCTTCCTTTCCTCAAACCCTGGGAAATCATTTGCCTGGCACAGATTATCAAGGTGCCATCAGCATGTCACACACAGCTCACACAGCAGTATCAAATATTCGTTCTTATGCCTGACCCCATCGTTTGGCAGTGACAAATCTGAGAAATCTGAAAGTTGAGGAGGCTGGGGAGGGGGAAGGAAGCAAAAACTCCTTTGATGCTTTTCTTGCCCATTATGCATTTGACGGAATGTGCCTTTTAAATGACTTGTACATCTCTTCTCAGGTGTGCTATGGGCAGAGTGGCAGCAATTGCCAGCGGTGACTAAGTGAGAAGTGACACTCTCTGTCTCTCTGAGGGTTTCTTCAAGTCCAGTTTGGAGCCTTTCATTACATTGCAAGAATCCATTAAGACAGAAACAAGGTTATTCCATGAAATGTTTTTGTGACTAAAGAGGACATCCAGCTCTTTAATCAGTGACAGAACATCTACTCTGACAAGACTGAGTGATACAATGCGCTTGGCTAGCACCTTTGCAACTGAAGGGGAATATAACTTACAAGGACAGACAGTATTCTCATTAAATTGCCATTGGTTGATTCATCAATGCTCCAGTGGAAATAATTATTCTGTATATGTTTGATGTAAATGTCTATGTCAAATGAAACCTCATTTTGTATTTTGCGGATGTCTAATCCATGATAATTTGGCTAATGCCTTCAGGTCATGAGAGAACTGTCTTCTCCCTTCAGTTATGACAGGGACTGTGGTGAGAGTCTAAGAGTGATTTGGGGGAGAGAAATACACACACAGACACATGCATATTTATATATAAACAAATAAACAAACACACACACAAAATCACTATAATAACATCAGTATAATCCACATGGATTTTATTTGCCCCCACACAAGTATGCCAGGCTTTGCTTGGAACAAACTAAGAGTAATTTCTTTGACCTTTGCAAAGTCACCCCAGAATAACTGGCAGGCAAAATCTCAACCCAAAAATACCTTTTGCAGCAAAATGCTGGAAGTCACCATGGGGGGAAAGAGGTGCTGTTGTATAGTTAGATGTGCCAATACAATGCTACATAAACACATATAAGGCTACAGATTGATTTTGGAATGAGCCCTGAGCAAAGTGAAAGTTGGAAGCACAGTGAACTACTGCAGAAATGTCCCAGAAGGGTTGGAGTCTCTCTGAATAGGTGTGATTTCATTTCTTTCTGTTTGTTCCTGGGAGAAAGGAGTTATGCTTCATACACGTAGCAAATTACTACCCATATAATATTGCCTGATAGAAAATAGGGGAGTAACCAAATAATGTTCACCCATTCTCACTAAGAAGGTAAAATGGCACTGATTAGTCTCCTTGAGTACTAAGGAAAAGATTTAAATAGATTAGACTTGGGAGCTCTTACAATGTTGTTGGTTTCTTTATAAGCATATAATCTTAAAGCAATCTAATCTTTTTTTATGTAAAATCAAGAACCTTAGTCATTTAGATAATTGTTAATTATTAATATATCTTTGATAATACCTGGTTATATCTTACTTTATGTGCAAAATCACTGAAATCAAAAGGACCAATTACTAGATAAGGAAAAAATAACTGTTCATTAAAATCTTAGGAGTTTGACCTTTTTTGCGTCATAAAGTCATTAGGAGGAGAGGGTGAAAAGGATAAAGACAATGAGCAATATCAACTGAGATGATTTTTTTTTTTCAGACTTTGTTACTTTTGTATTCTATTGAAATAATGAAAACAAGTGCTATTAAAAAAAAAAAAAAAAAAAAAAAGAAAAAGAAATAATAAGGAAACTGAGAGAAAATAGACACAGAAATCAGTGATTACCAAGAAGCTTTTTCTCCTTTCAGAGAGATTTTTTTTTTTTTTTTTAATGAGAGAATTGTGCCTAGTTTTGGTTTTCTAGAAAATAATGTTACAGTTTTATAAATTAATATGTAATAAATTGGAAATAAAAGAAATTTTAAAATTAAGAGAAACATAAAGAGCAGAAGTTTGTACCAAAATTTTCAGAAACACCTGTAATAAAGGTGAAGAGGAAGAAATAGGCAAAGCTTTTCTAAGACAGTTCTGAGGCAGTTTACTACTTGCAGTGGGAATTCTCAGTTCATAAACAGGTGTTTTCTTGGGTTTTGTTTGTTTGTTTGGTTAGTTGTTTGGTTGGTTTTAAATATAGCCAACATATATTGTCTCAAAAATGCAGCTAGTTATTTTACTTGAGATTCAAATTTTCTAACCTTCTTAAAGATGGTTGGTGGGGGAAAACAGATCTCACCTTCTATAGGCACAGGAACTAGATGGTGCCAGGCCAAATTCCAGTAGCCCTCTGGCCCTGTTAGTTCTGGGACATAAAGTACACTAACTTGGGAAGATGTGGAGGGTTGAGTTGGCTCCCTGCCAAACCCAACTGCTGGCCACACGGATTCCCCCCCGCCAAGAGAGAAAGGGGAAAAAAAAAGTACAAAAAGACAATTGTATTAAATATATATATATATATATTCACATATATTACAACTATATACAATCA
>JAWWLT010000092.1:67173437-67187044 GCA_035040995.1 Premnoplex brunnescens | reverse complement strand
TGGAATACTTCCTTAGTTATCACCTGGTAACCAAGGAAGGCCTAAACCAAAACCAAGAAACTAAACCACCACAGAAGACGTGGGAACTAATTACTGAACCTCTCAGACAATTTTGATGCTCTATAATGATCTGCTTACATCCCCTTTATGAAACAGTGCTGAGCTGCCCTCTCTTCCCTTTGATTGCCTGCTGTGGGGCAACCAGCAAAGCTGTGGCCCATTGCTTGTAAACAGAGATATGTCTGGGCTCTGGGTGAGAAACACAGAGTTCAGGGCTTGATCTTCCTAAGGGCAACTGCAGCAGTAGACTACAAAGACTGAGGGGTTTGTCTTTATGATATCTCAAAGAAAGGCAGTTTCCAAGAATGACAGACATAAAAATTGAAATACTTAAACTTTTCCTTGGCAGAGGCATGGCAACGGAAAACAGCCCAAGTCAAAAATCTGGCATAAAGCAGCTTCCCGCTTTATGCCTCTGTAATCAATAGAGAAGTCTACAATTCAGCACTTTAAAAATGACATATATGTTAGCCAGGAAAAAGATAGGGATGAATCTTTCTGATGGCTTTTCTTTCTTTGTCTTAAGACTGAAAGTGTATATCATAAAAAACAATATTGCATTCTTCATTTAAAGAAGTTCGTCCTGAAAAAAAATTATTTAAATAGTTTGTCAGCTAGAAAACCATCTCTAGAAACATAGAGACAATGAAAGCACACTCCACTGAAGTTCCAGTAAACTTTAAATACTTTTAATATAATTCACTGGGTTTTTTTCTTTATAAATAATGTGGCATATAATGAGTAAAAGTGGTGTATCAGAGGATGAAGAGCTGGCATTTATTGAACAACTCTGATAATGTCAGTAAAAAAATAAGGTGGCAAGGAAGCACAACTTTTTTATCATTATAGAACCAATTATTTCTCCATGATATGTGTGTGCAATGTATAAAGATGAGGAAAGACCTTGCCTGTTAGAGTTTATTGCCAAATAAAGTATTGATACAGCTAATAGGTAAGTCTTTGTATATTAATGAATAAAATAAATATGAATGTTTATGACTGTGCATGCATTACTGATGGATAGATAGGTAGTGGGATAGATAAGTGGCAGTATTTATACACCCATACTAACACACACACTACATCAGACTGTGGCTTATATCTTTTTCTCAACTCTTAATATCATCTCTGTACATGAGACAGGGATCTTTGTCAGAGATTTATTCTGCAAATTAAATGAGCTATAGCCTCTTCCCTTATTTTAATGTACACTTTATTCTCAGAGCCATTGCTATTTAAATTTGTTCCTTAACACATGCGGTTCACTTTATTTTACTTTTACTGTGTCTGGACTATTCACAACTGACACATATAAAAAATAGTGCCGTTTCCCTGAAATAGCAGTGCCTTTGTATGTGTGAAGCTATAAATAAACACTGGCAGTTAAACTTCTGTGCTTTTAAACTTTAGCCTCTTTATCTCTGTCACTGTTAGAGGCCCCTATCTGGTCTGCCTTCCTATTTTGCTTATGACAAAATGCTTATGCAGCAGTAATCTGTCTTGGAGCCCTACCCTCCTTTCCATTTCTTTCTTTCTCTTTTAATTTCTGAGTTGCAGGCACTAGTTTCATTGGTATTTGCTGCAGCTTGGCCAACAAATCAAAGTAGTAAAGCATGTTTCTCCCAGAGCCAGCCTCAACTCTCTTCAAGTCCTCTGTGATTTTTAGTCACAGCCAATTAGTGAATACAATGGCTTGTTCCACTCCTTTTGCATTATCTACAGCCAAATCATGATTAAAATCATTTCACAACCTGTCTTTCAGGCGTGTCAGCTGCACCACCAGCAGGGTGTTGTGTGAAAACTTGTTGAGGGTGCAGTCAATCCCACTGTCCCTGTGATGTCCCTGTTTGATGAAGACATTAAACAGTATTGGTGCCAATATGGATGCCTGAGGGACACCACTGTCACTGATATCTATCTGGATATTGAGCCATTGACCGCTACCCTCTGGAGGAGAACATCCAACTAGTTCCTCATCCATGGAACAGCCCACCCATCAAATCCATTTTTCTTCAATTTAGAGAGAAGTACATTGCAGTGGACAGCATCAAAGGCCTTACAGAAGTCCAGACATCCTTAGCTTTTCTCCCATTTAAGGATATGGTTACCCCATCCTAGAAAGCCACTGGGTTGGTCAGGCAGGACTTGCCCTTGGTGAATCTGTGCTCTCAAATCACCTCTCTGTCCTCCATATACCTCAGCACAGCTTCCAGAAGGATCTGTTCCATGACCTTACAGAGGTAAGGTTGATGTATCAGTTGTTTCTACAGTCCTTCTCTCTACTGTTTTTGAAGATGGGTACGTTTCCCTTTTTTTGGGTCACCTGGGGCTTCACCTGACTGCCATGATATTCAGACATCATGGAGAGTGTCTTGGCCAATGCATCCACCAGTTCCCTCAGGAGTCTGGAATGCATCTCATTGTGTCCCTTAGACATATGTATGTTCAGGTTTCTCAGGTGGTAGTGAACCTGATCTTCTGTTATAGTGGGAGGGACTTTGCTTTTCCAGGCCCTGTTTTGTCATTCAACCACTTAAGAGAGAAATCATCAGTGAATACTGAGGAAAAACTTTGTTGTTGAGTACCTCAGCCGTCTTCTCAGGCATTCTTACCGGTTTGTGAGACTTGCTTATCAGGGAGGGTACTCTTTCTTTTACTTCTTTTTCTGACTGACATACCCATAGAAGCGCTTCTTACTATTCTTTGCATTTCTTGCCAAGTAAAGTTCCAGCTGTGCCTTGACATTCCTGACCCCATCTTTATGCAGGCAGGAAACATCCCTATACTCTTCCCAGTATATCTGTCCCTTTTTCCACTGCCTGTGCATTTGCTTCTTGTCCTTTAGATTTATCAGCAGGTTTTGACTCATACATGCTGCTCTCTTGACTTCCTTTTCTGATTTCTTACACCTGTGGATCAAGACCTCTTGCACTTTAAAGGAAGTGTCCTCAAAGATGTGACAGTTCTCTTCTAGCTATTAAAAAATTACTTTTGGATGTCATTTTTCTGGACAGTGCCATGCAACAAATTGGCTCATCATCTATTTCCAGTTGTGATCAGTAGCTCATGATCAAGAAAAGTGTATAGAAAGCAGGAAAATTATTTCTTTATTATGTCTTCTTAATGTACATTTGGCAGTACAGAGACTTTCTGAGCTAACAAGAGTGAGTGTTTTGCAAAAGTAAGACTTGTTTAGAAAATGACTCATTAAATGAGTCAAACTTTTGAAACCTTTTGATAATACTGCCAGTGTCTGTAGATGCAAACACCTTCACAATTTGGAAGACTGAGTTTAAGTTCAAGGTCCTAGGTGAAGTTCTAGAACTCCAGTTTTACTGGTTTTACATCCTCATTCTTGTACTTAATTCAGTTGTTTCAGATTTAATTAACTGAAATTGCTTTTCTTCAAAATCTTCAGAAGTTTGCTGTAGCTCAGATTCAATTAAAGTTCCCCTTACTATCATTCCCCCTGTGTGCCAGTTTATAGACATATCTGTCAATATCAAACATAGCAGAGGAACATCTTTTTTACATATATGCATAATACTTTCTGTTTTGCCTTTCAACTTTCTCTTTAATAATACTGATAATAACAATAAGATGAGTTTCCAGTTAGGTTTTCAAACTGACCCTGGTGGGATTTTTAACTCAAATGTTATTAGCAACGCAAACAAGTTGAGTCATGACTGAATTTTCTCATGCATAAGTAATAACATATCAGCTGTTATTGCAAACACACTGCTTTTCAAATAATTAAAATACTTTTCAGACAATTAAAGATTACAGATGAGGAGACATTGTAGACTAAGCATATGGTTTCAATTTCAAGGAAATACTTCAGTATGTAAATGAAACGTTGTTCCTGTATCTTATTTATCAATATGATAGACTTGCCAGCCCTGCTGGTTTTCTTTGGAGAAACATATTCTTAAACTCAGTTGGCATTCTTTGTATAACAAATCAATTCTCTCAAACTCACACTTTTTTAACAATATAACATACCCCATGCTACACTGAGCCTTACATACATGTACACACATACAGAAAGAGAGCTATGTTCAATATAAAAAAAAACCAAAAACAACAGCCAACAGAAAAAACCTAAATTTACTCCCTGTGTTTGGCTTTGTAGTATCTGAAGCAATCCTATTATAACATAAACATCAAGTTATATTCCCTTAAAGATGCTCCTGATCTCTGCAACTCTTTCCTGCCCTTCCATTTCTATGTAAGATGTTAAAGCTCAGATACCTATACAAAGCATAAATAAACACAGTGCCACTTTTGAGCAGGTAATTATCACCTAAGCAGCGACTGAGTCAAAGGTGTCTCATCTTGTCATAGCATGGTACTAGAACATCGTTCTCCCACTGTGGAGATGTGAGTTTGGGACAACATAGTCTGCCGAAGTCGAGGTCCTGAGAGAAGCCAGCAGGGACCACTGAGCTCAGGACACTCCTGCGGAGGATAGAGTGATTAGGGTGAGAAGAGATCAGATGAGGAAGAAAAAAGTTAAAGATGATAAAAAGTACTGTGGGGAAGAAAAGTAAAATGTGGTTTTCTAAAACAGTTTGGAAGCACTCAGGGCAAGCAACGAGCTTTTAGTAGTCTTTCAATTGTATTAATGGAGGAAAAGATAACAGGAAAAATCTAGGTGAAGAGATGACAAATAAGTATTGTATGAAATAAGGAGAATATAGAGAAATGTAGACAAGTATAATTTAAAATGTAATTTATAAATCTATTTATCTGTGTTTCCATTAAGAACAGAATAAATGTAAAACTGATGTCCCTGACAAAAGCCACTTCAGGCTAAATGAACGTTTTCTATGTGTGTGATTTCATACAATATACTTAAATGATTTCCCTAAGCAGATAAAAAATGATTATTAATATTTGTTAAGAAATTTATTTTGGAGAAAAAAAGGTTATTTATCTTTCTTTTTGTCTTTGGAAGAAAATATTTAGTAGAAGTAACTTTTCCCTTATGTTTCTTGCCATCTAGGAAGAGGTAAAAAAGAAGCATAATTGGCAACAGCAAAATTTCCCCTTTTCCAGAGCACCACCAGTACTCGCAATTATTTCACAACCACTGTCATTCCCCTGCCATGTGTCATTCTTGACTTAAAGTTATTCAGAAAAGCTATTAAGCACTACATAATTGTGAGCAAATTGGAGGTAATAAAGACAAGATCAACCAACATGACTGAGAGGCTGGAGGGATTGATTTATGAGGAAAGATGAAAAGAGCGACAGTAAATATGTATAGCTTGGCCAAATGATAGCTGGGGGTGGAAAGCTGGATAAACATCTACAAGGACTCTATTTGAAGAATGTTGTCATCAGCAAGGGCCAGATACATCTGTGTTGTAACTTGACTCAAGTCAACTTCAGTAGTGCTACCTCAGGGATGAATTTGTCCATGAAAGAGTGAGAGTGAACAAAGAGCTGTTAAGGTAAGTCTGAGGGAGTATAACTGAAAGCCATGGGAAGAATTAGAGCAAAAAGAAAACATAACCTGCATATCAGGAAAATCTTACCAGTGAGATCTAGAAGGCTAATGAATTAGTTAATGAATGAAAAGCACTTTGAAGATGAAAAATTATATTCAGCTACAGCTAAGAATCATTATTAAGAGTAGAGCTAAGCAAATAATTTGTACTGAATTATACATTCAACTAGTTAAGAGCTGGATTTTTAAAGACACCTGTGGGAATTAGATGCCAAACAGATGGGTGATTCACAATAAATTTGGGTTCCACATTTCTCTAGACTCTTTTGCAGCTACCACCAGAAATATTTCAGTAGATAAAAAAATACACACCATGTTGAGTGACACATGCACAAGCACACAAGAAGACAGAAGATTAGGAAATGGTGCCAAGACCATGCAAGTTTCTTAAATGTGGGAGCTGGTATAACAAATTCACAAGATGCCCAGTTCTGTTCCTTCACTTGTTATGAGCTGCTTCCAGAGGAGAGGGTAACACAGGTTCTTGTTGATAAATCTCTCAGGGTGGATTAGAGTGAAACAACCCTGAATAATCAGTGCTTGTAAATATGTATATGTAGGGTTTCTTTTAGAACAATTTTGTTTCAAAGGTAAACAGGTATGCAGCCATTTTTGGTGCTAGCATCTATAGTAATACAGCGGTATTAAAGCATAAAAATAACACTTAAGGAATTAACTATAAGGAAAGGAAGAGAAAGAAAAGATAAAAGTGGAAAGATATATATATATATATATAGTCACCATCGGCTGGATCCAGCAATGAAATTGGTAGTTGCAGTTTCAAAGTCTGTTGATTGAAGCAATGGTCTTGATCCGTTGGGGTGGGTGGAAGCCCCCACCAAAACTCAAAGATTTCATGAGTTATTATATACTTGAGTGTCAGGTGGGAATACCTTGTACCTCTCCTGGGGCTGGGAGTTTTACAGTGGATGATGTCATGGGATATGTCACAAGTCTTTGATACTCCCCAGAGGGGTTTTCACAGCAGAGTCATCTCATAAGGGAGGACTTTGGCATGATAAGAAGGATTATCACACCTGACAGTATTTATCTCTTCCTTTGTCTGGAAATCCAGTTTGTAGCTTCAGGTATGCATTCTCTTCTGCACCTGGGGTGGTTGGACAATGACACCTACTTATGTGATCTGAAGGTCCTTTCGAAGTAGACACATTCAGGGAGGGATAGGCTTTTTCTAGAAGGATGAGCAGCTGTTTCTTTGCAGTTTGACAGAAGTCTTTTGGTGATTTTAGCAACGTTTAAGCCATTAACCATTTCAGTTTCTGACGACTTCATGGTCTACCTAGTTTTCTTTCACTGAATCAGAGCTTTAAAGGACTCATGTGTCACCTAGCAGAATTAAGGATCACAAAAATCTATCCTTCAGTAATCCTTATTGAAAATGTGTAAATTCATAGGGTAGATTCTGCTGGTGAAAATACATTCCTTTGCAAGGAATTGATTGACAAGTTGAAGATCTTGATTATAGATATCAAAGCCAGAACAAGACACTAAGAGTAACCACTGAGCTTTCTTTTGTCTTCAGAGCTCTCCCCAGCTCTACTCTTAATATAACTCTTCCTGTATGTTCCATGCTGGACAGACCTAAGTCCTCACTTGGGGAGTAAAATACAAAACTGAAGAGTAATCTTAACCCTTTTCTGACCTACTAGTATACTAAGAAAAAAAACCAAATCAATCACTTTTTCATAAATTTGAGGAGTTTCAATTTTATATTTTTCAACTTTTCTGAAGTAGGGTCAACCTTTTAGTGTAACAATCCACAGAAAATAATTGTCATCTCATTTTCAGTGTCCTTAAGCCACCACAAATTGAGTAAAAATAGTAATGTGTGTGCTATGTCCTCAAGAAAAACACAAGGTTAAAGCTGTGACGTTAATTATTCACCAAATGATTTGCCTAATACTGGACAAACACAAGAAAAATATACTAGTAAACAAAACACTAAACAAGTATTGCTATCAGATGTATCTTCAGGCACATAAATGTGAAGAAGACAGGCAAAATGTTTCTAGCAGTAAAGCAAACACCAGATGAAGTATTATTGAGAAGCAAGGTTCAATGGTAATGTGTATGTGTATACATATTTGCACTTAAATATTCATGTGAGAGAGAAAAAAAGAAAAAAAAGTGAGCTTGGTTAGGTATGATGTGTGTTTTGTTGTGGTTCTGTGACCCAATATGGAAGCCTTACTAATTTAGTTATTTAGGGAAATTATTTCTAACTAAGCACTTACTTAGATAATGTGGAACACCTTTTGTTTTAGAATTGTGCTTCTGCTCAATGACACAACCTAAAACATTCTGCCTGAAGTAGTATAAGAGAGATGGAAAGTAATCTGACCAAATATTAAGCATTTATTATTTACAATCAGTATTACAACAATTACAATCAGTAAACAAAGCATAAGACCATGTATCTTCACCTATTATATTCAAATGTTAGTGTCTGCATGCTCTGGATATGGTAAAAGTTATAACAAAATAGTCAAAATGCCCCCTCAAAAAAGCTATCAATCTTGCACTCAGAATGAGCCAAGCTTAGTAAAAACAAACTAATCTAAACAAATTTGTCCTTTAGATTAACATAAGGAAACATTTTGTAATAAATTTCTGAAAGAACTGATAGTGAGTGGTAGAAAAATACTAAAGAACATGATTTTCTAGGCACCCTCTTCTCCTCCAAAAATATCTAAAGAGTTTAAATGGTGTATAAATGCAACTGATCCTCATTCCACAGTTCACTGTGGAAATGACAGTCCACAGCTCAGAAGAAATGAATAGAAACCAAATTCTTGATTTGTTCAATACTGTTCATTTTCTTCTCTTAACAGAAGGAAAAATCCAGCTGAACAAGACTGCATGAATTTATTAATAGTAAGATAGTATTAATAATATTATTATATCTATTATTATTAATAACAATGTATTATCAATAATATACTATTACGTAGATAATACTACCTATTTTTAAAGTCCTGACTGGCTATGGTTTAACTAAATGGTATTTTGTATTACTGATCTAACAGGAAAAATATGTTATAGAAGGTATTAACTCAAAACAACTTTTCTCCCACTTGAAGGGAACTGAATGTTCCAAAAGACAGAGCTTCAGATCTTCCCACTCACACATATCCTAGATTATAATTTCCCCTTCCTCCAAGACGAGGTAAACTACATATAATATTTTTTGTTTGTTTGTTTGTTTCAACAGTGTCAGCATCTTCAAATATTCTATCCATTTCTATTGATGGCACTGATCAGCTTTACAACATGTCTACACATTTATTAAGTACAAGTGTCATTAAGCACATTGGTGCATATCACGCAGTGTAATTCAGATACCAAATTACACTAAACAGATGTCCTCTTCTGAGCTGTTTTCCTCAATCCCTTTCAAAACGTAGGCACAAATTCAACTGCTCTGTAGTATATGCCCTACCTGTGCTGTAGCTATTTCAGACTCCTCTTGATTTTCCTCTCGGCCTCCTATTCTAAGGAAGACTCCAAACTGGCCACTTGTCAGAGTGATACGAATGCATTTTGACATCAGCAGGACATAGAGACTGGGGTCATTTCCCTTGGCTTTTCCAATTACACAGCTTGCTGCAAGGAGCTGAATCAACCATGAATGTCATTCTGCTCATACTGGCCGGGAGGGTGCTCTCTGTTCGGCCCTTGGCATTTAACCATGTTGAATTATGAATGTGCTACCAATCTCACTGTTTGCCTTGGAGCTGGAAAGGATGAATCACAGGGACCTTTTTTGAATTAGATTTTAAAGTGGACCATGCAATTTCTGCCCCCACCATCCTCTTTTTATTTCTTTTCCTCTTTTTTATTTTTTTTTCCTAAGTTTATTCACAAAGTCCAAGTTATCTAAAGATTGGCTGGGTAATAAGAAATAACATTTGTTCACTATAACATCCTGCCATAATATGCTGTGCCAATATCTGAACATGCCCTGTGTTTTATCTAATATTAGACAAAAGTTGGAAGAC
This sequence comes from Premnoplex brunnescens, assembly GCA_035040995.1. NCBI lineage: Eukaryota > Metazoa > Chordata > Aves > Passeriformes > Furnariidae > Premnoplex > Premnoplex brunnescens. Next base: position 67,177,453 of record JAWWLT010000092.1, on the reverse strand, counting down.
AAGCCAGGGCAAGTTCTATATAATCAAATGTCTGACATTTTGCTATATCTACCTTTAAAAAAAGAACTGTAGCAGAACTTGTATAACACCATTGTATAAGATCTCATACAATGATAGAGGAGCTAAAGAAGATATTAAAATTGTGTGCATCTATATAATGGTTTATAATTCCATGATTTATTATTATGATTATCATTTTAATTATTATTATTGTTTTAGCTTATTTGATTCTGGCAGAACATCCACCCCTCAAAAAGCAGCCCTCCCCAAAAACAAAAACAAAACCCAACACAACAAACAAAAACTAAAACCCAAAAAGATGATGTCTGGTTATTTATCTGCAAACAGGGCAAACTTCCTGAAATATTTTTCCATCCAACACCTTCTTGATCAGCTGGGTAATGTCATTATGAATAAGGAGGTAAACTGCAGAAGCTCGATTCAAACCCTGTCTAACATTAGGCACCTAATAGAAGTTTAATATAAAAGCAAAATTTTAGTAGGTCTCATTGGTGATGAAGATCGAGAGCAAAATGATTCCAAAACGACATTTTAGTTGATAGGTAAGAGAAATCAATACTGAAACATCCCAGTCTCTCAAGACTGACTATGCAGAGAGTTTAGGGGGGAAAGAATTAAAAAATAATTTAGATATTTAATTTAGACACCTCAGTAATTTGGCTAAATGTCATCTGAGGTGAGTCTAAATTTTTTTTTTTTCCTTCAATTTTCACTTTTTCAACTACCTCAAGAGTTGTTATTGTTTAAAATTCTGGTAATTTCTTCAATTACAGACTGAGATTAGTGTAAGCTAAAGTCACAAACACATGTAACAGAAATCAACAGTTTTTCTATTAATAAAAACAACTACTGAGCATTTCAAAGAATTTGGGGATTAGAGCACTTCAAAGAGTGAAGGGATTTCTAATTTGTTACTAGCATTAGCAAAAAAAAAAAATTATCCTTTTTTTTTTTTTTTTTAAATATCTCTAATGCACCAGAGTCCTGTACAGCTTCTTTTTTTTAAGGAAGACGTTAAAAAATATTTTCCTATATCAAATAAAGAATCACGTCAAAGAGACTCTGCTGCTTCTTGGAACTTCTGTTCCAACTTCCCTAGCAAACCTCTAACTTCTTTATCCCATCTGTGAGTCCCTTGAATAATTTATTTGTTTCTTGTTTCCCCTTAGTGCTTCTGATAAATAAAGTCTAGTAAAAACTTACCCTCTGAAGACCTTTTACATTTCATTGGATTAAAAATACTAATACCTAAAAGAGTCTTATGGAGATTTGGAAAGTGCCTTTTTATAGCACATTCAAGAACAACATATTGGATGAAATTTTAGAAAGTGAGAGATGTGAAAAAAATCATGTACAGAACCATGATTTCACTCTTGCAAGATGAAGTCCACTTGCTATTCTTGAAAAGATTAGACATTTTATTGAGTAGGAATAAATATTCTCATTATTTTCCACCCTTTTCAATCTCCAACTCACACACATATTTTTGTCCTGTGATAAAACAGAAGGCTTTAAAAATCTGTGCAGCTTAACTCCATAAATGACCATAATTACACAGAAGCACACAAAGTATCAGAACTGGAAAGGGGAACATGGACGGGGAAATGACAGCTGTGTATTTTGTAGGTTTTCAAACAAAAATCAAATCAATATCACACTTTTTAATTTTTTTCCTTTTATATATATATATTAAAAACTTGCTTAACCAGATTTGTGGAAAAAAAAAAAAACAAAAAAACAAACTAAAAATCTACTTTTAAAATTGTCAAACATATTTGTTTCCAATAAACAAATACATTTTCTTGACGTATTTTACACAAGGTAATATGTCTTCTAATGCATAGAATAATTGTTATTTTGAAGAATTGCATTAGGAAAAAAACCTTCATCATGTTTAAAGTAAGAAACACCCCGAATTAATGAAAGTAACTATAAATACTCTGAAAGAAAGGACAAGAAATATATATTAAGAAATCCTAAAAGAGACTCATCACTACCTAGTGATTATTGTGGGGTTTTTTACCTCAAGCAAAACAAATTTTACTCAGCTGTCATTTGGCCCTCTACTATCAAGAAAACAATGTCAAAACCTTTAAAAGATAATCCAGCTACTTGCTATTTGTGGTTATATTCTTGGAAGAAATTATCTTTAGTGTACAACCTTTATCTACATTCAGGGTTATGTTTTAAGCAGTAGCTCATAAACTGAAAAGGGAAAGTGGAAAACCCTTCTGATTTCTGACCAACCATTTAGGAATTTTCCACATGGGTGAGGCTCTCCAAGAGCTAAAGAGCAGGACAGCATCCATGACTCCCAACTCACAGCAGTTAATCATTCCCACTGTGTCATTCTTGGTGTGGTCACTAAGTACTGCCTGAAGTTATGGCACTAGAAAAACAGGACATAGTCTAGCTACTCACTGATAGGATGAAAGATACACAATCCATTTGCTACCCTTGAGGACACAAATCAAATTAGCTTCTACTATTACTCCCAAGAGCATGTTTTAGACCAAACAGACCAGGAAATATGTAACAAAACCTCCACTCAGAGATGACAAACTTTTCTGCATGTAGCTATAGGAAAAATACCATAAATGTAAAATGTGTCATGCACAGCACTGAAATGAGGGGCATTCTGAGTATTTGTATGTTAGTCTCAAATATATTTCACAGTTTTAACACTTGCTACTGTTGCTGAATTTTAAATAGAGGCTTTAAAGGTGCAGTTTCGCTATTTTGCTCACCTTGTCCATTGTCTATATAACTTATAATTATTGTGAAGAATCATATCAAACACTCAGAGGTAATAATTCTAAAAAATGGCCTCTGGGCCAAACTGTGAATTCCTTATTTGCACTGAAAATCTCTTATTCACACAAGTAATTTTTCTATTTCTGGGCTAGTTGCTTGACTAACAAGTGACTATAAGTGTGATTAAGAGTTTCAAAGTTTAGTATTTAAGAACATAAAGTTAGTTATATTGCTGCATTCTTTTTTCTTTATGTCGTTTTGGTTTGGTTTGTCTTTTTTGGTTTCATTTGTTTTCGCTTGTTTTCTCTTTAAATGTTTTTTGTCTGTCATTACCTGAATTTTTTTACTGTTCACCATCAGTGAGGGCAATTGTTTGTTAACCTGCATTTCTGCCAGCTACCCTAACTGCTAAAATAAATTCCTCAAGTTTAACCATTAGATAGTGAAATTACTTGCAAAAAAGTTCACACTTCTACTTTGTGACACACTGAGACTATGCAGAAAGATTTGACAATTACCTTTACCAAAGCTTGGGCTAGATCTTATTAAAATCTTTCAGGCTTTTGCATTGCTTGAAGGACTTGAAAAGAACAGTGTAGGTAGGCAAATATTTTACATTAATTAAAAAAAAAGAAAATAAAGGAATAAATAGAACTAGAAATGCAAGCTACTTTTGATTATAATTTCAATTTATCTAACTGCAATATTATGAAAAAGATGTGTTGTCATTGTACACCTTGGTTTTCAGTTAGGTTATATAACTGAAGTTACATTTAATTATCCTGGTATCAAACATTCAATGGCAAGGATTACTGCTTAAATGTCAGTCTTTGTATCATGAGTTTATCTTATTATTACTTGTATTTCCTTTACAAATTTTTTCGTGGTTTCTTTGTTACTATTTCTAATGACTTATAATTTTAATTTCTTCAGGAAAACCAATCGAATTAGAAATACTGTAACTCTTTATAGGGTTGAAATTCATCCTCGCAATTGCTTACAATTGCTAGGAGGTCATTTATATCTAACAATATAACCTTGTCTGAATCTGAGTTTGTTTTAGAAAAGCTGCAAGTGAAACCTTCAGAGTCATATGAAGAATAATTAGGTCTGTTTACAACCAGTGATATGAATTAAACAGTATGCCATATATTAGGTGCTATCTTGAAGAGGAAATATACAAAGAAGTGTGTGTGAAATTTCTAGAAGCTCAAGTAGATTTCAGTGACCATGTCACATAA
>JAWWLT010000092.1:67156858-67171181 GCA_035040995.1 Premnoplex brunnescens | reverse complement strand
CCCTTCCCCTTCCCTTTCCCCTTCCCCTGCCCTTTCCCTTTCTTTCCTTTCTCCAGAATATCATTAACTACCTCTTCTTTTATTTCAGCATCTAATTATTTCTGAATTTATGACTCAAAGACTCATTGACATTCAGTAAAAGTCAAGGGGAATTAGGGTCTGAAATTTACCTTTTAGAAATTTCCCCCAACAGCTACTTATCCCAAAAAGTTTGATGAGAGACTTTACCAATATTCACAAGAAGCTTTCAAGAGGACTATTTACTGGATGTCAGCTCGATAGCTGAAGAAAAATTATTTCAATGAAACTACACTGACTTCTGTCATTTAAGGTTCACAGACTTAAAACACCAAGCAGGGGCTATATTACTAGGAGCAAGATATGTCTGAAATTGCCATAAAGATGTATTTGAAAGGCCCTTGAATTCAAGCAGGAATTCATACTGGAGTTGTTCACAGAAATAATCTCGCTTACATGCAGAGAGTAAACTGCTACCAAAATTTCACCCCATTTTCAACATCAACACAAATCATTTCAAGGTTTCAGTTAGTACCATGAAATATGTTGTTTTCTCAGAGTCGCTTTCCACAAGTTTTTATTTAAACAACTCTGTTTTCATAGGATCCTCTGTGTCATCGTCTTGTCTGAAAGAATATTGCGTGATGCTGCTTTCAATAGCATCACAAAATGCACTGAATGGAGGAGTTCTTGGTTCTTGAAGGGACTGTATGTATGTGGAATGTAATAGAATCTCTCTGGGGACATCTAGATTCTTTAGAAAAAGAAAAAAAAAACACAAACAAACAAAGAGCAACAACAACAATGACTACTACTACCACTACCACTACCACCTATAGCAATAACAACAACAACAAAAATTCTCTCCACACTCAAAAAAAAACAAAAACAAAAACAAAACCAAATAAACCTGTAACCTAACATGTTACTGCTACTATTATAAGACAGTTTGGAGTGCAACTTCATTGGAGATGTTGCAAAACAGTTGAGGAAGAAATAACTTAGGAGCTGATATAAATGAGAATATTTTTAAATTGTTGCATTTTTTATTTTTTTATTTTTTTTTTAGTAAATATATGAACATTTTAACTGGGACAAAGCACATAAGGAGTGTAAATATGTTCCTCCAAAAATATAATTTCTGAGCAGAGAAGGACTGTTTCTGTGACTTATGAGCATCTGAGTAATCTCTGCTCCTCTTGATCTTATTCCTCTTGGGGGACAAGAAAATCCCTTTAGTTTTGTAAATGGTTTCCCTAGAGATAGAGGTGACAGAACTACAAAATCAGTTAAATCATCATCTGGTCTGCCTTAGCTCTGTTCCTTAATTCCCACCACCATCACACCTGCTGGGGACTCAGAGAAGCACTATTATCTTAATTATTTACACTAAGTACTTAATGGGAGATTAGGACGTAGATCCATCCAACCTAACTTTGAAGGATTTACTCTGGACCCTACTCTCCATAGGCTCCTTCCATAATCAGTGAAGAGATACTCTGCAAGGAGGTGATTAGGAGGGCTTGAATCTTAAAAAATAAAATAAGCAGCAGACAGACAAGGTAGTCTCCATTGCTATTCTCAGCAAGAAGGACTGAAAACACATCAGCAAATCTACATGTGAGATATATAGCAGATACCCAAAGCAGAATAAGAGTTTCAACTGAAATTCCTGCCTTTTAGGTGTTAATGTCAGGCAGCTGCTAGACATGAATCCACAGAAAGTAAAACTCAGCTCCACTATGGGCTTGGAGAGAATTTCTTGTCACCTGAGGGTTCACTAGTAAGAACACCAATAGAAGAAAGGCAATTGAAAAACAAACAAACAAACAAACAAAACCAAACAACAAAACCAAAAAAACCTCCAAACCCCCAAACGAACAAATAAAGAAACAAACACACACACATAAAAAAACCCAAAACATACCACAAAAAAGAAACAAACCAAAAAAAACAAACCAAAACAGAAAAAAAGAACATGTTCAGGATCAGAACATGCCATAACACCGATACTAACAGTAATAAACAAAACAAGCAAATGAATAATCAATTACAAGAAAATTAAATATAGCTTTTAGGGCTATTTTGGTAACATATATATATATATCTTCAGACTATTAGATTCATGGCAGCATGTAATAAGACTCAACAAAACATTCATCTGTTTGTATTTGAATTCTGAATCACAGATTTATTTATTTTTTTAATGGTATTTACTGAATAAATGAACTCCACTAGCCATTGACTGTCAGAACAACTAATACTGTTCTTGTTAAGAGCTCTTGCTGAGACATGCCTAGGTTGTACCACATATAGCTCAGCTTGACTGTTCTCACTTATACATCCGAGCCAAACATGCTTTCCTCCTTGCATCTGCAAGGATCACTGGGTAAAAATATATAGCTAACTTTTTCCAGGAGGTCAAAGCAGACTACCTAACTATTCCTTCTGATTTTCAAAGTAAAGAATTCCTTCTTCTATGGAAATCAGGAGGCACTTGTATTATGGACTTCAGCATAATTACTTGGTACATATGTGTTTCATCCCTCGACAGTACACTTCAAACATATTAAAGACTCTTCTTCGGCCGGCAAGTCTTTATGGCTTGCTTTTTATTTCAATACCACCATTAACATGGTGTAAAATACATGTGTAAAATGGGTTAAAGAGGCTTTTTTTGCCCCCTGACCAGTTTACAAGGAACCAAACAAAAATAAATGAGTCCTTATCACGAGGAGTCACAAACATACTCTGTAAATTAGCATACATCAGGTGCTGAAAAAACCCCAGCACATCAGCAATCCAGATCAAACAAGGATAAAGAAAGAGAATTGACAGGCTCTTTGTTATCTTTTAGAGAGGTAATTGCAGGTTTCCTTATTGATAACATAACATAACGGATTCCAGTTTCAATAACTCTCTTAAAATTCAAGGTAACACTGTTGATTCCAGTGAAGTCATTCCAGACTTGAACAAGTGGAAGGGAAGTAAATGTATTTTGACCTGATTGCAATTTTTATCCTTTCATTCTTTTTAAAATACCTACGGCATTTTCTCTACTACAAATACTCTCCTCATTTTTTTTAAATTACCAGTACAGAAAAACCAAAGGGTCATATGAGTGACCCTTTTCTGTATGATTGCATCTTTTAATGTTCATGAGCCATATCTTCACATGCTGCAAAATGACTTATTTTCGTTTATTTAGTAGTAAAACTGTAATGTATTTCAATGACAAAGGGTTTGGTCTTGTAAAAACTTTATCTGGCAGTAAGAGCACACATAAATGCTCTCCCACACATCAATGGGATTGCTCAATAGCACCCTATTCCATCAGAAACATTCATTATATTGGGCTCTAATTTAGCCCAGAGGCACATGCTGATAAAAAAGCAAAAATGCACCTGAATACCAACATCAGATTTTCAGTTAAACTGTGACTGTTTAACTGCACTCAGCAAATGGAGTACTTTTGTCAAGAAACAAAGCTCATTTATGGAAGCTGAAAGGAAAGATCAAAGAAAAGAAAACAAGCTAATATGATTCAGAAGGTGTGCTTTTACAGTTCAAGGCAAACGATCATGCCTGCTGTTAAAGCAAAACAGCAGGAACAGCACTTCCACTGGAGAAGGAGTGGACCCATATGATTGCTCGTTAGTGAAAGGGAATTGTGGGACCCAGTAAAACAGGGCAAATCCCTGTTACTGGTCCAGGTAAAAAAAAAATGTTATTCCACTGGGACTGTTTTTATCCTTTCAGCAAATTCACACATACAAACTTTGCCAACTTCAGTCGTCCATGAGTTTTAAATATTTTACAGATCTCATTTTATTCTCCTTCATTTCAGGGACTCAGCTTGTACTTTTAAAATGGGCTTTTATTCATATGGGACTTTGGGTTTTGGAGTTTTTTTGTTTGTTTGCTTGTTTGGTTTTTTCCTAACCATAAAAAAGAGGTAATTGAAATAGGGATAGCTGACGTTTATTCACAAATCTATTCCTATTTCAAGTGGTCAGTGGGTCCTTGTTTGGATAGAAAACCTAGTAGTTACCTACCTCAAAAATGTTTTGTGAACTGTAAGACTTAATTAATGGTTGAAAAGCAGTTTGAGTACCATGCATAAAATGCTTTTCTGCAAGTACACAGTAATTGTTTTAGAAGTAATGGCCTCTTTACCTGTGGAAGATTTTTGAACACTGTAGGTCTGTCTGTAAGGTGTAGGTAGTCTCAGTTCTGTAAATCCTGTACAAAGTCTATTCAAAGTCCTTAAATTAGATTTTATCCAAGAACAAATGCAGAATAAATGTGGACTCAATAAAATAAGAGTGAGGTGAATCAGACACTGTATGTCCTGAGGAATCAGATACAGTGCAGTCAGCTCACTGATCTGTATCAACACATTAATGATTTATGTAGCTTTTAATTTACAACACAGACATATCTAAAATAATCAGGTAGAGGCAGGCATTAAAAATTCACTGCATGGGTCATAAAACGATTAGTTATTCAAGTGACTTCAAATTTGTATTTCATTAAGAAATAATTTTAATTTACTTTTAAACAGTTTATATACAGAGATTTAAGAACTCTTGGAAGCTGATTATGCAGAACTCCCACTTTTATGCATTCAATATATTTAAGTCCATTTTTTTCTATCTTTTTCAATTTGTTTGAAAGCACATGGAAAAAATATGGCTTGATAATTTGAGGGGGAGAAAAAACTCCTTTAATTTACAGAAAATAGTGGGTCTATTTTATTTGCATTTTTTACACATGCATGAAAGCTGAAAGAAGATCAAAGGGGAGTCTGCTCTCCGTACTGATCCAGCCTGATTGTATCCCCCTCCCTCCACTATAACAAGCTCTCAACTTGGAGCTGATTGTAGCTTGGCTGTATTTAAGCAGCTGCATTCCACTCAGCTGCTGGAGATCTGGTTTCCTGCGTCATTGAACGTGTTTATTTTCCACTGTCCTTCTTGATCACATGCTACAACAATCTGTGAAACATTAGCATGACTGGAGTCAGTTTTCACCTTTCTTCCTTTTATTTTCTTTTTTTTTTTTCCTTTTCCTTTTCTTTTTTTTTTTTTTTTAATCTTTTTGTAATAAACATTTTCAGATGTCTCCTGCAACCACAAGAACTAACACAATTATGTCAAAATCATTGTCATTATCAACTTTATCAGGGCATCAGTCTAGCTCATCATGCAGGTAGTCTTTGTGTGCTGTTTTTTAACTATTTCTTTATTCACTTCCATGTCTTATCCTGGATCCCTGTAGCTTTTAACTTAAACAGATGCCTGTCATGTGGAACTTTATTGAAGGCTTTCTGAAGCTCCAGATAAATCATGCTGTATGCATTGACACTGTCAACCTTGTCTGTAACCTTCTCAAAGTCAGAAGTTAGGCAGGTTCCTGCTTTTCCATATTCACAGTTTGACTTTATTTTTTGTTGAGGAGATTGTGGGCCACACTCTCAGCTGATGTAAATTTCTGCATCTCTATGGAAATCAATGGAATTGTGCCATTTTACACCCTGTCTTCCAAACCTTTGCCTTCTCTGACTGAACAAAGTTTCTATTTTTGATGCATGCTGTAAATGCCCAAGTTTAATGATGCAGTGAACATTTACTTAAAATATGGACCCTGAGATACATAAGTTATCCACAGTAGATTAATATGCCTGCATCTATGTTTTTGCCTTTTATTCCCAAACTTGCTTAAAATGAGCTTTCCGTATCCTTCTAAAAATTGCCAACAGCAAATTACAGTCAAAAATTTTGCATGAGATGTTAGTCCATTCAGAAGGACATGAATAATGTCACATCCAAGTCTGGTTTGACTCAGATTGGATAATGGAGAGATCTGCATTGCTTATAAGCTCCTGCTAAATATGGCAAATATCTTTTGTGAGAGAGTTCACACACTTTATTTTCACAGAAAGGACAGAGAGAGAGTCATAGATTTTTCAGATCTCGTTTTTGTGATCCTGTGTTTTCATCACTGAATTTCCCAGGAAAGAAACTGTTGAAATTTGATATTTTTAATGCAGCATAAGTCTTTACACCATTATTGAGCAAACTTAAACACGTAATATGGCCTGTAAAATTAAAAATAACTTATGGAAATTATCAGAATTTTACTCCTTCTAGAATATCTGTTCTAAAAGTATTACTGCCAGGTTTTCTTGCTTTTCTAACCAGCAAGGATAAGCAAATTTTCCTAAAGCCATTCATGCTTTTTCACAACCAAATGCAGTAGTCAGGCACAATTCTTCATCTGCTTTGTTGAGCTTGGTCCAAGACAGTCCCATCCTTGGTGTTCCTATGAGCGGCATCTGCATTGCCAAGCTTTTGTTCTGCCCTTTATCAGCATGAAATCCAATGTTCCATTCTGCCTTTGGCTGGGACATGGGTGTGATAACCCACTTTACTGCTTATTGCCCTGCAGAGTTGTGATCATGAGATCTCCTTACTGGTTCAGAGGTCTTTCCCTGCTTTTGACAATCAGTTTTGGAACAAAGAAAGTGTGATGGAGAGTGGAGGGAGGAAGGGATTAGTTTATGGAAGTGGAGGAAGTATGTTTTATCTTTGTCTTACAGTTTCCTGGCACTATCTATGCCTTAGTGCATCTTTCTGATATTTCTCATCTTTAGAGACTCATGTAATCCATGACAGACATTCCCATTGTTCTTATGTGAAAGAATGAAAACATTTCTCATTATATTAGGTATCCTTGCTCTCACCCAGACTATTTAACAACTCATGTGAGGAAGTGATATTAGGGCCATTTGCATCATTAATAATATTTAAAGACATGTCCTCCAGCATCCCAAGAATTCTGAAGACAAGAGAAAGTTTCTCATAAATTTTATTGTGCTTTCACTGAGATCTGTGTTCCAAAAGAGGGAACTTTTCTGTTGATGAAGTTTTCACTGTATACTGAGGATGACTACTTAGTTCTCAGGGTTTATTACTGTTGTGTTTGATTGGATTTTTGGAAGATATTAGACACAGTGCTGTGCCTCTGGTTCTCAACATCCGTTTAACAGTTCAACACTGAAAAATAGAATTTGACCTTCTGAGTGCATTTGATCCTGACTGAAGCCTTTGCAGACTTATGCTATGACAACATCGCTACCGAAGAGAATTCTCCTTCTGATTGAAAAAAAAAAAAAAAAAAAAATAATCCAAAAACTAGAACAAAACTCAATAAAAAGTAGTGTTGTAAATACGGATATCCATTTTTGTCCACAAGCCAGGACAACTCCAATACCACAAAAAGTCTGAGAGTCATAGTACTGGTCACCAAACAAGACAAACAGCATCTTGAAATTCCCTTGACGTATTATTCCTAATGTTCCTCTATGGAAAGGGTTCAGACATTGGCAATGACCAGTAGTCATGACCAACAGTATTTAAATTCAGAGCTGGACAAACTCATAGCTTTTTTCCATATGCTTTTTCCCTTGGTAAATTCTAGTGTCCGAAGATCTGTCTTTCTGAAAGCAATAGCAAAAATACTGAGGGCTCTTTTTACTTCAGAAGTGAGACTGTCTACCTGCTTTACTGGCATCCTGCAGGGGAAGACAGATGCTGTCTGAAAAGGTGTCTGCAGTGTATTAAACAGGATCCAGCTCAGATATTAACTGTTGCTAGTGCTTTTTGAGAAGGTAATTAAGGCAAATGTACAAAAAAACAGATCCATTTTTGTAACAACTGACCATTCCCTACAGATGGCTATACCTTTGGGCTTTTTCATCTTCTAAGCTATTGCTGCTCTGCCCTGCTTTTATTTTAAAGGAAATATCATATGGGAGCATACTTATTTGGAAAGAAAATCAAGCAACATATTCAGTCTGTATCTTCTCTGTGTTTGTAACCTAAGGACAAAGAAAATAAATGAAAGTTGGATCAAAATGAGGAACTTAAATGAAGATAAAAATAGCAGAAATTCATTTTTATAAGCTGAAGTTCTAGTCTTTGATTCTTAAAACTGGGCAAGATCAAATTCTGATACCAGTAGAAACCAAGATGCTAAAGAAATGGTGCATGACAATCCTAAGAGTATGTCAATTCAATTCCTAAAAGACGAAATCATGAGTCCAGCACTTAATAAAAGTTCCCTCTCTGGGTTTGCTACTAATACAAGTGACATTTTAATGTCAGATGATGTTCTTAGTGTAATTATAGCATGCAGTTTCTCCTTGAGTGATGGAAAACTTATGCCTTTTTGTCCTTCACATATGTATTTTCAAATCACTGTGAGTTCCAATTTTGGTGTCTTCTCCATATTGACACAGAGGATATCAGGGATCAGCCTTTGAAAATAAATATCAAATATTCACAGATTACTATGAAAAATAAAATAAAATACCTTGGGACATTATACAGAGGTCTTTTAATCAGTGGCTTGAGTTTTGGGGATTTCAAAACATTCACAGAAAGCTAATGAGTCAAGCAGAACACAGGAACTGGAGTGGAGCAGAGGCTTACTCTGTACTTTGACAGAACTATACAGAAGATGACTAGAGAGGAAGACTGCCTATGCCATGGTTTTCTTTTGCACAACAAGAATATTTTGGCAAAAAACCGAAACAAATAAAAAAGCCACCAAAACCCCAAACTAAACCCCATACACCCAAACCCAACAAAAAGATTCAAAATACCCCAGCAAAACTGAAAACACCCTAACAAAGCAAGCCCTTCAATTATACTTCTTTACCAATGACCTTCATTTTTTTTTTTTTTTAAGATACTCAGATGAAAATTAAAAACTGTATGGAAGTGCTGAAAATTATAGAAACATCATAGAACTGAGGCATCCTCCTCTCATCTAGATCAGGAATCAGCATAAACAAGACCAAATGTCATATAGAACATGGGGAAAGGAGGGGGATTAAATTTAAAATAAATAAATAATTTTTTTTAAAGCACTAAGATCTGCCTTAGATGTTGAAGATTCATCACCTGGAAGGATTTCCCACCACCACCCCTCACCCAGGAAAAAGAAAGAAACCCAAAGAATTCTCAGAAAGTGGATAGATAAGTGCACATGCTGATAGAGAGGTTATAGTAGAAGTCTTGTTGCAAAATAACTTCTGCATTGGTAAAAACCTAGTTTTGTTTGAGACTTGGTCTCCCATGGACCTAACTCTACTTAAGCACCTTCTGGAGAAGCCAAATAGAATAATTCATCTTTCCTAGTTGACACAGTATTGGCAGTTTCAGTCTAAATGATAAAAAAATGGCTATTTTTCCTTCATGCCGCTCTCTGAAGAACTGTCATTGCAAAAGATACTAAACAAGTAAATATTCACAGACAGATTTTCAATGAGGTTAGGCCTCTTAGCTGGGGCTCTGGCCCTAAGTTTTTGACTTCTTCAGCCTTGAGTGTGTGTGTGTGTGTATGTGGGGAGGCGGGGAGGGGGAGGTGTTTACTTTTTCCTAGCTCTTTCTCTTCCCTTTTTTTCCTTCCACTATTTTTTTTTTTTCTCTCTCTCTAAGGAGGAAATAAGGGAACATATTTTTTTATTAATAAAAAAGAAAAAGGAAGGGGAAAAATACCAAAAGAGCAGAATTTGTCTTTATGAAAGAAAATACTGTAGATATTTTGCCAAAAAGGACACATAGTGAAAATAGATTAGTTCATTTGAGCAGTATGTGGAAAATATATATTTCCTGAAGCAGGTGCTGCGAATGAAGAGGATAGGAAGAAAAATGCCTTGCGTGGAAAGTATTCTTCAAAATGTGATTCCTCTCATCACGTGAAGAGGCAGCAAAACAGTACACCACTGAGAGCTATAGTGTTTGCTAGCAGGCTCTCCTTAGAATCTTCATTTATTTAGTTATAAACACAGATCCTTGGTTAACAATGTTCTCTGATTTTTTTTATCCTTTCAGTGAAGAGGTGGATAGAAAGATAAAATGGTGTATTAGGTAATGAGGTGAATCGGAACAAAAAAAAAAAAAGGATCTGGGGCATAACTATGTAGCAGAAAAGATGCATTTCTATTCAGCAGCCAATATTTCTTTGTTTATGTCTTTGCTTTACTCATCCACAGTGAATAGCAAAGTAAAGGCAGGTACTGACTTCATTTGGCAAGACAAGAGTCACATATTTCTCTAATTAATAGACGATTTGCCTGAACATAAAAGTCTTGGTCAGCCAAACCAGTTCATGCACATGTTGAATTAACAAATCAACATATTTTCGGGTTTGTTTTTGTTTGGTTTTTTTTCAGAGGTGAGGAAGGGAGACATTTTGGAGAGAAATCAGTGACCATTTTTAGACAAAAATAATTCTGATACCATCACCTAGTCATCAGATCTGGGATTATCTTCCCCTTTCCACTATCAGTAAGACCCTTCTCTTTATCACGCACTGAGACCTGCTGTAAAGTAAGTGCCTGAATCTCCTCTTTCAGTAGCCTGGAAAAGCCAAAACTAGTCCAGCAGTTACTGTACTTACACTGGATGGGAGAGAAAAAGGCAAAAGCACTGAAACTCATCTCTTAGGATAAAGATGAATAGAATCAGCATTTCAGGTGGAGAATCCAGTAGTTCATTAGAGCCAAAATATAAGGCAAGAGACTATCTAGTAGTTAGTGCACTCATTTGGGAAGGAAGATTGGTCATGGATTCAAGTCCACATTCCAGTCACTAACTGTGTTTTCTCAGTGACTGCTTCGTGTGAAATTCAAGTATTTCTTTAGTTTCAGGCTCAGGAATTTTGCTCTCTTACATGAGTGGTCTAGCCATAGGGAGATATGTCATCATAGTTTACTTGTAGTGCCTTGCTCTGGATAAATGACACAGAACAACTTAGTCTCCCCACATTAGGTTGAATAAATTTAAGTAATGTCTTAATTTTAATTAGCTAAAACTCTTGATAGCCCTGGGTGTGTCTCAATTTAAGATAGGAAAGACTTTCTGGAATACCTGAGTAATGAAAGAACATGCTGATGAATGACAATTGAAATATTGTTAACACTTGTCTGCATACAGGCAACCCGAATTAAAACTTCAGGTGCCCAAAAAACCCATGTGTTTATAGGTTAGAAATCTGTATGCTCTAGGAAACTTCAGGGCTTTGCAACAGTAGAACAAAGATTTTAAGAATGAAAAGGTGGTTAAATTTAATTATAGTGACAGACACTAATTTGAGGATTTGAGTTAAAGTTATTGGGAATTTTCATGACACCTGAAAGGACCAAAAAGAAATCTACCAACTCCTAAAACTTATCCATTCTTTATCTCAAAAAAGGCTCACAGGACAGTGACAGATCAAGGAAGATGTGCTGACAGAAAGTCTTGAGTTTTGCAGCTGTTTACCCTATCATCTCTTTGTTAGGTATTTAAACATGAATAATTAAACACCCTCTAACAGTGAATATGAAACTCAAGTTGCACCAGGGGATGTTTGGATATTAAGAAAAATTTCTTAGCTGAAAGGATTGTTAAGCATTGGGGAAAGTTCTCCAGTGAAGTGGTGGAAACAACATCCTTGAAGATGTTTAAAAAGGGTGTGGATATGACATGTAGGGACACGGGTTAGCAGTGAACATGGAAGTGCTGGTGTAATGGTGGGACTCAATGATCCTAGATGCTTTTTCCAACCTTAATTAATCTTTGATCCTATACAACTGGTTTGCAAGCAATTTGAAGAGCTAGCAACAAACAAATAACAAAAGTGAAAGGAAACATTTGTCAGATCAAGATGGAATTGTCAGCACAATGTTCTTTCAGCTCTGAAGTATCCCTCTTTAACACTGTGAAGGGCTCAATGATTCTCCATATCAGTTACAGAAAGTTTCTTTGTAGATGAAAATTTCAGCAAATCTAAAATGTATGCAGTATTAGAAACCAGGTTGATGAGAACTGAAAATGTGCTTGGGCGTGGCAACAACTTCCAAATCCACTCCGTGCTCGTAAATTTTACATTGCTATTTTTAAAGGTTGTTTATGCTAACACATTTTTTTAAATTGGAACTTGACCAGATTGTGCATATTTTACAATGCCATCACTTTCCAGAATATCATTCACAGTTTCTTTTTTTCTAACATTTACAAAATTTAATGACTTGCCTCCTATAAAATATATAGGCATCTGCATATTTTTTGTAATAGAATCAGTTTAAGCTGTTTAAAAACAGGAGGGGGGAACATCCTGCTTGATAATTTACCAATAAAAATGAGGAAAGATATAAAAAATAACCACAGGAACAGACACCCCCTACTTCTAGCCTAAGACTTCTGGAAAACAGAATGCACTGTGTTTTTCTGCTTTGAATGAAAATGCAGATATGAGAATAGAAGGATAAAAAAGGCTATTTGTGTTTTTTTTTTTTTTTTTTTTTTTTTTGCATTGAAACTGTAATTGATTAAAAAATGAGATTTCACTGATTCTCATTGTTCAAAAACTCTTGGGGTGGATGGGCTATTATATAATTGTGAAGGAAACCTAAAATTCATGGAAGACCTGAATCTCCAGGATTTTTGGAAATCTGGTACTTCAGCTGTGGGGAAAATATTACTGTGGTTTTCTTATAACAATTAGAGGAACACTCTTCTACTCATTCATTTGATGATGTCATACTGAACTGGTTTGGCTAACTGGACTTTCTTTTACTAATTTTTTATTTATTTATTTTTATTTTTTTAAATTTTTTTTTAAGACAGACTTGAACGTGAAAGTTGATTCTATAGCTCAACTTCAATCTACAAAATTTCTTACTGCCCCTAAAGTGAACAAAAGGTCTGGACTAAGTCATTCATGTACATTTGGCTGCGTATGAAGTGGCTGATGTTGAATCAGTAGACAGATTTTTTATTTTTTTTTTGACAACAGGCAAAATTTAAAAGTAGTGAGTTTCCTGATCTACAAGCAACAGTGTGTCATTCCCAGGTTGCAGTCCAGACTTCTACATATGGTAAAAAAAACCCAAAAAAACCAAACAAACTGAGTTTTAAAGTTTATTTTGCCATTTGAACATTCCACTTTAGAAAGTAAAATGAAGTCTAGTTCCATCCTGTTTGACCTCCCTTAGGAGAGGAGAAAGCATATAATCTAGTGCTCTGAGAACTGATTTGGTATAAATACACTTCTCTTCAAACTTGAACTTGAGTGGGTGACTCATATGCCACATTCTCTACTGCTCATCTGTGAAATGGTTGTACTGTGTTTCCATGTCATCTGTGGAAATTCAGCCTAATTACCAGGATAAAGAAATACACGATGTCTTGTTTATTGTGAATTCCTCTTTAAAATCCCACTTGCACCCTTATTCAGAACCAGTCACTGAAAAGTATGAGTCCCTGTCTTGTTTTATTGCTTCAAAAGCATCAGATAATAATTTTAGAACAGCATTAGCTACTGATACTCTATTAGAAGTAAAACTTTTAAGTAAATTATTTTCTCTGCCTTCATTTAAACGTAAGTCTGAGTTATCAATTTTTCTAGTATATTTTTATTACTTCTGAAGCTTAGATCAATGTGTCAGATTTTTTTGGGTTTTTTTTTAAACAACTTTACCCAGTTGTCCCTTTACCCAATTGACCTTCCTACAAAGACTTTCTTTGTTCAGATGAATTTCTTATTTTTTTCTTCTTCTTTTCTTCATCTTTTTTTTTAAATGAACCTGAAGGTAATTGTGTTCATCACTATATGCTGAATTATAATAGCCACTTTTGAGAATAGTGCTTTGTACAATGAAGACCACTTGATGATGATCTGATATAAAAATAAATCTAAGAGAATAGATTGACTGAGGAACAGTATCCCAGAATATACACTATAACACTTGTGAGTGAAATGGGGCAGTGATATTATGAAAGACAGTAGAACTCCTTTGACCTGCTGAAGTTCTACTGTGCCACAGCATAACACAGGTAACCTTATAGTTGTCCAGCTTTTAGTAGTACAAGGAGTCTGAAAACTGTAAGTAGTAAGGAGAAAGAGGGAGCCAAACCTACTAAGATCTGCAATGCAGAAGGCAAAACAGACAAATTCTTGCTCCAAACTAGAGAAAGAGACATTGTCTACTATTTGCCTTTTGTCCCTGTTTAGAAAAGAATTAAAGCCTGTGCAGATTTTAAGTGGAATCTGATTTAGTTGGCTTGTTTGCTGCAATCCAACATGAAATGACTCCTACACTGATTTTCCTACTCCAGTCACAGATATTAAAGATAATTTTTATAGTTTAAACTTATAAGAGGGTTCAGAAAATCAGTTGTGCCCCCAGTGTCCATGGGCAGAACTATCCCATGGTCCTAGTCATGTCAAGCAGTGGGAGGCAGAAGTGAAG
>JAWWLT010000092.1:67129419-67144736 GCA_035040995.1 Premnoplex brunnescens | reverse complement strand
CAAGAATAAATGAGCCCCCATGGTTGACACAGCGCATCAAGTGTTTTATAATAGTCTAATTGTAGCTAATGGTTTGTGCAGCTAATTAAGGCCCTATGAATTACAGTAATCAGTCAGCCTCATCTTCTAAACCAGATAGTTCTATTCAAGCGTCCCTTTAGGAAGAAGGAAAAAAAAAAAAAAAAAGAAAAAAGAAAAAAAGAGAATCAGGAGAAAAAATCTGAAAAGAAAGAGAAAGAAATGAAAGTAGGAGAAAAGCGATAATAATGATGTGGTATGTTCATTACAGTACAAATAAATTAATATAACTTTTTCTTCCATTTCTTGCTAGTTGTTAGACAAATGCTTATATAAATCATTTATTTCGAGTCCTGGCATTATTGTTTGCAATAACAGAAGGGGGAATTATTGGTTTCTTATTTCTGATGTAGGATATATATTGCATTTATGGTACCTTATCAAACGAAAATATCTTCATTGGGGCAAAAGGCTGTGGCTGTGGCTGAATTGTGGCTTTGATTATATCACCATTTAAGATAAAAGGTTTAATACAGAAAAGACATATGTAAGGACTAGTTGCACCGTAACCAAAGGTTGTGGGTGAAACTGAAGGCTATAAATGCAAAATATGTCATTAAGTTCTAGAGAAGGAATTTTTGTGCAAGATGGAGGGTGGCTACTTTGAGGGAATATCCACAGTGCCTAGATTTACTGCACCAGCCCTTCCAAGCTGTTTGGGGTTAACCCTAGAAAGCAGCTAAACACCCCACAAACAGTCCTTCACTGCTCCCTCCTACTCTCTAATAGCTTCATGTCTTTCTTGTATGTTCTTAGGTCTTTTTGCCCTTCATAAATACATATAGATCATCATAACTTCAGGTACACCAAGATGATTAGAGGGGTGGAGAACATCTCCCACGAGGAAAGGCTGAGAGAATAGCCCCTGAAAAGAGAAGGCCTGGGGGGATTCTAATTGTTTCCTTCCAGTACGTAAAGGGACTCTGGAAGAAAGGGACTTTTTGTAAGAGCTTGTAGTGATGGGACAAGGGGGAACAGCTTCACACTGAAAGAGAGTAGGTTTAGACTAGATAATGGAAAAAGCCTCTTCCCTGTGAGGGGAGTGAGGCCCTGGCACAGGTTGCTCAGAGAATCTGTGGCTGCCCCATCCCTGGAAGTGTTCAAGACCAGGTTGCACGTGACTCTGAACAGCTTGGTCTAGTGGAAAGTATTCCTGGCCATGGCAGGGAGGTTGGAACAATATGATCTTTAAGGTCCCTTGCAGTTCAGCCCATTCTCTGGTTCTAGGATTCTATGAACACTATGTTGATCCCAAATTTAAACTGATAATACAGTTTGCCACTCCACCACTTCTTTGAGAACTTCTGAAAGTCTTGACTTTATGGTATTAGGCTCTAAGTTTATGAGAAACTAGGAACATGATGGAAAAAACAGTGTATTTAGTTGCAGAAGAAAACCCAACCAATAATAAAAATAATTTTAAAAAACAAAACAGACAAAACAAACCAAAAAACCAAACAAAACACACACACTGACAAAAAAACCCCAAAAAAATACAAAAAACCCCACAAAAAATCTAAACCCTAAGTAAAAACATTTTCTTTTTTTCTTTCCTTCCACTTTCGTTGTGGGAATTTCTTAATGTAGAATCATTTTTTGAAAACTTCCAATAACAGAAAGATTAGCAGATTGCACTGTCTGACTTGTTGCAACTACCCCTTTTTACAAAACCACCTATCCACAGCATCTCAACATCAGCTGCTACACATTTGCAGTCCACAGTCTGGCTTCACACTTCAAAAGTTGCTGGTCCATTTCTGTGGAAGAGCAAACCTCAGCTATTGTTTATGAATGACTCTTTCCCTAAAAGTAGGAGGCCAGCATAACACGTCTGAACCACTTGTAATGCATCTAAAGCTCTGCTCCAGGTAGGCAACGGGACTGACCTGATGAAGGTCCATTTCATCAACCCATTTAAAACAATTCTGGTATGAAATCCCTCTATTCACTGCTATTTTTGAGTTATGATTTTCATTTACAGACTGGACTGAGTATTGCTGTTCTTATGATGAATGAAATAGGAAGAAAGATGAAAGATTCATTAAACATATTTAATACATGATCTACTTAACTGGAACAGATCATTTACTTTTAGAACTGAAATATGCTAATATGCTACCTAGAATTGAACTGAAATCTGGGTTGATAAAATTAAGCAAACTTTTCACTTTTTTTTTTAACAGATTTTCCTCTTACTTACTCCATTATCTCTTTTAGATCTAGTCCTATACTCATGTTTTCCTTTTCCTTTATTTTTTTGGCTGCCACTTCCGTCAGTGCAAGATAAATATGGTTTCAGATACAAAATATGCTATTTATGCTTAGCTCATGATTTTCATTCACTGTATACTTACTTCTTGCATAAACACCATAACAAAATGGGGATGAAGAATCAGATCAAAAGAATGCCTGATATAATAAAGCTAAGGGTGGGGTCATGTCAAAGCTTATGCTGTTTAGAATCAGAGCTGAAATTTAGAGGCATTTGAAATTCAGATACAGATAAAATCCCCTAAGTGATTGTTACTCATTCGGTAAACTTTATTCAAAGTGAAATTATCTCCTTTTTCCTGACATGACTATTAAGCTTTCATCTCACCATGGTCACTGTAGCATTTTCTAAAATTAATGGATTTATTAGTGATTCCCCAGTTTGTGCAGTTGGTTTTAGCTGAAGTTACAAAATCGCTTTTTATTCTCAATTTTTTCTGTATTCCTACAGCGCCTAACAAAAATAGTAGTCCCATCTCTATCCCAGATATATATAGGCTACACATGGTGTAATACCACTCTGTTCACAGGTACTATTTCTTAACAATATCATAATTAAAATAATTAAGAAGATATCTAAAAGAGCATTGAGATATATTAACAAGGAAGATTTCCTGCACAAGAAACTTGTCCTGCGAATGAACTATCAGATAAATACAGACAAGGATATAGAATAACAAAAGGTGTTGTAATTTACTAAGGGTCATAGAGCAGGTTATAGTAGAGCCATAAATATAATCCAGATCTCTTAAGTCCCATTACAGAGTTCTATCATTTACATCAAAAGTGTATAACACTATAAACTGATTGCACGTTGTTGTTTTTACTCAAATATTAATGAAAATATGTAATCCATGCTTACCATTATTATTGCTGTATGCTGGAAAATAAACAAACAAATGACCACTGTAAGGGATCAGCTTGCAGACTAAAGTTTTGATACAGCTGCCTTAATATATGCATCTGATAATTTAAATATATTCAATTCACAAAGGACTTTTTCCCCTCTGGGCAATTATGAAGTTAAATGTCAGATGACTGATTCAATGTAGACAGTTGGATGAAGGCTTTTGTCTATACAAACTTGTTGGGAAAGCCTTCTGCTACAGTACATGTGAAACAGAGACAGAGAATTATCCAGATTATGCATCGTTGAAAAAGAAGCCTGTGGATACAGGACCAGCGCTGTGACACAGGACCAGAGACTTTATAATTCAACATTACCTGCGTCTTTTATGTACGGGTTTTCCCCTGTTTAGATTGTAACCCCTAGAAACCCCTGCTCACACGAGAAAAGAGCGTTCCTTTTTTCCCAGGTGCCCAGCCCCGCCTCCCTCCCGACCTTATTGGATGTATCCCCTGTCATTCCCTATTCCTGGCTTCCCACTGGGTTTTGGTCCTCTTGTTCCCGTATTGGCCCCTGTGCTCCCAAACCACACCGCTCCCCCTGAACCTTACACAATCACATCCTACCTTCCTAAACCCCGCCCAAAGGGTTCAAATACCCTGCAGACAGGTAATTAAACTCTTTTCTATGACCACTCCATACGGGACTGCTACATGTTTTCACTCCTGACCACGTGGGGATTTCGCAATCCCCTCCAGACCCCGGGAGGCTGGGGAAGTAGAGGAGCCGGCTCCCCCACCACAGCTGTTACAAACTGGCATCAAACATCACTGGAAAAAATATAAATTCATAGTCAGTTTGTTGAGATCTCCAAACTTCTTTGACTAGAGTGACTAAATCTACAACTGGTAAGGAGATCACATGGGTTAACAAAGCATAGCATGAGAATTATCTTGGTACAGCAATAGGAGCTTTGGTAGAAAGATCCCTTTGCTACTCTCTTCTGAAATGTAGTCAGTATTTCTGAAAAAAAAAGCCAAAAAACCCCCCACCAAAATAAACCATTGCAATGAGAGACATGTACTTGTGCCTTTGACATTTTCTGTTTTATGACTGAATTCAAGATTAACTAAGGAATGAGCAAGAGAAGAAAGACCAGAGAAAGTGAGGATCATTTTATCTTCACTGTTAGAAGGAAGTTTCTTTTCACCGAACTTTTCATCCACAACACTAAAAAATATATTTTACATTATCACTTCCAGGTAAGAAGGAATTTCTAAAGAGCACAGAATATATATTCAAACTTTATTTATATTTTTAATTTCTACTCACATCCCCAATATTATGGATCATATTGATACAGGTGAAACAGGAAGAATTAGAAGTTATCTATAATGTCAAAGATGGATATTGAGTGAAAAGAAAGCTATCGGTTTACACCTTCTCTAGAGTAACCTGTCTGTGCTTTATTTCTCACAAATGTTCAAGTATTTGAGATGCTGCATAGAACCAGCTTTGACTGAGCTCTTTTCCACACTTAGAGAAACTCCTAAAAAACAGTCTTGCATTAAAGAGGACATGTAATGACCAAAGTTCAAAATATGGGAAAAAAATAAGATTCAAGGAAGTTATTCAGCAGGTATCATTTTCTGAATATCATGCTACAAATATGTTTCTCTCAAGGCACTTCCGAGGAGCATGGACACCTGACTTGTTAGTGTGTATTCTATTTTGGAATTTATTCAAACAAGAATTCTGTACAACTACTCAGAATACATAGATTACAAAATTCTTTTCAGATTTCAGCTTATAAATATGTGAATAAAAGATGATAGAAAAATTAGTTAACATTAGCAGAAATTACTTTATTTTTTATTATATCTTTTATAATATTTTACTTTGCTTGCATCATTGCACTATCTCCATTCCTTAGTCAAACACTGTGCTCAAACATTTATTCTGAAACTAATTTTCCCCATTTAATTTAGACTACCTTTCAGCCCAAGCCTGATTTATCAGAACTAACCTTAAGCTTATAACTAAGATTCCCACCTAGTGGAAGTCTTATAGTTGGAAAAAAAGTAGTATTATCTATCCTAAAGAGCTCATGGATACAGGTACTTCTAAAGTGCCATGAATATGTACATCTGTTTTGTCCATTAATGGTGGGTTCAGAGAATGCTGATATTTCCATGCAAAATCCTTCCCCATAAAAACAACTCAACATGTTCTAAAGTCTTCACTATTCCATCTGAAAGTAATGTAAATTAATGAACTTTAAAATCAAAATAACTGAGAATCATGGAAAAAATTAAGTTTTAAGTAACCTTTGAAGATCATCTAATCACCTCATGAACACAGGAAGAGTTGCAAATCTTGATCAAGCTGCTCAGTTTTTCTTTCAGACAAGTTTTGAAGATGTCTAAGGATGAAGACCTTTCTAATTTCTCTTAGAAACCTGTTTCAGTGCTTAAAAATTTTTATCATGATGTTGTTTATTGTTGCCTTATATCCAGTGAAAAATTCCCTTACAGTATTTTGGGACCAAGGCTTCCTGTCCTTTCTGTGCATATGTCTGACAGAAGTTCTATCATCTGTATCATGGCTGTAGGTGAAGGCTGGAGGAATACTCCCCCTTTATCTTTCTCTTTTCCAGACGAAAGTATATGCAATATAATCTAGCCTTCTGTTTTGGTCACTCTCTCCTGAACTCACCTCCAGAGGAAGTCAAGGGACGTCACTGCACTGGTTGGTGTGACGTACTCCCCAGGAGGAAGCAATGGCATGAACTTTGCCACTTCGGACCCCACCCCCTGAGTCCTTTAGTTTATAGGCTGTCTCACCAAACTGGATTCTGACTACAGACTACCAGTCTTCAACTCCCACATTTCTTCCAGTTTTTCATCCCCTTTGTAATCACACCATCCAACCCATACTTCTGCAGTTCGAAGGAAAGTCTTTCTGTGAGAAACTTTGGGAAGCAATTTCAAAATCCTTACTATAAGGTAAGTAGCATTCACTACTCTCCTCTTGACCAGTCATTTCATCATAAAAAGCAATTAAATTGGTCAAGCATGATTTGCACATCATAGATATTTGCTACTTGTTCCCTTGTCCTTCAAATGAATGGCAGTAGGTTCTAAGGGGGTCTGGCTCCATAATTTTCCCTGTGGTGGAGATGAAGTTGTAGTTCCCTGAATTATCTTTCTTATCCTTTTCAAAGATAATATGACATTTGCCTATTCACATTCATAGCCATAATCTTTCAAACATGCTAGAGAGCAGCTTTACAATTATATTACAGGTCCCCTCAGCACCTTTGAATGGGTCCAGTCACAACTCAAGGACTTTTACGTAGCCGAGTTATTTAACCTGTTTCTTTCTCAGTTCTACTTCTATATGGGCAGTATTACTCTGTCTTAAACTTTACTAATAGTCATTGAAACCTGGGATTAGTCTTTGCCAATAGAAACTGAGGTGATCATTGAGTATCTAAGATTTTCCTGTAGTCTTGAGCGCCAGGACTCCTGTCCTTTCAGCAGCAAGCCCATGTTTCCCTGGTTCTTCCTCTTGCTGAAAGTATTCCTTTCTCTAACTGACATTGGCCTTGACATTCCTCACCAGTTTTAACTCCAGCTGGGATATGGCCTTCTTAATTCAATCCTTGGATGCCTGGACAATGTTTCTGTATTATTACTCATAGTTCCACACTGGGCTAACCTGGCCTCTGGCCATGCCTGCCTGTTTTGTGTAGATCAAGATGGATCATTCTGGTGCTTTGAGGAGGTTGCCCTTGAAGATTTTGTCTTCCAGGGCAGACTTCAAGCTTTCACACCTACCAATTGTCTAAACTTAGTCTTCTGAAACACAGGGTCTTTACATTACTAATACCTTTTTTCCCTCAATGCTAACTCATGGTCACTGTGGCAGAGGATAGAGCTCTCATGTTCCTGTCCATTTCTGCTTTATCCAAATAGTGAATCCAGCATAAGATCCCTCTTAGGTGGAACATTCACCATCTGCAACAAAAAATAATTACAGCAGCCAAGCTTAAGCTTCTGTGTGCCACTAGCTAGAGAATTTCATGCTTGACTCCAGGTTTGAGCCTAGTAACTTATTTGCCTTTGATTAGAACATCTTTTCTAGAAAGGCATTCATTATTGGTCTGAGTACCAAAAAATTGGTAAATAAACCACTTTTGTGCAGCTTTCTTTCTTCATTAAAAGTATATGCTTATTTTTAATTTGAATTCACCTGATTTCACCTTTCTAATGTGGTTGATCTAGCCTCTTCTAATGGGTCTTTCTTCTTTTTCTTTTAAAGGTGCTTACATAGAAAAATCATGATAGTGTGGTAAAAATAGATGATCAAGTTTTCATACTGGGAGAACATCTTTTAATAATTTTTTGCTTTCTGGAACTTGGAAACGTGAAAAGTTTCAGTAAGGAGAAAGAGCAGTGACTTCCGATATATCTAAAAGTTTGTCTAAAGGCTTGAGCTAGTTCATTCAGGTATTCACTGAGGCAATTCACTCATTCCTTGGCTCTATTGTATATGTAATAAGCATTACTGTGGGCCTCAGGTAAGACTTGAGCTGGAAAGTAATAGTACAGCCTTATCAGAAGCAAAGAGTGTAGCTTCTGAAACAATGACTTTTACATAGTGAGTATGATAAATGAAAGCATTTTCCTCTTGTTTAAGGAACTAGGTTTTTATGAGTTTATTGTAGGATATTTAAAAGGATGGAGAAATCCTTTATTTGAGTTTGTAAATTTTATTGGCACCAGTGTTCCCATCTTCTTTTTTTAATCCTGCGATTTATTGCTTTTTATTTCAAAGCAACAAGAGCTCGAGAGAAAATTCTCAGCACAATGTGTCAGACTTTTCTGCTAAGTTATAGAAGGGCTTTTTTAGCTTTCAACTTCTCCACTTTGGCTGACATGTTAAACCTAGCTCTTTATGTATCTGTGCTAGGAGTCATCTAAACAAGGGATTTTAAACTTTATCAATTTGAAGGGGTTTTGGCAGGCTTGGTTTTGGTTATTTCCCCCCCCCCCCCCATAACAATCTCTCTATGTTCCTTTGATTTAGGATTTATGAAATTAATTTTGCTTCAGGTCTTTTTAAGTTTCCTTTCTCATTCTTTATTTAGGTTATCTTTGTTCAGTTTCTTTCCTGTATTTAGGAAGCTTCCCTAGATTTTATGAACAAAAATATTATTTTTTAAAGCAACTTTCAGCTTTGGATTTCAACATATTAAAGCATTCTCAGAATGATGGATGACAATTTTCTGAATGAAATTAATCTGCAATTCCAACTGATTTCATGATGTTATTGTCACAATGTGAAGAGCCACTGAATACTTGTAAAAATATCCATTTTTTTTTTTTTCACCTAATAATATGAACATCGTCTATGAATTTTGTTGTGAATGCTGGTTTCTTTCACCTACACATAATAGAAGTAGAAAGGTTATTTTAATTCCCTGAGCTTTTTACATTTGAATTTATCTGTTAGCTTCTTGAGTGCAAAGTTTAGCATAGGACAGGTTTTTGAGTGGGAAAAGCCAGGTAAAACTGGTGGAGCAGAATAGAGGAGTATGAGCCGTCCTGCTGAAAGATGATGCTGACTCTGAAGTCTGGTCCCGGGCTTTTAGCCATCACTGGGCAGCTGTTTTCAAGTCATTCGATTGTGATTTCACTCATGAAATAAGGATGGAATCCTCTACAAACAGCAGTGCGTGGGCGTATTACTTACTTCTGGAGTGTGCTGCTAGCATGCTTCTAAAATGGAGACAGAGAAAAAATGTTGTGTGAATTTCAGTTTCTGTCTGTAGGTTACTTCACTTTCCGCTTCTCACATAGCAACTTTGATAAATTCACAATACTACAAGGCATCAGCAAACTGAACCAAAGTATGTTCAATGAAATTAAACAGAACACAAAAGGAAAAAAATGTTTCTATATAGGTACATGAAATTCATTTACTCACTGAAGCCTTGTCCATCTGTACTAGCTGTCTGGGTAACAGTCCAGAATCCCTCTAGCATCATTAAGAAAGAAGCATTTCTGTAGAATCACACAGGTGTTCTCCAAATGGCATAGTAAGTATAGGTATATACTTGGCATAGCAAGTATATCTTACATTTTCTTTTCAATACCTGGATGGAATCAAAATGGTCGCCTTAAAAGAGATTCCAAACTGTTGTTATGCTATCCCCATTAAACTTTTGTTGTATTAATTTTTTAATATTTTTTTTAATGGAGTGAAGGAATCCTTTCATGCCCATCAACCTCAAGTGTCAAGAACACCAGGAAGCTGGAAAGAACTTTTCCCTGTGTGACCCAGACCACATGAACCATCTCATGATGAAAATACAGCTCTAACTTACTACCAACATTTTATCTTTTCCTAGTGCATATCCTTCTGCACAGTACCTGGAAATGGGTGCTGATTGTGTTAGACTGAAGGACAGGATATTTTCTTCAAAAGCAGCGGTAAATTGGCCAACTGAATTTGCAACTGTTGGCAAACAAGTTTCTGAGCTATCAGAAGAATATCGTCTACATTTTTATTGAAGCTGTGAAAAACATTATGTTGGCAAGACCTCTCTGCTTCAAACACTTAACTTTACTTTGTCACTTAAATTATCCATCAAAAGTCACATTTTCTAATGAGCGCCCTTTGATGTCTTGTTCTTCTTAAACTTGATTATTTCAGCATGCCAAGGTGACTTCAAGGAGGAAATGCACTTAAATTATTGTTCATTTGAAGGGCTTTTCTTGTGGACAGCATGATTATCTCATCTTGTCAGGGAGGTGGCCAGGGGTTAGCTTTTGTTCTATCTTTGTCTTTTTCCCTCCATCTCTAGTTTCTTACTCATTCTCTGTCAGAATACAAATCAAGGCAATGATTTGTGTTGGATAAAATGTCCATCATCTTTCTGGTGTGTACCTCTATAAGCTATAGTAAACCAGAGCTGTTTGTAACATGGAAGCAGATGCAGCATTGGTGCAATCAGACCGTGGTAGTGAATATTAGTGTATGAGTTTTTCAATTCTCACAATAAGGGTAAGAAAAAAAATCGATCTTTTCTACTCTGCTAGATAACAGTTAAAAGGAAGTGTCCCATAATTGAGGTTTTCTAATCCAGATACTAGGCTGCTTTGTTTAGATATAAGTTCCTACAGTAGTTGAGGGCCTTGGAATGCTCTCTAAAGCCTCAAAAATAGTCATAAGCTTTCATTTGTTTTTGAGGAAGTCATCTAGGTCCAGTTACTGATTTTATGTAATTTTTTTTCTCCCGGTAATTTCAGTGTCTTAGGTATTTTGTATCTTACAATCCAGCTCAGCATGTGAAACTGGTATTTCTATTCAATTACATGTTGTTTAAATAGATATTCAAAGACATGTGTTGATAAACAGCTAATAAATATAGATAACAAGACAAAACACTAACCAACTAAGCTAAATTTACCATACAGTTCTGTGTTTATAATCCTTAGTCAGGCACAGGCTATGCTTTTACATAAATTCCTGAATTACTAAATTCTGGAGCTTCAGTTGCTATCACCAAGTTCTAAACTAAAAATACTTAATACCTTGCTGGCACATCCAAAGTTTTACAAAACTCAATCCTACTTAAATGAAAAATTGAGTCAGAGGGCAGTAACTGCAGTCTACATGACTCTAGATTTGCTTTCCGAAGATTCCTACAGGAAAGTTTCTTCCCACTATTTTTTTTTTTTTCCCCACGGTTACTGAACTAACAAGGAAGATATTTCCTACTATAAAATACATTGAAAGTAGAAACATGAAAACAAAAGCCCCTCATTAAATGGTGAAGACAAGTTAGATAACTAAAGGCATATTCTGGAAAAGAATCATCTCGAGAAAAGGTTTGAAGGATTAAAATTAAGTTTGGGAAAAGTGACTGAGACAAATGGGCTTAGAAGGGGTTTAAAACATGGGGCACAGACTCTCTCTTGCCCTACCATCCACCATTTTTCTAGGATGTGTTCATCTACCTTCCAATTAAATGAATAGATTCTGGTTGCAGGCTTGGAGTTAATCTGATTGTCTGACAAAAAGAAACAAATTGAAGTCTAGGGAAAAAGAAAAAAAAAAAGAAAACTGTCTTCTGAACTTTAAAACCAATAAACTTTATATTAAAAACTGCCACAACTTTATTTCAAATTCCAAAAGGATTGAGGGGGTTTATGTATATTTTTTTTCCTTCCAAAATGACTTTGAAGTTAAAAAGGTCAAACTTGTTTCACCTGCTCACTAATGGCTCTGTGGCAGTAACTATAATTGATTGTAAAGTTGGTTTTTTTTGTCATCCTTTATGGATTCAGATCCTGCAGATTAGAAGCTTCGGGGATTATCAGGCAGCCACAGTCAGAACTGAAGAATTATCAGAGGATAATCTTGTACTATTGCAAACTCCCTGCTATTAGGTATCATCCAATCATTCATTCAAGGAATAGTTATATATTTGTTCAGCTGCTCTGCATTGTTAAAGTCTCCTTCATTCCCTTTCAAATTTACTTTCATGAACTGTATAAGCATTATACATGGTACATAATAAGTCTCTGCTGTAAAGAAAGAGCTGATTCTTTTTTAATTTTATTTTTATTTAAACCAAGGTCAAGGTTGAAGAATCACACCTACACACAGAACTTAAGATAATAAAGAAGTTATTTATAACTTTTCCTCTTAGTTTCCATGAGCACACTTTTCTCACTCTCTCTTCAACTTACACTTCTAGCTGGTGAGCACCCACCTCAGAGGCCTAACATGAGTCAATCAAGAGGCATGGAAAACGAGGGTAAAAGACCTGAATCTCATTAGCTGCTGCTTTTGCTGTTTCAGGCTGGCAAATTCTAGAAGTGGGGGTTTGAGAGATTCTGAAAGAAGGCAACCTACACCCTACAAACACAGAGGAAAAGGGTACCAATCTCTCTGTGTCTTTGGATATGTCTCCCCCTTACCTTTTCCTGTGATGCCAGCATGAAAATGGTAACAGAGAATTAAGTTGAAATGTCTTGGTGACTGTACTGAGTTGTTCACTAAGAGATTGATGCATTTCTCTTCGCATGGATGTCACTGATGACACAAATTGCAGGGCCAAGAGGAATAAGGCCTTGACATTCCAGAGAAAACCCCAGGCAATGGTGGGAACAGGTTGAAAAATGACACCATTTGGGATAATTTTTAGGTCATGAGTAAATGTGAAGGGCTTGGCACTTTCTGAAAGGCTAGAAAATAATGTCAGCAAGACCTGCCATACTTTTATGCGTGAAGCTCATTGCACTTTTACATAGAAATAGGCAACAGCAACCCCACATGTTTTGAAAACTCATGGAAAAAATTGTCATCTATCAAGATGAGCACCAATCTAACATGTTAATGTGTGGCAAATTCAGAAATTGTCTTCACTATCTCAACTGCTATAACTAACCATGTATTTTTTCACTATGCTATAGTTTCTAGGAACAATATTTTAGTCAAAATAAGATTAAGATCATATGTCATACAGATCAAGAATACATATGTGGCCAGTTACAGAAGCTCATTTAATGGTATGGAATGATAGTAAATTGCCCATTCTGTGTACTTATTTCTGTGTGCTTATGAAAGGAGGCTTTCTCATATGTGGAAAAGTGTTTCACTGCTTTTGGAAAGCACCTATAAGTTGTCTATACACTAAGTGAGAGATTGAAGAGTCACATCTCCTTTACCATGCTCAAATTCTAAGCCTCCTCCTTAATATATGCAGAGGAGAAACACACAACAGAAACATTTTTTGGCTTGCAGAAGTTTCATAGCTCCACGCAAGAAAAGTTTAAAAGAAAATTATTTTCCCACCTGGAATTTTGGGTACATAATAAGCTAGGTGTGTGTTTGTCTGTGTGTGAGTGAGTGCGTGCGTGCTGTATCCCATGGTGTCCTGGTTTTGGCTGGGATAGTGCTAATATTTTTCTTAGTAGCTAGCACAGTAGTGCAATTGGGATTTAGTATGCAAATACTGTTCATAATGCACTGATGTTTTAGTTGCTCAGTAGAGATCACTCTGAATCATGGACTTTTCAGTATCCCAAACAGCAGGTGCACAAGAATGCAGGAGGGAGCATGGCCAGTAGAGCTGACCTGAACTGGCCAAAGGGGTATTTCATACCATGAGGCATCATGCCCAGTGTATAAATTGGAGACACTTATCTGGGAGTCACTGCTGCTGGGGGACAGACTGGGCATCAGTCAGTGAGTGGTGAGCAATCACATGTTGTGTATCATTTATTTCTCTTGTGTTTTATTCCTCTGTCTATCTGTCTGTCTGTCTGTCTATCTATCTATCTATCTATCTATCTATCTATCTATCTATCTACCTATCTATCCATTATTATTATTGTTGTTATTATTGTTATTACTAAGATTATTAAACTATTCTTATTTCAAGCCACAAGGTTTCTTTTTTCTTTTGCATTCTTCTCCCTATTGGAAGTGTGGAGGGGGCTGAGTGGCTTTGCAGTAACTGCCAGCTGAGTTTAAACCACAATGCATTGGGCATCTCAGCACATGGTTGCACAAGGAATTGGGATAAACTGCTACTGTCTCTCATGAAAACATGTATTGTTTAATGATAACAAATGAGAAAAATATATATTTTACACAGACTCAATTTCCTTAGAAATAGCATTGTTTTTTGTGAGAGCTTTGACACTGAAAATCTAAGTGGAAAGAGAAAATTCCCAGTACTTATTTGTCTATTTATTTCAGGGACAACTTTCCAGTAATTAATTAAAAGAAAAAAGCTGAACCCTTGAAACAAAAGAAAGGGACAAAATTGTGAGTCTTCTGAGGATCTGAGCATTTTTTAGCTTGCTATACATCTCCCTTGATGAGATTTATAACTTTTCACATGGAAGGAGCAGTTTCTCTTCTTAAAATAGTTTTTGAATGGAAAATTATTACTTCAAACCAAGTCCACAGAGACAGGTAGATGTCTGGCCTGATGTGTGTGGCTGACAAGACTTAAGTGCTGTCTATACTCAATGGGTCAGCTAGGAAATTCAGTGCATTCAGTGCTGACTGCTACGAGCCCACATTATATAGGTTATGCTAAGAGGAGAGGATGAGTCCCGTATCACCCTGAGGCATACTGAACATTATTTTGGGCTTCCAAGGGCTATAATACCGTTCCTGAATTTAGGCTATTTTTTAAAAAAATTTGATCCAGGCAAATGTCCCTCCCACTGCAAAAGAATGGCAGCTACAGGTCTTAGCTGAAGTGCAGAATGGATATGGACAGTAAAATGCTTGAATGGACTTGAACTTCTTTTTTTTCTGGCATATGACCAGCTATGTGCTTGTGAAAAAAGCCTGATAATAGAATGACATGCACCTATTTCTAATCTGGGAAGAACAGTTTGTCTGCTTCCCACTGCTCTGCCTAGCAATTGTGCGTGCTTCCTCCCTGTTAAACAGCTAAAATAACTTGTACACCTTTGTTTTTGATTTATCATTATAAACCTACAAATATTATTATTCTGGACTCATCCCTTCTGTTCAAGCTGTTCAACTTTTGCATTTCATAAAAAATTATCCACTGGTCAAGGAAGAGAAAGTTTGACAAAGGAGAATGATTAACAGACTGAAGCATCTGTCATAAGAGAGAAGGCTGGGAGAACTGTGGCTGTTTAGCCTCAAGAAGAGATGGCTTGCAGGGGTCTTACCGATGTATATAAATTCCTAAAGGGAAAGTTCCAAAAAGGCAGAATCTTTGGTGCCCAGTGACAGGACCAGAGGAAATGAGCACAAACTAAAATACAAGGCTTTCCTCCTGAGGAAACACTTCTTTACTGCTAGGATGACTACTTATGGGCACAGCTTGCACAGGGAGGGTGTGGGGTCCTCCACACTTGGAGATATACAAAAGCCATCCAGACATGGTTGGGCCAGCCTGCTGTAGGTGTCTGTGCTTGAGCAGGGGAATTGGATTCGATGACCTCTAGAAGCCCCTTCCAATCTCAACTAGTCTGTTATTTTGTGTTTCTGTTTATCTAAAAACATCTGTTCTTAATTGTAGGTATCCTTCACTTTGTGAAAATTGTGTGATCAG
>JAWWLT010000092.1:67107480-67129363 GCA_035040995.1 Premnoplex brunnescens | reverse complement strand
TGTTGTAATTTATAGTTTTTCGGGGAAAAAAAATATCAAGCTATTAGTATGAAAGACCTTATGAATGATTCATTATCAGTGCTTGATGCTGGTTAATTACATTGGTTATACAATATAATTCCTCCTCACTAACAATTTGACCCTGTGCAGCATGTCTAGGGAAAAGAGTCTTAAGCAAGTAAACATATGCACCCACAACTTTTTAAGACATATTTCCCCCCAGATAATGATTCTGAAACCCTAGGCCCTACCCTGAATTTAAGTTCCCTTTCATGATCAAAAATTTGACTCATTTGTAGAACTGAATGCTACTCAGCATATGAGCCCAACAGTTAGGTTGACAGGCAGATCTGTAGACAGACAGACAGACTGAGTAATTAGTTATTTAATTCTCTCTCATTCAACTCCCAAGCTATCTAAACTCTCCCAGCCCTGCTTCTGCACATGCAAAATCCCGGCTCAGGAGTAAATGTTGAGTTTATTGTACATAGCTCACAGATGGATATATTACAAATGCAAACCAATATAAAGGATAGATACTGAATAATTGCCATGTGTTCTCCTGACTCAGACCTAATGTAAGTGAGATCACTTTGGTCCCTTGTTTCCTGGTTGTTGTTAGTTTTGGTTCATATTTATTTTGTTGCTTTAGCTGTTATTTTGTCAGCTTCAGGTGTTCCTTTGATTAACACACAGCATGTTTTCCCCTAGTCTGTTTCTTTTTCAACTAGCTCTGCCATAATCTGTCAGGTACGTTATCTTTTTATATGTAAAGGTTGTTACAGAAATATTCAATAAGCAGATTTTTAAGAAATCATATGTATATTTTTAATCTAAATACATATATATGTTTTAGCAAGGGAAAATGGATACATCTGACACTCAGACAATTGTGATACAGAGGGCTACGTATGCTTAGTGCCTTTTATACTCACAGTAAATGGGAAGTGATGTTCAAAGCGCTGAAAACTCTTCCATCAATTGTTTAGTCACATTATGGAGAAGATTCTGTCTTATATCTTACCCCTTCTCTCTACTATCTCAAGTGTCCCCTATGTGCTGTATTCCTGTTTCATGCCTGGTGTACTGGGATCTCATTACAATAGGCAGTGGACAGAAATAGTGCCTTGAAACTGAGGGTTTAGATATGGCTCATAGCAGAAACTGATCTCATCCTGAAACAGGGATTTTACTGATTTGGATTTTGCATCTTCAAAAAAGTCTGGTCTTTTTAACACTGATATAACAGAGGTTTGTGCAACTCAGTCCAGGTTATGATCTCTTCATGGTCTGTGCAAGGTCTCTAACACAAACTACAGTTTGGGGAGGACTTCTTACATGGAGGGCTCTAGTTTCTCCATTTTCATTCAAGGAAAAGGAAAAAAAGAAAAAAAAAACATATATAAAGAAAACCCAAAACACACACACAAAAAAAAAAATCATACCCCACGAGTATTTGTAGAAAAATTCAGCTCATCTTCCAGAAATTCTCTCACTGATACCAAGGCTGTTGTCCTCTGGCAAAAAGTATTCAGTTTTACAGACATTCAGCAGCCCAGGATATGTTTAGAATGTTATCTCAATGAAAGACAATTTAAGGAGATGGGTAAACCCATAGTAGTCAGAACCAGAAAGCCACTTCCAGGCTTGAACTTAACATTGGATTGGGTCAAGGAGGTGGGTTGGGGTGGGTCTTTATGTCATTTAATTTCTTTGACCTTTTTTTTTTTTCCCTGAGAAAGAAAAATTTTGCCTTTTTTAGAGTTTTGTGGTTTGGTGGTTTTTTTTCCCATTCAGGATGTGTCTTGAATTGTTTGAATGCAGAGCAAAGCCCTATGAGTAGATGAACAGATAACTGCATGTACATAGACTTCTGCAGAAGTAAGATAAAATTCACTCGTCATCAGTGTTCTGCCACATCCACAAAGGACTGGAGCTCTATCAAGACTTTTGGAGACAGCAGCAGAAGCTGTTTCATTGAAAAACCCAAGGAAAGAGTTAACAGAAAGCATGCCTCCTCTCTCCAGCAGCCTTGAGCAGTTGGTGCCTTTGCCATTAAATATTTTCACATGTAGGTTTTCTATTTGCCTTGAATTACTGAAATACACTAAGCACATCTCTCCAAGGACCCAAAGCGATGGTGTAATAGGTTCCTGCTAATAGCTTGAAACTATACAGCAATCTAGTTTTAAAATACAACACAAATCTTTATCTAAAAGCACTAACACCTCACTCCTGTGTTTGCCAAGTATGTTTTCACATTTCTTTTTGCAATGCCTAGCAGGGAGGGGGTGGGTGGTGGGGAAACAGCTACAAGAGAAATGATGCATTCCAGGCAAAGAGCCAATTTAAAAAGTCTGTTCCCTCCAGTTTGCTGTCACTTGTCACGGTTAAACAAAACATGGAATAGAAAAAGAGAAATTGGCTTCAGTGTAAATGTCAACATTCTGATTAAAGCAAACATGAAGCATTCACAACTCTTGACAAAAAAAAAAAAAAAAAAAATTAAATTAAATTATGAAGGGTATGCAAATGAGGCCCTTCGTCTGTATGATTAAGGGTATGTATGAATTTGCATATTCTCTTTATACTATTAAAACTAATGTAACAGAACTGGATGCTCAGGAACATGCAGGCATCCTTTTTCAGGGGTTGAAGCTTTTCATCATGTTTGTGTAAACTGTGTGAATCTAAGTGTATCCCCAGGTGTGGGCTGTATATGTTGGCTCACCCTCAGGCTATGCACATGTGGGTAGGTAAATGCCCACTCCTGACTTTTGTCCACTCCTGTTTAGATGCAGGAAAAACAAAATGGTTCTTGGCTTCAGAAAGATATTCCACTTTCAATATACAAATATGTGAATAATGTCCTTAGTTGATGTCAGCGGCAAAAAGAGACTTCTGAAACAGGGAAAAAGTAAGACTTGAAAGTAAAAACGGAATCTGGAAACTAAAAAAAAAAAAAAAAAAAAAGGCAACAACAACAAAAAAAAAACCCAACCAAACAAACTAAAAAATCTTCATCACTTGAGAACACTTGAATTGTGCTGTTTTCCAAGAAGGATAATGGAGAAATATGAAAAATATATTAATAATTTAAACCTGAGTGGGATATAGTCCCAGTTCATCTGTATCTTGTTAGGCACAGATCTTGGAAATTGAATTGTTTGAAATGTGCTTTTGCAAAGCTCTCGGCATGGATTCATAACATAAAATTTTAAAGCAAGTGTAATACATTTGAATTCCATAATTAAAATTAATGGGAAAATGAAAAATAAATGGCCTGCACTGGTCCAGTTTGCTTTCTGTAGAATATATTTTACTGGTATGCCTTACTGTGTACATGGTGTGTTTGTGTGGTACGCTTAAGTCTGGTCTGTTTTCTTTTTTCTTTTCCATACTGAGTTCTCTGCGTGATTCTATTTGTAGCTATGTTTTCAACTATTCCCTCACCAGTAAATATGTAAATACATGAAAATACTACATAAGCCACCAGACAACATTCCTTAACCAGCATTAGAAAGCATTTCTACTTAGACAAAGCAGAGTCTGTGCACTCAAAACATGTTATTCATTTCTTCAGGACACTTACTACTATCTCCTCCCTACTCCCTCACCTTAGAGAATATATATATACAGAAAAGGAATCTGAGGAGAATACCACATATTTATTTTTAATAACTGCATTTAGAAACATAAATTCTATTTTAAAACCTGTACAGCAGATTTAAAGACTGGTGTGAAATAAACTAAGCATGTTGAAGGTGCATTAAGGTTTATCTGGATTGCTAAAAGCAATACCTGCCTGCATTTTATTTGTTTGTTTGCTATAAGAAGACTACAGTAATGGGTTCAGCATAGCACTTAACAAAATCATCTCATTCTGTCCCCTGTGTTCTTCTTCTAGAGGTTAGCTTTCTCTTTCTTTCTTTCTTTCTCTTCTCTTAACTCCTTGTAGAAAATACTATTGCCCTGCTATTAACAATATGCTTAACTATTCAATCTTATTATTTGCCCACGTAAATGATGGATAAATATGTATTTGATATTTTCTAACCTATCTTGCCAGTAAGATTGCACTTTTATGGTGATATGTAAAAGCCCATGTTACTCACTATACCTGTCCTTTTCATTTTTCTGACCTAGAGGCACAAGGTCTTAGGACCTACAATAATTAGCATAAGGTCAAGTGCTACAACACATATTATGCTTTATATATTGGATTTCTAAGAAACCTTAAAGGTTCAATAATTTTCTTTCTTGTAAGAAGCCACAGTGTTGATTTCAAAGCCTTTTTAAAATGACATTAGGCTCAGATGTTCTACATTCCTTCCCCAAAATTCTTGTTTTATTAGCATATTTGCCCCTTTACAAAAAACACACTTTTCTTCCCCACAATATGGAGACAGAAATGCACTCAAGCAGGGCAGTGAGCAAGCCAAGCTCACAAGTTGATTGAGTGAGACCTGGTTCCAAGTCTGGTTCTTGAAAACTTGCAGAGCTCCGAAGACCGGGGGCTCTGCATGGCGCAGGTTTGAATACAGACACACAAGTCAGACAGACTGACTAAAGTTTAGGTTTTAACCATAGATGTTAAATGGACTTCTATCCTGCAGGCAGTGAACAAGAACATAAAGCTACACTTTTTTTCTTTTTTTTTTTTAAATATTTTTTTAAAAAATATTGCCTTCTGCAACTCTATACAACAGATATGCAAAGCCATGACTATTACTAGCAGTGAGATTATTCCTGTGCTTAAATTAAGTCTGCTTCAGACAGAACCTAGGTTTAACCACTGATTCAGTAGTGGCTGCAATGACACCTTCAAGTGGGAACAGACATAAATGTAAGCTTCCTAAATTAGACATCTGTAATATCCTTCCACTGACTTCAATAAGTGAAGGGTTGGCCAAGCAGCAAGAGGAAAACTGAAAGAATTGTCTGGCCATCTGTCTGAAAACAAACCAAACACATGTTTTTTATCAATGGAAAAATACATTCTAGGACTCACTGAGATTAACTGCAGTTGTAGAAATTATTATCTCCCCTTCCTTCACTACCGTAAACCAGATTACATAAATTCCATCAGCACAAATTAATTACTGTGATTAAAAAGCAAACTTCATCACAGGCAGGTGATAAACTACTGATTTACAGATTAAATGAAGGTGTATTCTTGTATGTGTTTGTTTGTAATTTTTCCCATGTATGCCTGACCAGTTGTTCCTGCAGGGAAGATGCAGGCTTATCTCACATTTTGGTTTCAGACATTATGGCTATTCTTACATACTCATTCAGTTCTAGAGTAATGAATTCTGAGGCTGAGATTATATTTCTCGCTTTTAATATATTAAAAAATGAAAGAACAGCATATGTGGCTCACATTTCATTAATAAAAACTATGTCTGTAGAACTATAAGTGACTCAGCAGTAAAAAAAAAAAAAAAAGGTCTAATAATGAATTTAATGAATTTGGTGTTGTTAAAAGCACATTTGGCTATCTAACTCATCACCTTTCACACACAAATGCTAAGAAGGAATGTATTCCCTACAGTCTGAGAGCTTACCCAAACATTATCAGCATTTGTCATGTAGAGAGCCCACAGTATAAGATATCACCACAGTCATGTCCAAGATTCACAACTTCTATATGCTTGAGCATTGCAGAGTGCCTCCAACCTCAGTATAAGTAGACTCCCAAGTTTTATAGCTACAGATCAAACCCTTCCACCTACACAGTCACTTCATTGCAGAAGACCACCAGGTCAGGCAGGCAGGAAATAAATTCTTTAATAATTCACTCAAAAAGTGTTGGATGGCACTTTGAGAAACCAAATCCAATAGAAGGTGTCCCTGCCAATGGCACAAGGGTTGGAACTAGATGACCTCTAAAGATCCCTTTCAGCTCAAGTTGTTCTAGTATTCTATGGTTCTGTTACAAATAATAGGTGAAAGTAGGAAAAATACTTACGTATCTAGATATGTAAGAAAAGTAACTCTGGTATGAGCCCAACTCTGACAGTTATGATAAGTACAATGAAAAAATGAAAAATTGTTCTCTAGAGGGACAGGCATCAAAGAGAAGAACACTGATTTAACCAGCTAAATAACCAGAGACTAAGAGGTGACAAAACTTTTCTTTGTAAGTGTAAGGTAAATACTGTGGAGACAAAAAAATTCAAGGCAGCTGCAGGAGCTGCACCTGCAAATATGCCGAAGAATAGGTTAGCAAATGCTGTTTCTTGTTTCTGTAGATGAATGTAATCCATATATATTTTTCTGTGGTCTCAACCATGGAAAATGTGTGCAAACAACTCTTAAGTAAAAAGAAAAACAGAGTCAGTCTCATGCTTGGGGTAAAATATGTCCTACCAAAAAAACAAGCCCACTTCATTGTTAACTGTGAATGCAGGTATGCAGCTGTGTATGCAACTGAGCAAATGCTCTCTCGATTCACAGGTTAAAATCCTATGCTTAAAGACATCCAGATAACATTCAACCAGCAGAAGAAAAGTGTGAAGAGAAACCGAAGGATCAGGATGAAAATAGAGAGTGATTCAAAAGGAAAGGAATTGAACAGAGTTTTTCTCTGGTATTTAGATTGTATTAGGCTAGTTCATCAGTCCAGTGGGACCAATGCTGTTGGAGGGGAACGAAAAACAGCTAAGCAATTTCAGGAAACATAAGATTTATCCTAAAATAAGGATTAACTCACACTGATCTATGCAGGTGTTTATCCAACTTATTTAAAAATCTTGTAGAGACCTCACAATGTCATTTGACAATCTGCTTCACAGTTTAACTTATTGTGGATAAAAGTTTTTGTTCTTTTTGTGTTGGTTTTTTTGTTTGTTTATTTGGTGTTTTTTGGGTTTTTTTGTATAGGTAATCTTAGGAGAAGGAAAAGGAAAAACAGAACATCAAACAGCTATTTATAAACAAACTGAAAGCAGGAACAGCAAAGGTAAAGCATTGTTCAGATTGATGCAGAGATTGAAAATAACAGTACATGAGGAAATAAATGAACCTTAAAAATGTGCTACATCCTTCATCACAGAGTAATGGGCTGAAATTCTGTAATCTATGGAGTCTGAATTCTATCTTTGGTTTTCATCTAAATTCTAGGATTAAACTTTAGTCATGCATTTATTGCATTTCTGGATGTGGAAGCATGATTTGGCAGAGTTTTCAAAACAAGCCAAATAGCAATTAAACTATATCTAAAACTTTTGTGCATAAAGACTGGAATAGATCATACTGAGAGATTATCTATGTACATATAGATGAAACTCTAGAGAATGTGACTGACATAGAAGAACATTAAAACCCATACAAAAAGTAATGCTTCTGCCTGCCAAATGAAGTCACAGTATTGCTAACTTGCTAATATGGCAATCAAAGTTGTTTTAATGCTATTGTTGTTGTTGAAGTAAGGTGACCTAGAGTCCATGTATGACGATCCGAATTTTCTACAGTGGAAATTTTCTGGACAATTTTTTTCCCATTAGCAGTTTTCTGTACACAAAGAAAGAACAATGAAAGTTTATTTTGTTAAGGACAGCTAGTGTCTGGTCTGCATGTTTTAGGCTCAGTGTCCTGACTTAAAATTTAAACTCCATGTTCTACATACTTCCCTAAATAATCAATGGAGACCTGTAGCAACATTAGAAAGCCTTCAAATAGCAATCTTTCAACTACAAGTCACAAAAAAATCAGAAAGAAACTATTAGATGTCAGCCTCATTTTTCAAATATCATCTCTCAAAAACTCTTATGTGTTTGATTTAGATTTTAGTTTCCTTCCCCAACCCCCAACCCCCAAAACCAAACCAAACCAAACTCCACACTTTTATAAAAACCCAATGATAAGGAGGCTGAATGTAACAGCCTTAATGAAATTTGCATCATAGGTAAAGGTTTGGAGAGACCAGAGCACAGAACAACATGAGGACTCTGCCTCATAACAAGACAAGTGCCTAAAAGTGCCAAGTGACAAGTGCCAGTGACAAGTGCCTCTGTCACTGCCTGCCCTTAATAATCTACTTTTAGTTGTGATTAATCTCAGACTAAGGTGTTTAGACTTGGTTGGTTTTGTTCTTTTTTTTTTTTTTTTTGTTTTGTTTATTTTTTGCTTGTGAAATACATACTTTTAAATTATGAGATGCACTGGAGAGAAAGAATCTTTCTGACCCTGCCAAGTGTCTGTAGTGAAGCATTTTCTTACTAACAACATATTTCTGCTGAATTCTGAGTACTAAAAGCCTACTGAAAACAACACAAACTTTACTATTTCCTGTTTTCCTCCTAAATGCTTATGGAAATAGTGAATGAACAGGGGATTCCCACTACTTTACAGAAATAATGAATTCATCTAAAAATTCAGATCAAGGCATTTATTTTGGGAAAATTAAAAAAAAAGAAAAAAAAAAGAAAAAAGCAAACCCAGTATCATCAATTCTTTAAGTAGTAATGCACTAACCATTTTCAATGGGACATTGTTTCAAAGTTTCACACATTTTCTTGCTGGACTAACTGTATTTTTGAGTTCCTGCATTCAGGTGCACATCCTCTCTGCATCCTCATTCCACCCCAGACTGATATTCAGGAGTAGAGTAGCTCCTTCATAGTATATGGCTTCCAAATGGAGGTCAGATGAAAGTCCTAGTATAGATCAGCAGTATTCTGATCTCTCTGATGATTTGAGAACACCAGGGCAAGCATTAAGACACTCCTCTGAGTCTTTTTAGACCTGAAGACAATACTATGCATATCAGGAATAGACAGACTCTGATTGCTGTTCTTACCCTTGTCTAAACCACAGATATTTTCCAATTTTAAGTGCCTGTGTGAAGTTATTTAAATCACTTCCTTGACTTTTTTTCAGCATATTGCATAAGTTTAGTCCATACTGGTCATAGTGTAGATCTAATTTTCCAATCTGTTGGCTGTTTTCAATTTGTATATGCAGTTCTGAACTATTTTTGATACTTCAACAGCCTGAATCATGAACACTAAAAGTAGATATCGTGTTCTAATGCAACACTTAAAATATCTTCTACAGAAAAGACAGACCACTGTCTTGTCTGTACTTGATAGAGTTTTGTTTTTCATTCACATCAAAAGAAAGAATTTGCATCTATCATCTTGTTTACTGTTGGATACAAGTGATTGTAGCACCTTTTATAGAATTGATTGGATTGAACTGATTATCTCTCAACACCCTAACCCTTTCCTCTTGGTTCCCTGTTTCATAGAATAAGTCTCGGAGGTATGGTCTACATCTCTAATTTCCTATTATAGGTTTTTTTCATTGAAGTGTATTAAACCTCATAAATCTCATTGCAACTATTTAAAATGATAATTTCTGAAGACTGGCCTGTCCCATAATAAAGGACTAGCAATAGTTAAAACATGCTAGCAAATATAAATATATGGTACTTCATGATGTACTTTCCACAAAAGAAAAAAATAAATAACACCCCCCACAATTTTCTGGGATTTAAATATTTTGATGTATTTTTAAAATTTTATTAAATGCCCATATTAAATTTTTAAAATCTAAAGAAACAAAACAGAATCCTATAAATTCCCTTCATATATCATATATTGCAAACATTAGGTAAACAAATATTAAGAAATAAAACACTTTGAAAAGGTCAGTGATATTCT
The DNA here is from genome assembly GCA_035040995.1 of Premnoplex brunnescens. NCBI lineage: Eukaryota > Metazoa > Chordata > Aves > Passeriformes > Furnariidae > Premnoplex > Premnoplex brunnescens. Next base: position 67,119,695 of record JAWWLT010000092.1, on the reverse strand, counting down.
GCAAAGTAACTTGCATTTATCTGTCAGACGTGAAGACTGCTGAAAATCTACAGTTACCAACTAACATTCAGAGTTTGCCTTCTCAATTCCTGGGCACAGTTTTAACAAATTGAAAGTAGCAATACTTATTTTTGTGAACTCAGCACCTGTTTCTCTTTGCTGTAGAAACCTGTGGGTTACTCAGCCAGTTACACACTCAGCCAGTGTGAAGTCCATCTAGTTTTGTAAGTAGGCTGTGACCCCAGTCAGAGCAGATAACAAAGGGTGGTATATAAAACATGAAGTACAGTCACAATACCACCACTGAAAATTCCCACAGCAATGGAAAACTTGTGGCACAGGAACTTCCTAACCCACAGATGTTTTTTACACACTTTTTAAGCTGTGCTTAAAGGTCTGCTGGAAACTCATCCAGTTTTACCTTGAATTTGTGGAAACTCAGGGATTTAATGCCAGATAATTCATTGCTAATTTTAATGCCCTTTGATGAACTATGTCTCTTATTTATGTTTTGAACCTGATTCCGAAGTTTTTTAGAGAGCCTGGATTACAAACTATTTGCCTTTTAAATCTAACGGGTGAAACTAGTGTGAAACCTTGATCTTACTGTATATTTTATTTTTTTATTTTTTTTAGTAGAAACATGGTCTTAATAGTGCCCCTTTCAACTGCAATTTTTATTTATAAGATATAAAACCAGTATGAACACATATAGAGCTTAATATTTCATTTTATAAGAACAAAGGATTAAAAAGTCATTCACTTTCTTTGTTGGTACTATCCTTGTTCTTAGGAAAGGGGAAAGTGGCATATTAAAATTAGACACACATTTCTTCAACTGGTACAACCAGGTCTCTTTCAGACGTCAATATTTTATGAACTGGTTTGCCTTGTAATTGGGAAAGCTAGTGATTTAAAAGTAAAATGACAATCAAGCAGCCAATGTGAGAAATTAGGCAATGTCCATTATATCAGGGATGTGCATAATTTATGAACTCGGAATTTCAGCAATGAAAATAAAAAGTCTGATTGTGTTAGGGTCTGATTGAACCCAGATGAAGTGTTTTTCCAGTGATATTGGTAGCTAGAAGATCAGACCTTTTCTGTTCAAATCAGGAATTACCTGGGCCTGTTGTTTGTAAAGAGTGAAAGGGTGACATGAGGGTAGGAGATTCTCGTGGGCATAACGATCACAAAATTACAGAGTTTTTTATTCTTGGAGAATCAATGAGAAAAGTCAGCAGAACTTCTGCCTTGGTCTTCTGGAGGGCAAACTTCGGCTTGTTCTGGAAACTGCTGGTGGAATCCCTTGGGAGGCAGTCCTGAGGTGCACAAAGGTGCCCAGAAAGGTTGAACATGCTTTAAGAAGGAAATTTTAAAGTCACAGGAGCAGTCCATGTCCATGTGCCCTAAGGCAATGTGTCAGTAAAGATCAGCCTGACTGAACAGAGTTTTGGCTGGAATCTGGGGGGAAAAAAAAAACTATATCACCTTTTGGAAGCAGGTGCAGACATCTCCAGAGGACTGCAAAGATGTTTTGAGATTGTGCAGAAAGAAATTTTCAAGTGCCAAAGCCCAGCTAGAACTTAATCTGTCTACTAAAAAAAAAAAAAAAAAAAAAAAAAAAAAAAAAAAAAAAAAAAAAAAACAACACACCAAAACAGAAACAAAAACAACCAAACCAAACTAAACCAAATAAACCAAAACAGAAACAAAAACAAAAATAAAAAAGGAGAGCTAGGCAGAACCTCAATTCTTTATTGGATGCAGAGGGGAAAATAGTGGCAAAATAAGAGTAAAAGGTTCGTGTACTTAATGATGCTACCTTTTCCTCAGTCTTTACTAGCAAGACCCCTTCTTCACAGGATACTTGGTCCCCTGAGCTGGAAGTTGGAGTGGGGAAAAGAACAAAACTCCCATAATCCAAGGGGAAATGGTCAGTGACCTACTGCACTATGTAGACACTCATTAGTTTAGGGGACTAGATAGGATGCATTCAAGGCTACTGAGAGAACTATCAGAAAAGCTCACTGACCAGCTTTCCATCATTTCTCAGTGGTCCTGGTCACCCGAGGTAAACCCAGTGTACTAGAGATTAGAAAATGTGATGCCCCTTTACAGGAAGGGTTGGAAAAAGCCTCTAGGGAATAATAGGTATATCTGCCTGACCTCAGTGCCAGGGAAGGTAATGGAGCAGATTGTCTTGAGTGCCACCATGTGACACATACAGAACAACCATCCTGGTTCATGAAAGGCAGGTCCTGCTTGACTAATGTCTCTGTCTATGACAATAGAAGAGGGAAAGACTGCAAATGTGTCTGCCTGGATTTCCATTAAGCCTGTTGCATCTTTCTTCACAGCATTCTCCAGGAGGAACTAGCTGCTAATGATTTGGATGGATTCTTTGTTCCCTGGGTAAAATAACTTGCTGATTACTGGAGCCAAAAAGTGGTGGTGAAAAGTTCAACATTCAGCTGGTGTCCTGTCACCAGTGTTCCTCAGGGCTCCTCACTGGAACCAATTCTGCTTAATATCTTTGTTGATCATCTACATCAACTCTCAGTCACTTTGAGGAAGACACCAAGCTGGGTGGGAGTGTTGATCTACTGAAGAGTAGGAAGGTTCTGCAGAGGGATCTGGACAGGCTGGATCAATGGGACAAGGTTAATTGGGTGAAGTTCAAAAAGACTAAGTGACAAGTCCTGCTCTTGGGTCCTAACAACTCCAGTGAAATCCTTCACAGACAGAGACAGAGAAAAGCTATCCAATTTTTATGAAGTGGAAAGAAAATGGGGTAAGATAGAAATAAAATCTGCCTCTAGACCATTCCCAGTGTTCAGGAACTTCAACGAAACATCACACTAAATCCCACATCTTTATTTTTACTTATTCAACTCAGCTTTCACATGGCATGGGTGCTGGGTAACAAACTGGCTGGATAGCCATGCCCCAAGAGTGTTGGTGAATGAAGCAGCTCACAGTGGTGTTCCCCAGTGATTAGTACCTAGGCCATTCCTTTTTAATGTCTTTATCAAGGATCTGGAAAAGGGGATCAAGTGAAGCCTCAGCTTGTTTGCAGATAACACTAAATAAGGTTGGAGTGTTTATCTGCTGGAGAGCAGGAAGGCTCTGCAGGGGATCTGGAAGGGCTGGATCAATGCCAATTGAGTGAGGTTCAACAAGGCCAACTGCTGGGTCCTGCCCTTGGGTCACGACAACCCCCTGAAGTGCTCCAGGCTGGGGACAGAGGGGCTGGAAAGTGCCTGGTGGGAAAGGACCTGGGGGTTCTGGTAACAGTGGCTGAACATGAGCCAGAGTGTGCCCAGGTGGGCAACAAGGCCAATGACACCTAGCTTGCATCAGCAATAGTGTGGCCAGCAGGAACAGTAGAGACTGTCTCCCTGTGCTGGGCACTGCTGGGGCTGCACCTCAAATCTTGTGTTAAGTTTGGTCTCTTCATGACAAGAAGGTGACCATCGAGGTGCTGGAACGAGTCCAAAGTAAGGCAACAAAGCTCGGGAAGGGTCTGAGGAAGAGGCTGATGAGGAGCAGTTGAGGGAGCCGAGGGTGTTTAGCCTGGAGAGAAGGATGATCAGGGACCTTCTTGCTCCCTACAACTCCCTGTAAGGAGGCTGTAGTCAGGTGGGGATCTGTCTCTTCTCCCAAGTAAGTGTAGATATAATTAGAGGAAATTGCCTCAATTTGTACCAGGGGGTGTTTAGATTGGATATTAGGAAAATGTCTTCAGTGAAAGGGTGATCACGCATTGGAACAGGCTGCCCAGAGCAGTGGTTGAGTCACCATCCCTGAAGGTATTTTAAAGACATGTAGATGTCATGCTTAGGGAGATTTTTTCACAGTAGACTTGCAAGTGCTGGGTTAGTGGTTGAACTTGATGAACTCAAAGGTCTTTTTGAACCAAAATCAAAAAGAAACTCACCAGAACAGAGAAACTGAAACACCCCTTACATCTACATGAAGAAAACTTTGGAGAGTTTTGTTTGTTTGCTCGTTCATTTAATTGCTGAAATATTTTAATTTAATCTTGTCTTTGAGAATTCCTAATCCTCAGTGAAAAGAGAGGGAAAAATAACTACAAAAATACAGAGCCATTACAGTCACCAGTAAGTGTAAACAGAGAGGAGTTTGGTTGATCTATAATCACCAAACATCGTCAAAAGCTATTAACATACTTAAGGTATTTCTTAACAGCACCTGTCTTAAACATGGGCTCAGTTTTGACCACGTGCTGACGTACAGTCATATTTAATACTCTTCTCCTGTAGCAAGGATGGTGGAAAATGACAAACACAGATTCAATTTCAGCAGAATAATCATGTCTTCCTGTATTGATGAAATCTCTGTGTGCTAAGAAAGTTTTCTTCTACACAAACATCACTTCAAAAGACAGCTAAATTTTAGTGCAAACAAAAGCCAGAAGAGAAAATGTTGGGGGGAGGGGGGAGAATCTTATAAACCTGCATCGGGAAGACTTTTATTCCCATTCAGGAAAAGAATGTATATGCAATCTATTTCCCAACAACCATGTATTAATATACATTTAGATCTATCTGTCCTGCTAGCTATAGCTATATCTAACCACAATAAAACAGTTGAGCTCTCTCAAGTGTTATGCCTTTAAGTTAAACTTTATTGAAATAAAATAAGGAAAGAACAATACATTTTGCATTCTTCAGAAGTCAGTGTTCAATAAATACTAAGTTTTGATCGATTGATACAGTGTCATATTTGACTAAAGAGGTGGGAAAGTTGCTACTGTTGCTTTGTGCTGGCTAGAAGAAGAATGCACTATTGATTTTATATGTTGGATGGGCTGTCAGTGTACAGTGCATTGTTGATTTTGACTTTTATACCCAACATGTTTCCTTTAATTGGATCATTTGTAAAAGAGAGGAGGGTACCTGTTCCCTTCTGACAGTGACTGATTACAATCATTTCATGTTTGTCAATATTTGATAAACCCACGGTTACCCAACAACATGGCTGAAAGCAGCATCTTTATGCATTTGGTTGTTTCCCCTCTTTCCTGCTTCTGACTTCTGTTTCAGTGTAACCAGCAAGTTGTGCCAGCAACTCCTTCTTCATCTTTTCTTTTTTATTTTTTTTTCCCCCTGAAATAATTCTCTTAAGTTATCACTTCTTGTTGAGAAAGATAAAGAGACTGAGAAAGAGAGTAAGAAAGTTTTTCCTTTGAGTCAACATCACTGCCAAGATCTCTTGGTATCAGAAGAGTTCTGGGGCACCCATTTAGGCTTGACCTTGCTGCTCCTATGGCTATTTTTGATGATAGGTGCAGTTCTGTAACCTTGCCACTGAGCTTTCTACTCTCTAATATGCTGAAACAAAAAACAAGATATGTTTATTCTGTCTAAAACCTTTGTCTCCCTTCATATTTTTTTTCCTAATTCCCATTATTATTATTAACTGGGTTTTTTTGGTTTACTTCCCTCCCGCTCCCCCACCCCCCAATATTCTGCATGCAAATTAAAATATCACTACAGAGAGGTCTGGAGCTTAGGGAAGAACAGAGATGTGTGCACAAAGCATTGCTATAAATTATTTGAAGAGAATTCATGTTGGTATTTTAATTGTGTCTTTGATGCTCAGTTCACAGATGGCTGATAATTTCATCTGATGTACTGAACAGTTCTATGTTTTACTCTTGAAAGAGAAGATGTATTCACAAGCCAGACTCAATCTTTGTTCTCTCCTGCTTAGTAAAGCAAAACCTCTTTCATTTTCACCTAAGTTAATTAGGACTAGTAATGTAGATATGATGCCATCAGGGCAAGAAAATCTTCAAGGCACAGAGGGCTGTGAGGTGGACCAAACACTCCTTGCCACAAATCTCACATCGTCACCTCAGCTTTAAGAGAACCTCTCCACAGCATGTTGGAAATACCTTGCATGGGACAGAACAACCACATTTGGGAAGATCCAAAAGAGGCAGCAAACACCTGTGTTGTTTTGCATCTCTGGAAATCTGGTTTGCAAATGGAGTAGCTGCTGAGTCTTGCCTGGCCAACTGCCCTGTTAATGAAGGGTGATGGTCATGCTTCCTGCAAAAAACCACAGAGATAACCTGTAGGATTTCTTTTTCACACAGCCAGATGTGAAAAAGTTACACAGAAGCATGTTTGTTATTTTGTGCTTCATTTGCCTGTCTGCTGGGAAAGGTCAGTTACTAAGATGTGGTCTGCCTGAGGAGAGGAAAGCAGAGGAACTGACTCCCTCTCTCCACCTGCTTTCCTCAGAATATAACACGAGCAGCTGCTGTCCACTGGTGTTCCCAGGAGATGAATACAGAGCATAGAAAATTCCTTCTAATTTTATGTCAAGCCCTCTTAGGAACCCTGGATGCCTGCAAAAACAAATAGAGGGGTATCAGAGGCACAAGCATCCACTTCAAATTTACTTTAACACAAGCAAAGAGGGGAGAAGAGAGATTAAGGGAACAAATGAATTTGAGCTACCGGCATCGGTGTCAGAACAAAGTCCAAGGCAATGAGTGTTTGGAAACAAGACAGTTTCTTTTTGTCCAAAGGAACACAAAACAAAGCTTTAATATGACAATGTGGGTAAACTGAGACATCACAAAGCAGCAGATGAAAAAAGAGGTGAGTGTGAAAAAATTAATATTCTTAGTTTCCCCTAAATTCTTTTAGAATTAGAGGATATTTATCCACCAAAAATCACAAGACCTTTAAGGCAACTGGGATCCTCTGGATTTCAAGACACAAGTCTCCTTTACTAGAAGTGAGGCTGCAACTGTCTGTGTGTGGACCTGGCTGGTAGCAGAGGTGCACATGGGAGCCCAATAAACATATACTCTCATGCACACACGGACATACACTTCACACAAACCAGCAAAGAAAAGAAGCAGTGCCTTTATCAAGCACACCTGCATTGACAAAACTTTTTAATATGAGGCTTTCAGTCCCTCTGCTGTGCAGGCTCAGAATCCAGGTCCCTTGTCCAGTGACCAGCTCACAGCTTGCGTCTGAAGGCAGCTCTTCTCCTACTCACTGCTTACGCCTGCCCAAACATCGAGAGCAGTAATCAGGTGTAGGACTCTCCCAGATAAGCACTGAGCAGATATTTGTTTGCATGCCGTCAGCTCTTTTTATTCACCTTTTTCCTCAATTTCCCCACAAGTTTTCTGATGTAATCCAAGGCAATGACCTGAAGTTGTGACAGGAAAGGTTTAGGTTGGCTATTAGAAAAATGATTCTTCACCCAGAGGGTGGCTGGGCACTGGAACAGGCTCCCCAGGGCAATGGTCAAAGCATCAAGCCTGTCAGAGTTCAAGAGAGTTAGAAATGATACTTTCAGGAACAAGGTGTGACTCTTGGGGATGGTCCTGTACAGGGCCAGGAGTTGGACTCGATGATCCTTGTGGGTCCCTTCCACCTCATGTTCTGTGATTCCCACGTTATTCTTGACCCTTGCATTTTTCTGTCCCTTCCCAAATCAGCAACTTATTCCCAATTACATTTTTCCTACTGGTCCCAGGTTTGAGAATTTCACATCAAAATTTGTTTTTTCTGTTCTTGCTACTAAGTTAATCTTGGCCTAAGTTGGTAGGAGTGATGGACTTGCAAGACTGCTCTCCAAAGTGCCGCCAGAACTCCCCTGCAATTTTCTGTGAGGGTTGGCCCTTTCTCTAAAATACGTTCCTGCCTGCCTGTGAAATCCAGCCATCCCACCATCAAAACTGTAACTTTTGTCAACTTCTCACTCTTTGACTTGTTACATCCAGTAACGTGATGTCACGTCCAGTAACTTCTCACGTCTGTTCAGAGAAATAAATCTTGTGCCAAGGGCCAGTCATCTATCCACATAACTTGATGAATGAAAAATCTTTCTTCACCATGATGACCTTTTCTTCTTCTTATATAGATGAAGTGATATCTATATGAGAAAATATATATTTGGGATATTTATTATTTTTTCGTCAAAATACATTAACCTTATGATGTTCACACTGCTTAGTCAAAAGAGTTTATTTAAAAAAAAAGGATTTTACTCTGCCATGGAGACGAAAGACTTACACAACTCCCTGTTTCAGATAAAGACAGAATTATTGCATAGGGTTTTGTCTACTTGGATGCGCAAATTTGACATTAAATCTCCAATGTAATGTAGCAGCTTTAAATGTTTGAGTAGCTCTGAGGCACAACTCTCTCATAGTAAGACACAACCTCTCCTGGTAAGGAGAACATTTCCTTAATCAGAATTATCTTCTGAAGAAAAGTGCTTAAATTTTTGGTTTGTAAGAGAAATAAAGACCACTTTATAGGACAGAAGTGATGACAATTTTTAAATCCCTTTTTACACAGGAGCTCAAAGATCATCCAGCCTTGCTTCGGACATCTACAGTGTAGACTTACTGTATATAACTAATAATTCTTAATGATCAATGGAAAGAAAAAAAATACCTCTTTTATGAAAGTTTGTAGTAAATTTACCTCTATTTATTCTGTCCTCAATTTATATTTTAGTTTTAGAAATCTACATTAAATTGGTCACATCTATTCTACAGCAGGTGATTACAGAATCATGAAATCATAGAATATTCTGGATTGGAAGGGACCTTTAAATGCCCCCTGGTCCATCCTTTCTGCCATAGTCAGGGACATCTTTAATTAGATCAGATATTATGGATCAGGCATTATTAGATTAGGGTATTAATACAAGAGTAGGAGATCTGGTTTCAGTTCTCTCCTAAGATTGTGTCTTGGGATGAGTGTTCTTCAATTTTTGTACTAAAACTGGGTATTTTTGGGAAAAAAATAAGTCCCAGTGATATGTAACATAGTTTTTTAGGCAAGAAGCTGGTATGTCAGAGTGTTGGTTCTAATCCATGTTCTCCAAATTTGGTTGGTACTTCACAAGAACCAAGAACCAAATCTATCATGTAGTCAAAAATAATTTTTTTCCTTGTGGACCTTACACTTGAGTGAAAAACCTACTGTAATACACCTTGGAGTCACAAAGGTTTCCATATTCCAGCTTCTGTGAGGAACGTGCACCACCAAAATTCAAATCTCTTTATATTTGTCTCTTATAAATTGACATTTTGTCTTTTTTTTTTTTTCTTATTTAAATATTATATTTTGAATGGGAAATGCTGAAAAATATAACTGTGTGTTTCTTTTTTGGCATTAAGAGGAGAAACCAAACAGCAGAAAAGTGACCCAAACACACACCACATGTACATATCCTATCAATTTCTCTTCAGTTTTTTTTAATTTTTGTTTGGTTGGTTTGGTTTGGCTTGCCTTTTGGTTTTTTTGTTTGTTTTTGTTTGTTTGTTTGGTTTGGTTTTGTTTTGTTTTGGTTGATTGGTTGGATGGATGGTTTTGGATTTTGTTTGTTGTTTTTTTTTTTTTTCGGTGGGGTTCTTTTGGTTTCTTGGTTTTTCCGGGGGTTTTTTGTTGTTTTGGGGTTTCGTTTTGTTTTGGTGGTTTTTTTTTCCAGTTTTTGGTTTTTATGGAGGCAGGGGATGGTGATAAAATATTGCCTTTGGAGATTTCATTTTAGGTCTACTTGTAAGCCGAATCCAAATAAGTGTTCATCACATTCTGTGCAGTTCAATAAGATGCTCAGTCAGTCTAGTGGCTCTCACATCCTGCACTGCATTACCATCTCTATTAAACATACCATTTTGTTAAAGATATGTATCCAAAAGAATGATTCCAATTAGGTGGTGATCATTATGAATGAGTGCCTGCTATTTTTTCCAGCAGTATCCATTTGTGTCAGCTGAAGAGAGAATTCCATCTCCTATTAATTTTTATCCCTGATCTTATCCCTGCCACTGCATTCAGGTTCCCTCATCCATTTTAGGTTCTTCTTATTCACACCAATACCTCTAACCAAAGTATGCATGGCTGCTAATATCACACCTTAATTGGGAATATTAGCAAGATAGCCCAGCTTTAGTCTTTCAAACACCCTGGGTGAAATTTCTATGGGAACAGATTTGCAAATCACCACACGCTTGCTAGAGTATTCTTTTAGAAAATCACAAGCAAGCCCGCACACACACACACTTTCACACACAACCCCACATAAACTCCTCCACATACCCTTTCTTTTAAGGGACTAGTAATTTTTATTCATTTCAACAGCAAGTGTGAAATACAAGCTTGTCATCTCCTTTTTGTAGTACTGCAACCCAAAATTATAAATGGTCTGACATTTATGGGAGACCAAAATTTAGTGTCGTATTCGTAGTGAGTATTGAAAATGTTTTGATATGACAGATAAAATACCTGCTGCAGAAACCTTTGTTAGACTTCAGCTAACTACATCTGGCTAGAGGGAAAAAAAAGAAAAGGCTGCAGGCAACTAATTTTAATGGCATTTCATTACCTTCCTCCCCCTGTCCTACCCCAAAATACTGTAGGATTCATGTCTTTGGATCAAGATTTTAAAAACCGTAACCACTTGTCAGCTATGTGTGAAGTCACCTCCTCGGCCTCTTGGTAATTTCTGGTGACCTGTGGACAATATTCAGTGTTGACTGAACAGGACAAGGCAGACCAAATGTCCAGGTTGGATCCTGAGACTTCATTATCTGTATTTCAGAATAGTCATGGTACTTGGTCAAAACCTATAGCTCTTGAAATTGAAATTGCTTTAGAAAAATGCTGCATGTAGTGAGCTTTGGTCAGAACATGTTTGTATGAAAACTGTCTTAACCAAACTTTATATTCAAAGTTCTGAAGTGTCTGCTAAATTGAGACTGAAGTGTAATTTAGTCAGTCAGTAGCTCTTAGTCTAAGTTTTCTGATAGTCAGAAATAGAATGCAAATACTCTGAAAACTTGTCCAGGGATGTTTTATTCAGTTTCCTCCAGAGAATCAGTGCAGCAGTTATTTTCTGCTGATGGTCATTTATTCAGGTTCTTACCTGACCTGCCTCTATATTAGGAATAAGGCTAAAAGTCTCATGGGACCAGTCAAGAACCAAGCAAGGTAGTAAACTAAAATAAATTATAGCAAACAGGTAAGACAGCCTTGCTTTACATTTGAGACTAGCTCAAAATTACTTTGAGTACTGACTGAGAGCTCTTAACACTGTTATTTTTTTAAAATCTGAACTGCTCTGCCAGCTCCATGATTTTATAAACATGTTTCAAAACTCTTCATAGAAGGAAACAAGACAGAAAGATGTACAAAAACAAAGGCTGCACTTCATTAAAGTTATCCAGTTAATTTTCCCAGGAATCAAGGCGGACTGGACTTTTTATTTAGTTTGATGGAAGTCCAGATTTGTAATTATTAGGATGTCAGCAAAGCTTTCCTCCCCTTCTCTTTATAAACCTTAGTTCTTTCATATCAATTCTAACAAAGAATTTTTGGAGACGTAGAACTAAGCTAATTATGAAATCAGCTCAAGTCCTGCTATTAGACAAACTTAATCTGTCGATCACAGAGACATGGGGAATAACGAAGTAAAATATGTCAATTCTATCTAAATAGATTGCATGTCCTAGGTAAGATAACTATGAACACAAACTTTCAACTGTCTTTTTCTACTGAATTTTACTTCTCTGAGGATTTGTGATTTGGCTTTCTTTTTTAAACTGTGCTGAATTCCTTCATCATGAACTGTGGCTCAGGAAAATGCTTCATGAATAACTGAGTCTGTCACTAGCCAGAACATTTCTTAAGTGTATGCTTTATTTATCATAGAATATATGATGATTTCTCCATACTAAGAAAACAAACTCATATTGTGATGTAAAGGAGTTTAAGAGTAGTAGTAGCAATAAAACATGCGGTAGTGGGAATGATAGTAGCAGTACTACTACTGCTTACAAGACTGGCAACACAGGAAAAGGGTTGCAACATATTTGAGAAGTTTAGCTACCTGCCCATGAATGGTCCTAACTATATGTTGTCATATGTAAGATTTTCTCCTTTTTTTTGAGTGAAATGCCACAGTGTCTTTCTTACAACTATGTCAATTTTATCATTCATCAAAATATCTCAAAGCTGAATATTAATAAAAAATAATTAAAATTATTAGACAGATCATTTAATATAGTTTGTCTTTGCATTGTCCTGTCATTATGTGCTGGTTTAAAAGTAAACCGGCAGGAGAAAAGGACCCACCACAAGAGAGATTATAAGTCAGAATTACAATTTAATGAAAGATATTACAATAAATACACTGACACAAAG